>OU343218.1:21295381-21378244 GCA_910596185.1 Chrysanthemum makinoi | reverse complement strand
TTGGATTTCTTGTGTTTCCACTTAAGAATGGACTTGCCAAAGATGGAATCCATGTGGAGATATAGTTTTCCATCTTCATGGCCCATATCTTGTATTCATCCATCTTTAGGTAATGGAATTTAGCATTAGAGTTAGACATAGTGACTACTTACTGAATAGTAGATTGAGTACTAGAGGACTCAACCTATTCATCATCATTCTCTGCATCAGAAAGTTTTAGCTCTGAGTTTGTCATGGTTTTTGAGAAGAAAAAGACTGTCTTCTTAGAAAGATTCTCACGAGGCTCTAATACCACTTGTCGGGTTCAGTCCCAGATAGATCTTAATGAGCCTTTAATGAGTATAGCTGCCTTTTGTAATCACAAAACAACAAAGGAGAACCTTTTCTAGAATTGCACTTATGCGGAAAATAAATAAAAAACTTAAGAAGACGATAAACACAATAAACTTGATCCTCTATGGATCTATATTCTTTACTATGTTGTTCTTGAAAAGTGTACATAAACCCTAGCCGCTAGTTTCTTTTATAGACCAAGAAACCCTAACTTTGCAGCTTGTAAAACACGTAAAAGATATGCTCTATCTATTCCTATTTTAACTCAAGCATATCACAACTAATAACATAAGAAAACGGAAACTACATATCCACAGAAACATATTGTCTATCAGAGGAAACTGTATACTATCAGGAGAAACCTTACTATCAGTAGGAACAAAATAACTATCAGTAGGAACCCCATTAGCTGGAACCAACTGTTTACATAATTCCTAACACTCCATGTGCCAAAAATATTTAAAAGTATGATGCACATGTTGAGGGGGAGCCATTTCTAAAAATATCAAAAACAATTCAGGTAAAAAATGTTTTGATCATGTATCACAAGTACCTGGATTGATTTTCAATTGGTTCTAATGGCTGATGAAAAATACCAAAAAGACCGACCAAATTTACTTTATGTATGGTGATATAAGGATGGTTAGGTTAGGTATTCGTTCCCACGATCCCGTCAGAGCCGGAGCGATCTACCCAGGGACAATCCACTAGTTAGTGTAAAGTCCTTAGGAATGATGAAAAAAGGAGATAAATGAGAAATGGGAAGAGTGCAGACTGAGATAGAGCTAGTACTGGAATAAACCCAAAAAGGTTCTAGTTCAGAAGTCTCGGTAAGCACTGAAGGGGTTGAAGAATGAAAAATAAATGAATGATAAAAGGGTGAAAAGAAATAGCCCTCCATTATTTCAACCTTAGGGCAGAAACCGGGTTCAATTCATATGCTACTGGTTGTTACTAAGGCAACACCAGTATTAAAGACAAGACGTCATGGACCCAGTGACGCACTGCACTACAACTTCCCAAGCTACTCAAGTTACTATTAAAAGGGCTTGTTTCATTCTCACGGGGTACCTATATAATCTATCGACTTTCTCTTAGAGATTGTTGATATTGAAGAAGGAGACCCTCTCCCTAGTCTCCGGCATAGGAACCAAATATGCACTATTGAGTCTATAGCCATAAGATCATCTATAAATCTCATTAGGACACTGTCAATGAAGACTCTCTGTTTAACATAATGTGGAAAGAGAGAATATATTTTAAGAGTCCTACGCATTATCCTTGTGGTATTGCCAGAACATCTGAGTGATATGCATACATATTCACAAGGAAGATGGAAAGCCTTCTGGAGCCAACATCAAACAAGCTCCTGGTAGGTGGCATGTGAGATCTATTCAATAGATCAATCATGTGACAACTGAACAGAAACAATGGAGCGATTCAAAACTATGAATCAATCCTGTTTCAGGTAATGTATTGACGGATACCTTTGAAAAACTAGTCGTTGTGCTCAAAAAATCATTTTTCCTTGGCACATCGAATGTGTATCAAAATTTTCCAGATATCAAAAGGTGTTTATGATTGAAAATTGATTTTCCTAGTAAAACCTTCGTTGTATTGCAAAAATTCTTTCTGAAATGCAATACACGATTGTGTTTCAAATCATTTTTAATCAATCAGTAAATCTCAATTTGCTAATTCACTCACTCCGTGTTGTCTTCTTTGAGACGTTCCGGTTTGAGAATGGCTAGAACATCTACGAAACCCTATCAAGGAGATTCTTCGGAATTCTACCTGATCACAGGCAGTACTTGTACTGATCAACGGGGAACCATGGGCCGTGTACCTCAAGTCAATGAAAGTGGTCAAAGACACTTCTGTGCACTTTCATTGCTAACTGTTGTATGCAGGTACACCCCATCGATTGCAGCTGTTCACAATTGAGGAGTCAATCCATTGCCGCATGCTCACACATCACATTCACATTTAAAGAAATCATGATAAAAGCATCAAAAACTCTGATATTTTCACTCCATGCTTCTGCTACGCCGCTGCAAATATCATGAATCTACAAAAGCTTCCGCAACTCTGATGAGAAGACATCATGATCCAGAATGTGAGCATGTCGGTCCATTTGTCACAACGACACATGATGGAAACACTACAAAGGAAGAGCCAGAGATTTATGATGGCATATGATCTCAATGCTGGCTCAATACTTATCAAAACATGGATCATGCAAAGACCTCCACTTTAAATTTCAAACATACGGAACGTGAAGAATCAAAGACTATGGACTACAAAGCAAAGAACATAATCAAAAATCCAAGAACAATTAAAATGTAATATCTGTTTGTAATCAGTGTATGTTGAGGTGACCTCCCTTAGGGGGAGATTGTTAGGATTTAGAAAATCCCTGAGTTAAAGAGTCGGTCACCTCAAGTGTATGTAATCATTCGAAAGCTCGTAGTCGTTGTTAAGTTATGTTAGTAAGTAGTTTAATCAGTAACACCGTGGAGGATGGACGGGTCTTTACCCACTGGATGCCTGATCCACAGCCCGTAGGAGGCATATCTTTATAAGACACTATAAATACCCTCTTCCTAGCAAGGATGAGGTTGGAGCTTCAATACCATTTTTCTTTTGTTTCACATAGTTCCCAACTCTCTTCCATTTCTCTCTCTAGAACTTTTTCTCTCTAAAACTTGTATACGCCTCATATGATTATGGTTTGATGTGTTTATGAAATCCTATATCTTACACTTCCCTAAGTGATTTTAAATATGCGAAGCTTTGAAAAGATTTGCTAGTTTCTAATAAGTGACTTTAAAGATGCGAGACTTGAGATTATTTGACAAAGCATTGCCTAAGTTAATATATGTTTTGACACCTTGTTGACTTTCCGCTGGTGAAAGTAGGAATAGAATTCTGTCTTGACCGGGCTTGTTGAGCCCTAGCTTGTTCCGTTAACCATAGATAATTTAATTATCGGCTAAGCATCTGCGGATCTCATTATTTGAGATTTTAAATTTGCGGATATCGAGAAATGATAGAGTTACTTATGAGTTTAGATGCTAAGCGTGGAGTAGATGGTTCTCTTTAGAGCTCATCGAAGGTACTTGTGGCTTTTTGCTCCCACAAAATTGTCTCACCCCATATCTGTGAATAAATAATTAGAGATGTTGAGTTTTTGACTATGGCTAGTTCTTTATCTTCTTTAGAGAATCCTTTCACATGAGAGTTGGGTACACATCGAGGTAATATCAGTTTTGCGGTATAAAAACCATAGGATTCGGAGTTTGGGATAAAAATTAACATGAAATAAAGCCCAAATGTATTAAAATGAAAATCCAAAGCCAAAAAATTTTTCTATGTCCGACGGTAACCCCGTTGTCATGGACTTCAAAAAGGTGGAGAAAAATCCAAAGTCATAATAAGACTTCTGATAAAACGGTAATCCCGTTGAGTTAGTGGTTGAAAAGACCAAGGGCCTAAATTGCAAAAATGCAAATGTGCTGAAATAGTGTTAAGCCAAATTTTGAATCCGGGAGATATCTAAATAAAGCTTCTCTCTCTGGACTCGTAGCTGAGTTGTTTCGGTCGCCATAAAAAGGATATCTCCCTAAATCGTGTTAAATTAGGACCTTGATGTGGACCTCATTCATGTGTGCAACGGTTTTCAAGGGAAGATGGAAAACTAATTAGCGTCTTAGCTTCATATCTTTAACGGAATAAAACTTATCGAAATGAGCAATTCAAAGAAATTCATTTCTCATCAAAAATAAAATAAATAGAGGAAAATGGGAAAATGGGAGCAAGATATAATTACACAAGTAACTTCCATGGGTAGTGTTAGCATCGAGAATCATATTTAACTATGATTTCGATTTTACGCTTAGTTTGGGGACTTGTGAAAAATCAAGGACGATGTATTCTATCCGTATGGTCACTCCTCGCTGAGTCGTGTTTCCTACTCCATGATCCTAAAATGTCGTTTGAAAAATGTTGGAGTTATTGATCGACATGAAAGTTTAACAAACCGTCACTCATAATCGGAATGTGCTTAATCGTAATATCTCTATGTGAAGTAAAAGGTAAAAATGGTTTTTTTAAAATTTAGGGTTTCTCAATCTCTTTTGAGGAATCTTTGCTACTTTTCATAGGTTTAGTAATAGAGATTGAAATCCTTGGTTTTAGAAGCGTGAATTGATTTCATTGCGTGAGGACACGACAATCGTCTAGTCTGGGGTATTTTGGTATGTGCTAAAACACATACCATTTCATTACCAAAATAGACCCAAAATGACCAAGAAAGAGCCGTTTATGTCTAATATTTATTGGTTTCTTGAGTTTATGCATGTGCAGGTACGGATATGACAAAACAGACAAAATAAAGCCAAAACTGAAGAAAATCGAGCACGAGAATGAGAAGAAAGCAAAAGCCAATGCCGGGATGCTATTTTACGGGTTTGAATGCTCAGAAGTGCAAAATACGAAGTCTTTGATCATGTTTTGAAAATTTACATTTACACCCTTTCACTTTCCATATTTACACAAAACACCCTCGCCTTTTCGCATTTACACTCTTGGTCCTTTTTACTTACAAAATATCTTATAAAGACCTTATCATTAGTAAACCAAAAACAAAATAAAACAAAAAAAACCCAAGCCCACTTCCTAAATTACTTATACTTGTATACCATTAAAAGCCACGGTCAAAACAAGACAACACCCTTTTTATTTAACCACCTGTCAACCTTTCACCACATTCCAGTCAAACTAATTAAAAAACCCAGATAAATAACCAAACAAGCCCAAAAAATAACCACCAGACTTGCTGTTCATGCTTCCTCCTCCATTTACCCTGACTTCACCCAAATTTATCGACACCTTTAGTGCTTCCAGTAGGTCCTGACAACGTGTCAGTGAGATTGTGTCACAGGATTTCCAGGGTGGACAAAGGGCAACACCTCATTGGTTTAGACACATCATCCAAGCAATCAAACGGTTGACAATGGAAGGAGTGATGAGATGATGAATGAATGGCAGAGATTAGACTTCTGGATAATTCTGATGATCAATCCCAAGCCTTTGGGATCATCTATTTAAAGCCCCCTTCACTGCCATAAGAAGTTGTCCAATTTATCATGTCTTAGAAAAGTTTTTACCATTTTTATGTGTCAATTTTTACTGCTTTCATTAGTTTTCAGTGGTAGAAGTAATTTCCATTTTAGTTTGTACTCTCACCTTTATTAATGAAATTTAAATTTTCCCTTTTAATTCCTTGTCATTAATTTTAAAGTGTTGTTGGTTGTTATAATCCTATTTATGCTTTAGTTACTATTCTTCTGAGCTTACTTAAGCTTAGGTAAGCATAATAGTTATTTAAATTGTTGAATTTCAAGTTTTTGCAAAGAAAGTCAAGATTAGTCAAACTTCAAAGTCAACTTAGTTTTTGGCAAGTTTCTGAGTTCAAATTGTTCATTAGTTGAGTTTAAGGAAAATTGGTTCATTAACATTTAGTTTCTGTCTAATTTCAATAAATTGTTAAGCTTAGATTTCATTTGTCTCATTTAAGGGAGTGTTTGGTTAATGGTTGAATTTTGATTTTAAATGGTTTTTGGTAATTGCAATTGAGTCAATCAGTTTAGGTTGTTGGAATTAGAGATGTTATAATCAAAGATGCAAGTTGAGTCAGTCTAATTAGCATTTTTGTAAGTCCAAATTCTTAATCTGCTTTAGTAACTTTGATGTTCAATAACAGCTTTTATCTAGATTCCCTTAAGGTTTATATTACATTCCAAGTAAGTTTAATTCGTTTTCTCTTGTGCTCCGTGTATCTAAGTTCGATTGTTTTAGCTTATTTGATATTTAGAAGTAGGTAGATAGCTTAATGTTCAAACTGCATATGCCTTTTTCCTTCATTTTATCTGATGCATCTGATTCATTTCTGTCTACATCAGTTTCCTCTTAACTCATTTTTAGCATCTTAATATGCCTCTATTGTTGTTTGTTGCTTCTTAGGGTAGCCTCTAGTTTAGGTTTAATCTGATTAATCCGCACTTTGCCCTTAAGATCCTTTTTGAAGCTTATAGATTAGCTTATTGCAACCTTAATTTAGTCTCTTATCTGTTCCTTATCAGTTTATTATAGCTATTTTTGCATTGCTTATCGGCTTATTTATTTATTCTTATGACTTGATTCTTGGTTCATCTTACAGTTTTTAGTTTAGGTTAGATGTGTGTAGTCTTAGTTAGCCTTTTAGTGCTTATTAATATTGCTTAATTAGGCCTGCAAATATGCTCCTTCTTCCATGTATAACATTGCTGTACATCAGACCATTTTTGTGCTAATTCACTTTTATTTTTGATTTTTAATTTCTACATCTTTAGTCCATTAAAGCTGAAACTTAGGATTCTTGCACTTTGGTTGATGGTTGATAACTAGATATTTTTACTCTATTTTTAGGATTTTTCTAGATAAGCTAAATGTGGGTTTAAGTAGATACTTAAGGCCTTTTTGGAAAATAGACTTTTAGGATTTAGTTTAGTGATTTTTAGCTTTAACTTGGGATATTTAGATCATTTTCAGTTGCTCTTGATTTCTTTAATCTAGTTTTAGCTTATTTCACCCTTATATAGATTATGGTAGCTTTTTAGATAGCTTATAGCCTATTTTCATATGCTTTCCCTTATCAGATTCATGCCCATTTGATTATTTTACATCCATTAGTTGTGTTTGACATTTTTACTGGCATCTCAATAGTTACTAGGATTTTTCTGTAATTTTTCATATTTTTCGCTGCTTATTTGCTATTTTTCTGCATTTAATTTCTTTTTTAAGCCTTTTTTAATAGCATTTAATCCAACTAATTCAGGAAAATGATCAGAAAAATGCAATTTCAATTTTATTAGGTTTAGAATATTTAAAAATTTATAAAAAGTATTTTTCCAGATTTTTCATAGTCCAAATAGAATTTACTAGGAATTTAATTAATTTTTAATAGTTTTAAATTCATAATAAATTGAGAAAAATCAAAAAAATGTAATTCCGGTTTTGAAAATTCTTTTTAGTTAATTTAGATTAAAAAAAAATAGTTTTGTAATTTTCTTTCATGTTTTCATAATTTTTAGCATTTTAAGTCTAATTTAAATGTTCGAAATTAGTTTTTAATTCAAAATAAATCAAGAAAAACCCCAAAATTAGTTTTAAATTTCGAATAATTTTTAAATAACATTCTTAGCTGTAGAAAAATAGTAGTTCACTTTTAAAGTTTAAAATAGATTAGTTTGCATTTTAATTATGGTTTTTTTATAATTACGTTTAATGCGTTTTAGTTATAATTTGCATATCTAGTTTAAATTCCTTGTTTGCATCATAGATTCAGTAGTTTTTATTGCTTCCCTTTAGTATTCCTTGTCTCGTAGTTTAGAAATCATCGAATTCCCTTTTTACCCATTCAAATCCCGAATCACGCGACGTGAATTGAAAATTCCATTCATCCTTCGCTAGGAACGATCCAGGGACTCAAACCTAATACGTTTGAGTTACCCACATTACTGCACACTTCTATAATTGATCTCTTTCAGGAAGGATCAAGCACCTTTCACTAATGCCTTTGACTCAATATGAAGGCACCCTTCACTAATGCCTCGTGACTTGACTTCTAGGCTGTAACATATTGGATTTCACAAACACATCAAACCATGGTCAATAAGAGTCATATAGTATAAGGTTTTAGAGAGAGAAATAGTTAGAGGTTTGGGAACTTAGTGAGAGAAAGTGAAAATCTTATTATGAGCTCCAACTCTCTACCTTGGGAGGTAGAGAGTATTTATAGTGTCATACATAAACGCCACCTACGGGTTGTGGATCAGGCATATAGTGGGTAAAGACCCGTCCATCCTCTACGGTGTTACTTAACAAAACACTACCTAACATTAAATAACTTACGACTACGAACTTTCTAATGATTACATATACTTGAGGTGACCGATACTTTAACAGCTGGATTTTCCAAATCCTAACAATCTCCCCCTAAGGGATGTCACCTCAAATTACATTGAATACAAACAGATATTACATTTATATTGTTCTTGTATTCTTGATATAGTTCTTTGCTCAGTAGCTCGTAGTCTTTGATTCTTCATGTTTTGCATGTTTGGTTCATACGAGTGGAGGTCTTTAACTGATCCACGTGATAATGAATTTTGAGCCAGCTTTGAGATCATCTGCCACCATAAATCTCTGTCCATTCCTTAGCAGTGTTGCCATCATGTGTTGTTGTGACATTGGACCGATATGCTCACATTATGGATCATGACTTCTTCTCATCAGAGTAGCGGAAGCTTTAATTAATTCATGATATTTGCAGCAGCGTAGCAGAAGCATAGAGTGAAAATATCAGAGTCATTTGATGCACATATCATGATGTCTTTAGAAGTGAATATGTTGATTGAGCATGCGGCTATGGATTGACCTCTCCATTCTGATCAGCTGCAAACGTCGGGCGTACCTGCATACAACAGATAGCAATAAAACACACGAAAGTGTCTTTGATTACTTTCGTTGAATTGAGGTACACGGCCCACGGTTCCCCGTTGATCAGTACTTAGCACTGCCTATGATCAGGTAGAATTCTGAAGAATCTCCTTGACAGGGTTTTGTAGCTGTTCTAGTTGTTCTCAAACCGGAACATCTCAAAGAAGACAACACGGAGTGAGTGAACCAGAGAATTTTGAGATTCACTGATTGATGAAAATGATTTGAAAAACAATCTTGTACTGCACAATAAAGTGTTTTTGCAATACAACGAAGGTTTTAAGGAAAATCAGTTATCAATCATAAACACCTTTTAATTTTGAAACATTAATGCACAGTCGATATGCTAGAGAAAAGACTTTTAAGCACAACGACCGGTTTTTCAAAGGTATTCGTCAATCCATAACCTGAACCAGGATTGATTCTAGATATTGAATCGCCTCATTGTTTTTGTTCAGTTGTCACATGGTTGATCTATTGGATAGATCTCACATGCCACCTACCAGGAGCTTGTTTGATGTTGGCTCCAGAAGGCTTTCCATCTTCCTTGTGAATATGTTTCCATATCACTCAGATGTTCTGGCATTACCACAAGGATAAAGTGTAGGACTCTTAAGATAAAATCTCTCTTTCTACATTGTGTGAAATAGAGAGTCATCATTAACAGTGTCCTAGTGAGATTTATAAGTTGATCCCGTGGATCTAGACTCAATTTGTGCACATTTGGTTCCTATGCCTGATCTGTGCCAAACAGTCAAGCTACCTCACACAAACCGGCCACTTGTGAATGGCCGACCGTAAGAAGCTTAAAACCGCTTAAAACACAAATACAATGAAGTCCAGGAGAATACAGTGAATTCCCGGGTCGTTATGTCCCACGGAGACTCAATGGTGTGTCAAACAAACTCAGAGGATAGAATGATCACTAAGGATAGTGATCGGAAAAGATTTGGATGGATAATTACACTACTGAAAAAATTTATAAATTAAAGCGACTTAAATGCAAATTAAGAAGAAATTTAAAAAGATAAAAAAAAATATTAAATAAACGCTATCACTATATTTAAAGATGTTTGTGTGATTTTATAAGATAAAATAACTTAAATAAACTATATTAACTAAAACGTAAACTCAAATTATCTAAAAACGTTACTTAAAACTAAAACGAGCGTTATGTACGAAAATTACGCTGGAGCGCAAGACAAAACGTAAAATTTATGAAATAAAAGGCCTACGAGTGTAAAGCTAATTTTATTACATACTATATGATAAAAGAAAATTTTAGAAAAAAGATTTATATTTTTTAGACTTTTATATTTTTTATTATGAATTAAATAAGTTTTTACACTAATTAAATGTTTAAAAATACTAAAACTAATTGGAAAAATCTGAAACTTATATAGAAAATACTTTATACTAATACAGATTTAATAAAAATACAAAACTGGAAAAAGCTGCTTTTAATAAGCTCGAAATAAGCTAAATAAGGCGTAAAAGCTATTAAGACAAAGAGGTTTTATGTATTTAAATGTGTAAACTATAACCGAGAAAGACCCAAGGGCGCAATGGTTACAGGTACACGCACTATCACTCTTCCAAAGGGGGAGGTCTCAGGTTCGAGCCTGCCTACCCCCTTTTTGCTAAACATTTATTTATTTTTTTTTTCTTTTTGCAAACCTTTTAAACATAAGAAAATAAGCACTTTTGAAAACCACAACTTTTTATGAAAAGTACAAATAAGCTCAGTTTGAGCTTAAGTTTCCAACAGTGGCAAGAAAAGAAAGAAATAAGCACAAGTTATAAAGCTAAATGGCTAGTAAGCTATTAAATAAGCAAAATGTAAAATGGAATAAGCTAGGAAACTACTAATAAGCTAGATACAACAAAGAATAAGCACAATCACTACTAATAAGCACTGAATAAACTAATAATAAGCACAAGTCACCACTGTTTTGCACAGGTCACTGTTGGATTAACTAGGCACCTACTACCTTAATTTTAAGCACATGAATAAGCTATAAAATGAAAATGAACACTTGGAATGCCTAATAGACCAGATGAGCTATCCAAAAAGCTAGATTACAAAGATTGGTGTACAACAATGAGCTTTTGAGAGGCTTTTAAAGAATTGATGAACACGAGTAATGGTTAACTAAAACAAAATGGACAGATCTAAAAAGCAATAGCAGGCTAAGCAAATAAGCTAGGATTGGAGAATAAGCTCTTGAAACCTTGAGTAAGCTAGGTGAGCTTCTCAAAAAGCAAGTTTACACAGTATTAAGCTAACTAATGAGCTCTATGAGAGCTTATGAAGTTGGGTACCAAACCTGTGCACAGGGCACTTTCTCAGACATGGTATCTAAATCAAGCTGAAAAATAAGCACTCTACAAGCTAATTAAAACTGATCTAGTATTTTTATATTTTTGTTAAGCAACTAAATATTGATACCCTAAGAGCTTTTAAACTGAAACTCACTATTGAACACATAATGAAATTCCAAAGTTTATTCAAAAACGACCCATTGAAAATTTTGACTTTTCTTAAAAACCAAGATGTTGACCAAGATGAACTTTGGATTGATTCTAAGAACTGAATGTGATGTTTTGAGTTATACTAAGACTTATTTAACCAACACTAACAACTTATGAACACAAAATCTTGCTCATGATTCATAAAAACTCAACAGTTAACACATAAAATGAAATCAAATGTACTTTTGACTTTTGATGTAACAAGCACAAGTTTTCTTGACTGAGATGAGTTTATAGACACTAAAAAGACACAGAGCAAGCACAAACAACAACTCAAACAATATCTATAACAGTTTAAACTAGCAATTCCAAACAGACCTTATAACACGATTTGATGATTTTTCAAAGCAAAATATAGATTTAAACCATGAACTTGGTTCATAAACTTAGATTATTATATATTAGGACTAAATAATCATGAAACAACAACAATAACAACATTACACATGAATTACTCATACTTCATAAAAACAGTGAAAAATGAAATCTAAACCACAACACAAACTAATACATAAACATAAAATTTAGAACTATGAAAACACATAATAACAACATAGAAACACAGAAACATGGACATTAAGGTAAATAAGACATTGAAACAATAAATTGCAAAAATTAGAAAAATGCTTACAAATGAGAAAGTGGGCTGAGACATAGAAACCAAAGACAAGGTTACACCTATTAGCTTCCCAATAAGCTCCTAATACCCAATAGCATTCCAAATCCAACCCTGCTTCATCATCTTCTTCATAAACTGATTTTGATTATTTTCTATTTTTTTTTTTTTTGGTTTTTTGATTTTAAAGACTATGACTGATTTAATGTATCTAAAAGCTTAACAAGCTTTGTCAGGAGCTTATGTGACCTAAAGAGTCCATTAAACAACCATAATCAACATGAAAGTAAATGACATGAGATTTAAAGGAATTTATAAAAAAACATGAAATTTAAAAGAGACTTGCATTAAACTGAAAAGAGGGTTCCATTACACTAATTTGAGATCATTACACTATTTTAAAGCTGTAAATGACAATAATTAAAGGAAAGCATTTAAAGGTTACACTATGATTAAACTAAATCTAAGTGACAATGGCTTAAGGCCAAAGTATCTTCTCCTCTCTTTTTTCTTCCTTTTATACTCCAAGCATCTTCTCTCACTTCTCTGATTGCTTCCCACCAAAATCCAGCCATTGGATCACTCTAACTCATCAAAACCGTACATTTGGATTTTGGCGCCAATTATTTCTTTGAGCAGGTTTGAGCCATTAATGGGTTTTGTTTGAGATAATTAAGATTATTTGGGTGTTAGTGGAAGAGGAGGGGGAAAAATCAAGGAGGGGGAAAAAGCAAGGAGGAAACCATGACTGGTTTTGGGTTTACAGGGGTGGAGAGGGAGGACTACAGTGGTAGTGGTATGGGCGGTTTTCTTTGGTTTGACTTTCTTTGACCGAGGTGTGATATCAAAGGGCCGGGTCATGTGGATTGGGCCAGCTGGGTAGGAGGATTGGATTTGGGCTTGGATATGTATATATGTCCGTTTGGTTAAGTAGTAACAACAAGGACCAAAAATGTAACTTCTCCAAAGATGAAGGACTGATCTTGAACTTTTTCCAATGCTCTCACAAGGACCAAACATGACATAAATGAATAGAACAAGGACCACTTTTGCATAAAATCCATTTTCAAAGGTCCAGGACTAATTTTGCAAATTTCCAAAGTTTAGGGACCTTTCTTGCCAATTGACCAAAGAATTATTCAAGGATCATTTTAAACAACTTAGAATACTTTAAGGACCTTGAATGACAAAACTTCACATTTTTGAATTCCAGGGACTAGATTTGACAACTTTTAAAACTTGGGGGACTAAAACTGCCAATTTTGCAAACTTAAATCATTTTTCATCTGATTTTGATATTTTTGCATTTAAAACACATAAAACACTGATTTGTGATATTTTGATCATTTTGATGTGTTTCTGAGTGTTTTCAGATGTTTTTGTAGTCTAGACAGTATAAAAATGATGAGTATTTAGACACTCATCAATCCCCCACACTGAGATATTGCTAGTCCCTAGCAATGATTTAAACTTTAATGGATTTAAAAACTCTTTACCAAAAGCCATCACTTCTGGAGTAGCCAAATGTTTTAGTTCAAGTAAGAACCTTGGTACACTGATAACCAAATGATTTATTGGCAAATCATAAACCATATAACGGATTTGATGTGTCTTTACCAGAAGCCGTACCCTTCTGGACTAGCCAACTCTTAGATAAATTATCAATATTATCTTTGGTGAGCTGATTACCAATTATGGTTTTTCCACTGCCTTTACCACAAGCCATAACCTTGCGGGCTAGCCAACTCTTCACTTTTTAGGATATGGTGAGCTGAAAACCATACAATTTTGGGCAAATTGCAAGCCATATAAACGGATTTGAGAAATCTTTACCAAGAGCCGTTTGCTCCTGGATTAGCCAATCCTTTTGTCTTACAGACATGGCGGACTGATAACCAAATGAGTAAGTGAAAAACACTTACTCCAAAAAAAAAAAAAAAATTTGGCCAAAAATGGGGGAATTGGGTGGATAAATATGATAAAATTCGTGAGAATTCCCCCCCACACTTAGAAATGAATATTGCCCTCAATATTCAAAGTACCGGCGGCTATGCCGAAACAAAGAACGTAAAAGGGAAATACTACGGCCATTATTTGAAAATGTTTTTTTTTTTTTTTTTTTTTTTTTTTAAACATTATATATATATACAACATGTGGGGCAACCCCCCCACACTAGGGTGGTAGAAAGTAGAAAGAAGTCAGAAATATGGGTGAAAACCCATATGGTGTGTGCTACTGTTTTTGTTTTCCGAGTCGCTAGCTTGACTCGACCCCGAATTCATTGGTTCATGGGGAATTGGAGTGGGATTGCCACTCAAAGATTTACGAGAAATTGGAGTGGGATTGCCACTCACAGAATTATGAATATTCATTATTAAGATGAGTCTAAGAATCTTAGAAAGAAACTCAGAAAAGGCGAGAAGAATCTTTTTGATTTTTAATTTTATAATGTTTTTGAATTTTTAATTTTATATATATATATACAAAAGAAAGAAAATTCCTTACAACCGCCCCTCGAAAGGGAATCTGGTCTGATGAGCTCAAGAAACGTAAACGCCAACAACCAAATGTTGTAACCGAGGGACTTAATCAAACCGGGCAAGTTGTGTGCAAAGGAAAAAAATGTTTTTGTATTTTATATTGTTTTTGGTGCTATTAACACCTTAGGAAAAAAACTTTTTACAAAAATGGGATATGTGCAAGAATGGATCTGAAAAAGGCTAAACACACGCTAAAGCCTCCCCGGCAGCGGCGCCAAAATTTTGATCTCGGCCAAACGTCAAGCTACCTCACACAAACCGGCCACTTGTGAATGGCCGACCGTAAGAAGCTTAAAACCGCTTAAAACACAAATACAATAAAGTCCAGGAGAATACAAGTGAATTCTGGGTCGTTATGTCCCACGGAGACTCAATGGTGTGTCAAACAAACTCAGAGGATAGAATGATCACTAAGGATAGTGATCGGAAAAGATTTGGATGGATAATTACACTACTGAAAAAGGTTTATAAATTAAAGCTTAATTTAAATGCAAATTAAGAAGAAATTTAAAAAGATAAAAAAATATTAAATAAACGCTATCACTATATTTAAAGATGTTTGTGTGATTTTATAAGATAAAATAACTTAAATAAACTATATTAACTAAAACGTAAACTCAAATTATCTAAAAACGTTACTTAAAACTAAAACGAGCGTTATGTACGAAAATTACGCTGGAGCGCAAGACAAAACGTAAAATTTATGAAATAAAAGGCCTACGAGTGTAAAGCTAATTTTATTACATACTATATGATAAAAGAAAATTTTAGAAAAAAGATTTATATTTTTTAGACTTTTATATTTTTTATTATGAATTAAATAAGTTTTTACACTAATTAAATGTTTAAAAATACTAAAACTAATTGGAAAAATCTGAAACTTATATAGAAAATACTTTATACTAATACATATTTAATAAAAATACAAAAACTGGAAAAAGTGCTTTTAATAAGCTCGAAATAAGCTAAATAAGGCGTAAAAGCTATTAAGACAAAGAGGTTTTATGTATTTAAATGTGTAAACTATAACCGAGAAAGACCCAAGGGCGCATGGTTACAGTGTACACGCACTATCACTCTTCCAAAGGGGGAGGTCTCAGGTTCGAGTCCGCCTACCCCCTTTTGCTAAACATTTATTTTATTTTTTTTCTTTTGCAAACCTTTTAAACATAAGAAAATAAGCACTTTTGAAAACCACAACTTTTTATGAAAAGTACAAATAAGCTCAGTTTGAGCTTAAGTTTCCAACAGTGGCAAGAAAAGAAAGAAATAAGCACAAGTTATAAAGCTAAATGGCTAGTAAGCTATTAAATAAGCAAAATGTAAAATGGAATAAGCTAGGAAACTACTAATAAGCTAGATACAACAACTGAATAAGCACAATCACTACTAATAAGCACTGAATAAACTAATAATAAGCACAAGTCACCACTGTTTTGCACAGGTCACTGTTGGATTAACTAGGCACCTACTACCTTAATTTTAAGCACATGAATAAGCTATAAAATGAAAATGAACACTTGGAATGCCTAATAGACCAGATGAGCTATCCAAAAAGCTAGATTACAAAGATTGGTGTACAACAATGAGCTTTTGAGAGGCTTTTAAAGAATTGATGAACACTGAGTAACTGGTTAACTAAAACAAAATGGACAGATCTAAAAAGCAATAGCAGGCTAAGCAAATAAGCTAGGATTGGAGAATAAGCTCTTGAAACCTTGAGTAAGCTAGGTGAGCTTCTCAAAAAGCAAGTTTACACAGTATTAAGCTAACTAATGAGCTCTATGAGAGCTTATGAAGTTGGGTACCAAACTCCAGGGGCACTTTCTCAGACATGGTATCCAAATCAAGCTGAAAAATAAGCACTCTACAAGCTAATTAAAACTGATCTAGTATTTTTATATTTTTGTTAAGCAACTAAATATTGATACCCTAAGAGCTTTTAAACTGAAACTCACTATTGAACACATAATGAAATTCCAAAGTTTATTCAAAAACGACCCATTGAAAATTTTGACTTTTCTTAAAAACCAAGATGTTGACCAAGATGAACTTTGGATTGATTCTAAGAACTGAATGTGATGTTTTGAGTTATACTAAGACTTATTTAACCAACACTAACAACTTATGAACACAAAATCTTGCTCATGATTCATAAAAACTCAACAGTTAACACATAAAATGAAATCAAATGTACTTTTGACTTTTGATGTAACAAGCACAAGTTTTCTTGACTGAGATGAGTTTATAGACACTAAAAAGACACAGAGCAAGCACAAACAACAACTCAAACAATATCTATAATAGTTTAAACTAGCAATTCCAAACAGACCTTATAAACACTGATTTGATGATTTTCAAAGCAAAATATAGATTTAAACCATGAACTTGGTTCATAAACTTAGATTATTATATATTAGGACTAAATAATCATGAAACAACAACAATAACAACATTACACATGAATTACTCATACTTCATAAAAACAGTGAAAAATGAAATCTAAACCACAACACAAACTAATACATAAACATAAAATTTAGAACTATGAAAACACATAATAACAACATATAAACACAGAAACATGGACATTAAGGTAAATAAGACATTGAAACAAGAATTGCAAAAATTAGAAAATGCTTACAAATGAGAAAGTGGGCTGAGACATAGAAACCAAAGACAAGGTTACACCTATTAGCTTCCCAATAAGCTCCTAATACCCCATAGCATTCCAAATCCAACCCTGCTTCATCATCTTCTTCATAAATCTGATTTTTGATTATTTTCTATTATTATTTTTTTTTTTTTTTGGTTTTTGATTTTAAAGACTATGACTGATTTAATGTATCTAAAAGCTTAACAAGCTTTGTCAGGAGCTTATGTGACCTAAAGAGTCCATTAAACAACCATAATCAACATGAAAGTAAATGACATGAGATTTAAAGGAATTTATAAAAAAACATGAAATTTAAAAGAGACTTG
The DNA here is from genome assembly GCA_910596185.1 of Chrysanthemum makinoi. NCBI lineage: Eukaryota > Viridiplantae > Streptophyta > Magnoliopsida > Asterales > Asteraceae > Chrysanthemum > Chrysanthemum makinoi. Next base: position 21,360,699 of record OU343218.1, on the reverse strand, counting down.
CATTAAACTGAAAACAGGGTTCCATTACACTAATTTGAGATCATTACACTATTTTAAAGCTGTAAATGACAATAATTAAAGGAAAGCATTTAAAGGTTACACCATGATTAAACTAAATCTAAGTGACAATGGCTTAAGGCCAAAGTATCTTCTCCTCTCTTTTTTCTTCCTTTTATACTCCAAGCATCTTCTCTCACTTCTCTGATTGCTTCCCACCAAAATCCAGCCATTGGATCACTCTAACTCATCAAAACCGTACATTTGGATTTTGGCGCCAATTATTTCTTTGAGCAGGTTTGAGCCATTAATGGGTTTTGTTTGAGATAATTAAGATTATTTGGGTGTTAGTGGAAGAGGAGGGGGAAAAAACAAGGAGGGGGAAAAGGAGGAAACCATGACCGTTTTGGGTTTGCTGGGGTGGAGAGGGAGGTCTACAGTGGTAGTGGTATTGGGCGGTTTTTCTTTGGTTTGACTTTCTTTGACAGAGGTGTGATATCAAAGGGCCGGGTCATGTGGATTGGGCCAGCTGGGTAGGAGGATTGGATTTGGGCTTGGATATGTATATATGTCCGTTTGGTTAAGTAGTAACAACAAGGACCAAAAATGTAACTTCTCCAAAGATGAAGGACTGATCTTGAACTTTTTACAATGCTCTCACAAGGACCAAACATGACATAAATGAATAGAACAAGGACCACTTTTGCATAAAATCCATTTTCAAAGGTCCAAGGACTAATTTTGCAATTTTCCAAAGTTTAGGGACCTTTCTTGCCAATTGACCAAAGAATTATTCAAGGATCATTTTAAACAACTTAGAATACTTTAAGGACCTTGAATGACAAAACTTCACATTTTTGAATTCCAGGGACTAGATTTGACAACTTTTAAAACTTGGGGGACTAAAACTGCCAATTTTGCAAACTTAAATCATTTTTCATCTGATTTTGATATTTTTACATTTAAAACACATAAAACACTGATTTGTGATATTTTGATCATTTTGATGTGTTTCTGAGTGTTTTCAGATGTTTTTGTAGTCTAGACAGTATAAAATGATGAGTATTTAGACACTCATCAATCCCCCACACTGAGATATTGCTAGTCCCTAGCAATGATTTAAACTTTAATGGATTTAAAAACTCTTTACCAAAAGCCATCACTTCTGGAGTAGCCAAATGTTTTAGTTCAAGTAAGAACCTTGGTACACTGATAACCAAATGATTTATTGGCAAATCATAAACCATATAACGGATTTGATGTGTCTTTACCAGAAGCCGTACCCTTATGGACTAGCCAACTCTTAGATAAATTATCAATATTATCTTTGGTGAGCTGATTACCAATTATGGTTTTTCCACTGCCTTTACCACAAGCCATAACCTTGCGGGCTAGCCAACTCTTCACTTTTTAGGATATGGTGAGCTGAAAACCATACAATTTTGGGCAAATTGCAAGCCATATAAACGGATTTGAGAAATCTTTACCAAGAGCCGTTTGCTCCTGGATTAGCCAATCCTTTTGTCTTACACACATGGATCGATAACCAAATGAGTAAGTGTAAAACACTTACTCCAAAAAAAAAAAAAAATTTGGCCAAAAACGGGGGAATTGGGTGGATAAATATGATAAAATTCGTGAGAATTCCCCCACACTTAGAAATGAATATTTCCCTCAATATTCAAAGTACCGGCGGCTATGCCGAAACAAAGAACGTAAAAGGGAAATACTACGGCCATTATTTGATTTTTTTTTTTTTTTTTTAAACATTATATATATATACAACATGGGCAACCCCACACTAGGGTGGTAGAAAGTAGAAAGAAGTCAGAAATATGGGTGAAAACCCATATGGTGTGTGCTACTGTTTTTGTTTTCCGAGTCGCTAGCTTGACTCGACCCCGAATTCATTGGTTCATGGGGAATTGGAGTGGGATTGCCACTCAAAGATTTGGCGAGAAATTGGAGTGGGATTGCCACTCACAGAATTATGAATATTCATTATTAAGATGAGTCTAAGAATCTTAGAAAGAAACTCAGAAAAGGCGAGAAGAATCTTTTTGATTTTTAATTTTATAATGTTTTTGAATTTTTAATTTTATATATATATATACAAAAGAAAGAAAATTCCTTACAACCGCCCCTCGAAAGGGAATCTGGGTCTGACAGAGCTCAGAATCAGAAATGTACCAACAACCAAATGTTGTAACTGAGGGACTTTATCAAACTGGGCAAGTTGTGTGCAAAGGAAAAAAATGTTTTTGTATTTTATATTGTTTTTGGTGCTATTAACACCTTAGGAAAAAAACTTTTTACAAAAATGGGATATGTGCAAGAATGGATCTGAAAAAGGCTAAACACACGCTAAAGCCTCCCCGGCAGTGGCGCCAAAATTTGATCTCAGGCCAAACAGTAAGCTACCTCACACAAACCGGCCACTTGTGAATGGTCGATCGTAAGAAGCTTAAAACCGCTTAAAACACAAATACAATGAAGTCCAGGAGAATACAAGGAATTCCGGTCGTTATGTCCCACGGAGACTCAATGGTGTGTCAAACAAACTCAGAGGATAGAATGATCACTAAGGATAGTGATCGGAAAAGATTTGGATGGATAATTACACTACTGAAAAAATTTATAAATTAAAGTTAATTTAAATGCAAATTAAGAAGAAATTTAAAAAGATAAAAAATATTAAATAAACGCTATCACTATATTTAAAGATGTTTGTGTGATTTTATAAGATAAAATAACTTAAATAAACTATATTAACTAAAACGTAAACTCAAATTATCTAAAAACGTTACTTAAAACTAAAACGAGGCTATGTACGAAAATTACGCTGAGCGCATAAGACAAACGTAAAATTTATGAAATAAAAGGCCTACGAGTGTAAAGCTAATTTTATTACATACTATATGATAAAAGAAAATTTTAGAAAAAAGATTTATATTTTTTAGAATTTTATATTTTTTATTATGAATTAAATAAGTTTTTACACTAATTAAATGTTTAAAAATACTAAAACTAATTGGAAAAATCTGAAACTTATATAGAAAATACTTTATACTAATCTGATTTAATAAAAATACAAAACGGAAAAAGTCGCTTTTAATAAGCTCGAAATAAGCTAAATAAGGCGTAAAAGCTATTAAGACAAAGAGGTTTTATGTATTTAAATGTGTAAACTATAACCGAGAAAGACCCAAGGGCGCAATGGTTACAGGTACACGCACTATCACTCTTCCAAAGGGGAGGTCTCAGGTTCGAGCCCTTACCCCCTTTTGCTAAACATTTATTTTTTTTTTCTTTTGCAAACCTTTAAACATAAGAAAATAAGCACTTTTGAAAACCACAACTTTTTATGAAAAGTACAAATAAGCTCAGTTTGAGCTTAAGTTTCCAACAGTGGCAAGAAAAGAAAGAAATAAGCACAAGTTATAAAGCTAAATGGCTAGTAAGCTATTAAATAAGCAAAATGTAAAATGGAATAAGCTAGGAAACTACTAATAAGCTAGATACAACAACTGAATAAGCACAATCACTACTAATAAGCACTGAATAAACTAATAATAAGCACAAGTCACCACTGTTTTGCACAGGTCACTGTTGGATTAACTAGGCACCTACTACCTTAATTTTAAGCACATGAATAAGCTATAAAATGAAAATGAACACTTGGAATGCCTAATAGACCAGATGAGCTATCCAAAAAGCTAGATTACAAAGATTGGTGTACAACAATGAGCTTTTGAGAGGCTTTTAAAGAATTGATGAACACTGAGTAACTGGTTAACTAAAACAAAATGGACAGATCTAAAAAGCAATAGCAGGCTAAGCAAATAAGCTAGGATTGGAGAATAAGCTCTTGAAACCTTGAGTAAGCTAGGTGAGCTTCTCAAAAAGCAAGTTTACACAAAGATAAGTTAACTAATGAGCTCTATGAGAGCTTATGAAGTTGGGTACCAAACCTGTGCAAGGGCACTTTCTCATATGGTATCCAAATCAAGCTGAAAAATAAGCACTCTACAAGCTAATTAAAACTGATCTAGTATTTTTATATTTTTGTTAAGCAACTAAATATTGATACCCTAAGAGCTTTTAAACTGAAACTCACTATTGAACACATAATGAAATTCCAAAGTTTATTCAAAAACGACCCATTGAAAATTTTGACTTTTCTTAAAAACCAAGATGTTGACCAAGATGAACTTTGGATTGATTCTAAGAACTGAATGTGATGTTTTGAGTTATACTAAGACTTATTTAACCAACACTAACAACTTATGAACACAAAATCTTGCTCATGATTCATAAAAACTCAACAGTTAACACATAAAATGAAATCAAATGTACTTTTGACTTTTGATGTAACAAGCACAAGTTTTCTTGACTGAGATGAGTTTATAGACACTAAAAAGACACAGAGCAAGCACAAACAACAACTCAAACAATATCTATAACAGTTTAAACTAGCAATTCCAAACAGACCTTATAAACACTGATTTGATGATTTTTCAAAGCAAAATATAGATTTAAACCATGAACTTGGTTCATAAACTTAGATTATTATATATTAGGACTAAATAATCATGAAACAACAACAATAACAACATTACACATGAATTACTCATACTTCATAAAAACAGTGAAAAATGAAATCTAAACCACAACACAAACTAATACATAAACATAAAATTTAGAACTATAAAAACACATAATAACAACATATAAACACAGAAACATGGACATTAAGGTAAATAAGACATTGAAACAAGAAATTGCAAAATTAGAAAAATGCTTACAAATGAGAAAGTAATGAGACATAGAAACCAAAGACAAGGTTACACCTATTAGCTTCCCAATAAGCTCCTAATACCCCATAGCATTCCAAATCCAACCCCTCGCTTCATCATCTTCTTCATAAATGATTTTTGATTATTTTCTATTTTTTTTTTTTTTTTTTTTGGTTTTTGATTTTAAAGACTATGACTGATTTAATGTATCTAAAAGCTTAACAAGCTTTGTCAGGAGCTTATGTGACCTAAAGAGTCCATTAAACAACCATAATCAACATGAAAGTAAATGACATGAGATTTAAAGGAATTTATAAAAAAACATGAAATTTGAAAGAGACTTGCATTAAACCAAAACAGGGTTCCATTACACTAATTTGAGATCATTACACTATTTTAAAGCTGTAAATGACAATAATTAAAGGAAAGAATTTAAAGGTTACACTATGATTAAACTAAATCTAAGTGACAATGGCTTAAGGCCAAAGTATCTTCTCCTCTCTTTTTTCTTCCTTTTATACTCCAAGCATCTTCTCTCACTTCTCTGATTGCTTCCCACCAAAATCCAGCCATTGGATCACTCTAACTCATCAAAACCGTACATTTGGATTTTGGCGCCAATTATTTCTTTGAGCAGGTTTGAGCCATTAATGGGTTTTGTTTGAGATAATTAAGATTATTTGGGTGTTAGTGGAAGAGGAGGGGGAAAAAGAAAGGAGGGGGAAAAAGCAAGGAGGAAACCATGACTGGTTTTGGGTTTACAGGGGTGGAGAGGGAGGTCTACAGTGGTAGTGGTATTGGGCGGTTTTTCTTTGGTTTGACTTTCTTTGACCGAGGTGTGATATCAAAGGGCCGGGTCATGTGGATTGGGCCAGCTGGGTAGGAGGATTGGATTTGGGCTTGGATATGTATATATGTCCGTTTGGTTAAGTAGTAACAACAAGGACCAAAAATGTAACTTCTCCAAAGATGAAGGACTGATCTTGAACTTTTTCCAATGCTCTCACAAGGACCAAACATGACATAAATGAATAGAACAAGGACCACTTTTGCATAAAATCCATTTTCAAAGGTCCAAGGACTAATTTTGCAATTTTCCAAAGTTTAGGGACCTTTCTTGCCAATTGACCAAAGAATTATTCAAGGATCATTTTAAACAACTTAGAATACTTTAAGGACCTTGAATGACAAAACTTCACATTTTTGAATTCCAGGGACTAGATTTGACAACTTTTAAAACTTGGGGACTAAAAACGCCAATTTTGCAAACTTAAATCATTTTTCATCTGATTTTGATATTTTTGCATTTAAAACACATAAAACACTGATTTGTGATATTTTGATCATTTTGATGTGTTTCTGAGTGTTTTCAGATGTTTTTTGTAGTCTAGACAGTATAAAAATGATGAGTATTTAGACACTCATCAATGCCGGAGACTAGGGAGAGGGTCTCCTTCTTCAATACCAACAATCTCTAAGAGAAAGTCGATAGCTTATGTAGGTTCCCCGTGAGAATGAAACAAGTCCTTTTAAGAGGAATTTGAGTAGCTTGGGATGTTTGGTGCAATGCGTCACTGGGTCCGTGACGTCTTGTCTTCAATACCGGTGTTACCTTGGTAACCACCAGTAGCATATGAATTGAACCCGGTTTCTGCCCTAAGGTTGAATTATTGGAGGACTATTTATTTTCACCCTTTTCATATTCATTCTTCAACCCCTTCAGTGCTTATCGATACTTCATTACTAGAACCTTGTTGGGTTTATTCCAGTTCTAGCTCTTTCTCAGTCCGCACTCTTCCCATATTCTCATTTTTCTCCTTTTGTTTCATCATACCTAAGGACTCTACACTATCTAGTGGATTGTCCCTGGGTAGATCCAGCTCTAGCGGGATCGTGGGAACAGATACCTAACCTAACCATCATTATAACACCATGCATAAAGTAAATTTGGTCGGTCTTTTGGTATTGTTCTTCTGCCAATGGAACCAATTGAAAACCATTTGAAAATCAATCTAGGTACTTGTGATACATGATCAAAACAATTTGTACCTGAATTGTTTTTGATATTTTTAGAAAAAGCTCCCCCTCAACATGTGCATCGCATATTTGAAATAGTTTTGGCACATGGAGGCAAGAGGACTTGAAAATCTTAGATTTTAAGAACGAACGATTCGATTCTTTAATCAATAATTTCTAAAAGTTATCAACATCACTTTCCCAATAATAATTATTATTTGTCATACTTTGTTTAAAGATATTATTGGGAGAGGATGTGGTTTTCAAAAGAGTTGCTCCCCCCCCCCCCCAATATGTGCTTCAAGATTAGAAATGATTTTAGCACATATTAGATGGAGCTCGCACTTTGAGACAAAACAATCACGTTTCAATCATTTATGATTTGATAAAGATGCTCCCCCCTTAACACATGCATGAAAAATTTGAAATCGTTTGGCACATGTAGGGAGGAGAGCTTGTTAAATACTTATAAACCATTTGTCGAATTATCAGTTTAAATCCAATGTAAATCATAAATTCTCCCCCGATCACAATTTTCAATTCATTTGAGATTTGTTATCTCTATAGATTTAAATTGTTTTTGAAAGCTTCTAAGGAGAATTATGACTTGCTTATGAAAACATTTAACCGATAAGGATCACATATGAGACTTTAAACTCCAAAAACATGCATGATTATCTTTTGAAAACATGACAAATAACCTTTTAATTGAATTGAAATCATTCTCCCCCTCAATCAATGACATCAGTTGTTGATAGGGAAGTAGAGATTTTGACATATGCCAAGTCCAAATGAATTTCAAAAATTTTGACCGAGTTATTTTGGTTAATTTGTTTTCATTAGATGACAAATATTTTTCAGAAAATTTATAGAAGGAAAAATATGTTGGGATATGAAAGTGCTGAACAGTTAAAGTACTAAAGATTAACAAAGTACTGCAGAATGATAAAGTATTGGAAAAAGTCAAAGAGTCAAAGTAGTGCTAAAGATAAAGTCAAAGTACTGCTGTCGAAGTCTAAGTACTGCAAGACCAAAGAACTGTTTTATTCATTTATAGAAAGTCTTGTAATTCTAGAATATTATGTATTAGATTACTTGTCGTACAAGGATACATATTGTAAGCCGACTAGGGTTATCCTTGAGCCTATAAAAGGACCCCTAGATTGGCATTAGAGTAACCTTACGACTGCATACGCATATTATTAGAGTTTTAGAGAGAAGTTCGATATTCTTAGAGTTGTTAAAAGTATCTGCATAATAAGCAGATTTAGAGTTAATAATAAAGTTGTTCTTCTTAGATTTGTTAAGTAAATTCCGCATACTTAATAAAGAGTGTTCAGTGTTTCATTGTTAATAACTTAGGATTTATCCGAGGTTGTTAAACCTTAAACAAGCTAGTTAAGTTAGTTTGGTTAGAGTACATCGATCCAACAAGTGGTATCAGAGATTGTGTGAAAAGTCTGACTAAGAAGAAACCCTAAACCTACTACAACAAAACCTTAAGATGTCGACTGAAGCTGTTCCACCACCATCAATCACCTCACTCAGAATTCCGATCATCAAGAAGGGAGAATATGACTTATGGTGCATGAAGATGAGGCAGTATATTGCCATTACATACCATGCTTTATGGAATGAAATTGTCAATGGCAATGAAGTTGTTCCAGAACCTGTAGAAGTTGCTGGACAACCTAAACCACCCAAAGCAGTCTTACCAATAGCTACAATAAGGAATCAAGAGAAGGCTCTCAATATCTTGTTTCCTGCTATACCTGATGGACATCTATTGAAGTTCCATGATGCTAATGATGCAAAGCAGCTCTGGGTTGCTCTCAAGACTAGATTTGGAGGGAGTGAAGCCTCTAAGAAGATGCACAAAAACCTACTGAAGCAACAATTTGAAACTTTTACTGTTGGAGAAAGAGAGGGTCTTGATGCTGCTTATGACCGATTTCAAAATCTTCTCAACATGTTGGAGCTATACAAGGCTGAGGTATCTGTTGAAGATGACAATCTCAAGTTCTTAAGGAGTTTGCCATCCACATGGCATGTGATTGCTACAATGATCCGAGGACAACCAGGTTTGGATGTGATGGACTTTGATGATCTCTACAATCATCTGAAGGTGTATGAGCATGAGATGAATGGTCAAACCAGCCCAAATCTCAAAGTATAGCTTTTCGTCATCCGAAAAGAGAGGCGTACTTCCAACAAAAGTACTGCTTCTCCCACCCAAAGTACTGTTGCTCAAAGTACTGCTGCTTACACTTCTCCCACCTTTGCTCAGCAAAGCTGCACCACCAAATACCCTTCACTCAGATAAAGTTGTGTGCTCTTTCTTTGCACATCAATCTTCTCTACCTGTCACTTATGAAGAAGATCTCTCACAGATTGAAGAGGATGCTCTTGAAGAGATAGATATCAGGATCACTACAAGGATCAAGAAGTACATGAAGAAGACAGGGAAAAGCATCGATTTCAAACCAAAACAGGGAATTACTTTTGACAAATCCAAAATTGAATGCGTCAATTGTCAAAAGACTGGACATTTTGCAAGGGAGTGGAGGTTTGCTAAATATCAAGCAAACATGATTACTGAGAAACCAAAACTAGAGCTTAAAGAAATTCCTATTACTGAAACAAAGGCTTTGGTTGCTAAAGAGAATTTGTCAGAGGTTGAATGGAGTGAAGAGTTTGATGATGAACCAGTGACATACTATATGGTTGCAGTGGAAGAGGTAGTTGAAGATTCAGTGGAAGAATTGGAGTGGAGCATTGCTTTTGATGAGGAATCTGAACATGCTGCTTTGGAATCCAGAGATGGACTAGGAGTATTTGATTGGAGCATGGAGTGTGAAGATGATCCTGTTCTACTTGCTATGGTAGCTACTTCACCAAGTTCACCCCCTATCTCTGAGGTATTCTCAAATTGTCATGACTTTTATCAAAAACTGCTTAATAGTTATGTAATTGAAAGAGATAATTGTGTAAGGGCTAGGTCTGAGGTAGCAGGTTAACAAATAACATTAGAGTCTATGGAAGCCAAAATTTTAACACATGAAAATAATGAAGTGGCTTGGACTGAAAAATATGAACAACAGGGTTACCAGTTAAAACTTAGTGAATGGAAACTAAACTGTAAGATCTCTGAAATTAAGAAATTAACTAAGGAGAGAGATGATTTGTTAGCTAAGTTTGCTGCATGGGGTGAATTCGGACTATCTCATGTTAGTTATGTTGAAAAACAGAGAAGAGCCTACATTAGAACTGGTCTAGGTTTTGGTATGGATTTTAGTAAAATAGAAGAAAACCCACCTAGTGATCAGGATGAAGGTGATTTTGAGGATATAACCACTAGTGATGATGAACTCATTAATTATATAGATACATCTAGTAATGATGGATCAGTTAGTGACTCACCTCCTGAGTTTAAGAAAGACAATGGCTATCATGCAGTCCCTCATCCCACTGGAAGTCATCAACCCCCTAGGCCTGATGTTTCTAGATTTGGAGTAGACAGTTTAGAGTTTAGAAAGAAACTAATTGGTCAATCTAGGTCTGAAACCCCAAAGGAAACTGTTGAAAACCCTAAAGATAATTTTCAAAATCAAGCAGTACCTTCTACTCAAAGTATTGCTCCACAAGCAGTACCTTTAGAAAAATCTTTTCAAAACAGTAATGCTAAACATTTTTTGGATAACTTTGGTCAAAACATGTCAAATCATTCACTTAGAAGGCACAATAGTTTTGGTCATAGACATAGAAGAAGTCATGTTGGAAGTTTTGGTCAAAAACTGTGTTTTGTGTATTATAGTCCTACTCATTTAATCAAGGACTGTGAATTTCACTCAGAGTATCTTAGAAAATTTCTAAAGAACAGGTCTGTCAACCAGAAGCCTAAAGAGAACAAACCAGTTTAGATTAATTCAAATAGGGTCAATCACAGTAACTTCTCACCAGACCATAGGTACCCTCACCAAAGAAGAACTTTTTCAAAGCCACCAGTACCTTCACAAGCAGTACCTTCTCAAAGTACTGCTCAGTCAAACCAAGGTACTGCAAATACCTCTTGGAACAGAAACTCTAGGAGATCTATGTAGTATCAACCTAGGAGGTATTTAAATTCACATAGAATGTCTAGATCACAGGAACCAACTGTTCAAACCAAATGGGTTCAGAAAGAAAGTACTGCTGAGGGACAAGCAATACTTTCAACAAAAAGTGAATCTGATGTTTTTATGACACAAGAAAAAGAGTGTTTTATTGAAAAACCAGAAAGTTTTGAAAATCCACATTCTAAAAATCAAAAGATAATTTTGGATCATGTTTTGAAAAACAGTGGAAATTACATACTCAAAGAATTTGAGTTTGTAACTCCACAAGGGGAACACAAGTCAGTAATGGCTTGGGTTCCTAAAATGCACTAACTCTTTTATCTTTGTGTAGGGCAACCCAGAAGAGGAGCTTAAAGATCATCTTATTGTGGATAGTGGTTGCTCTGGAAGCATGATAGGAGACAAGGAGATTCTGTCAGATTTTAGATCTATGTATGGAGAAAAAGTTGCATTTGGGAATGATCCTAATGGAGGAAGAATTACAGGGAAAGGAACCATCAAAGTAGGAAGAATAGATTTTGAGAATGTTAGATATGTGAAGGAGCTAAAGTTCAACTTATTGTCAATCTCTCAAATCTATGATAAAAAGCATCATGTGTTATTCACTGACACATAATGTCTCATCTTGTCCCCTGAATTCAAGTCACTTGATGATGACTTGGTAGTACTTAGAGTTCCAAGAACCAATGGTGTATAGTTTGGACATGAAGAGTCTTCACTCTTATGGAAGAGCACCTGTTTAGTGGCAAAAGCAACAACTAAAGAAGCTCATCAATGGCATAGAAGATTGGGCCATGTTAATTTCAAGAATATCAACAAACTGGTCAAAGGCAATTTAGTTAGAGGTTTACCTTCAAAGACTTACAAGAATGATAACTCATGTTTGGCATGCAAGAAGGGTAAACAACACAAAGCTTCATGCTAGAAGCTTGAAGAAAGAACTATTAGAGAACCATTGGAGCTGTTACATATGGATTTATTTGGACCTGTCTCTGTGGCAAGTTTAAACAAGAAAAAGTACTACTTGGTTGTTACAGATGATTGCAGTAGATTCAGTTGGGTATTTTTCTTGGGATTTAAGGATGATACTTTTGATGCTATTTAGACTCTCATAATAGCACTTGAAAACCAATTGAGACTCAAAGTTAGAGGTATTAGATGTGATAATGGGACTGAATTCAAGAACAAGCTTATGGATGAATTTTGTACAAACAAAGGAATCAAGAGGGAGTTCAGTATTGCAAGAACACCACAGCAGAATGGTGTTGCAGAGAGGAAGAATAGGACTTTGATTAAAGCAGCCAGAACTATGCTAGCAAATTCACAACTACCTATTTGATTTTGCGCTAAAGCTGTAAGTACTACTTGCTATGTACTTAACAGAGTATTAGTCACCAAACCACAAATGAAGACACCTTCTGAGTTACTGATGGGCAACAAACCCAACATTCGTTTATGAAGCCTTTTGGATGCCCTCTCACTATTTTAAACACAATTGATAATTTGGGTAAGTTTGATAGCAAGTCAGAAGAAGGATATTTATTGGGTTATTGTACCAACAGTAAGGGCTTTAGAGTATACAACAGAGTTACTAAGAAGGTCCAAGATTGTCTTCATGTTGAGTTTTTAGAAGATCAAGAGAATTAGAAAGGTAAAGGTCCTGATTGGATGTTTGATATTGAAGTTTTAACTCCTTCTAGGAACTATGTACCTGTCAGAGAAGAAAATCAACCTGTGTACACTGGAGATGATTCATAGTATGTTGTTCATGGAGTTCATATTAGACCTGCTGCTGTTCCTGATGAAGAACCTCTACCTGTTTCACCAAAGCAAAGTACTGATGCACCTAAGCAAAGTACTGATGAACCAAAATCCTCACTATCTGCTGAGGATCAAGCTTTACAAGAGGAACTCAATCAGATGCTTTTTCAAGATGTACTGGCACATTCTTATACTGATGATCAAAGAAGAGCTTATGAAGAAGCAAAGAAAAAGAACAAGGCTGCAGAATACACTTATAATACTTTAAGTGACAGTACTTTCACTCAAAGTACTGTTGCACCTAATTCCTGCACTTTGGATTATTTGGATGATCCTACCATGCCTGGATTAGAGGAAACTGATGATGAGTTTGCAGATGAAGGTATTTTCTCAGATTCCAATGAAGGTGCTGATTTCACTAATTTGGATGATACTTATGGAGTTCCACAGTCTCCAAACTTAAGAATTCATAAGAATCATCCTACTGATCAAATCATTGGTCCTTCTACTTCTGTAGTAATGACAAGACACAAGTCTAAGAGTTTTACTACACCACACAATGCTTTACTTAGCTTTGTGTATAAACAGAACAGGCTGAATCATAAGGATCATTAAACCTGCCTTTTTACTTGTTTTATCTCTCAAGAAGAACCCAAGAATATTGCTCAGGCATTAACTAAAGAGAGTTGGGTTGAAGCTATGCAAGAAGAACTTCTTTAGTTTAAACTTCAAGAACTTTAGGTACTATGTGATCTTCCAGATGGGAAGAGAGTTATTGGAAGCAGATGGGTTTTTAGAGTCAAAAGAGATGAAAGGGGTAATGTCATCAAGAACAAGGCAAGGTTAGTAGCTCAAGGCTACAGACAAGAAGAAGGAGTAGATTATGATGAAGTGTTTGCTCCTGTAGCAAGAATTGAAGCTATTAGAATAGTTCTTGCTTTTGCTTCATATATGGGATTTCAGGTTTACTAGATGGATGTCAAGAGTGCCTTTCTCTATGGCACTATTCAAGAGGAGCTCTATGTCAAACAGCCTCCTGTTTTTGAAGACCCTACCCATCCTATCAAAGTATACAAGGTAGTTAAGGCTCTTTATGGCCTTCATCAGGCACCTCGAGCTTGGTATGAAAGGCTCTCTACATTCTTATTTCAACATGGTTACAGAAGGAGAGCTATAGACAAGACTTTGTTTATCAAGAGAGACAAGAAGGATATCATGTTAGTTCAAGTCTATGTTGATGATATCATCTTTGGGGCTACCAAACAGTCCATGGTTAAGGAGTTTGAGCAGCTGATGCAGAAGGAGTTTCAAATGAGTTCAATGGGTGAGTTAACATTCTTTTTAGGACTTCAGGTTAAGCAGTCCAAGGAGGGCATTTTCATAAGTCAAGACAAGTATGTATTTGACATACTTAAGAAGTTCAATTTTGATGCTATGAAGCCAGTGACTACACCTATTAAATCTATCAACTCTTTGGGAAAAGATGAAGATGGTCAACCAGTTGAAGTCAAGTTGTACAGATCCATGATTGGATGTCTTATGTATCTTACTACATCAACGCCTGATATCATGTTTGATGTGTGTTTATGTGCAAGATATCAAGTCTCACCAAATATTTCTCATGTGAATGCAGTTAAGAGGATTTTTAGTTATTTGAAACAACAACCTAAGTTGGGGTTGTGTTATCCTAAGGATTCACCTTTTCACTTAGAAGCTTTTTCAGATAGTGATTATGCAGGTGATAACTATGATAGAAGATCAACAACTGGTGGATGCCAATATCTTGGCAGAAGATTAGTCTCCTGGCAATATAAGAAATAGAATCCTCTACTGAAGCTAAATATGTGGATGCTGCAAGTTGTTGTGGACAAGTTTTGTGGATGCAAAATCAACTCTGTGATTATGGGTTCAATTTCAAGAATACTCCTATCAATATTGATAATGAGAGTACCATCTGTATTGTGAAGAATCAGAATCACTTTATCAGAGATTGTTATGAGCATAGGCTCATTAATGTTGTCAAGGTTCACACAGATGACAATGTAGCTGACTTACTCACCAAAGGCTTTGATGTTTCAAGATTCAATCACTTGGTGGTGAGCATTGGCATGATTAACTACTGAGCTACATTTAAGGGGAGGACTATTTAGTATTAGTATAGTCCTGTGCATTGCTTGAAGGGAGGATATTTATGTATACTTAGCTTATACAGAGGAATTTGGGAAAGTACTGTCTTTTAAGAAAGTACTGCTTGGAAAGTACTGCAAAGGAAAGTACTGCATACGTGGAAAGTACTGTTTGTCTTATTAAAGTACTGTTTCAACAGTTATATTGAGGGGTAATTAATACTAATGGTAACTTTGTTATTATGGGCTGTGATTTTTCAAATCTCACCTATAAATAACTGATCTTCGATTTTCCCTCTCATCTTGATATTCTCATATCTTTTACATTTTCTCTCATTCTCATCTATATTATTCGATAAATCTTTTATTGTGCTTACATAATCAACAATGGCGAATCGTAATACTGTTTCCAAGCACAACATGGTGGCGAATTTAGACAAGACTGAAGCTAATGTGGCTTTTCATGATATAATTGATTATCTTACTGGGTCGCCAATCAGTTATGCTCTTTTAGTGGAGCCGGATATAATTGAGCCCTGGATTCAAGAATTTTGGGCTAATGCCAGGGATAATATGGAGAATGATGAATTCTATATTAGATCTACAGTTGTTGGAAGAACTGTGAAGATTACTAAAGCCTGAAGATTACTAAAGCCTCAATTAAGACTTATTCTTTAATGATGAAGAAGGGGCTGTTCGATTTGATAAGCAACTAATTTGGGATACATTTAGGGACATTGGTTATGAAGGATCTTTGATAGAACAAACATTCAGGAAGCCTTCAATGATGGAGGTTGTTCAGGCTATTCGTGATGAAGCTGCAGAGGATGAAGAAGAAGAAAGTACTTGTCACACCCCCAAAATATCGCAGCGGAACGATAGTGTCATTGGGGTATGACGTCATAGCACAAAGTATGGATACAGAAAACGACCTCTATAATGAGACGTTTTGAAAAGTTTACCATTCGATAAATAAGTTAAAGTTTACACAACAAGAAGTCACAAGGTTTGATAACACATAAAGAGTTTACAAAACATGTCGAATGGTAATTGTTAAAAGCACAAGACTCCAATGTATGCCATGTGACCCAAAAGCTCCATGAAATGCTATCACCTTAAGACCTGAGATAAACATACTAAAAAGTGTCAACACAAAGGTTGGTGAGTTCATAAGTTTGTAACAAAATGATTTGAAATACTTTGAAAAATGTTCACACAGCAAAGGCATTGTAAATCCACTCAGTTCCAAGTTCCGCCCATACAAAACTTGCAACCTGTGTGTTCACAACCCATTGCCTAAAAATAGAATGACAATCATGAATATGCGCATTAAAGTAGTTAAAAGTATAAATGTCACCACAAGGGTCTTCCAACAACTCGTGTTGGGATGTTCCTCCAACGCTCACGTTGGGATATATCCATAAAAATGGCCTTCCAACATATAAATGTCGGGATGTTCCTCCAACGACTCACGTTGGGCTGTATCCAAATAATTGGCCTTCCAACATATAAATGCCGGGATGTTTGTTTAAGTCTAATCACTACACGCACCAAGTCTAGAATATATGTAATGTTGTTTGGCAAAAGAGTTTAAATGTTTTGATAAATAAGCATGTATCTCTCCCCAAATAGTTTATAGGAATTTAAACGAGTAAAAGTGGGGTATGAACTCACCTGGTATGATTGATATGCTAACAAAATGAAGTGCACGAAAGTGAGGCTCGGAAACTATCCGCGACCTAAAATGAATGTTATGACTTGAGTTATGATGTAATGTTATGCATGCATTTCGTATGTTATTTATACCATTTGTGAGTTTTGAAAATAATACTTATCGTCGAAAAATACTCTTTTGACGTCTTGACCAATCTTAAATTACTTTACAAGTATTTACGTCAAAATGTCATCCTACAATAGTTTCGTAATGATTTATAGTGAAATTTTAACTTTTCGTCGTAAAATAAGGTCGTTGGAAATTTCATGAAAGTGACAAAAATGGCTTCGAAAAACTTGTCGTAAAATGGTGTACGTTGAACGTTAGGAAACGAACTCAACGGTTTTGGAAAACTTGTATCAAAATCTAGAAGTTTTAGTACATGAGTTTTCGTCATAGAGGTCTCGAACATAAAGATAATAGAGGTTAAATATGGTGGTTTTGTCCAAATGGTGTTTAAAAGTGAGTTTCGGCAAAGTTTAAGCAACCATAAATAATTTATTACAACTCCGCTATACAAACGGTTGGTCGTTTTGGAAAATATGCTTGGTGGTCTCGATTTTATTAGAAGACATTTCGTTCCAAAAAGTTCTACATCCACGTTAAAAACAGCCTTCAACATGGTCGTTTTGTTTACCGTAATACTTGTCTCGTAAAAAAATAATATAGTTGTTCTAAAAATAATAGTTACGGCAATTTTATGAAAACGTGTATATCTTAGTCGTTTCAAATCCGTTTTATACGTATTATACGTCCTTAGCTTCGTATCAAAGTATACTAATATATTTTTGATAAGTCGAAATAATTTGTAAAGCTTAAGACTCGTTTTTGACTCGTACAAACCAAAAATAGCTTGCTGAAATTTTCAGAAAGTATATATATATCGTCGTCAAACTTGAAAAATTCATAACTTCTTCGTTATAACTCCGTTTTAATCCGTTCAAGCGGCCACGGATTCGTTTTAAAGTATATTTTCTAATTATCTAGGCCAAAAACTCATGTCTACTGTCGGATTTTCCAGAAAAACAAAATACGATCAGACCACTTTATATACTTGTCGAAAATAGTTTTTCTCGTACTAAACCTATTCCAATCCCTTCAAAACAACTCCAAAGCAATTCTAATCCTACCATACACCTTCTTAGGGTGTCATGGGTTCCTAGGCATCACCAAAACCAATATATACCAAGGGAATAATTATAGGATGACTTTATATGTATAAAACTCTAAAAATCAAAGTAAAAATGGTATAAATACACATAAGTCTTGCATGTTTTTGCTCAAAAATGATGAGATGAGTATGAAATGAATATGTAAGATGAAAAATAAACATGAGATGCTTACTAGTGATATGATGAGGTGATTAGAACAAAGGATTAAACCTAAACACCCTAGGTTTTTATTTCAAAACCTATACAAGAGTGTATACTAGATTGTGATAAACTTGATCTTGAAAATTGTGATGATCTCCTTCTTGGATCACTATGAGGGCCGGTTTTAGGAGATGATGAACAAGGAGAGAAAACTTTTCTTAACTCTTGCAATAATGAGAATGAATGAATTATGAACATGAGGTTGAGTATAGATATAGACATGAAGGAAATTTTACCAAGATATTAATGAGACAACCCCCCCTTGGTCGGCCAAGGGGGGAAGTACTTGAAAAATATATATATATATATATTTTTTTATAACTTGTGTAAGTAATTGTTTGTATGTAAAGTGTATAGATTAAATGTAACTTGTAAGATTTTATATGCATTAGTTTATTTAAGGTAGTTTTAGGTAAAAGTAATTTTTAATAGATCAAAGTAAAGTATAATGAGATCATAAAAATTGTAAAAATACATTCCTTGTAAAATTTGAGTGATATAATAATTATCGTATAGTTTTTAAGAAAAGCGTCGTAATAATATAAATTTAACGATTTATATACCAAATAAATTTAAAACACTAGGTAAACTCAAAATATAGTTTTTATAAACTAAATGTAAGTATAAAAATATGTCGGGATCATTTTTGGAAGTATCGGATTAAATGTTCAAAATAATAACTTACGCGATAGCGTTTATTTAAAATAAACGTTTAATGAAAGTGCAAAACTATGCACGAACCGTTATGAAATGATGAATATGGAATATGAGAAATGACCGGAAATTGAGAATTGTGACAGTACTGCTTCTCCACAAGGTACTGCTTCTTAGGGTACTGCATCACAAAGCACTGAATAACAACGTACTGCTCCACAAGGTACTGCTTCCCAGAGTACTGAAGTTCTAGAAGATATTGCAGTTACACCTCCACCATCTCCACAAGGATCTGTTCATGCTTCTCAACAAGAAGCACATACACCATCTGAAGGAGATATAGTCTCTATGGAGTCTGAGGGTCAAGTTCTCAACAACTATGCATTAACAAGGGAATTGACAAGGTTGAAGAAATCTTTTGAAGATCAGGCTACAGAGATTAAGAGGTTAAAGTTTAAATTTAGAAGACTTAAAAACTTTGTCTAGCCATTGGTTCAACATCATCGTCTATGGGTTAAGTCTCAAAGAAAGAAAGGACGACCTGTTAGGGAATTTCCGAGGAAAACCAAAGGCAAGAAGGTTCATAAATCATGTTTTGTCTAATTGGGGAGGAGTTTAGAAGAAAAGAATTTGAAAGAAGATGAGGTTATGGATGATGAACCTCAAGGTACTGAAACTTTGAAAGATGATGCTCAAGGTACTAAAGCAGAGTTCAATGTTCAAAGTACTGAAGCAGCTAATGTTCAATCTCAAGATACTGAAGAACAAGTTATTCAAAGTACTGAGGAGCAAGTTATTGATGTTCAATGTACTGATGATCAAGGTACTGATGATCAAAGTACTGCCTTTCAACAAGGATCTTTCAGACAAGAATTGATAACTCCAAGAGTATTAGACTTTGAAGAGGAAGCTGGTCCTTCAACTGTTAGACATGAAGAAGAAGCTGGTCCTTCAACAACTGTTATACAAGAAGAAGCTGATACACCTCATAGAATACATACTGCAAGTGATGATGAAACCATTGCTGAAATCTTGCATGATTTATCAAAGCCAAGAGGTGTTACTATTTCTAAAGTTGAAGAGGAACAACCAAGAGCTTCTCAACCTGCAATAGATCCTAAAGATAAAGGAAAAGGAATTTTGGTAGAATATAAGAAGAAGAAGAAGCTGACTTTAGCTGATCTTAGAGCAATTGAAGTTGCTAGGAATGAGGCTGCAGCTAGAAAAGTTCAAGAAGAACTTAATGCTCAAGATAGAGAAGCTAAGGAGATTGAAGAAGCTCAGAATAGAGAAGTAGCTAAGAAAGTTCAAGAGGAATTGGATGCTGAAGCTGTTGAACCATTACAGTCACCTACTCTTGTTTCTTTTATACCAAGAAGACCAAATCTTGCAAAAGAAAGGAATCAAATGATGGCTTATCTAAAGAATCAAGGATATAAAGGATTGCAGAAGCTGAATTATGTTGAGATGAAAAGATTATATGATGCTGCTAGGGAAGCTTATAAGAAAAGTGTTGAAAGCATCAATGATTTTAGAGATGATGAGGCTTGGAAAGAAAAAGATAGAAAAAGAAAAAGAACAACTGAAGTTAAAGATGTTTAGTTTTCAAAGAAAGAGAAAGTTGAGATAAGATATGATACCGGAGATGAACTAAAGAATTATATAAAAATAGTGGACTTTGATTATTCTAATGCTGACATTGAGATGAAGATGAAAAGATCTCAGATTACTGCTTTTGAAGTTGTAGAATCAGAAGAAGGAAGCTATCTGATGTTTCATAGAGCAGATGAAAGTTTCAGAGTGTTCAACAGGCTATGGGATAATTGCATATCATAGATAGAGTGGATTTATTTTACTTATATCATGTGGTGCGAGATTATTTTGAACACAATCCATTAGAAGGAATTGGAGTAGTTTTGCTTGGAGATCTCACAACTGCTTGGGAAACTGAAGAACAAAGCACTGCAGCCAAAATTCTTGCAGCCAAAATCCCAACTGTGAGTACTCATTATCTTCATGTAGAAATTCTTGGTCTTTGACAACCAAAATCCTAACTGCTTGGGAAACTTTTATCATGTAGAAATTCTTGGTTTTTGACAAACAAATTTACTTGCAACCAAAATCCCAACTGTGAGTACTCATTATCTTCATCCCAATCAAATTGGCATTAACTCGATAAGTTGAGCATCTGCACCATCCTTACCAATCAAAATAGGAAGAGGATTGCCAAAGAACCTACATCAATATTGACTCTATCTCTCGCATTTCCAGCCAATTGTGAAACTGCCTTTCCTGCACCATACAAACACAGGGACGTATAATTTAAATCCCAATAATCATTTTAAAAATGCATATCTAAATCGAAACCTTGCAGTGTTGTTATGTTCAGAGAGAAGCTCTGACAATGATAAATATAGTGGACAGATTTCGTAAGCATTATAAATTATATAGGCATCAATCTTGAATTGATAATTAAATGAATGAAATTATGTAACCCCCACTATTTTTTTGTTCAATGTGTGCGCCTTTATAAAGATGTAATACTCGGATTTACCACTTAAAAGGGATTGCATGATCGCAAACATTGAGAGCCCGTGGTGCAATATCTGCAAGACAGAAACACGAGTTAGTCTAATAGTTGTCATCTTCTAAATTTGACTCATAGTCTCTTAATCTTCCTTTTGCTCCATTGACTTGACTTGTGTTGACTGATTAGATGTAACAATCGAGGCCCATTACTTATGAACGAGTCGATTTCAGGTTATGTTTTATCTCTAAGGGGTTAAGTAGATTAGAAGAAACAACTAAAAAGAGAAAAAGTCAAAAGTCACCAACAGTGTATTTTAAAGTATAAAGTTACTAAATCAAATATGTTAAACAAAGGTAATGTTACAGTAAATCCTTAAAAATATTTAACACGACAAAAAGTTTTTTAGGTCAATCCAACCCGACATATTTTATGATTAACCTGTTTTGACCCTTAACCCAAACCGTCCTTATTTAGGTTCAAAAAAATTAATAATTCTTACATATTCAACACCGCCTAAAGTTGGATAAGTCCAAACAATCATTGCCATATCAGACAAAAAATACCCTGAAGACATCTGCATTAATACCCTGAAGACACAAAAAGGATTAATGCCCTAAAGACGGTGTTGAATATGTAAGATGCTAGTGCATTTTTTATATCAGGCCCTGAAGACACAAAATGTTTGAACTTTTATATCATTGCTAGTGCATTTTTTATGATGTATTGTAGCCAATTGGCTACAAAAAATATATATAACAGGAGGCATTTGGCATTAATGCCACCTCAATGCCACAATATTTGCTATGAAGACACAAAAAGGAGCTATCCATAGAGACATAAAAAGTTCAAACATCCTTATAAATGAGAACTGGTGTGCTAAAATTACTGATATTAGCATGTCAAAAGTTGTGTCGTCTGATGAACCACAAATGGATCATGACGATTGTATTGTTGGTAGTATTGGGTATTGTGATCCGTTGTATATGCAGAGTGGCATCTCTTAAAAAAATCTGATGTGTACTCCCTTAGAGTGGTACTGTTTGAAGTAATGTGTGGGATGCCTTGCTTTGAACATAATAATGGGCAAATTAAAATGCTGATGCCTAAATGGAAAAAAATATTATGAAGAGAAGAGGTTAGATGAAAGTATATTTAATGATCTATTGAAACTAATGGACTTGGAGTCTTTGGATACGTTTTCATCATCGTTTATCAATATATTTATATCTCATGTTACAAGTCCAGATGTAGTATTTTTTTTAAGATAGTACTGATAGACATAAAGGGTTAACACACTTCTTTTTACAGGAACACTTTGAAGAAATGAAGCGGATATCATTAACATGCCAAAATCATCTTCTCATGCGTTCTCCTAAAGGAATTCTCGCCGCAGATGGCAAAACAGTAATACCATATTTCTTTTGTGCTTATGCATTACTTATCTTTATTTTATATCATTTATCAATTGCAGTTAAATATCATTTGTTGGAATATGATATTTACAATAATAACCTTGAACAAAAACGTAATGTGAATAGCATATTATGACTTAATTATAAGAGTCCTAAAATACGTGAAGATGTGTTGTGCCTGTTGGTTTGTGGGAGTTATAAACACGACAAAACGACTAGATGTGTGTGAGCCGATGGGGGCACACGCGATAAACATGAGTATACGTGTTGAACGTTTATAATACTTGAATATTCATAACCGTTATGCATGCAAGCTTGACCCGATCACAATTAAGATCCATGGGTCATTAGTTTGAAATGATAATCATTAGCTAATCATTAAAGGCTAATCATTAGCTAATCATTAAAGGCTAATCATTAGCTAATCATTAAAGGCTAATCATCATAGGGAATGATAGGCTATATACATGATGTATCATTTGATGTATGAAATGCATAACAACATACTCTCCTAATCCCAAAACCAATCACAATATTATGCTATTCTCTCTTGTTCGTTTGGTTAAACAAATCGACAAGGGTTTTTATAGTTTTATTGAATTCTAAACTTGTACTAGAATCAAGTGTTTAGTTTGCTTGGTTTAGCTACTGTTCAGGGTCTCCTTGTAGACACACTAACAGCAGCAATAAGGAGGTAATCTGCTCCTGTTCGTGACTTTCTATCTCGGACAGTAAGTGGGTGATATCGGACAAGGTGTATCCGATATCGGGTAATACTTAGAAGCTGTTTTCCAGCTTGTTTATCTCGGACAGAAAAGTGACAAGCTTCTTGGAGGTTTTCTGATTCGTTTGTATTGATTCAAGAGACAAAGGTTGTTTGGTTTTATAGTTTACGTTCTCGACTAGCGTTTTAATCGAAAGTATATGATAATCGGGTTTGTGTGTGACACTCTTCTAGGCATCTATTTTTGGTGCTCAGTTTCGTATTGGTTTTATTGTCCGTTACAATTGCGTTCAAATAGCCAAACAAGGTTAGCTTTTCTTTTATCCCTTTTATTAATTAATTTTTATATTAATTATTGTTTGTTATTACGTGTTAACATAATTGCATTAACTAGATCCAATATCCGCTGCTTACTCGTAGAGGTTAATGGTTAACCGGTTCTAAAATCCCAACAGTGGCATCACGAGCCAACTCGTTTTTGCGATTATGGGTTACACGTTTCTGATATTAATAAACATGTTTTAAAAGGGCTGCATGAAACCTAGTTTAGTTATTATGTTTTATTTTAATTTTGCCAATTACATGCAATACTTGTAAAATTTTTAATAAATAATAACTAGTCACACACAAATTAAAATTATATTGATAATTAAAATTAATTTGTTAATTTGAATTTAATTTACATGTGAATTATAATTATCTTGTTAATTAAAATTAAATTGTTAATTTAGAATTACATGTAAAATTTAAATTACTTGCTAATTAGAATTAAAAGTTAATTTGTATTTATTTAATTGTTAATTAGAATTATTGTGATAATTAGAATTACATATTGATTTAAATACATATATTGCGTAATTACTTGTTAATTGGGATTGCCATGCTTTATGTGTTTTTTTCCGGCCACAAGACCCACTCAATTGCTTTTCTAAGTGATGTATGGGGCGATCTAGGTATTACATCCTAGTGATGGTCTTATGGTTCTCCGTTTGGGGAAGACTCGCAAGAGAATTCGGAACAATATGTGGTTATTTATATTAATGTTTATGCTTGTATGTTTGTGATTCCTATATGTGCATTATTACTTGTTTTGACACCTAATTGTATGCAATATGGAATAATACATATCGTAACCATAACATTAATATTGGTCTTTATTTACACGCCTAAATATCATGCTCATTGTGATCTGCTATTTAATTCGTGGAAAATTGTTTTTGTAAAATAAAGCGACCTAATATATGAAACACGTTTTCAAGAATTTAAAAACTAGACGCTATGGACACTTGGGATGTACGGCTCACCCACTAGAATAAACTAGAAAGGGGTTTTAAAGAAGTGAGCGAGTCTCACCGAAAGGATGTCTAAGGTTATGCTCTACTTACGGTCCTCTGCCTCCCTGTGCGTTCGATTGGAGCTACCGTGAACCATGATGATCACTAAAGTGTCATTACCAAAAGTTTTTAAAATTAGTGTTACAAAGTTGTTTTTGCATGCTTCTTTGTATTACCGACTTTTATCACATTTATATGTGCATACCTATTTTTAATATTAAGTCTATGCCATCCAACTATGAACACGTGCACTTGGATTGACTTCTCTGGTCAGACCTAAGGGCCTTTCCAATCCATGGTAATTATTTCTCACCGGTCGACCTCTCGGTTATTTTTACACGCTCATACTTGGTCGACTTATATCGAAGTTAACCGTCGACCTCGACCGAGGCATAAGATGAGAACTAAACATGCTTTTGACATTTTTACTTGATACTAATGCCTTAAACGGTCTCATAAATCTAAGAGTCGCATTTTGCAATTAACGCCGCCGCTACCTCTTGTCCTATTTTTTACATACTGGTCAGACCTATGGTAATTAAGTGGTTGCAAGGTGGATCTTAGTCTTAATTAGTAATTAATTGGGTAGTTAATTCTTTTAAGAATGTAATTATCGAAAATACTAGAATTGAACTTTTTATGTTCCGATTAATTGTGTTATTGCAACATAATTCGTAAACAAAGTTGTTTTTCTTCGAAAGACAAACTTAGTCTTTTTTCCTAGTAAGAAGAGTGAGACTTATTCCTACCTTTTCTCCTTAGTTGACTAACTAAGATAGGATTCCAAAATTGATAAACTCGTTTATGATCTTTCATTACCCTTTTCGTGGTCTAGAGTTAATTGAAAGATAGAATGTTTTTGTGTAACTGGAAACATTATGTTTAGAGATACCAAAATAAATAACATTCTGCACTTGTCACGATGCATTTGTTTATACCGCAAAGAGTAAAGGAATTACTAGCATATCTGCTAGGTAATCTTCTTGGACTCTTATTATTCCTAAAGTGCTAATTACCCTTGGGGCTATGTAGACGATACAGGAGGAATGCATGCTAAAGATTCAAGTTAATTGAATAATAGAATGGCTAGTCCATTGTCTACATAAGTAGAACTTCATATACTCTGCTTAATACCTAAGTACATGATACTCGTAGGCAATTGAAGAGAATAGGAAAGTATATGAAACTGATATATGCTTTCTACTGGAAATGTAACACTTACAATGTTGACAAAGCCAGTGGGAGTAGTTGCATTTTATTACTGAAATATCATTCATGTAATGTTGTCAATTTCCGTGGGAGCTACGGGATTTATTTCCTGTTAGTCACCCATATCATTTCAAACTAGCTTTGAAATAATCCATTACTTTTCGAATATGAACAACCATTGATTAAAGGAAAATTGCATTTTATTTTATAAGATAACACGTTGCCTTCCTGCTGTCGCTTCCTGAAACGTTATCTATAAAATAATAATCCACAATTCCATATTACAGGTTATGGTTCTAAAACTACTTATGATATCTATGACATTATCATATTGGTTGAACAATCAATCACGTGTTGTTTGTTTTCATAATATGATGTTGTACCTTACACAAGTGGGAGAAATCTCAAAGTGTGTGCAAGGAACAACAATATTATTGGTATCTCTTGACCGCAAGGTAAAGGAAACTAATAATTCTACTAGGACTTCAACACATTAGATGTTTAATGCCCTACTACATGTAAAATAAAAATTCTACTAGGACTTAAACACATGAGATGTTTATTGCCCTACTACATTCTAATAATGTTTATACTAGGACTTGAACACGCTAGATGTTAGTTGCCCTACTACATTCAAATGTCATGATATTAAGTATAGATACTTCAACATTTGACAACATGATTTAGTCAACATAATTATGGTTATATGATAATGATCATAATTATGAAGTATAAAATTAACTTGAAATTAATATAGAACTCAATAGTTTGCGTTCATGATTACTTTTGTTAGTATAATTATGCTTACATGTTAAGACATAATTATAAAGTTCTTGAATTAGTCAATGACTTATAATATAAAGTATATATAGTAAAAGTGTTATGTCTTCTAGTTAACACATAAATATGAGGCTTTGAATTATTCAAAGATTGATAATATATTATTGAAATGTTCTGTTTTCTTGTTAACACATGAACATATAATCCTTGAACAATTATGTCTTCTTGTGAACACGTGAACATAAGTTTCTTGTATTGTTAAATGAATATACATTATTGCATGCACTTGGTTCGTAAATACTTTATATGCAATTTGGCTCGACCCAATTGACAAGTATTTAGTCCCAAGAGAATTAAGTAATCTAAAGAATTATGATATAGTTTCACAATTCTAATAACTCATAGGATACCACTTAATTATGGTATGTCTAATGTGTTGGATCAAACCTTATTTCATAAAGTTTGGTTCCTGATAGCTTTAATTGCTCTACCTCCAAAACATATCAATGTTAGAAATTGCGTATGTCATGGATACACTCAATATAGTTCAAACCTGGAAGGTATTCAAGACAAACATAACTGAACACCCTAATTCATTAGGGATTTTAGGTTTTCTACTCAAACCAATTGAATCCTAAATCCTTTTGGATTTTTGATTTATCTACACTTCCTAGCTAGAAGATTGTAGTTTTGGTGTTCTTACTAGGTTGACAAAACACAAAACTATGAACTTTTGGTTAAAGAGTGATACTAAATTAGAGTTTTTGTATAAACCCTAATTTGAGTTGTTGGAAGAAATTCTATATATGTCTTGATTTAAGTTTTGAATTTGTTAAAATCTTATGAAGCATTTTATTAACAAATCTTGAGATGAGAACTTAAAATGTATTTTGTGATTCTCCATAAAGAACAAATTTATTGTTGCTTAAATACTTAGTATTTAGAGAATTGTCTCTACTTACAAAAGTAGGTGGGAGTATATACATATCTCAAAGTTTTTGAGAACAAAATACTTGACCTTCTAATATCCACTTATTAATGTCATACTAAGGTTAAACATGAAAATCGGCAAGGATGGCTCATCACTTGAAGTGATATATTTTATTATCAATGCTGAGGGATATAAGTTAGGAGATTATTGTAAATCAGCTAACTACTAAAATATATTATCACATCTTGAATCTGATAAATGTTTTAAAACTATGAATGATAAGATGCAGTCCTTAAAAGGCAAATCGAGTTTTAAGCTTGATTGTTATTTCGCCTAACAGTTAACCTATAAGGTTGGAATGAGTTTCTTTTGAAGAAAGACTCACAAGGACAGAATTGTATGCATATTAATGTTTGACATTTTATAAGAAGTGTTTAATCATACTTAAGCAATTGAATGTGATTAAATTTTCTTATATAATACATGCATTAATTATATAAAGATATTTAATTGTCATACATGTGATTTGTATGTTGAATATGACAATTAGATTTTATAACTCTTTTTTTATGATTACCTTTTGCGAGGATGGTGTGTAATCAAAAGGGTTATGAATCTACATAATCTTTTTGTAATATACAATTTGAACAATCCATGTTTTGGATTGGATCATGCATCTAAGAGCTGAGAGCTTTAATTTAATTACAATATGTTTCTGATTGAATTAAGATAACTCTTGAGTACATCTGACATTGAGTGGGAGCATTGTGTTTTTCCTTAAAATTTACATGTTGAAGATATCATTCTATTTAAGCTAGATATTGATCTTTAAGCTTGGAATGAAAACTTCATTTGGAATTTAGGGAGTAAAACAAACAACCTTGGAATAAATGTTTATCTGGAATAAACAAATGCGGAAAATAAGTCTCACACAAATGCAATATATCATTTGAGCAAGTCTTAAAATGATATATTTCACTTGGAATAATTTACATGAATGGAAACCTTTTGTTTTTAAAACTAAGGGTTCATCATATATATATATATATATTATATTGTGTATAAGACTAGTTGCTTTTGTACAAGAACGAATGAGCTGACAACAACAATATCTAATTGAGAGTGTTTAGATTATTGTTTTTATAAATGTTTACGAATTATAAAGCATAGTGTTGTGTAAGTACAAATGATGCTAGAGGATTATTAATACTAGTTGTAGTAGGATTTCATCTTTTATGATAAATCTACCAACTAGTTGTGCTCAACATAGAGCATTGTTGCATTACACATTAATGACTGAGAATACTTTACACTTTTGGAAACTGTAAAGATGACTGTGAGTATGTTGTTGAATTTTACTACCTCATGCAAGGTAAGACGACATCTCCATACTATAATTCTTGCAATAGTATGAGCATATGAGATAATACACTCATCTTATATTTCACATCACTCTCTATATGTGATATTTGAAATAAGTATTCGGAAAGTTTACTTAGATAACTATTTAGTTTTTCTCTTAAAGAAAGGTTGAGAATGTTGGAAACATTAGGGTTCAACTTACTAAATGAGTTTCATGCATATCTGTTTTAGTATCTGGATAATTGGGATTGATAGACAAATTTTACTTTATGATGAATAAAGATACTTGGTATTTGTTATTCATTCATATAATAATTGTTATCCTATATTTGCATGTTTAATCCTTGAATAATTTTAATTATTCTAAATATGTCCATTGTCGGTTAACAATATGGGAATATTGTTATGTAAGGCAAATATGAGTGTTGGTTATATTCTAACGAGAATGTAGATTGTTCCCGCCAAACTCATATGTATTCACTAGAGATGCATATTAGATTCCCCAACTTTTAAACATTTACTTTTGGATCCTTGTCATAAGTAAAATATTGAAATTGGTTTGTTATCTTCATCCTTAGACTTGAGATACAAGCAAGTTCTGTTATGTGTGGATATCATTTTTTGTAAGTATACGCAAAACGCTATCTGAACAAGGTAGTTATAAAAGCTATATTTCTGAGTGATGTGAAGCAAAGATCCACAACACTTGTAGTCAATAAAGGATTTGTTACTCCACTTGATATGTGCGTAAAGATACCTTGGCTCTCCGAATTAATAAGATAATTGTTCGGCCGAACCCAAGGGGTAATGCAAGATGATACTTGATTACATTTGGTATATCTAATTAAATTCTATAACGAGATTCTAAATGGTTAAACTATATGGAATGATTTGAGATCCATAATCCATGGTTTAACGGTATCAATAACAAAGGATGATTAGAGCAAGACATTGAATGACCATGCTACTGAGAAACTTTTACGAAACTATTCTCTCTGACACTTTTAGTTAAGTGAGAGCGTTTGCTAGGCTTTTCCGTCGTTAGTTTTGTGTGCCATTCGACACACCAACTCCCAAGTGGGAGCTGTTGGTTTTTGGGAGTTATAAACAGGACAAAATGACTAGAAGTGTGTGAGCCGATGGGGGCACACGCGATAAACACGAGTATACGTGTTGAATGTTTATAATACTTGAATATTCATACCCGTTATGCATGCAAGCTTGACCCGATCACAATTAAGATCCATGGGTCATTAGTTTGAAATGATAATCATTAGCTAATCATTAGCTAATCATTAAAGGCTAATCATTATAGGGAATGATAGGCTATATATATGATGTATCATTTGATGTATGAAATGCATAACAACATACTCTCCTAATCCCAAAACCTATCACAATATTCTGCTATTCTCTCTTGTTGGTTTGGTTAAACAAATCGACAAGGGTTTTATAGTTTTATTGAATTCTAAACTTGTACTAGAATCAAAAGTTTAGTTTGCTTGGTTTAGCTACTGTTTTTGTCTCCTTGTAGACACACTAACAACAGCAATAAGGAGGTAATCTGCTCCTGTTCGTGACTTTCTATCTCGGACAGTAAGTGGGTGATATCGGACAAGGTGTGTCCGATATCGGGTAATACTTAGAAGCTGTTTTCCAGCTTGTTTATCTCAGACAGAAAAGTGACAAGCTTCTTGGAGGTTTTCTGATTCGTGGGTATTGATTCAAGAGACAAAGGGTTGTTTGGTTTGATAGTTTAGGTTCTCGACTAGCGTTTTAATCAAACGTGTATGTTAATCGGGTTTGTGTGTGATACTCTTCGAGGAATCAATTTTTGGTGCTCAGTTTCGTACTGGTTTTATTGTCCTTTACAATTGCGTTCAAATAGCCAAACAAGGTTAGCTTTTCTTTTATCCCTTTTATTAATTCATTGTTATATTAATTATTGTTTATTATTACGTGTTAACATAATTGCATTAACTAGATCTAATATCCGTTGCGTACTCGTAGAGGTTAATGGTTAACCGCTTCTAAATCCCTACAGTGGCACCTATTATAAGTCTAGGCATTGGCGCGATAGTTCCAGTTACTAAGCTTTTGGATGGTCCAGTACATGATTCAATTGGGAGGCTACCAGAATGTGAGACAGTGTACGTGCAGTACTTAGAACAAACTCTTTTTGTAAAACATATTTGAGTTTAATTTTTTCTTAAATTGGAAATTCAAATAATGTTAACCATTCAGTCACTTTTAATAATTTCATAGGAATTTATTATCTACCCTTGAATCTTCACAAGCAAACAACCAGTAAGATGTTTTTCTATTCTTTTGTTTGTTTGTCTCGGATATTATATTGGTGACATGGCTGAACAAGAACTTTTATCGTGTAGAAATTCTTGGTTTTTGACAACCAAATTTACTTGCAGCCAAAATCCCAACTGTGAGTACTCATTATCTTCATGCTTTAATTTATAAACATTTTTGTAATTCAAACTTATTAATCTCTAATGTATATCGTCTTTTTATTTATTGAAACAAGCCATAATTTATTTTTTAATAGTGGCGAATCCAGTTTAGAGTTTAATGGAAATGAATACGAACAAGATCTAATTGATGAAGGATCTTATTTCTTTCCTTCTGCCGTAGATGGGCTTATAGCAGATGATTGTTGTTCTTACGTGTCAGGACCTTGAACAGATTATAACAACACCACAACACTTGACTTGATACCTATTTCATTATGGTAGCTCACTTATAAAATATTGGATTGATGAACATAAAAAAATACTTTAAAAATACAGATAACTACAACAATGATCTTTAGCTCAATGCTAAGAATATAGAAGTTGTTTAGATATCAATTTTCACAGTCAGCATATTTGAAGTTTTTATTGTAGCAATTACTGATTTTTTTATTCCATTTCATTGTTTGATGACATAGGTATGTCGTAGCGGTGAATGCTATTGGTTTTTCATAGGCAGCATTTCAGGCAATTGACGTGACTTACCAATTAATTCATGGAAAACATATTATCTCATACTATCTTTGGCCTCACTTTGACTTCGCCATTGATCAGGCAAGCACCACAAGTTCACAAGCGCTAACTTGATATAGCAATCTCTATTAGATGCAGCCCATTTACTTAGAAATGGGTTGAATGGGTTGTCTTATATTTCAAACGTATTGAATAAGTTTCTTTTTGAGTTAAAGGACAAATCTGCTAAAAAGTTATTCTAGGTAATGGGAAAATATGGTAGTGGGTCAAACTTGCTGAAGTTAACGAAACTCTGATATTAACACACAACCTCCCAAACCATAATATTCAACTGTTATTGGGGCTACTTTTCAGGTATATTATTTTACTTCGCGTATGCTATGAACTTTTGTACATGTAACGGGTTTTGGTCATAATGTTCAATTTTCCTAACTTTGCAGTGCATTAATGCAGCTCTGAAAATCACATTATGGGAATGCAATGGTATGGTTAGTTTATCACAAGGAATGCAGTCACATAATGGTAAAGCCATTCTGTAAGAAAATTGTTGTTAAAAATTTACTAGCGTGGTTGGAAGCAGCATGTACATATATATGTGCTAATTCATTTCGTACATGATTAGTTATTTCCCTCAGGGGAATGGAACAAATAAGTTAATTCTATGAGAATATGTTCTTCATTTTATAGTAGGAATAATGGGTTTTCATTGATTGGAGAGAAGGATGCTTCAGCAAGTAGATTATCTTTTAAGGACGGTGACTACAATAAAAATGTTGATCCTTGTGTGTTCTACTTGTGGGATTTAGTGCTACGCTTGTGCTGCGATTATTCAACCAACAGAAGCAGCTGCAAATTACCTCATGTCAACTGATTCCAAAGGTATCACTGATCTGGTTGATGCTAATGAAAATGAAATTAAGGTGGATCTCAAATCGTCTTCTGGTACAGTGTTTGTAATTTTATCAATTATAGTTTCTTTCAGCTTTATTTTTTTGTACAATATATTACTGCTAAATCCTAGAAAGCACTTAAACTACTAACGAGTATGTCAGGTAGACATGGCTAAATGGGAGGGTTTCTATAAAATGCGCCGAGTTTGACAAACCTGCATATACTTTCTGTTCTCCTTTTTTTTGGGTAAATGATTAATGTATTTGACATGATTAGAAGAATGATATTAATACACTAATACTCTTATTTTCTGCAATGAAGAAAATATTGGAGGTTAGATACCTTTATGCATTTGAATAAACTTCAGATGATTTTCGACCGTTTTTCTTTTCTAATTCTTTTAGCTTAACCTGCAACTCCCTTAAATATATAACACAATCCAAATTGACCCATGGGTGGTGAAGGGGTTCAAATTATAAAAGATGGTTAACTCTTCTTCACTTTGGTTCAGAGGGTATGGAGTCTACATCTTATGCTGAGTTTTAGATCTAACTTCAATAAACAAGATCCATACGTATCTGTTTAACTCTCTATAGGAAAATTCTTTTCTATATGTATCATAGTAATTTTTAAAACTACATTCATGTTGATTTGAGGACAAAACATTACCTATGTCAAATAAATTTAAAGTTTGAACTCCTTTCATGAATGCATGTCAAATGACAAAGGGCACCCGTCATGGTTTGTTTAATGTTCCGGTAAAATCTTTTGATCAAATCCAAACCGTTGAAAATTCTGGTGTAACTTCACTTACTTCAGACCAGAAAGTCAACTCTTCCCTTGGTCTGCTAAAGATAAAGTCATTCAGACCAGAAAATTCAGGTGTAACTTCAAAGTACTGCTAAAGATAAAGTCAAAGTACTGCTGTCGAAGTCAAAGTACTGCAAGACCAAAGAACTGTTTTATTCATTTATAGAAAGTCTTGTAATTCTAGAATATTCTGTATTAGATTACTTGTCGTACAAGGATACATATTGTAAACCGACTAGGGTTATCCTTGAGCCTATAAAAGGACCCCTAGATTGGCATTAGAGTAACCTTACGACTGTATATGCATATTATTAGATTTTTAGAGAGAAGTTCGATATTCTTAGAGTTGTTAAAAGTATTTGCATAATAAGCAGATTTAAAGTCAATAATAAAGTTGTTCTTCTTAGATTTGTTAAGTAAATTTCGCGTACTTAATAAAGAGTGTTCAGTGTTTCATTGTTAATAACTTAGGATTTATCTAAGGTTGTTAAACCTTAAACAAGCTAGTTAAGTTAGTTTGGTTAGAGTACATCGATCCAACAAAATATTTGTGAAAGTAACATTTGTCTTTTTGGTGACAAACATTTGTTTTAGAATCAGAGCATGAGATTTGAAACATAAGTTAAAGCATGGTCGTGTTCTTTCTTATAAAACGGGTTATAGTCTAAAATGACTATAGATGAAGAGATGCATTTACTCCTCTGCTTCCTCTTGATAACATTTGAGTGTCTAAGGTTGAAGACTCCTGAGTCTAAGACGAAGAAGAATAAACTCAGAACGTTCTCGAGGGAGTGCCTTAGTGAAGATGTCTGCTAACTGGTATTCAGTTCTCACAAAGTAAAGTTCTTCCACACCTTTTTCCACTTGTTCCCTGATGAAATGATGTCGAATGTCGATGTGCTTTGCTCTTGAATGTTGAACATTGTTGCAGGAGAGAGCAATTGCACTCTTGTTATCACAGTATAGAGGAATTTTGTTGAAGTCAAATCCATAGTCAGATAGTTGGGATCTCATCCATAGGATTTGAGCACAACATGATGACATGGCGATGTATTCAGACTCTGTAGAGGATATCGACGTACACATTTGTTTCTTAGACGACCAACTTACAAGCTTTTCTCCCAAGAATTGTGCACCACCTGATGTGCTTCGACGTGTATCTGGACACCCTGCATGGTCTGCATCTGCATATGCTGTTAGTGACATATTGGTGTCCTTCGGATACAAAAGTCCCATGTTAGTGGTAACTTGGAGATACCGAAAGACCTGTTTAACCACTTCAAGGTGCTTTTTAGTAGGCTTAGCCTGATATCTAGCACATATGCATATAGCGAACATAATATCTAGACTACTTGCTGTGAGGTACATCAGGGATCCAATCATAATACGATATTTCGTTTGATCTACCATGATCCCTGAGTGGTCCACATCTAGTTTAGTACTGATAAGGTTTTAAAAGGTACCATTTTGAGGGGTCGTTTTAGCCCTTATTTGATCACTTTTGTATCCGTTATTGCTTAATATCGTTCCTTTTCACTTTTTAGGTCTCTTGAAGGCAAATTGTTGGAATGGCACTTATTTGGACGAAAAGGCGCGAATATACAAAGAAAATGGCCAAAGTCAAAATCGATACACTCAAAGCCACGAAGCGACGCGCCACTGCTTAATCGCGACGCCGGAGGAATTTGTGACGGCTCAGAAGAGAAAATTGCTAGTTTTGAAGGACGGCGTCGGGCTTTAAAAGAGTAGGACCGTCGCAACTCGCATCGGCCTAGATGCGACCCGACGACGCCGAAGGCGAAGAGACGATGTCACAGACATAAGGTGACACCGTCGCGTTAACGTGCCAAGATGAAACCCTAATGACGGACACGACGACGTCACAAAACATAAGACGCCGTGCATATGTAATATTATATATAGAATCCGAATTTTTCAGTTTTAGGAGAGTCTTTTGGAGTAAAAACCTAAAACCGAACCAAGGGTGTCTTGTATAGTATTTAAGGGTTCCAAACCCTATCTTACATCAAGATAAGTATTTACTTCATCAATTTAATTATGTCTTAGATTATTTGTGTGTATGCTTGCATGTTCTCCATGTTCGGCTAATTTATTTGTGTGTTTGTTTAGGGAATATGAAACTTAATTATTAAATATTGATTCGTTGTTTCTTATCTTAGTTGATTAATGATCTAGTAATGCGATAGGTCATTCGTTGTGTACTTAATGCTTGATTCATCTTTGTGAACCTTAAAATATAATTACCTGAGTAGTTGTAGGCTAAACCATCCAAAGAGTGCCTTAGAGTAAGAGTTTATTATCCCTAGTGGGTTTTGTAGACGAGACCCTTTGGTAAGTTCAAAGAGTTAGGGAGAAACGCATACCCTACAAATTTAGACACACAACGTAACTAAGAATAAGGACGTGACAATTCAACCATCAATAGGAGATAATTAAGGAGTAGTAAAACCTAAGTAAACACATCTTTAAACTATCATACGAGCACACATTAATTAGACATAGACTACCACCATCTTAGTTTAGATAATTAGATAATAGTAGAGTAATCGGTAGAAATACCAACCCCCAAATCCAATACCCGAGATTCGTACCTTTCAATTTCCTAAAAAACATAAAAAAGATAAAAAATAATCTTCCTCAACCTCAAACTTAGCTTCGTAACTTCTCACTAGCATTCCTATTCCCCTAGAGAACGATATCAATACCCGTGGCTTACCCTAATACTACACTACAACGATTAGGTGCACTGCCTAGGGTGTTGAAAAACTTGCTCAAAGAAAAGGAAGTTCCTTTAACCCCGAACGACGCGTGTAGCGTTATCAAGTTTTTGGCGCCGCTGCCGGGGAATAGAATAGCTAGTTAGTAGTCCACCTCGTTTTGGTTTCTTTGCTTGATTCCTATCAAGTAAATTTTTTCTCATTTTTAGCTCCCTCTTAGTCTATCCCCCTTCTTCGTGACCTTTGTTCGTACACCCATCACTTTTCATCATGGAAGGTGATAACCAACCACCACTCATCAACCCACCACCAAATGACCCGCCAAGAGCCCGTACTCTTGGTGAATACTCAAGACCAAGCCACCTAGGCTGTAGGAACACCATTGAGCTTCCCGACCAAGCCCAAACTACGGCCCCGCGATCCGAAACCATCTGGTTGGTGCAAAACGGATGTGCATTCCATGGACTTCGTTCAAGATCCAAATCGACATCTGAGGGATTTCCTCAAAATTGTCGATTCCATCGACCTTGATGCTACTACTCGGGAGACCACGCGCTTGCATCTCTTCCAATTCTCTCTACGGGACCAAGCTAGTAATTGGCTTGAGCGACTTCTCGCCGGATCCATCTCAAGTTGGGATGATCTTACCTCTCGCTTCCTTGCTTAATTTTTCCCACCGGGGAGAACCACTAAGCTTAGGAATGACATCTTGATGTTCCAACAACGTCAAGGTGAATCTCTCTACGAAACATGGACCCGATTCAAGGACTTACTTCATAAAGTCCCTCATCACGGCATTGATCTTCGGCTCCAAGTCCAAATCTTTTATGATCATGTCAACTTTCCCACTAAGCGATCCATTGACCAAGCGGCAGGTGGAAAACTTAGTGATCTCACCGCTGAAGAATCATGGGGTATAATAGAGGACCTTGCCCTCTACGACAATGAAAGTTGGGATGACCCCCGTGAGCTACCTAAAACCGTCAAGGCAATCTCCTTGCCTTCCATCGACTTACAAGAAAATCCTAAGTCTTCACACCATGTGAACAAAGTTTCTTCCTCGTGCGAGCCGTTTTGAGATCCTCATAACACACGCACTAGCACCCGATCCCACGAACATGCCTCCGTTGACTACGCATCCTCGCGTATTAATGAAGCGGGAGGAAGATTCCCTACAATACCCGGACCTAGGAATTTCAATGAAACCCGTGAGGCATGGAAAAGCAAGCCCGACTTCAACTGGGGACAAACCAAAGAATTCACCTCTAATGATTTCTCATGGCCCCCACCTAACGGTCCTAACCAACAAAATATCGAAGGGATGTTGCAAAACCTAGTTGCATCCCAAGAAACCCAAATGGCTAAGCTCTCGGACCGCTTTAACCATCAACAAGCCGAGATGGATAGGAACATAGACAACCTTTTGAAAGCCATAACCAATAGTGATAGGAAGGTTAGTGCTATCTCAACTCCCGAACTTTCAGGTATAGAGATTAAGGATCCAAGCAAGCTAACTAAGCACGTTTAATTCGTCAATGTCATCGCCTTATTGAAACCTGATAGAACTGATGACGAAGAGGACCATACGCTTGTCGAAATTGAAACACCCAAGGAAGTAGATGAAGTAGACATTGACTATTTCAACAAATTTCCTACGGAAGAAGAACTATCTCGCCACCCTCACTTAGTGCGTGACCTCCGTCACATGTATGTCAGGAAAAGCCCTAGAATCAAGTTTGGGAACCCTTGGAATCTTAACATACCATGTTGCATAGGACACCTTTTTGTGGCAAAGGACTACATTGATCGCAAATCCCCAATCAACATAATGACTAGCACCTACTACAATTGGGTAATGAAGAAGCCTATCCCAACTAGGCAAGACCCTGATAATCCTAGGGATAAGTGCAATTTTCTTGGTAGAATTAAGGGATTGCCCGTCTATATAGGTAGTTTCACGTTCCTGGACTTCTTAATTGTGGATGATATTAGCACGGCCATAGACCCTAGCTTGTCCCACGTTATTCTAGGAAAACCTTTCATAGAAAGCACCGGGATGACCTATGAGCCCTCGTTAGGAGTAGTGCGATTCAAGGATGAGACCGACGACATAGCTTACCAAATTTCGTTTAAGATTGAGAAGTTTTCATCACTCTCTAATGATGAAAAGGAACTTAAGCTGTCGGTCTATTATAGGAATGATAAGGATAGGGAAAAAGGAGTAGATTATGTTATGGCTAAGATTTTCGGGTTCTATAAGGATTGTTTAAACTTAGGACCGAAATATAGGACCGAGTGGCGAGAGGACGAACTCTTAGAGAGGTGCATCATACGACACTTCTACAACATGGAATCCCCCGGTAGAGACCGTCAAGAGGGCGGTAATGCAGCAACGTAGGGGCACGACTACGAGTCTAGCTACAAGACTCTTGAATAAAGAAAAGCGCTTTGTGGGAGGCAACCTATGCTTAATTGTTTGCTTGTTAGTGTCATATATATTTTATTAATTGTTTATCCTCATGTTTAAATTTGTAAAAATGATTTGTTTTGTTTTTAACCTCGTCTTAATTGCATATAAAGGTATTTTACATAAGGGATAAGTGTAGGGAGGATTACACACGTTTTCAAAAGAAACGTAAACATGAGAATAACAATTAACCAAAAGATATATATGTATATATATATATATGTTTTTTTGTTCGAGTCAAATGCTTGTATCGAGTCATAATGGATGTTTTTGCAGAAATTTTTCCAGATTCTAAAGATGTAAATTTTCCAGAATTTTTTCCGAAAATCGCACCAGCTTTTGTCGGGATTGCAACCGACGGCGGCCGAAGGAGTAAAAACATCAGATCACTTTTTCTCGTTTTCTGAGCTACTTATAATTTTTTGGAATTTTCGAGGTCTTAATTTGCTTAGAAATTCTGTAAACATCCATTCCACAAGCATTATATCCTTGTTTAAATCAAGTCTTATATATATATTATTCCCGCCAATTTTACGCAAAGGTTTCGTTTGTTTTCTTCAAGTGTGCAGGTTTAGTTTGTCAAGAAGAAGTTACTCAAGATTGTAAGGAGCTTTTCACGCAATAATTCTTCTTGGAAAGGATTTAACCACCACTTTACACGGATCCTACCGAGCTAATCAGGGGAGTACTAGTTTCTTTCGTTTTTCATTACCTTCCATTATCATAACTTTCATACTTTCGGGGAACAATGGGGACAATGTTCAGTTTAAGTGTAGGGAGGGAAAATAAAATAGGAACTTTGAAACTATGCTTATCCTTGATTATTTGCTTTGTCCGATTGTGATTGTGTAATAAACCATGAGAAAATGTCGGTTAGGCCAATTTTGGCACCAAATTTAAAATTTTTCATGACATATAGGAGTGGGCCATTAGTCTTAACAAAAG
Organism: Chrysanthemum makinoi; assembly: GCA_910596185.1. Classification (NCBI taxonomy): domain Eukaryota; kingdom Viridiplantae; phylum Streptophyta; class Magnoliopsida; order Asterales; family Asteraceae; genus Chrysanthemum; species Chrysanthemum makinoi. The sequence goes on along the minus strand of OU343218.1, from coordinate 21,321,018 downwards.
CGTCTCACGGATAGGAAGTTGCATGACTAGTACAAAAACCCTTTACCACCCAAATTCCACCCAAAATGTGAGGATCGCCCTTAGATTAGTAGGAATTAAAGCATTCATCTTCAATGCTTAGAGTGTGAACCGGTAGTATATTAGATTCTAGAACTTGTTTTGTGATGCATTCCAAGATCGCTAGTGAGACTACACTTGTGTAGTTAGGAATAACTAAATGATAAGAGGCATTAGGATAAACCTTGTTTGATACCCGTAATATAATTACTTCTTCCACATCGGTTGAGTAATTCCCCCACACCCTTTGCGTTGTACTCATCTTTAGTACACGATACCCCTAGTTAAACCCTCAGAGCCTATCCTTTTCGCGGTTCTCGTGATGTTTCGGTTTTTTTCAGAATATCCATGAAGAGCATTGTTTACACCCCACCCCCAAATATACACCCAAATCACCTTAGCCTACCCTATATGCACTCACTTTTAGTGCATTATTGTTATCACCCTAAACCCTTAGTTCAATTATCTGGTTGCTTGCATGAGTTGCTAAGTCGAGTCATATCCTTTGTATACAGTTTTGGGACGATTGGGATTCCTGGGAAAAGTTAAAGTTTATGAAATGACGGGAAGGGAACGTTAAATTTAAATTCCCTTTGTTTGCATAATGATATACCCCAAGTGTTTTGATCTTTTCAATTCGGGTCAAATTAGTGTTAGAGTAATAAAAACTCAAGTGCAGGTATGTGCCTATAAATCCCTATCATTTTGATGTTACCGTAGAGGATGGTAGAGTAAAAGTGTAAGTAAAAAAAAATAAAAATAAAAAAAATCGAAAAAAAATAGAAAAAGAGAAAAAGAAAAAAAAATAGAGTGGAAAAAAAAAAAAAAACATACGGGCTACCATCCTACATCTATCCTTTAAATTTATGTTTGTTTATTTCCGTTATCTAGAGTTTTAGAGTGTCGAGTCTTGGCTTAGCAACGTCATTCTTCGAATGCACTTAACATAGAGATTTTTGACTTGCCACCACTAAATAGCCTATCCCAACAAACCCTTGTTTCCCTACCGTAAGCCTAACATTACAACCCTTTAAAAGACCTCTTTGATAGTCTTTCCTAGGTGCTTACGCCAAAGCGTTGGAGGTTTGATCTATTCTCAAGCCTATGGTAATCTATGTACTAGGACCGGTTAATGAGTGTTTATCTTCCATTTCCTATTTGTTATATTTCATATACACCCGAGAGATGTGAGTATCCAAACACCCCATGTGAGGTGCTAGTATGTAATTTCCGTGCTTGTTATGAATTTTGCGGGGCTTATATGTGTTGTGGACCATTTTGAATCAATGCTTCATGACCCCTAACTTATAAATTAATTGGCTAAAAGCTTATTTGCTTGAGGACAACCAAATAACAAGTGTAGGGATATTAGATAAGGTTTTAAAAGGTACCATTTTGAGGGGTCGTTTTAGCCCTTATTTGATCACTTTTGTATCCGTTATTGCTTAATATCGTTTCTTTTCACTTTTTAGGTCTCTTGAAGGCAAAATGCTGGAATGGCACTTATTTGGACGAAAACACGCGAATATACGAAGAAAATGGCCAAAGTAAGAATCGAGACACTCAAAGCCACTGAAAATAGAAGGCGACGGTGTCACTGCTTAACTACGACGCTGTCGGAGGAATTTGTGACGGCTCAGAAGAGAAAATTGCTAGTTTTGAAGGACGGCGTCGGGCTTTAAAAGAGTAGACCGTCGCAACTCAGACGGCCTAGATGCGACCCAGACGACGTCAGAAGCTGAAGAGGACGGCGTCACAGACATAAGGTGACGCCGTCGCAAGGTTAACTTGGCCAAGACGAAACCCTAATGACGGCGACACGACGGCGTCACAAAACATAAGGTGACACCGTCGCATATGTAATATTATATATAGAATCCGAATTTTTCAGTTTTAGGAGAGTCTTTTTGGAGTAAAAACCTAAAACCGAACCAAGGGTGTCTTGTACAATATTTTAGGGTTCCAAACCCTATCTTACATCAAGATAAGTATTTACTTCATCAATTCAATTATGTCTTTGATTATTTGTGTGTATGCTTGCATGTTCTCCATGTCCGGCTAATTTATTTGTGTGTTTGTTTAGGGAATATGAAACTTAATTATTAAATATTGATTTGTTGTTTCTTATCTTAGTTGATTAATGATCTAGTAATGCGATAGGTCATTCGTTGTATACTTAATGCTTGATTCATCTTTGTAAACCTTAGAATATAATTACCTGATTAGTTGTAGGCTAAACCATCCAAAGAGTGCCTTAGAGTAAGAGTTTATTATCCCTAGTGGGTTTTGTAGACGAGACCCTTTGGTAATTTCAAAGAGTTAGGGAGAAACGCATACCCTACAACTTTAGACACACAACGCAACTAAGAATAAGGACGTGACAATTCAACCATCAATAGGAGATAATTAAGGAGTAGTAAAACCTAAGTAAACACATCTTTTAACTATCATACGAGCACACATTAATTAGACATAGACTACCACCATCTTAGTTTAGATAATTAGATAATAGTAGAGTAATCGGTAGAAATACCAACCCCCCAAATTCCAATACCCGAGATTCGTACCTTTCAATTTCCTAAAAAACATAAAAAAGATAAAAAATAATCTTCCTCAACCTCAACCTTAGCGTAGTAACTTGTCACTAGCATTCCTATTCCCCTAGAGAACGATATCAATACCCGTGGCTTACCCTAATACTACACTACAACGATTAGGTGCCTAGGGTGTTGAAAAACTTGCTCGAAGAAAAGGAAGTTCCTTTGACCCCGAACGACGCGTGTAGCGTTATCAAGTATGCTCTATCATGGGAGTGTCAAAAGGGTCACAAGAATCAAATCTAAATTTCTTTAAAATCTCATTAGCATATTTACATTGATTGATAAAAATGCCTCCGGGACTTTGTGAAATTTGTAATCCCAAGAAAAATGACATATGTCCCATCATTGACATTTAAACTTTGGTGCTCATCTCCTTAGAAAAACGGTCACATTCATTGGGGTCGGTCGAGGCAAAAATAATATCATCAACATAAATTTGAACATGAATTAAATGTTTGCCTGACTTTGTGGTGAACAACGTCGGATCAACTGCTCCTCAGTTGAATACATTAGATATAAGAAACTTTGATAGCGTGTCATACCATGCTCTTGGAGCTTGTTTCAAACCGTAAAGGGCCTTTTTCAAGCGATAGACGTGAGTAGGGTGCTCTGGATTCACAAAACTTTCAGGTTGGCTGACGTATACTTCTTCTTTCAGATCTCCGTTAAGAAACGCCGTCTTTAGATCCATCTGATAGACTACCATATTCTTGCTTGCAGCGTTTGACAGGAAGATTCTAATTGCCTCAATACGTGCAACTGGAGCAAATGATTCTTAAAAGTCTATACCCTCTTCATGGCGGTATCCTTTTGCAACTAACCGAGCCTTGTTCTTAAGTACATCACTATGCTCATCAAGTTTTACTTTGAAGATCCACTTTAGAGCAATAATCATAGCAAATTCAGGGGCAGGCACTGATTCCCATACATCTAGACAATCGAACTCATGTATTTCTTCCTGCATGGCATTGAACCAGCTGTCTGCAGTCATTGCAGCTTTAACATCTTTTAGTTCGACCTTAGATGGTACTGAGTTGAAAAAGCACCACAAAGCATCAATTGCAAGTTGTCGACGAGTGGATACTAGACGAGAAGGGTTTCCAATGATGTTGTCCAATCGGTGATCATGTGTCCATTTTCTAAGGTGTTCATGTGGTTGTGTTTGAGGAACTAAAGTAGCAGAGTCATTTTCCCCTGATGAAGATGGCTCTGATGATGATTCAGGAGAAAATATGTTTTCAAAGGGTTCATCTTCTCCAGGAGCAAAAGGATTTTCATCATCTGTAACTAGAGAAACATTTCCATTGTGTACACTTGATGATTGAGGAATTGATGATGAGACTGAGTGATCATCAGTAGGCGCTTCTTTACTTAATGACATAGAAACTGAAGGGTTATCTATGTTGACAGGGATAGGAGCGGCCTCTGTTGATTGTCCAGGAGCCATTTGACCGGTCAGCTCATCAAACGTAACATGAATTGTTTCCATGATATTTCGGGTTCTCTTGTTGTAGATTCGGTATCCTTTTTTGTTTGATGCATATCCTACAAATACTCCAATGTCCACTTTAGCTTTCAGTTTGCCTAAATCTTGACCCTCATTAGTTGGGTAACATAAAGCACCAAACACACGAAGGAATGATAGATCAGGTTTTCGATTGTGGACAAGTTCATACGGAGTTTTTCCATGAGTTGTGTGAGTTAGGGATCGATTTTGAGTGTATCATGCAGTGGCAATGGCTTCAGCCCATAGAAACATTGGAACCTTTGAATAAATCAGCATTGTTCTTGCGGCTTCTACAAGAGTTCTATTTCGTCTTTCAACTACATCGTTCTGTTGAGGATTTCATGGAACACTTCTTTGAGGACTGATTCCAACACTTTCATAAAACTCACTGAGTTCTTTATTAACAAACTCAGTTGCATTGTCAGTTCGGATGATTCTGACAGTCTTGTTAAGTCGAACCTGCGTACAATGTTTAATAAGTTTAATGATGACGTCTGGAGTTTCATCCTTTTTCCTCAAGAACTTAACCCAAGTGAATCGAGAGTAATCATCAACCACAACTAACACATATTTCTTCCCATTAATAGTTTGCAATCTCATGGGTCCACATAGATCCATGTGAATGGTATGTAGAACTTCCATAACTAAATTGGTAGGTTTGGGTTTGTGGGCATACTTCTTGCTTTTTCCCAATTGACATGCTGAACAAAGATGATCCTTTTCATACTTAAGTATAGGTAGTCCTCTTACTAAGTTCTTTCTGGAAAGATTATTTATGGTATCGAAGTTCAAGTGATTGAGACGACGGTGCCATAGCCATGACTTTGTTTTCGAAGCCTTTGACAACAAGCAGATGGGAGAAGATTTCATCATTTCTTCGATGAAGATGGTGTATAGGTTTGAACCACTAGTTCCTCTGAGAAGTTCCACACCATCAAGTTCTCTAACAAAGCAAGTATGTTTTCTGAAGGCCACTTCTAAGTCGGAGTCACAAAATTGCCCGAAAAAAAATAGATTATGTCTAAGACATTCAACATAGTATACCCTGGAAATTACACTATCTCCAACCACATAATCTCCATAACCCATAATAGCACCAAAATGGTCGTTTCCAAATCTCACAATTCCGATGAATTTACTCACGAAGTTCATGAACCGCGACCGGTCTCCAGTCATATGCTTGGAACAACCTGAGTCCAAGTACTACAGAACGATTTGAATGACCTGCAGTTGAAAACAGACAAGAATGGATAACTGGATAATTGGGATCCCCATGCAAGAATGGGTTCCATTTGGTTAGTAGCAGTGAATGGAACACCCATATCAGAAGTGGAATCAATGGAATTATTATGGATAGATGCAGTACTATTGTGCTCAAAAGACCTATTCAAAGTATGTTCACTTCTTAAAGAAATAGTTCTACCAGTAGGCATCCATTTCATAGTAGGCACCGACCTAGACAATTTGGGGCACATGTCATTAAGACTAAATTTTTGAGCAGTAGGTATCCACTGATAACCTACATTGCTAAATTTTCTTCCTGTGGGTTTCCAATGTTTTCTAACCTTCTTCCTCAATTGCTTTCTAACCTTCTTAACATGTTTGATTGCATTAACACTTTTAACAGGGAACTTAACAGAATTAATCAAAATATTCACACCACATTCATGATTAGTAACAGAAACCAAGCAGTCATCATTACATGTTTTGCCAATAGTAGCAGAATTAGAATTAATTACAGTACGCTTATAGCTAATACTAGAAGCAACACGATTCATTTTATTTAACTCAAACTTAATGTTCCTAGGGTTTTCTTCTACTCTCTTCCAATGCACACTCTCAGCTTACGAGGTCCTGTCTTGCTTTGTATTGCCTGGAGGCTTTGACCAGCTTTCTTTTATGCCATTGATTACTCCTGTAGAGGGAATTATAGGAACCTTAGTTGATTTTGCTACCTTTTTCATTCCTGATCTAGAAGTGCAGGGATTTGAACTACTTGAAGGCACATTAGAGTTCACTTTCTTATCACTGGGCATGGAACAAGGCATCATAACTTTATCATTCTTAACAAAGGATCTTGGGCATGTTGCTCTTAAACATTCTAAAAGCTCTTGAGATCGTTTGGCATATAAGCACGCATACCTAACTTCACTATTAAGTGGTTTGTTTATGTGATCTTCTTCTACAATCTCACGAAGGCATTCAAGACTATCCTTAAGATGATAAAAGTAATTATGGAACACATGTTCATTGTTTCTGAGATGATCAGGTATATATTTAACAGTTACAGCATACTTAGGATCTGCAGATGCCCTTGAGGCAACATTCTCATCTTAAACAAGTGGCATTTTCCCTTTATCCTGTCTCTTCAGATTCTCAATTTCCTTTTGTAAATAAGTTATTTCTTCATTGTTATTGTCACGAGTGACTTTCATTGACTCAAGTAACTCTTTAAAGTGTCTTTTAACCTTTTCATTTTCTTCTAGAAAAGTTTTATTTTCCTTTTGTAAAACATTTAACAAATTTTAAAGATGAAAAGTTTGAGAAGACTGAGAATCTAAAGGTGGAGGCATTTGGGATCCATTTGCATTGTTTCTTTCTCTCTTCAATTGTTATATTTGAGCTCTCATTTTTCTGATCGTGTTGCAATGAGCTCGAATTTGTTCATCACGCTTGCTTATTTCAAAAACTGCATCAAAGTCAGGAGCATCCAAGGATGTCTTGATATTTGAGGTTTTAACATTTTCCTTTAGATGTTGATATTTTAATTGAAAATCAAGATGCTCAACTTCCAATTTAGAATAATGTTTTACCAGGTTATCATGATCATCCCGTTCAATTTTCTCATGCAATTTAGAATTAGTTTTTTCAAGCTCAATGACACGATCATGGGAGACTTTCAGAGCAACAGATAATTCATGAAATTGAGAGGCATTAATGGAACAATTCGTGGCAGTGTAAAACACATCATGAGTAATACATTCAGAAATAAGATTCTCATTTAAGGTATGCAAGTTCTTCCTCTCAATCTCATTATATTTTAATTCTCACTCATAGTCACTAACCTCAGCTTCCATTTCATAAAACACTTTTTTCATGTCTTTAACCTCAGTATCAATTGCCTTTTGTAAGGACTCAAATTTTCCTTTTAACAACTTAAAGAAAGGCATAACTTCATTTAAGTAGCATTCTCTTGTTTGCTCAAATCCCCTTTCCCCTTCTATAATCCCGGTTAGTGTGATTCTCTTCTTACAAGTTTTATCAAAGTCAAAAACAACTGATACACTACATATAGGCTGATTAAGGTTTTACTCTGTGTAGGAATAGTTCTAGGCACTAAATGCATGGGTGTATTGGGGGGTATACAGTGGCAGGAAGCATTCTCCTACAAGGGGGATTCTGCTCAATAAAGTTATCAGCTTTTTGCATGTCCATATCCTTTTTCCAAAACACTTGTTCAGGGGTCATCTGTGTTTGACGTTTAAACTTGTTACAGGCAATCCAGTTTTCCTTAGCATAGTTAGGTGACTTAAAGTTGATGTTGTTTTGCATGCATAAGGGGCTCTTAACTTTTTCATCTAACTTCTTTCTAGTGACTTCCTCTAATTGCTTATTTTCCTCAGTGTTCTCAGCGCAGCTAGGTTTTTGTCTAGGCTTAAGGATTTCGTTACCATCATAGACTACCTTTTGTGCATCTCTAGCTTTCTTACAGACCGCAGGATTTGGTTCATCAACTAGTGGAACACTATGTTTGTCACTTAGAACTCTATGCTTAGTAATCATGTGAGCAGTCTGAATGGTGTTTCCTTGGACGTACAATATTTTTTCAAGTTTGTTTTTCAAATTTTTTAGGTTGGAAAATTCATTTAAGAGTTTTGATTCCTTAGCATTAAATTCCTACTTAAGCACTTTCACATTTTCTTGAATTTCTTGTTTTTGCTTAGCCGTTTTATTAAACTTTTCTTTTAAGGAATCTAGTTCTTGTTTTACTATTTCTTCCTTAAAATTACTTTTTCTAATAATTGTACGCATTTGGTCATCCATTTCCTGCTCACGAGTAGTTAACTCAAACATAGTACGTTGTTCATAAATGGCAACTTGTTCTCTATAAGCATTAAGTTCAGAGATAACAGAATTGTGGAAAACTAGAAGGGGGGGTTGAATAGTTTTACAAATTAAAACTTCCTTTTAATCTATTTAGATCGACTTATGTCAATCTATTTGGGTTTGTGTGTTGGATGTTGATAAACAAACATATAAGGTAAGTAATGAAAAGATAAGAGTAAGAAGCACAAAACCACAACACGAGTATTTATAGTGTTTCGGCTACAAGGACACTTTCCTTGCCCTACTCCACTCCCCGAGTCACCTACTCGAGAGTTCGTAATCACTACATCAATCTCCTTATGGCAGAGAAGCCTTCATAACGTCGCCTACCCTTTTTCCAGTTCTAGGCTAACCACCGGGTTCTTTCACTCCAAGGTGAACCACACCTACACAACGTCGCCTACCCTTTATAAGGTAGTAGGCTAAGTACCTAGTTCTTTCACTCCAAGGTGAACTACACCTTCACAACATCGCCTACCCTTTATTAGGTACTAGGCTAAGCACCTAGTTCCATTGCAATGGAGGAACTACTACCACACTACACCAACGACTAATCCCAAAGGAGATCTACTCCTTTACAACATCATCAAGGATATCAATATCCTTGGATCTAATGCTAGTCTATCTAATACATCGAAATACACCATATTGAATGTACATCTAAGGCACCTTTCACTAATGCCTTTGACTAGATCTACAAGACACCTTTCACTGATGTCTTGTGTCTTGACTTCTAAGCACCTTTCACTAATGCTTCTAGTCTTGACTTCAAACACCTTTCACTAATGCTTCTTTGTCTTGACTTTAAGAACCTACCACAAGTGCTTATCCTATAGACGATAGACACCCTTCACTAATATCTTCATATTGACAGTTGAGACATCTTTCACTAATGTCTTCAACACTACACTTCTTTGAAGAAATAAAGGAATCATCAACAAGAAGACTTCAGTAGCCTTGATGATGAGGAAGCATGGCAACTCATGGACTTGAGCTTGCTCGACTTCAAAGGTGGTAATCTCGCCTTTAAGAGGAACCTAAAAGATCACACAAAAACAAAACTACAAACATAGATCTCTTGGATCTAAGGTTAGTGAGATTTAACTCAGGGGAGAAAGTGTGTTAGAAAGGGGTGAGAAATAATGAAGAAATGTCTCACTATTTATAGAGGAAAAATCCTACTGTTCCCCAGATCCCACGGATCCCTACCACAAGGGATCCGGCTAGCACTAAGCTAGGGATCCGTGGAACGCTCCTATTTACCCATGGGTATTTTTGGTTATGGGTCATGGGTTGTGGGTTGATTCATGGTTTTCTTTCTAGATACAATGTATCTTAAGGATACAATGAACTTGGTTAAGTTGTATATATAAAACCATGGGTTATGGGTCAATACCATTTGCAAGTTTTTACCCATTTTAGTATTTACATGTTTTTACCCATTTTAGTATACTTAGTTTAGGTATATGCTAACCTAATATGTAAACACTAGTTGTTGTACATATGTGTCTAAATCATAAAATCACTTATACTCGTTTTAGTGTTTTATGTGAAAATGTGAATATGTTAGAAACTATTAGTTCAAACCATTTACGTATTTTATTTGTTTCGTTAAAATGATTTTGCATTTGTTATCGACAAAACATTAGAAGATCGTAAAATACAAATAAACGTTTTTACGGTTTATTTGTATTAAAAGGTTGATGAGTGTTGGCGGATGTAGGAATGAAGAACGTCTTCATGAGGGAAATGTTCAGCGGTTCCATCATCTTGTTCACAAGTACGTACAACAGACTTTGAAATTGAGGATGAAAGTGCAAGACATTGTGATGAGATGGCGTCAAGAACATTCCATATGGAATGAGTTTATTCTTGGAGCCTTGAAGGTTTGCAATTCGCCTTGCAAAGAAGTAAAGATTGTATGGTTTTTGTGTTAGTAAACAGTACAACATGTGAGCACAACAAGCGGAAGAATTTCTCGATTTTCCCTAAGACTCCAAACATTCTCATGCAAGATGAGTGCAAGAGGCTTGTACTTTTCTCAGATGTCCCGTGTGAAAATAATGTTTCGATCGGAGTAATATGGTCGAGGTTTGCATATCATGCGATGTAAATCTTCCGGGGAGGGTATATGTGAGGAATATGGACTATTTTCTTCACGAAAGTTGAAGAGAGAATCAAGAGACCAATCTTCGGTGAAGGCACATTGTCCATGGTTTCGAATTCGGAGGATGTGAGCAAAATGCCCAAGGCTTAAAGTAAGCTTTTGGTTTTTGATATAAAACCAAAGGGATAGAGAGCGATCCTCGTTACGAACGAGTTCCAGTTGACGGAAGAATTCCGTTATGAACCTTGGACATATCTTCTCATTGATTTCAAGAAGACATTCTAGTCCTATGGCTCGGAAGGAGGTATTGATACCTTCTTCGAATTATAGAGAGGTGTCTACAATACGTCCTTCATGGAAGTGACGAGTTTCGAGATTGTTGAACCCACGGACATGATTGCCAGGTGTGTTGGGTTCAAGGGAGATGTTAGGAGTGTAGACGCTAGTGAGTGAAAAATCAAACTCATACTCATGCGTCATAGTTGAACCTATAGAAATGATGAGTTAATAGAAAAGTGATGTTTTAGATCAACCTATGATTATCTAACGTTTTTATTAGATTTTTATTAACAATGGTTTTTTCACAAGAAAGACACTTAACTCACTTATGGTTTTGACATTCTTAGTGGAGTATTACTATTAGAAAAAGTGGTTATTAATCTGCATGAGGAAACTGTTCTCCAGTAGGACGGATCCCACGGTTCCTTTTCAAAAGGGATCCGGCTAGTATAATTTTCGGGATCCGTATATATGTAATTACAAAAGCAGATTTTATGAAAAACATAAGTTTTTAGATCTCATAGTTTTATACCAAGATATGTGTTTTAGCCTACATTTTCTTTTAACATGCATTCATGACTTCTAATGTATCATGAAAGAAAGCAATAACTTAAAGAAAAATGATAAACACATAATAACCTAGATAACTAGATTATTAGTAATATTTCATTTCAATACTAAGAATGATACAAAGGATTGGGTATATAACCCCAATGTAGATTAACAACACAAAGTAAATGTCTCCGTATGTGAACTTCATCATAGGGAACACAAGTGCGATGAGTGTTAGGGCGATGAGCACGAGGGCGATGTAAACCATGTTGAAGATGATCCTTCTTGGTTTCGGTTGAGATGAAGTGAAGAGGAAGATAAAGTTTTGAGTGAGAGGGAATTTTTGAAATTGGAAAATTTGAAAAATTGAAGATTTGGTAGAGTGGTCGACGGTGGGGTTATTTATAGGGACGGAGGAATTTTTGAAATTCATTTTTTTGTTTTATTATAGGATTAAAAGAAATAAAACATATGTTTTATGTACTATGACTATAGACGAGAAATATAACACGTATGTGAGAAAAAGGCTTGCTAATGAAGCTTCATGTAAAACATGTATAAGCCCAAAAGATAATCATATAAATACCTATATAGGTATACTTAATTATCAAGCAAAGTAAAAAGAAAATCATAACTCTAGCGCACTTAGGAATGTCTTTACAAATGACACAACAAATGTCACTTAGACGATTCCCGCTCCTTTGCATTTAAGATACCTTCTTAAGGAAGGTATTCTTGTTACCAAGCGACTCCTAAAGCTTGGTGGGTATGAGCTTTGACTAATCAACATGACAAAGAAGATTAATGCAATTTAAATAAAAAGGTAAATAAAAAATGTTGTTATCAACTCAACATCCAAACATATAGTTTTGAAAAACATGGTGTTTGCTTTTATGAAAAACCTTCTTTGTAGTTTTCAATTAACCATGGATCGTATCAAGTTTTTAAAGTACAATATACTTCAAGAAACTTTGTAACGAAGCTCTGATACCTATTGTGGAAAACTAGAAGGGAGGGTTGAATAGTTTTGCCAATTAAAACTTCCTTTTAATCTATTCAGATCGACTTATGTCAATCTATTTGGGTTTGTGTGTTGGATGTTGATAAACAAACATATAAGGTAAGTAATGAAAATATAAGAGTAAGAAGCAGAAAACCACAACACGAGTATTTATAGTGGTTCGGCTACAAGGACACCTTCCTTGCCCTACTTCACTCCCCGAGTCACCTACTCGAGAGTTCGTAATCACTACACCAATCTCCTTATGGCGGAGAAGCCTTTACAACGTCACCTACCCTTTTTCCGGTGCTAGGCTAACCACCGGGTTCTTTCACTCCAAGGTGAACCACGCCTACACAACGTCGCCTACCCTTTATAAGGTACTAGGCTAAGTACCTAGCTCTTTCACTCCAAGGTGAACTACACCTTCACAATGTTGCCTACCCTTTATTAGGTACTAGGCTAAGCACCTAGTTCCATTGCAATGGAGGAACTACTACCACACTACACCAACGACTAATCCCAAAGGAGGTCTACTCCTTTACAACATCATCAAGGATATCAATATCCTTGGATCTAATTCTAGTCTATCTAGTACATCGAAACACACCATATCGAATGTACATCTAAGGCACCTTTCACTAATGCCTTTGACTAGATCTACAAGACATCTTTCACTAATGTCTTGTTGATAGGTCACTAGTTTTACAAACACAAGCACTATAGAAAGAGATAAGGCGATTCAACAATACATACACAATCACACACACAAAATACTATGATGGTTAGGCGTAGAGTATGTGAAAGAAATGCATTGAACAACCAACCCTCAAGTGAGGGTTTACATGAGGTATTTGTAGGAGGAAAGCTAGGGTAACACTCCTAGTTTCCATCCTTTCCTTATTGGACATGGGCCTAAGCTCATGGGCCTTCTACATAAGCTTAAGGCTAATAACAAACATAAAGGCCATAATAAGCTACCTATTACATATTAATTACTAAAACTTGATTAATGTTTAGGAGTGATTCCAACAATCTCCCCTTAAGTGTTAGTGATGAGAATGGTGAAGGCGTTGATGTAATAGTAGCTTTGACATCTTCTGGCATTCTTCTTTCTTGTGAGAAGAATTGCCTTGATACGAACAATCTCCCAAGTGTCGAGAAATTGTCTTCTTTGAACAGTTATGCTTTGACGTCATCTTTAACTTTGTTCTTTGATTGTTGTTCTTTGTGATGAAAGTGATAGTATATTGTTGTCTGCATCAAATCTGCATCAGGTCTGCTTCGCTGCTCCAGTGTCTCCACGTCATTCTTCAACATGCCCACACGTTCTTTGTCTTTGGATTTCAGTACTGATGAAGTTCTCTAAGTCTTTAACTTTGTAGATTCTTTGGTTTGATGAAGAATCTTTCTGACTGTTGTGTTGCTTTAAGATAGAACGTCCATTAGTGATGATGTTGGCGTGAACATGTGAAGAGTCTGCACGATCATTCCGCTCCAGTGCTTCCATAAGAAGTAAACATAAAAACGGTTAGTGATAAGCAAATTCTGGCACGTACAAGTTTGAACTTCGAGAGAGTTAACAGCATAGTGTGAAAACTCAACTCTAATTCTTACAAAGGTCGTTCCTGAACCGGAGTCCCACAAGTGAGATTACACGATGTACCAAAGTACACCTACGGTTCAGATGAGTCACCGAGGTACACCAAGCATCACCACAACATCAGACCGTTTGAGACACACTAAGCATAATCCATGGGAATTACCGAAGTGACTACTGCCGTCATTGTTTGATGTTGACCCTGGCAGGAGTTTCCATTCAATCACCGAGGATCACAGATGTGAACCTCTCATAAATGTTCTCGACAGATTGCTAAGATCCGTGAAGGACTCGATATGAACCACTGATGATCTTATTAGGTAATCAGCAAGTGATGAAATGTCAAGTGTACCTAAGAGATCTTTTGATGAATCTCGTGACTCTAGACTCAATTGTGCGTTTTGGTTTTTCCTGAGCGGAGACTAGGGAGAGGGTCTCCTTCAAGAATACAATCTCTAAGAGAAAGTCGATAGATTATGTAGGGTTCCCTGTGAGAATGAAACAAGCTTCTGTTGAGAGAAACTTGAGTGGCTAAGAAGGTTTAGTGCATGCGTCACTGGGTCCATGACGACTTTTAATCTTCAATGCCGGTGTCATCAAGTGACAAGCAGTAGCATATGAATTGAACCCTGTCCGCCCTAAGTTGAATAACGGAGGCTATTTATTTTCACCCTTTTCTTTTCATTTCTTTTTGATTCTTCAACTCCTTCTTTCTCCTATTCTCATTTTCTCCTTTTTACAATCATACCTAAGGACTTCTAAATTCTAACTATTTGTGGTGTCCTTCGGTAGATCCATCCGGCTCTGGCGGATCATAGGACGGTTATTCCTAACCTTTGGCACCTTATAACTCCATGACTAACCTATGTTGCCATAAAACAATTTACTTGAAAGATCTCACACAGTGATTATGAATGAAAACGTTTTGTATCACTGTTGAGATGGGTTTTGCATAAATACTCCCCCTCCACATGTGCTTAAGAGTTTTAACGGTAATTTGCACAGTGAGGAAAGAGCTGACATTTTGAATTGATCAACTCAAGATAGACAATCCCCCGCGAGACACGGTTACGTTGCATAGTTAAAGAGTTGCATTGTCAGCTTTTAGGTGACAACTAGCTCTAATAACTACCTTGAAGGTGTAGACAAACCTCTAAAGGTTGTCAAACCCGCCGAGTTCATGTCTACTCAAGAGTTTCTAATGGTACATTCTACTCGACAAGTCCTTCATGAGATAGGTTTACATCACTAGCGAACTAGCTTGAAATTATTACCCGTCCCAGACAAGTCTTTTCAAGTTACTAACAGTTGAGTATTTCGTCAATTCGTTGGTTAAGTCTATTCACACGAGAAATCAACTAACATATTTCTTATCACATATTTTCTCCCCCTCAAAAATGGCATATAAAATGTTATTTTTGAAACGTTTGAGAATAAATATGACCATTTCGAGTGTTGCGGGAAGAATGACACAAAGAACATTCTGTTTAAACAAAGTTTTAAGTCAAATACTCCTCCTCAACAAGTGATATGAACGGTTGAGGTTTTGAAAAATTGTAAGGGGAAGTACTTGTTCTTTTGAGCAAAACCTTGAAAAGTGAAAGGTTTGATAGGTTTTACTGAAAAGTAAGAAGCTTTCGCTCCTTTTATAAGGATTGTGGCACTGAAGCGTACCACAGGGTCCTTTCTTTACAATTACGGGTTGTACACTGTTATGTGTGTACAAGCCATTGACATAAGAAATCACACATCCAAATTTATAATGAGAGAAATAGTTCAAAGGGTACCAGGGAGTCTAGTGATGTTTCCAGGAGTGTGAACTGGGCGTTGATAGCCGGTAATGTTCATCCTGGGTCGACCACCAACAAAGCTTTCCAGCGTTCTGAACTGATCCCGTCGAAACAACCTTTCATCGATCATAGTGATGATCCTCTTTACATCCTTTCTTTCCTGAGAATTCCACCGCTTCTAAGACACAATGCCTTCATATATAGCCTTCAACCGATAAGCCAAACCGTCCCTAACCAACTTCAGAGTGTGATCTCCAAATTTGTGAAGATCTTTACACGCCATTAAGCTTTGAAGTTCACTTGCAAACGACGCCGAAAGGTTTGCTGACGAGTGTGTATGTAGAGTCGGTTGATGTCCGGAAGATCTAGCTGAGGTGGAGTGGTTGACACGGGTTTGATATGATTCAACCGCGGCTGGAGATCTTCAACACGCCTTGATGACTATGGCGTCGATGAAGATGAGCAAAGACTTGATGAATTGCTGTACTTCGGTTGAGAATTGTCTCATGCGACCCTGTACTTTGGCAAGGTACATGTCTTCAATGTCGTTGATAGACAAATTCTCAAATTCAGCTTCAGAGAAAGCATAATCTCTTTCATCTTGTCGTTTGACCATGATATTCTTTAGGAAGGTGTAGTCCTGATGAGTGTGTAAATACTCATCATTTTTGGTTAAATCTGAACTGCAAAACGTTTAAAAATGCTCAGAAATGCATCAAAATACTGAAAATATTTCAAAATTGCATTTTATATGTTTCAGATGCAAAATGTTTAAAATCAGATGAAAATGAGCTAAGTTTGCATAATTGGCGCAGTTCGGTCCCCCAAGTTTCAAAAGTTGTCGAAATAGTCCTCGAAAGCACTTAATTTCAAAAGAAAAATCACCGAAGCTCCTTTTAAAATCATAAGTTGTCAAAATTAGTCCTTTGGTGAAAAATATCAAAAGTTTTGAGAAATTACAAGTTTGGTCCTCCAAGTTTAAAAATTGGCGAAAATGGCCCTTGGAAATTTGAAAATGTCAAGTTTGGTCCTTGTACTATGGAAACTTGTCAATTGTGGTCCCTTGGAGCAACTTTGTGAAAATGGCAGCAGTGGTCCTTGTATTTTCAGAAAATGGCAAAACAAGTCCTTATTAATACCCTTTAAACCTTTTTGACCTTGGACCCTTGTCACAAACCAAATTGGCCCCTGCCTTTCCATTTGACCCTGCCATTTTGAACCCTTCCCTTTTTAATAATTAAACGCCGGTCAAATAAAGTCAAACCCCTCACGGGTTCCCTCCATCATCATCCCCTACACCCACTGCCTGCAACTCTGCCCATTTCCCATCATCACCACCTCACCCTTATCACTCCAAACACACAAAGCCAAGATGCATTCAATGCACCTTCAACCTAACACTCAACCTCCCCCCAGCTGTTAAAACAGTTTTGGCGCCAAAATGCATCCAATGGCCAATATCATCCTAAGCCATCCAATGGTCCATATTACTGCTGGGATATGTTCAGAGAAGAGAGAGAAGAAGTTTGGAGTATAAAAAGAAGCAAAGAGAAGGAAGAAGCAGGTAGCACTTAGTTTAATTTTTAAATGTATTTCGTTTTTAAAATTCTTAAGTCTTAAATGAATTATTAGTTGTATTTTCAAGTTTCATTGTATCAAGTTAACTTATTCCAGTGTATTACAACTCTTTCTAAGTATCAATTCCAGTTTATGTTAAGAATTCATGTTTCATGGTCACTGTAGCAAAAGTCAGTTTTGAATTCTTATATCCAAGTTTTTAGTTGCTTACTTTTAAACTCAAACAAGCTTATATAAGCTATTTATAGCTTTTTGTAAGCTTTTATATCAGTTTCAAGCAGATTTGGTTCTTGGTCAATGAAAGTCAACTGAATCATCAAGTTGAAATGGAAATGGATATGGTTGTTGCAGAAATGGAAATGGGTTGAATTATAATGATTTGGGATGATATAAATAGGATAGGGTTCTGGTTTGATTGATTTCAAGCCATTGTGGCTAAGGACCTTATGTAAGTTTATTTTCAAGGTTCCATTGCACAACTTGTATTTGTAATCATAATCTGTTCAAACCTGTTTAATTAGTGTTAATTAAGTTAGCTTAACTCAGTTTGATTGTCTGCATAGGCTAGTGTAGCAGTTGGCTTTATTTTAATTGCAAATCAGTGTTTAAAGGGTGTTTGGATCAGTAGGTTAATATGTCTTTAAGGTTAGTTCAGTGATTAAGGTCTATTGGTTCATGTTTGTTTAGCTCATATTGACTCATATCTGTCTTAAAAACTGCACCTGCAACTTCAAAAGTCAAATTCACTTTTAAACTGTCTTAACTTGCTTACTGTTGGATCTTTTGCAAATCAAAAGGTTGTTTTGTGCTTATAATTCTTAGACATTGCTTGCATTGAGTTTATTTCATCATATTACATCAATCTTAGTCCTTAAAATCAGTTGCAAAGTTCAATTTGGTCAAAATCTCAAAAACAGTTAAAAAGTCAAAAGTGTAAAACCTGTTTTCACCCAATCTAGAAAGATTTATCATGGACTCATTTCTGAATCAAATCAAGTGAAATTTTGGTTTTAAAAATCTCATCGGGTCTAATTTCTTATTATCATTTTTGTAGAATTTTGGTAATTTTTTATAAGAACCAAAGCAGCTTGTCAAAAAGGGTCTAATTGCCCTGTTCACAAAACTCAGTGTAAACTGAGTTTTCTCAGTTTTGTGCAAGGCTTGCACAGAGCTCATCAGAGCTTTACAAGGTCTGGTTTTTGGTTTACTAGTACTTGGCCAGGTCTAGTGTAGGTTCCCACTTCTCATTTTCATTTTCAGCTTATTTTGTAACTTGTGCTTAAGTCCAAAAGTGGTTACCTAAACCTGTTTTTGCACTTGAACTCAAATTCATCAAATCTATGTAAATGGTGATTTTGAGGTTAAAAGCAGTTGATATTAGTTTCATTTAGGTACTTGTAGCATATTAGAGCTTCTGTGTTCAGTTGGTGCTTATTGGTGTCCATTTGCTTAAAATAAGTGCTTATTTATAAGCACTTGGCATTGCAGCTTCATATTCTTGCACACAACCTACTGTTTTTCTATTTTTCCTAGATTCAGTATATTAAATTAGACTTTTCCTGAATTTTTCACATTTTTCTAGGTCTGTTTGCTATTTTTCTTAATTTAAAACAGTTTTTAAGCATTTTTAATTAGCTTTTAATACAATTAATTCAGAAAAACTTCAAAAAAATAAATTTTCAATTTTCCTAGGTTTAGATAAATATAAAAAGTAAAAAAATTATTTTTCCAGATTTTTCATAGTTTATTTTGTAATTTTTAGCAATTTAATTAGTTAAAAATAGTTTTTAATTCATAAAAAATAGAAAAATAATCAGAAAAATACAAAAATTGTTTTGAAAATTCTCTTTTGTTATTTTAGATTTTTCCAAGTCATAATTTCATTTTTCTAGCTTTATTTCATATTTTCTTATATTTTAGGTTATTATTTAATAAGTAAAAATAGTTTTTAATTAATAATAATTAGATAAATAGTTTTAAAAATAATTTTCTTTTTCTAAAAATTTTCTTTTATCATTAGGTTTGTAAAAATATCATTTTCATATTTTTAGGATTAATACTGCTTTAGTTTCACATTTTCTTTAGTACGTAACGTAGTTTTAAATTCAAGTTTTATAAAAACATAAAATCAAAAACATCATTTTGCAAATAGTGATAGCGTTTATTTAATATTTTTTATCTTTTTAATTCTCTTTAATTTGCATTTAAGCCCCTGTAATTTATCTCCTTTTTCTGTAATTATAATAATCACAATCCCTTTTTCGCTTTTAAATCTCTCGATCACTATCCGTTTGGTGATTCATTGCATAGCTCGCTGGGACATAACGACCCGGGGAAACACTATACTCTCCTGCTCTTCATTGCATTCGTTTCCCGGATGTTTTAAGTTTGTTACGGTCGGCCATTCACAAGTGGTCAGTTTGAGTGATAAAACTTGGATCGTTTCTGGAGCGAATCAAATTTTACGCCAGCCGGGAGTCAGGTGATTATCTTCCGTTTAGCAGATTAGTAATTTGAATACTCACTCTTTTTCATACCATCTATCTATATCTATATATATATTTTCTTATAAAAAATCCAAAAACCCAGAAACATCCAAAAACGTATAAAACACAAAAAAAAATTTCTTTTGTTTCTATATATATATCAAAAATAAAAATACAAAAAGATTTGTCGTTTTCTTTGTTTAATAATAACAACATAAAAGATTACCACCGCAAACCAAGGCATTGTACTACCTAACCTGGGGTACGACCATAATAAGTTCTCGAACCAAAGATTTAAAACTTGCCTTTGTGTCCTTGTGATTGGTGTACCTTTTTCAAAGAAGCCATTCATCTTGAGATTATTGGTTAAGTTCACTGTTGTTTTGCCTCGATTTTGTTTTAATTGGATTTGTTGTTATATCTCCTTATCAAAACCAGAAAACCTAAAAAGATTCTTCTCACCCCATTTTTTTCATAATTCATCTTCATAATTCCCATTTCTCTCCTTAACTCTGAGTTCTCTTAGAGTTAACTCAGTGTACTATCGCTTCTAGATCTGTGAGCCCATTTCGTGAGCTTGTCAAGATTCCAAGAAGGCGTTCCAGACTTTTCGCTCCATCACGGATCTGAGATCCGGATCGCTCACGCTACTTCCGTTATCATGGCGGAAGAACCTATGTGAGCCGCACCCATCGACGGTATGGAGATGCTATTGTTGTACCAACCATTGTGGCTTGAAAATTTTGAACTCAAAGCGGGTTATGAATCTTGTAACCTCAAACCAATTCTACGGTTTTGAGCGGGATGATCCTCATGCTCATATTCGATGGTTTAACAAGATTGCATCTACCATCAAAGACAAGAATGTCCCTACGGAGCGTTAAGCTTCTTCTGCTCTCCATTTCTCTGGCAAGCCCAGATTTGCCGGAAAAACAACCCTCTATCAACAGACAATCTGGTGAAGAAATTTTTGAATGAATTCTATCCACCTTCCAAAACCACGAGTCTTAAACATGAAATCATCAAGTTCACTCAAAAGTTTGATGAATCCTTCCGAATCGTGGGATGTTTTAAGGAATTGCTTCGCAAATGTCCTCACCACGTTTCTCGAAGTTAATGCAACTCGATACTTTCTATAATGGAGTGAGTCAATCGATCAAGATTCTTCAATTCCTCCACGGAGAGGAAATTTCTTGAGCAAAACTGTCAAAGAAGCTTTAGCGCTCATTGAAAACAAGTCTAAAGTCCCACCGCACGGCAAGCCGGTTGTTTCCCAAGTCAGTGTTGGTCCTTCTTTCATCGCCGTGAGTCAATCTAGCACCGATGCTAAGATTGAAAAACTCACGGAAGCCATTCAAGCTTTGGTTCTCTCCAACCAAAAGAAAGTCTCTTTTCCACAAACTTCACCTCCTGCTGAAGTTAAGATAGTGGAAGTCTGTGTTACTTGTGGTGGCCCCCATGCTTATTATAACTGTATGGCCACCGATGGTAACCCTTTTGAAGCTAATGCTGTGGGCGGGATTTCTAATCAAGGAGGCAACCAATACCATGGTCCTATAGACCCTAACCACTACCCTGGACCTCCCGGTTTCAACCAAAACCGTAATCAAAATCAAAACACCAAACCAAGGTTTTCAAAACCAAGGTAATTTCAGTCAAAACAACGGTTTTCAAAATCAAAATCAAAATTTGCAACACCAAGGAAATTTCAATAGAAACCCAGGTCAGGGAAATTTCAACCCAGGGTATTTTCATGGCAACAATCAAGGAAATTTTCAAGGCCCTAATCCTAACAATAGAGGCCAGAATTTTCCTGTGCAAAATCAAGCCATTGTTCCAACTGGACCATCATCTGATGAGTTGTTGAAACAATTCATGAAATCCCAAGAGGAAATGAATCGGTTGTTGGTTAGCCAGATTTCTGACATTAAGAAATCTTTAAATGATCGAACCTCTGCCTGGTACTTTACCTAGCAACACGATCGCTAATCCGAGGGCCGATGCAAAGGCGATCACAACCAGAAGTGGTGCTTCATATCATGGACCCGCTATTCCTACTACCTATTCTTCTTCTCTCCGAAGGTAGTGTGAAAGTGAACCTGAGGCGACAAAGGACAAGGAACTTCCTACTAATAACGGAGGTACCAACAATGTCCATCCTCAGGTTGTCCCGAAAACCAAACCTGGTTGTTTTGAACCTCCAGTTGGTAACTCCAAATCCAAAACTTCTATTCCTTACCCATCACGTTTAAATGAGCAAAAACTCCGCGAAAAAGCCAGTCATCAAATGGAAAAAATTTTTCAAATTTTCCAAGAGCCACATTTTGACATAAGCTGATATCATGTTGATGCCCAAGTTTGCATCTACTCTCAAACACATGTTGAGCAATAAGGAAAAGCTGTTTGAAATGGCCAAAACTCGAACGAGAACCGCTCAGCCAGCTTAAAGAAGCTTCCCGAGAAGCTGAGATCCGGAAAATTTCTTCTTCCTTGTGGTTTTCCTGGGATGATTGAATGCTTTGCCCTCGCCGATCTTGGTGCAAGCATCAATCTGGCGCCTTATTCTGTGGAAGAAACTTCTCATCCGGAACTTATTCCTACTGCATGACTCTTGAGCTTGCAGATCGTTCTATATCGGCCTCTTGGCATCGAGGATGTATTTGTAAAAGTAGGAAAGTTCTATTTTCCAGCTGACTTTGTGGTTGTTGATTTCGATCGATCCCCGGGTTCCCCTCATTGTTGGACGAGGATTCCTGAGAACGGGCCGTGCTTTTATTGATGTGTTTGAGCAAGAAATCACGTTACGTGTGGGTAATGAAGTCTGTACTTTAACCTTGATCAAACTTCGAGGTACTTCAAATTATGATACTCGAATCGTTAATCGAGTCGATTTAATTGATACTGCCGAGGAGTACTCTCAAGAGTTTCTTGGTTATCTTCATAATTCTGTAAGTGGAGGTTCCACCACATCTTCTCAACCATCATTGCGACTCTTCCCCTCTCTCACTCCCCGTGAGGGAGTGACTTCCTTCTGGAAGAGATCGATGAATTTCTTTGCTATCGATGAATCATTCCGCTGGAATTGATGGTGTTTATGATTCGGAGGGAGATATCCTTTATCTGGAGCAATTGTTAAATGAAGATCCATTACCTTCACTCCCTCCAAAGAGATCACGACAGGAAATCAAATCAGCACAAACTTCTACTAAAGAATTTCCCGAGGTTGAACTTAAGGACCTACCTCCTCATCTCGAGTATGCATTCTTGGAAGGTGATGATAAATTATCCGTATAATGCTAAAGATTTAATGAGGAGGAGAAAAATCGCCTCATAAAGGTTGAAGTCACACAAGCAAGCAATTGCTTGGAAACTCTCCGACATTAAGGGTATCAACCCCGAGTTTTGTACTCACAAAATCTTAATGGAGGATGACTTCAAACCAGGTCCAACATCGAGAAGAAGAATCCTAAGATTCATGAGGTTATCAAACAAGAGGTTCTCAAACTTCTTGATGCCGATTTAATTTACCCGATCTCTCGATAGTCCTGTTGTTAGCCCAATCTTCATTGCGTTCCAAAAAGGGTGGCATCACGTTGTCACAAAATGAAGAAAACGAGTTAATTCCACTCATTGGTTACGGATGGCGCTGGGCGGTGCATTGACTATCGCAAGTTAAACGCCACCCCGTTAAAGACCATTTTTCTCTACCCTTCATGGACCATGCTTGAGATATTAGCGGGAACGAATACTGTTGTTTCCTTTGATGGTTTCTCGAGTTACTTTCAGATCCCCATGATCCATGGATCAAGAAAATACCACATTCACCTGCCATACGGACGTTTGCCTATTGACGTATGCCTTTTGGCCTATGCAATGCTCCCGCACTCCAACGATGTATGATGACAATTTTCCATGACATGATCGGGGAAACAATGGAGGTGTTTATGGATGACTTCTCGGTCATTGGGGACTCGTTTCATACATGTCTCTCCCATTTAGAAAGAATGCTTCAAAGGTGTGAAGACACCAATCTTTGTCTAAATTGGGAGAAGAGCCACTTTATGGTCAAAGAGGGCATAGTCCTTAGCCATAAGATTTCAAAAAACAGGATTGAGGTAGATAGAGCAAAAGTTGATGTTATTGCTAAATTGCCTCATCCTACTACCGTCAAGGGTATTAGGAGTTTTCTAGGTCATGCCGGGTTTTATCGCAGATTCATACAAGATTTTTCCAAAATCGCTTCTGCCTATGACCATCTTCTTGAAAAAGATGCTCCTTTATCTTTTCTCCCGAGTGCGAAGCTTTTGAAACATTAAAGAAAAAGCTTACAGCACCCATTCTAGTTGCCCCGACCGATTTACCCTTTGAGCTCATGTGCGATGGTGATTTTGCTATCGGTGCAGCTTGGGGCAACGCAAAAACCAAGCATTTTCACTATCCACTACAAGCAAAACTATGATCGGCTCAAACCCATTACACCACTACGAAAAGAATTATTAGTGGTGTGTGCGCTTGAAAAGTTTCGCCATACCTTATCTTGACCAAATGCATGGTGTATACGGATCACTCTGGCTCTCAAATATCTTTTGCAAAACAAGATGGCCGAGATTGCTTCGTTGGCTCTCCTACAAGAATTTGATATCATTATACGTGATAAAAGGAGCTGAGAACCTGGTCGGCCATCATCTATCCCGTCTAGAAAACCCTCACCAAGATGTGTCGAGAAAAAGGAAATAAACGAAACATTTCCTCTCGAAACACTCAATGTGGTTTCTTTCGTGGAGACTCTTCTACCCCATGGTTTGCTGACTTTGCAAATTACCATGCGGGTAACTTTGTGGTGAAAGGGATGTCGTCCCAACAGAAAAATAAATTCTTTAAAGATGTGAAGCATTATTTCTGGGACGACCCCTACTTGTTCAAAATTTGGCGACGTCATCCTACGGGATGTGTGTATGGTCAGAAGCCAATGACATTCTCAAGGCTTGCCATTGGACCTCATGGGGGACATCATAGCCCCAACTACACCGCCAAGAAGGTGTTTGATTCCGGATTCTATTGGCCCACGATTTACAAGGATGCCTATGAATTTGTCAAAACCTGTGACGCTTGTCAACGTCACGGAATATCTCACAAAGAAATGAAATGCCGCAAAACGCCATTCAAGTGTGTGAGATTTTTGACATCCGGGGCATTGACTTTATGGGGCCATTTCCTTCGTCTCGCGGTAACAAATACATACGTGCCGTTGACTATTTGTCAAAATGGGTTGAAGCAAAAGCTTTACCTACCAACGATGCCCGAGTTGTTGTGAAATTCTTAAAATCTCTTTTTGCTAGGTTTGGAATTCCACGAGCTATAATCGATCGCGGGTAACGCATTTCTGCAATGACCAATTTGATAGAGTCATGCAAAAGTATGGTGTAACTCACCGCTCTCTCTACCGTACCACCCCCAAACAAGTGGGCAAGTGGAAGTTTCCAACCGGGATTAAAAGAATTCCGAGAGGACGTTGAAACCGTGCTCTTGGTCGGATAAGCTGATGACGACTCTCGGCCTTCTATACAGCTTATAAAACACCCATCGGGTGCACTCCATACAAGCTTGTGTACGGAAAGGCATGTCATCTGCCGGGTGGAGCTTGAGCACAAGGCATACCGGCCTTGAAACATGCCAACTTTGATATTTAGATACCGTGATCATCGAAAGTTCAAATGAATGAATTAAATGAACTCTCGTGATCAAGCATGCTTGGTGAACTCTTTGATCTACAAACAAAGACAAAGAAGATCTTATGACTAAAATCAAAACCGCTGCTTTCAACGCCGGTGATCGAAGTCCTTCTTTCAACTCCAAGATTGAAGATTTTCTCGAAAACTAAAATCCTTCGTCTCGACCATTTACCATCACTAAAGTATTTCCATATGGAACTATTGAGTTATCTCGTTCATGGTCCAAACTTTAAAGTGAATGG
>OU343218.1:21252779-21295281 GCA_910596185.1 Chrysanthemum makinoi | reverse complement strand
ATAACGTACAAGTCATAATAACAATTGACTTATATGAAAATTACAAAACCCAAATGTCTAAGATAAAATGAAATCTCAAATAAAATGCTCAAAATAAGTCCAAATAATAAGGTAACTAGGGTTAGTCCACTCAGATTATCCAACTCTCAGCCCAATCAAAGCCCATCTTCAAACCTAAAACCCCTGAAAAAGAAATGCGGCTGTTTTAAAAAGCCCAATATGAATATAACAAAAGCAAAGTAAATGAAATGCAAACAAAGGAAACGGATAACAAAGTCGCAGCGAAATGAGAATAATGAGTCAATGAGGATCCCAGCAACACACAATACAGATATCCAAAACGAAATGTATAACAAAGAGAACAAAACATCGCAGACATATAAACAGCACATACAAAACCGTGCATACAAGGACTGAAATTAAAAAACATAGCATGATCCACACAACATATATGTCATACAATCAATTTAGGAAATTAGAAGGCATACAAGCCAAACAGATATCTAAGTAAAAGCGAAGCAATTAATTAATAAGTGAGCATGGCAAATTCACACAGGCCAAAACCCTTAGTGAAGACATAACCATATCATAACATGAAGGTACAAACAGCTCAATACATAGCAGTACACGTAATAAGTAGGAATACATTATAAACGATATAATTAAATGAATTAAAAGATGCAGGGCAACTAAACAAATCATACGGACGTCACATGCTCGAACCATTTACCCAATCGAACAGTAGTATAAAAGAAATGCAAACATGGCAGGTCAACAACAAGCAGATAAGGATACTATCAGATAATCATAGTCCACGAAGTTAACTGAACGAAGTAGACATGATAATAGACAAAAACTATCGATTACACACCAGCATGGTCACCAGACAATCAGAGGGTCACATAACAGTGGGATTACATATAAACAGATGACAGCAGGTAAATCAGGTAACCGTATATTAACTATAATGCGTTGCGGCATCAGTAGTCATATAAAACATGAATAGCATAATCAAATCTAATAAACCGATAACCCGGTCGGAATGGAACGAATCAGTAACGGAATGAGAGTGTGACATCAAAGAAATGAAATTATATATATCTTGTAGGTAGTGAGTCATATATAAACCGAGAACAATTAACACAGAATATGGTGCATTGGGGAATACAGAAAGTACAATATAGGTATATCAAAAGTGTAAGGGTTGTCAAAAATCTACCACGAGCCCAGAAACATATCATATCATAACATATCATATCATATAACTACGTATTCAGAGGGGTAACTCGGAATACCATATATATAGAGGAGACTCAGAATAAAATGGAGTAGCTAGCTCCCTAATGTAAAGACGCGTATTGCACACCTACATCATTCACCATATAAATCATATCATATCAAATCATATCATGTCAAATCCATCAAATCATAACATATCTAGGATGCATCCATACGCCCCCCGGAACATATCATACTGGCCAAATCATATACATATAGTGAGCTCATAATCATATCATATCATAATGGGGACGGTGTGCAACATCACTCGTACACACTGGAGTCATGCCATTGGTGCATCAATGACACGGTCATGTTACCTTCATGACTAGGAACACATATATGGCTCGGGTATCAAATGAAGGTCAAAGCATAATCATATCATAAGGGTTCATATCAAAGGTTCAGAAGTCAAAGGTTCATATCAGATTTACATAACATAAGTTCATAATCAGAGGTTCATAATCAGATGATTCATAATCATAAGTTCATAATCATAACAAAGGAATATCATAGCGAATGTAATCATATCAAAGGATTATGTCAGAATCATATCAAAAGGATCATAGCATAAGGGAATCATAGCAAAGGAATATCATAAGTGAAGTAAAGTCAAGGATCGAAAAGTCATGGGAAATCCCTACTGAAAAGGGATAGAATATCTGTACCCCAATCATCGCTAGCAAAATAAGGGTCCACGATGAATCAATCCCGCCGTCCAGAACCTATATGAATTTGATAATGCTTAATAAAGTCGGATTACTCATTTCGACGGCTTTCCAGTTTTAGCAGGTTTCCCCTTTTAGTACTTTCCATTTTAGGTAGCTTTCTATTTTAGGCAGGTTTCTATAAGTAGTAACTTTAGCCATTTATAATGTATTTAATATCATGTTAGGTTAACTGATGAAAATGATCATCATTATAGTTTAGGGGTCATTTATGACGAAGGTGATAGTTGAGGTCAAAATTGTCACCATTATAAGATCAAAAGTGTAAATATCACAAGTTTACTCATTTTACAGCTTTAGTCCATTCATTTACCTTTTTAACGAGCTAAACCTTCTAGTTTTATAATTTACAAACAAGTCCTCTACCCTTTAATTAGAACCGACTGCCATTTAAAACCCGAGTTAGGTTTAAATTCCCATTTCCATTTTATACATGGTCAAACCTTAAACCAACATTAACACGACCCCTTATGGAGTCTAAATCCTATCGAGACCTATATCAAATCCATTTCTATTCAATACAACACAACACAAACCATTCGAAACCCATTGGATTATTATCGATACGAAAATGACCAAGATGTATACACGATTTTATGTGACCCATTTAGCTCGATATAAAGAATAGACAAACATGTATATGTGGTCGTGCATGTGAAGGTCGAACAAGCCTTAAACGGATTTACATGGTTCGAATCTAAGGCTCTCCTCATTGTCATTTCATGTGCTTCAAGTTATGATTGTATGCAATATCAAATTCGTGCCTATGTCCGATTTAGTTGATACTGAAATGAAGGAACATGCATGTCGTGTAAAGTGAGTAAAGATAACATGTGCATGTTCAAAAACAATGGACCCCTCGTCCTATATTTTAACGTGAGGTTACAAACACATATGCCAAAATAGTTAGACATGATTTAAACGTGTATACAAGTTCCATGCATGCTCATTACCTGATGACGTATAGTCTGGAGTCGGGTCATAAACCCGACTACAGCCCAATACTCACAAGCCCGGCACGAACCGGGCCAATATCAATAAGAGTTTGGGCTCACGAAAGCCCAAGCCCAAATCTATTTATAGAATAGATATCCAGTATCTCCTAAAATAAGGAGATAATCATTCCCAACCGACTTATGCGGGATACGCCGAAGGTTGGGGAACACGGAACCAACAAGGATTCCATACGTATATAAAGGGAATCATATCCCTCGTTTAAGGTACGATCTCATAACCCTAAAACTCCTTAAACCCTAACCCGATTACTCACTCTCACCGGAGGAATGCGTGGGAGACAATCCCACTTAAGTTTCCTAACTGTTTCTTGTCTCTAGTGCGCAGTCTCAAGCAAAGCAATTCTCAATTGGTACGAGAACCGAGCTCCAAACCAGGAACGCCAACTTTTGTATCAACAAGTGGCGCCATCCGTGGGACCCTACACTAAGAACCAACACTAGAATGACAAAGCACGATAATCAGCGATCGCATTCAGACCTCATGGGGAAGAAGTCGCAGAGTGGACTAACCTAAGCAGCACCTCTAGGACAACCAAGCGCTGCTAAGAATAAGGGATCAAAGCAAGACTTGATCTTCCCTCTGGTGGTACCGCACTCGGGAACAACCCAAGCCACTCACAACCACCAGTGGAGTGGATCCACCGCGCACCGTCTTTACTACTCCCCTTCCAATCGGTGCTAGAAACTGACCGACAAAGGTACCGAGCACAAAGCCGGGATAAGGGTATAGCGGCATAAACAAACGCACTTACTCTTGAGGGGGTCGCGCCGGAATTAGCAAAGAAGTTTTCGTATCCCAAAACTACGAACATTAACGCCCTCCGCGAGTGAAGAGAAGAATAGATCAGGTCGGAACTTGAAAGCCCGACTCAATTTCGATTCGGAATACGATACTTCCCCACCGCCACCGAGAAAGAAAAACGCAGAGGAAGCGGTCATAACCCCAGTATTCAACAATCGGGAGGAGAATCGAGGGTGATGAGACATCTCACTCGCAGCACTGGAGTGATAGTGATAGAGAAGAACGGCGCATCAAAGTGTCTACGCCATTGTAGCCGTAAAATACATGACAGACCGGGTGAAAGTATTCCCTAAGTGAGAGAGCCCTTCAGATCCCACTCACGCCTGACTGAGGGATGGCGCGCAAACGCCGAAGAAGAAAAACATCTTCTGACAACCTCGGACAACGAGCATATACAGGACATTGAAGTCTAGAAACAGACGCGATAGCCGGGAAGACATGTCTCCCATGGCACCGTCAGAAAGTGGATGCGTTCACCAGAATCATTAGTGATTTCTCTGAGAACAGAAGAGGCGCATGCCTACAAATGTCAAGACTATGATGGAACTGGATCCGACGATCACCTAAAAATCTTTGAATCAGCCGCGACTATTGAGAACTGGCCACAAACCAGGTGGGCCACGTTCAATTCACTAGTGGGAAGCACGCGGAACTGTTTCAACAAATCTCCACGGGAGCATAAATGGTTTTGAAGAGTTGAGAAAGCGTTCCGCCTTAATTTTTACTCATGGAAAAAGTGCGCTAAAAATTTGTCGAACTCCCGCTGAAAGCAACACCAAGAGAATCTACGAGCGCATTCATGGAACGCTTTAAGGATGAATGGCAAGTTAAAGTTATGTCCTGAAGTACTAAGATCTCGGCTTCATGAATGGGATTAATAATCCAGAACTCATCAAGAGGTTGAACGACAAGATCCCCGAGACTTTGATGAACTCATAAGGAAGCTCGCCCCTTTTTGTCCAGGGAGAAGCCGCCGCGGCAGATAGCAAAAAGAACCACTCGAGTTACCGGTCACAGAAACAACCTGGGAGGGCAATCGAATCCACCGAGGTAGCAACCGTAATAGGAGCTATCGCAAGAGGAGTGGCAGAGATACTACGCAAAAACATCCCTGATTCACCGGAAATACTCGCAGCGGAAGTGCTAATTTCCCAGGCCACCGCAGATGCGTATACCAGTAAGATCGGCGCATCTGAGTAGATACTGTGACTACCACGCAAAAAAGGTCACACTACTAACGAGTGTGTCCAGCTACCAACTCATAGACAAGATGGTCAAGGAAGGCAGACTGGACCACCAAGTTAAAACATTAAAGAGGGAAGAGATAAACAAAAGAATGGAAACAAGAAGGAGACACCCAAAGATAAGGCCAACACAATCTACATGATGACGGCAACGAATCACTAGACAAAAGGTCGCCGAGTTCTCCCAGAAGCGAAATCTCTTTCCCTACTCTAACTGCGGATAACGTAGTAGGTAGCCCTCACCATTGAAATTAATGCGGGTGGTCACGACATACACCGCATGTACATTGATGGTGGGGCATCGGCAAATATCATGTATGAGCATTGCTTTAAAAGACTACGACCTAAAATACGCACAGTTAAACCCCACGTCACGCCACTCGGTTTCACGGGTGAAAAGATATGGCCCATGCAACTGCGATTACTAGCCTGCATTGTCGGCAACGCACTCTACGACAACCCTGGATGGATTTCCCGGTGATCAAATCCCCTCACGTACAATGGCATTATTGGGAGACCCGATATCACCATGCGCGCGGTGCCATCAACAGCATGATGCTTAAATCCCAAGAGAAAGGGGCATTGTTACTCTTTACAATGCCACGGTATCAAACAGAGAATGTAACACGGTTACATGCGAAATGGAACCGATCCGAAACAATGCCAAAGTCCCCAACTTGAAGGTCGCACCAACCGAATACCAGAACAGAAATAACCATTGAGGGTCAGTCGGACAACGGCAAAGCAGGTGCGCCGCTCCTAAAAGAACGTGGATATTTTCGCGTGGGAGCCAAAACACATGACTCGAGTACCAACGCCGATCACAGAGCATAAACTTAGAATCCGACAAGGGTACTCCACCGATACGCCAGTATTAGCTACGGCCAAGCCCCGAGCGCCGCAGTGGCAATCGGCAGAGGTACAGAAATTGGTAAATGCGGGAATTATGCGTGAAGTCTACACGACCGGCTTAATCCAAAGTAATGGTAAAAGCGACGGTAGCTGGGCGAATGTGTGTAGATTTCACCCAACCTAACAAAGCATGCCCAGGACTGCTATCCATTACCAGAGATAGACTGGAAAATAGAGTCCTTGTGTGGATACCCGTTGAAGTGTTTTCTTGACGCTGCAAGGGATATCACCGATACAGATGGCTAAGGAAGACGAGGAAAAGACAAAGCCCACACAAGCCAAGGCGTCGTATGTTATACAAAAATGCCATTGGCTGAAGAATGCGTGCCACCTATCAGCGTTAGTAGACATGCCTTTGAAAAACAGGTGGGCCGCAACCTGGAAGTCTGTGGATGACCGGTCATAAAAAGCCATACTGAAGTTGAGCTTGCGCATGATAGAAGAGACGTTCAAGACTCTACGAGATCACACTGAAGCGAATCCAAGAAATGCACCTTCGGCGCTACTGAAGGCATGTTCCTAGGATACCTGATAGAACCTGACGACATAAAACCTTGTCCGAAAGACAGGCGGCGTAGAACTTCCTCACCACGCACGCCTAAGGAAGTCCAATCCCTCAACGGAAAACTGGCCGCCCAACAGGTTCCTGTCTAAGTCAGCAGAAAAGTCATTGCCCCTTTTCAAAACACTCAAGAAGTGTATGAAAAGGGTGACTCCGTGGACACGGAGGCAGAAGAAGCCTCACTACACTCAAAAAAGCATCTAGCAACGCTCCCAACACTCGTTGCACCCCGACCAAGGGAAGAGCTGATCATGTCTTATCAGAACTCATATAGCCAAAGCAGTGCCTACTAACAGATAGACTCAGTAAACCTATCTATTTTTTTCAGCAGCGCTCAAGAAGACGGAGATGAACTACATGCCATGGAAAAGTTAGTTTTGCATTAGTGTTTGCCGCCAAGCGATCATGGCCGTACTTCCAAGCGCACCCGATAGCGGTAATCACAGATCAAGCCATCAAGCAGATCATCTCCAAACCCAATGCGCAGGACGCTCAGAAGTGGAGTGTGTGTTGCCAGGTGAACACAACATCTCTTACAGACCACGTACCGCAATAAAAGGACGTTCGGCAGACTTCATCATCGAGAAGCCAGATACTGACGAGGTACCCGCACCAAGCAAGAAGGAACTACAAGATCCATGGATTTTGTTTACAGATGGGTCCTCATGCGACGGATCCGGAGCTGGCCTTATTCTCACAAACCCAGAGGGAATGGAATTCACTTACGCACTGCGCTTTGAACTACCGCCACAAACAATGGCAGAATATGAAGCCCTAATCACTGGACTACGCATTGCAGCTCGAATGGGGTACGTAACTTGGAAGCAAATGTGGATTCCGGCTAGTACCAACCACGTGCTGGGTGAATACGTGGCCAAAGAAGAGAATATGATTCAAGATCTTGAAGACTAAGACATGATCAAAGGCTTTGATGATTTACTATCAAGCAAGTCCCTAGAGGAGAAAATCGCGAAGGCAGACGACTGAGCAAGATCGCCTCGACAAGCTTCGCACATTTATCAAGTGCTGCGTGGAACACTGAAAGCAATCAATATCGAGGTGGAAATCTCCGCAGTCATAGAGGAGGATGGTCCTACATGGATGACACCAATTACGGAATTCATAAGCAAAGGAACATTACCCCAAGAACAGACAGAAGCTGCAGATACGGCGTACAGCGCAGAGATTCAATTGCGCGACAACATACTGGCCGACGTTCTTTCCTCCAACCATGGCCCGTTGCGTCGGCCCCTACAAGCAAATTACGTGCTGCGAGAAATCCATGAAGGTTCATGCAGCATGCACGCAGGACCACGGTCCGTTGTAGCACGTGCCATGCGATCAGGATACTACTGGCCATGGTTGGAGGAAAGAACGTCGGTACAGTAAATTACATATAAATATTTTCCAAGAATATTTTATTAGTTTCCAGTAAATTACATATATAAACTTGAAGTATTTAGGTTCTTAGCACGTTAACACTTCCTTATTCAAAACATGAGGCTTAACTTATCTCAAACATATGATAGGTCGACCATGGCGAACGTAACACTAACGCCAAGAAACACAAGGTTTCAACCTCGATTTAAAATGTATACGTATGATTAATATGATTTCATGTGACCATTTTACTTGATTAATCTTAGTCTCGTTTTACCATTTATGTGACATGATATAGATGTACAAAAGCATACCTCAGGTGGAGCACCACGACTGCATTTAGGAAGCAAAGAAGCAAGACGGAGGTCATCACGATTACCTTTGTAGTGTGAGACAAAGAAGAAGAAAACGAGATCAAAACCAACCAAACCAACCACTCATGTGCCCTTATATTCACGACAGCAATAGCAGCCACCCAACGAACAAAGCAACCAAGCAAAACCCAGTACGAATACGTAACGATACCAGCCTTACATGCACTTGGAGTTCTCCTTTGGAATGGTTTGTGTCAACTGAAAAATGGAGCAGAAGGAATCTTTTTTTGCCGTCCACCTGATGGGAAGGAACTAGGGTTTCTTGTGAATAGAGGTAAGTTTTAAAAGAGAATAAAATGAGAGCTAATTGGAATTAAAAAGGAGGACGAATTATGGTGATATGCATTTTCTTGAGCCGAAAATTAGGGGGGACCAATTCAATTTGATGACCAAAAAAAATATCTTCCATATTTAGTTAGTTACATCTTAATTTTAATGTCTAACATATGAATAATGTAGTCCATGTAACTTGTATTGTGTTGTATTTATTTTGTGACATAATGTAAGTTTTAGTATCATGTCTTACAAATTTTTTTCTTATAAGCTAAACATGTAACGTACTTAACAGGCTTGAACTATTAAGCTGAGGGCAAAATAGTCATTTAATGCATTTACAAATTTTAGGGTTTTACAACTCTTCCCCTCTAAAAGAAAATTTTCGTCCTTGAAAATTGAAACCGCAAAGGTACATGGAGACGTACATGTTTAGGGCACACGTAGCAATCCATAGTCTCATACAGATCATAACGATATCAGTTCCAAAGCGTACAGAACTTATACATAGCAGATGTCGGTGAGAATCTCGCCAAGAGGTACAAAATTCCAAACGAATACGAGGCGTGACAAATAACGGATACATGTCATATTCCATTCACGTACCAACCCCCAGGAATTTCCCAAGATGTCGTATGATTTCAATAAATTCAAATTATATGATCTCGGTATTATCACCGATACGCCAGAAGAATGAAAGAAGGCCACCAACTTGCACAAAACGGCTCCTCATGACTCATTACTGACTATCCGAAATAAAGCTGAGATATCTCCAAAATGCTAAATGATAAAACTTTACGATCAAACCGAAGTTCGAACAAATCAAAGAAAAGCAATACGGATCAAAATCACTTAACAAAATATCAAACCGCCTCAAAACGCATGACAAACTAATCGGAGTAACACAAGTCGCGCCCAAATTATATGAAGTAGATGAACCTCTCATGCACGGTTGATCTTGTCTCCGTCTTTTGCGTCTTTGGTTGATCCGCTAAATTTCCAACAAAGCATCCCGATGTCTCGAAGCACGCAAGCAGTTGGGTGTGGCTTCCGCTTCACGATCCTCTCCACCGTGGACCGTTGCAGCAACGCAGGGTCGGCACTATCGTCGCGACTCTAAGAGTAGTCTTCACCTAACGATCGACAACGGATGTACGAAGACAAAATACAATAAATTCAACAAAAGAAGAAGGCCAAATCAGTGAAGACAAACGAATATCAATTTCAAATCTGAACGACAATCAAAAGGAATCGAAAGATATCGGAATCATCAAGCCTAATGCCTGTCTACCCAATCCTCACAGTCAACCTAAGGTCAACAAGACGAAACTGTCTCTGATACCATAATTGTAAACACCCCAACCCTACGAGGGTAGAAGTGTCACATTCTGGTGTCATGTCAGAACATACAAGAAAAATTTACAAGCGGAAGTCTTAAGTAATAACGCAAGTCATAATAAATGACTTATAAGGAAAATTACAAAACCCAAAATGTCTAAGATAAAATGAAATCTCAAAAGAAAAACCCGCCAAAATAAGTCCAAATAATAAGGTAACTAGGGTTAGTCCACTCAGATAATCCAACTCTCAGCCCAATCAAAGCCCATCTTCAAACCTAAAACCCGGCTGCAGAAAAAGAAATGCGGCTGAAGCTTAAAAGCCCAAAGGAATGATATAACAAAACGAAGCTAAATAAACCCAAATGCAAAATGAAACAAAGGAAACGGATAAAAGTCGCAAGGAAATGAGAATAATGAGTCAATGAGGATCCTGTAGAACACAATTATACAGATATCCAAAACGAACAGATAACAAGGAGAACGAAGCAAAGGAAAACATCGATGACATATAAACAAGCACATACAAACCAGGCATACAAGGACTGAAACATAAACAAACATAGCAAGCGTCGCATCCACACAACATATATGTCATACAATCAAATCAAGAAATCAGAAGGCATACAAGCCAAACAGATATCTACAGGAAAGCGGAAGCAATTAATTAATAAGTGAGCATGGCAAATTCACACAGGTCAAATCCCTTAGTTGAAGACATAACCAGTATCATAACAGCGGAAGTGCTAACAGCAGTCAATACATAGCACTCATACGTAATAAGTAGGAATACATTATAAACGATATAATTAAATGAATTAAAGACATAGCAGGGCAACTAAACAAATTTACAAGCCAGACGTCACAAGCTGAACCATTTACCCAATCGAACCGTAGCATAAACAGAAATGCAAACATGGCAGGTCGACAACAAGCAGATAAGGATACTATAAAATAATCATAGTACACAAAATTAACTGAACGAAGTAGACATGATAACAGACAAAAACTATCAATTACACACCAGCATGGCCACCAGACAATCAGAGGGTCACATAACAGTGAGATTAGATATAAACAGATGACAGCAGGTAAATCAGGTAGCCGTATATTAATCATATCGCAGCAGGGTAATCAGTAGTCATATAAAACATGAATAACATAATCAAATCTAATAAACCTATGATAACCCGGTACGTGAATGGAACGATAGTCTGAAGTAATGGAATGAGAGTGTGACAGATCAAAGAAATGGAATTTATATATATCTTGGTAGTAGAGTGAGTCATATAAGGTTACCGAGAACAATTAACACAGAATATGGTGCGTTGGGGAATACAGAAAGTACAATATAGGTATATCAAAAGCGTAAGGGTTGTCAAAAATCTACCACGAGCCCGGAACATATCATATCATATCATATCATATCATAAGTAACCATTGTATTCAGAGGGGTGACCTCGGAATACCATATATAATAGGAGGGGAAACCTCAGTAACAAATGGAGTAGCTAGCTCCCGGAATGTGAAGACGCGTATTGCACACGACATCATTCACCATATAAATCATATCATATCAAATCATATCATGTCAAATCCATCAAATCATAACATATCTAGGATGCATCCATACGCCCCCCGGAACATATCATACTGGCCAAATCATATACCTATAGTGAGCTCATAATCATATCATATCATAATGGGGACGGTGTGCAACATCACTCGTACACACTGGAGTCATGCCATTGGTGCATCAATGACACGGTCATGTTACCTTCATGACTAGGAACACATATTTGGCTCGGGTATCAAACTGAAGGGTCAAAGCATAATCATATCATAAGGGTTCATATCAAAGGTTCATAACAGATTTAAATAACATAAGTTCATAATCAGAGGTTCATAATCAGATGATTCATAATCAGAAGGTTCATAATCATAAGTTCATAATAATAACAAAGGAATATCATAGCGAACAAAATCATATCAAAAGATTATGTCGGAATCATATCAAAAGGATCATAGAATAAGGGAATCATAGCAAAGGAATATCATAAGTGAAGTAAAGTCAAGGATCGAAAAGTCATGGGAAATCCCTACTGAAAAGGGATAGAGTATCTGTACCTCAATCGCAGCAAGCAAAATAGGAAAGTAAGGTCACACAATGAATCAATCCCGCCGTCCAGAACCTATATGAATTTGATAACGCTTATTAAAGTCGGATTACTCATTTAGATGGCTTTCCGGTTTTAGCAGGTTTCCCCTTTAAGTACTTTCCATTTTAGGTAGCTTTCTATTTTAGGCAGGTTTCTATAATTAGTAACTTTAGCCATTTATAATGTATTTAATATCATGTTAGGTTAATTGATGAAAATGATCATCATTATAGTTTAGGGGTCATTTATGAAGAGTTGTGATAGTTGAGGGTCAAAATTGTCATTATTACAAAGTATAAGATCAAAAGTGTAAATATCACAAGTTTACTCATTTTACAGCTTTAGTACATTCATTTACCTTTTTAACGAGCTAAACCTTCTAGTTTTATAATTTACAAACAAGTCCTCTACCCTTTAATTAGAACCGACTGCAATTTAAAACCCGAGTTAGTTTTAAATTCCCATTTCCATTTTATACATGGTCGAACCTTAAACCAACATTAACACGACCCCTTATGGAGTCTAAATCCTGTCGAGACCTATATCAAATCCATTTCTATTCAATACAACACAACACAAACCATTCGAAACCTATTGGATTATTATCGATACAAAAATGACCAAGATGTATACACGATTTTATGTGACCCATTTAGCTCGATATAAAGAATAGACAAACATGTATATGTGGTCGTGCATGTGAAGGTCGAACAAGCCTAAAACGGATTTACAAGGTTCGAATCTAAGGCTCTCCTCATTGTCATTTCATGTGCTTCAAGTTATGATTGTATGCAATATCAAATTCGTGCCTATATCCGATTTAGTTGATACTGAAATGAAGGAACATGCATGTCGTGTAAAGTGAGTCAAGATAACATGTGCATGGTCAAAAATAATGGACCCCTCGTCCTATATTTTAACGTGAGGTTACAAACACATATGCCAAAATAGTTAGACATGATTCAAACGTGTATACAAGTTCCATGCATGCTCATTACCCATTCATGAGCTATGTAAATATTTTATTAGTTTCCAGTAAATTACATATATAACTTGAAGTACTTAGGTTCTTAGCACGTTAACACTTCCTTATTCAAAATACAGTAGGCTTAACTTATCTCAAACATATGATAGGTCGACCATGACGAAACGAACACTAACGCCAAGAAACACAAGGTTTCAACCTCGATTTAAAATGCATACATATGATTAATATGATTTCATGTGACCATTTTACTTGATTAATCTTAGTCTCGTTTTACCATTTATGTGACATGATATAGATGTACAAAAGCATACGCATGGTGGAGCATACCCACGACCAGATTTAGGAAGCAAAGAAGCAAGACGGAGGTCATGACGATTACCTTTGTAGCGTGAGACAAAGAAGAAGAAAACGAGATCAAAACCAACCAAACCAACCACTCCTGTGCCCTTATATTCACGACAGCAATAGCAGCCACCCAACGAACAAAGCAACCAAGTAAAACCCCGTACGAATACGTATCGATACCAGCCTTACAAGCACTTGGAGTCCTCCTTTGGAATGGTTTTTGTCGACTGAAAAAAATGGAGCAGAAGGAATCTTTTTGCCGTCACCTTTGATGGAAGGAACTAGGGTTTCTTGTGAATAGAGGGTAAGTTTTAAATGAGAATAAATGAGAGCTAATTGGAATTAAAAAGGAGGGACGAATATTATGGTGATATGCGTTTTATTGAGCCGAAACTTAGGGGGGACCAATTCAATTTGATGACCAAAACAAATATCTTCCATATTTAGTTAGTTACATCTTAATTTTAATGTCTAACATATGAATAATGTAGTCCATGTAACTTGTATTGTGTTGTATTTATTTTGTGACATAATGTAAGTTTTAGTATCATGTCTTACAAATTTTTTTCTTATAAGCTAAACATGTAACGTACTTAACAGGCTTGAACTATTAAGCTGAGGGCAAAATAGTCATTTAACGCGTTTACAAATTTTAGGGTTTTACAGTACTTCATTAAGAACATCATCAACTGGTTCAGCGTCGGTGGATGCAGTTTGTTCAACTGTTGTTGTAGAGTCAACTGGTGGTGCTTCGTCAACAGTAGTTGTTGTAGCAGGTGTATCAGGTTTAAAATAGTATCAGGTTGAGCAGCGGAAACATCGGATACACCTGGAGCACGTTCATCAATATCATCACTGAACAGAGGAGCAAATAGTCTTTCCATTTGTTGACGAGTAAGCTGGGGGCTTGGTTCAGCTGATGATGGGGTTTGAGGGAAGTTTAAATGGTTGTGACTGGGGTTCCAAGCTGTTATGCTCAGAAGCCATCTCTGTAAGCTCATCAAAATTAGCATGAATCATTTCCATAACCTGCTTTGTACGACGATTCTAGATCCGGTAACCTATAGAATTCTCACAGTATCCAATAAAGACTCCAATGTCAGCTTTGGCTTTTAGCTTTCCAACGTCATCACGATCATTATTTGGGTAGCAAAGGGATCCAAATACGTGAAAGTGTTTGAGATTCGGTTTTCTGTTGTGGATAAGCTCAAAAGGTGTTTTGTTGTGGTATTTTGTAATCATTGATCGGTTTTGAGTATAGAATGTAGTTGATACAGCTTCTGCCCACAAGTAATCTGGAAGTTTAGCATTAATTAAAATTGTTCTTGCAGCTTCCACTAACGTACGGTTTCGTCTTTCAACAACTCCGTTTTGTTCTGGTGTACATGCAATAGATGTATGACGCTCAATTCCCACTTTCTCATAAAATTATTGAAGATTTTGGTTCACGAATTCAGTTCCTTTGTCTGTTTTAATTTTGCGGACGGTGTTCCGGAGCTGAACTTGAATTTTCGTGAGAAAGGTGATGATCATCTCTGGAGCTTGATCTTTGCTTCGAAGGAAGTAGACCCAAGTCCATCATGAGTAGTCATCGACAATTACCAAGATGTAGCATTTGCCATTAATCGTTTGCACGCGCATCGAGCCACACAAATCCATATGAAGAAGATGAAGCACATGCTGAGAGCTGTGTTCCACCTTTGAAGGAAAATGAGCACGAGTGCTTTTCCCTTGTTCACAAGCTAAGTATAGGTGATCTTTAGAATACCGGAATCTTTGGAGACCTTCAACAAGTTTGTGTCGAGCAAGTTTGGTAATGGTTTGAAAGTTTAGATGTGAGAGACGACGGTGCCATAGCCAGGATTTTGTTGATGTAGCCTTTGAAAGTAGACAGATAGGTGATGAAGCAACCATGTCTTGCATTGAGATTGTGTACAGACTAGAATTGCGAGAGCCAGACATAAGATCGTTTCCTTGTAGATCACGAATAAAATAAGTTTTCTCCCGAAAAGCAACTTCCAAGTCTCCATCACAGAATTGACCGACTGAAAAGAGATTGTGACCGACGCCTTCCACATAATAAACTCTTCTAATTTCGATATTGCCAATGATATAATTTGAGCCCATGATAGCTGCAGTGATCATTCCCGAATCTGACAGTGCCAATGAACTTTGCAATAAAGTTTGATAACATTTTAAGATTGCCTGTCATGTGTCGGGAACATCCGCTATCAACAATCCAAAGGATGATCTGTATCACCAGCATTACACATACGACTACAGAGATGGAATAGAAGTAGATGTGGAACCTGAAGTGTTAGAGGGTTTCGAAGAAGTTATAGTAGAAATACACACATCAATGACTTTAGGCATCCATTTAAATCCTAGTGTATTATGTATCCATTTTTGCCATCTTCAACTAGTATTTGCTTTAGTCTTAGTGAATGCACTAGGTGGTACTACAATCCTTGGAGGTGATACTGGAGCTACAAGGATATCAATGCATTTCTTAGAATCTAAAGAAGGCGGTTTACCAAGCACAGACTTAGAAGCATTAGTTGGCCTAGAGGTATTCCGGGTCTTAGGATTCGGTAAACGAGACAAGATAGCTCTAGCAACACATTTGTCATGACAATCAGAAAGCATACTTTTATGACAAATAACACAAGAAGCATCAGACTGAATATCAAAAGTACTTAAAGGTTTAGCATTCGTTACAACACTTTTTCTATTACATTTTTTCAGACCCAGTATCTAAAGTGGGTGCAACGGGAGTCTTATTCAAAGTCCTAGGGTGTTCTTCTACTTCAAAATTCTTTATTGTTCTTTTCTTAGGTAGCAACTTCCTATTCTTCTTAGTATTGCTCCTAGGCTGTGAAGTGCGGACATTAGGAAAAGAGGCAATTATTCTTTGTAAGATATAACTTTTCACATACACATCATAACATTAACACAAGGTAGCATATAGATGGAATTCTAGAGAGAGAAAGTTAGAGGTTTAGGGAACTTAGTGAGAGAAAGTGAAAGATATTATTATGAGCTCCAACTCTCTACCTTGGGAGGTAGAGAGTATTTATAGTCTTACATAAAAC
Source organism: Chrysanthemum makinoi (assembly GCA_910596185.1). Taxonomy (NCBI): domain Eukaryota; kingdom Viridiplantae; phylum Streptophyta; class Magnoliopsida; order Asterales; family Asteraceae; genus Chrysanthemum; species Chrysanthemum makinoi. The sequence continues at coordinate 21,278,791 of OU343218.1, read as the reverse complement.
GCCACACATCGGGCTGTGGATCAGGCATACAGTGGGTAAAGACCCGTCCATCCTCCACGGTGTTACTTAACTTAAAAATAACTACGACTACGAGCTTTCTAACGATTACATATACTTGAGGTGACCGACTCTTTAATACCTGGAATTTCTAATTCCTAACAATCTCCCTCTAAGGGAGGTCACCTCAATCATGCACTAAAATTACATTGAATACAAACAAATATGACATTAACAATTGTTCTTGCATTCTTGATGTAGTCCTTGTTCCTAAGCTCGTAGTCATTGATTCTTCACATTGCATGTTTGGTTACTTCAAGTGGAGGTCTTTTATTGATCCACGTGATAATAATTTTGAGCCATCATTTGAGATTATCAGCCATCAAAAAAATCTCTCGTGACATCCTTTGTGGTGTTGGTATTATGTGATGTTGTGACTTTAGGACCGACATGCTCACATTCCGGATCATGATATCTTCTCATCAGAGTAGCGGAAGCATTTGTTGAATCATGATGTTGGCAGCAGCGTAGCGGGCATGGAGTGAAAATATCAGAGTCATTGATGCACTAATCATGATTTCTTTTGAGATGAATGTGTTAAGTGAGCATGCGGCTATGAATTGACCGCTTCATTCTGAACAACGCTGCAAACGTCGGCTGTACCTGCATACACAGTTAGCAATAAATCGCATCGAAAGTGTCTTTGATCACTTTCGTTGAATTGAGGTACACGCCCACGTTCCCTCCCTGATCGTAAGACATGTACGCCTGTGGATCGTAAAATTCGAAGAATTTCCTTGACAGGTTTCGCGAAATGCTCTAGCCTGTTCTCAAACCGAACGTCTCAAAGAAGACAACACGGAGTGAGTGAAACCGAATTTTAAGTCCACTGATTGATGAAAATAGATTTGAAAAACAATCGTGTATTGCTCAATAGAAATTGTTTTTGCAATACAACGAAGGTTTTATTGAAAATCAATTATCAATCATAAAAACACCTTTTGGTTTGAAAATGAGTACACGGTCGATGTGCTAAAGAAAAGGTTTGTTAAGCACAAAGACCGGTTTTCAAAGGTATCCGCCAATCCCTAATTCGAACCAGTGATTGATTGGGCAAGAGATTGAATCGCCCCATTGTTTCTCGCTCAGCTTGTCACATGGTTGATCTATATAATAGATCTCACATGCCACCTAACAGGAGCTTGTTTGATGTTGGTTCCGTAAGGCTTTCTTCATCTTCATTGTGAATGTGTAAACACATCACTCATGATGTTCTCGCAATACCACAAGGATAATACGTAGGACTCATAATATATAATCTCTCTTTCCACATTGTGTGAAACGAGAGTCTTCATTGAAAGTGTCCTAATGAGATTTATTGATGATCTCGTGGCTCTAGACTCAATTTGTGCATATTTGGATCCTTTTTCGGAGACTAGGGAGGGTCTCCTTCTTCAATATCAACAATCTCTAAGAGAAAGTCGATAGATAATGTCGGTTCCCCGAGAGAATGAAACAAGTCCTTTTAAGAGGAACTTGAGTGGTTTGGAAAGTTAAAGTGCAGTGCGCCACCGTCCATGACGCCTTGTCTTCAATACCGATGTTACCATCAAGAGCATATGAATTGAACCCGCCGCCTCTAAGGTTGAATAAATGGAGGGCTATTTGTTTTCACCCTTTTCTCATTCAATTCTTTTAATTCTTCAACCCCTTCAGTGCTTACCGAGACTTCATAGCTAGAACCTAGTTGGGTTTATTCCAAAGACTAGCTCGCCTTAGTCCGCACTCTTCCCATATCTCATTTTTCTCCTTTTATCATCATACCTAAGAACTCTACACTAACTAGTGGAAAGTCCCTGGGTAGATCCTCCTCGTTCTGGCGGATCGGGAACAATACCTAACCTTATCATCCTTATATCACCATACATAAAGTAAAGTTGGTCGGTCTATTTGGTATTGTTCATCCGCCATTGGAACCAATTGAAAACCATTTGAAAATCAATCCAGATACTTGTGATATATTATCAAAGCATTTTGCACCTGAATTGTTTTTGATATTTTTAGAATAAGAAATCCCCCTCAACATGTGCATCAATTATTTGAAATTGTTTTCACACGGAGGCAAGAGAAAGAATTAACTTCTTTGATTACCATTTTCTAAAAATATCAACATCACTTCCCTAATCAAATCAAGTAGATAAAGCATTTTGGGGAAGGATGAGGTTTTCATGATTTTGCTCCCCTCAATATGTGCCTCGAGGTTTGAAAAGAGTTTTGCACATACTAGAGGGAACCTGCACATTGAGATAAATGATCACGCTTCAAATCATAGGTTTAAGATAGATGCTCCCCCTCAACATGTGCATGGAAAATTTGAAATCGCTTGTCACATGTGGGAAGGAGAGCTTGTACATCCTTATAAAACCATTTACCTAATTATCAGCTTAAATCCAATTTAAATCACACATTCTCCGATCACAATTATCAAATCATTTGAGATTTGTGATCTCTTATAGATTTAAATTGATTTTGAAAGCTTTTAAGGAGAATTGTGACTTGATTATGAAAGCGCTTTAACTGATAAGGATCGGATTTTAAGACTTTAAACTCCATTGAATAAACATGCATGAATATCTTTTGAAAACAATTGAATGACAAATAACCTTTTAATTTAATTGAAATCATTCTCCCCTCAATCAATGACATAGGTTGTTGATTGAGAGATAGAGATTTTGACAAATAAGTCCTTATGATTATCAAAAATAGAGACCGAGTTATTTTTCAAAGCATTTAGTTTTCACAGATAAATGTTTATAGAATCGAGCATGGAATTTGAAAACATAAAACATGGCTCGTTTTTCTTTTTTAAAACCGGTTATTGCCTCTAAAATGACAATAAACCATTTTCTTTCCCAAAAATATTTTAATATTTTTGATTTTTAATAAAATTCAACAACATCTAAAGTCCTGTCATTCTTTGAATGACAAAGACAAAGACCGTAGATATTATCGAATCGAGAAAAACATGACAAAATGACAATATTTTTGAAGATTTTTCGAATTTTTCACATTTTTATGGATTTTGAAAGTTTTATAATTTTGTATTTTGTTTTTCGAATAAATATATACAAGAGATAGATGAAGATAGACCTTTACTCCTCTTTCCTCAAGACGCTTTGAGAGTTTCGGTTGAAGGCTTTTCAAGCCAAGACGTGGAAGAATAAACTCAAAACGTTCTCTTGGAAGAGCTTTGGTGAAGATGTCCGCTAACCGATATTCGCCTCACAAAATAGAGTTCCACCACACCTTTTCCACTTGTTCCTCGATGAAATGATGTCAATGTCGATATGCTTTGCTCTTGAGTGTTGAACGTTGTTGCATGAGAGAGCAATAGCACTTTATTATCACAAAGACAGAGGGATTTTGTTGAATTCAAAGCCATAGTCCGATAATTGAGATCTCATCCATAAGATTTGAGCACAACAAGATGACATGGCTATGTATTCAGCCTCCGTAGAGGAAATAGAAGTACTCATTTGCTTCTTTGAAGACCAGCTTACAATCTTATCACCCAAAACCGAAAGCACCTCTGATGTACTTCTCGACGTATCTTGACAACTGCATGATCGCGACTTGATAGGCCGTTAGTGACATACCGTGTCCTTCGGGTACCAAAGTCCCATGTTGATGGTTCCTTGGAGATACCGAAGACCCGCTTAACGCCAAGGTGCTTTTAGTAGGCTTAGCCCGGTATCTAGCACACATGCAAACAAATAACAAGATGTCCGTCTACTAGTGTGAGGTACATCGGGATCCAATCATACTACGATATTTCGTTTGGTCAATCATGATCCCCGAGTGATCCTCATCTAGTTTGGTTGATCAATCATCGGGGTGTCAACAGGTCACTTGAATCAAATCCAAATTTCTTTAAGATCTCAGTTGCATATTTAGATTGATTTATGAAAATGCCTCCTGGACTTTGTGAAATTTGTAATCCCAAGAAGAAAATGACATTTGTCCCATCATTGACATTTGAAACTTTGAACTCATTTCATTAGAAAAACGATCACATTCCATTGGGTCAGCCGAGGCAAAAATAATATCATCAACATAAATTTGAACATGAGTTAAATGTTTGCCGACTTCTCGGTGAACAATGTAGGATCAACTTCCTTTATCAATCCGGTGATAGAAGAAACTTGATAAGGTATCATACCATGCCCTGGAGCTTGCTTTAAACCGTAAAGGCCTTCTTCGCATATAAACGTGAGTAGGATGCTCTTGATTCACAAATCCTTCAGTTGGTCGACGACGACTTCTTTAAGATCTCCGCTCAGAAATGCCGCCTTCACATCCATCCGATAACTACCATGTTCTTACTAGCAAATTAGCCAGAAAGATTCTGATTGCCTCGATTCGAGCAACCGGAGCAAAAGATTCTTCAAAGTCTATACCCTCCTCTTGACGATATCCTTTAGCAACTAATCGAGCCTTGTTCTTCAACACATCACCATGCTCATCAAGTTTCACTTTGAAGATCCATTTTAGTGCAATAATCATAGCACGCCTGGAGCAGTACTAACTCCCATACATCTAGTCGATCAAAATCATGAATTTCTTCTTGCATGGCATTGAACCATTGCTTCATTCATGGCGGTTTTAACATCTTTGGTTCGATCTTAGAAAGTACGGAGTTGAAGAAACACCATAAGGCATCGGTTGCAAGTTGTTTCCGTGTTGATACCGGACGAGAGGGATTTCCAATGATGTTGTCTAATGGATGATCGTGAGTCCATTTTCTAAGATGTTCATGTGGTAGTTGTGAGGAACCGAGGTAGCAGAGTCGATGTCTCCCCGAAGAAGATTCTGATGATGATTCGTGAGAGCAAATATGTTTTCAAATGGAGCATCTTCAGGAGTAGCAAAGGGATTAACTTCATCATTGATGTCAAAAACATTTCCATGATGTACATTTGAAGAATGATGATTTGTTGATGAGATCAAGGATCGCAAGCAGTGCTTCTTGACTTAAAGATATTTAGACTGAAGGATTGACTTCATTCACAGGAATATGAGCATCCTTCGTTGCAGGAATCAACACCTCATTAGTAATTGAATCATAAAGTTCATCAAACATAGGATCAAACAATTTCTTTAAATCATCTTCGGATGGAGGTACATATGGAGTTTCTTGAGAAGAGTTTGGAACAAGGGATGAACCACTGGGACTGTTTTGAAGGGTCCTGGCCGATTGTCCAGAGCCATTTGACCGGTCGACTCATCAAACGTAACGGAATGTTTCCATGATATTTCGGTTCTTTTGTTGTAGATTTCGTATCCCTTTTTGTTTGGCGCATCCTACAAATACTCCAATGTCGCCTTTAGCCCTAAGTGCCTAAGTCTTGACCTCATTAGTTGGATAACACAATGCACCAAACACACGAAGGAAAGAGAGATTAGGTTTTCAGTTGTGGACAAGTTCATATGGAGTTTTTCCATGAACAAAGTGGATTAGGAACGATTTTGTGTATAGCATGCAAAGGGCAATAGCTCAACCGTGAGAAACATTGGAACCTTTGAGTAAATCAACATTGTTCTAGCGGCCTACAAGAGTCCGATTTCGCCTTTCAACTACACCGCTCGTTGAGGAGTTCGTGAAACACTTCGATGACGATTCCAACGCTTTCATAGAATTCATTAAGTTGTTTGTTGACAAACTCGCCCATTGTCTGCTCGATAATTCCGACGGTTTGTTAAGTCGAACTCCGCATGCTTTGATGAGTTTGATGATGATATCGTGAGTTTCATCCTTTGTCCTTAAGAACTTGACCCAAGTGAATCTAGAGTAATCATCAACCACAACTAACACATATTTCTTCCCAAAGATATTCTGTACCCTCATTGGTCCACATAAATCCATATGAATCATATGAAGAACTTCTGTGACAGAGTTAGTAGGTTTGGGTTTGTGGGCATACTTCTTGCTTTTTCCCAATTGACATGTGAACAAAGATGATCCTTTTCATACTTTAGTCTAGGTAAACCTACAACTAAGTCCTTTCTAGAGAGATCATTGATGGTGCCGAGGTTCAAGTGATTGAGACGACGATGCCATAACCATGACTTTGTTTTCGAAGCCTTTGATAACAAGCAAATTGGAGAAGACTTCATCATATCATCGATAGATATGGTGTAAAGATTTGACCCACAGTTCCTTTTAACAGCCTTACCATTAAGATCTCTAACAACAAGTATGTTTTCTCAAGGCTACTTCTAGATCGAGTCACAATTGACAAACAGAAACAGATTATGACCAAGACCTTCCACATAGTATACTCTAGAGATAACACTATCACCAACAACATAATCTCCATAACCCATAATAGCACCGAAATGCTCATTACCAAATCTAAATCTCCGATGAATTTGCTCACGGTTCATGAGCCACCGTCTCCACCATATGCTTGGAACGTGCCGAGTCCGTGAATTACCAGTAACGATTTGAACGACCGCATTGAACACGCATAAGAATGGATAATCGGATAATTGGGATCCCCATGCAAGAATGGGTTCCACTGGTTAGTAACGTTGGAACACCCACATCGTAAATAGAAACATCCATATCGAAAGTAGGCAATGGAATCATTGGGAATAGATGCATGCTAGTGTCAGATTTACCTATTCAAAGTATGTTCACTTCTTAAGGGAATAGTTCTACCAATAGGCATCAATTTTCTAGTGGGCATCGGGTTCGATTATTCTTATGGCCAAAAGGTATCCAATAATAACCTATCTTTATAAATGTTCTTCCCTGGTTTCCAATGCTTTAACTTTCTTTTCGCTTTTGCCTTTTGCCTTTAGCACGAATTTTAGCATTAACAATTTTAATCAACATTTGACATCATTAGACAAAGCATTCACACCACATTCATGATTAGAAACAATTCAAGTGCATGACATTACAAGGTTTGCAAATAGTATCGTAATTCAATTAATTACGCGCTTAAGGCTAATACTAGAATCAACACGATTCGCTTTATTCAACTCAAGCTTAAAGTTCCTAGATTGGTCTTCTACTCTCTTCCAATGCACATTCTTAGCTTGAAGGTCCTATCATTCCTTGTATTGTCTTGAGACTTTGACCGCCCGCTTTAAAGTCACCGATTACTCTGAGAGGAATGAACATTAGTTGGTTGATCTAATTTTTGCATTCCCAACTTGATGTAAGGATCTCAAGTACTAGAAGGCACATTAGGTATACTTTCTAAGACTGAGGATGAGATTTTTTGAGGCACACTAAAGTTCACTTTCTTAGCACTAACATATCTGAATTGAACTACTTGAAGGCACATTAGTGTTTCCTTTCAAAAGATCGGGCATAGAACGGATTTCCTGCTTGGCACTAGGCATAGAACAAGGCATCAAAGCCTTTGCCTTTTCACCTAAGGATTTGGGCATGTGCAATTACACATTCTAGCAACTCTTGAGATCCTTTGGCCTGGAGGCAAGCAAACCTAATTTCACTATCAAGAGGTTTGTTAATGAAATCCTCTTCGACAATCTCAAGGAGACATTCTACACTATCCTTAAGGTGAGAAGTATCATGAAAAGCATGTTCATTATTCCTAAGATGAGGAGGAATATATTTAACGCACAAAAGTATATTTATTCTAAGGGTGACTTTGAGACAACATTCTTATTGAAAACAAGTGGCAGTTTCCCTTTTTTCGACTCTTCGATTCTCAATTTCCTTTGTAAAGACGCTATTTTTCGTTGTTTTGGTCACGGGTGACTTTCATTGAATCATATAACTCTTTAAAATGTCGCTTAACTTTTTCATTTTCTTCTAGAAAACTCTTGCTTTCCTTTTGTAAGGCATCAACTAAGTTTTGAAGATGAAAAGTTTGAGAATTCTGAGAATCTAAAGGAGGAGGCATTTGGGAGCCTGCCATATTGTTCGTTTGACCCTTTAATTGAGAGATTTAGGCTTTCAACTTTCTCGATCGTGTTTAATGAGCTTGAATCGTTCATCACGCTTGTTAATTTGAAAATCTGATCAAACTCGAGCATCCGAGGATGTCTTGATATTTGAAGTTTTGACATTTTCTTTAAGATGTTGATATTTTAGTTGTAAATTAAAATGCTCAACTTCTAGTTTAGAAAAATGTTTAACCAATTTGTCGTGATCATCCGTTCAATTTTTCGCTTAGTTTAGAATTAGTTTTTTCAAGCTCAATGACACGATCATGGGAGACTTTCAGGGCCAAAGATAGTTCATGAAATTTGGAAGCATTAATAGAGCAATTTGAAGCAAAGGAAAAAATATCTTGAGCAACACATTCAGGAATAAGAGTCTCATTTAAGGTATGCAAGTTCTTCCTCTCAATCTCATTATATTTTAGTGCACGCCCATAATCACTAACTTCAACTACCATTGCATCAAATTCCTTTTCCATTCCCTTAATATCTTTCATTCCCTTTTAAGACTCTCAAAGTGATCTTTTAGAAGTTTAAAGAAAGGCATGACCTCTGTTAAATAACATTCTTTCATTTGCTCAAAACCCCTTTCTCCTTCCGTATACCAAAGGTGTGATCCTTTTCTTGCAAGTTTTCTCAAAATCAACAAATAGTTGAAATATAACATATTGACTAATTAAGGTCTTGCTTTTAGTGGCAATTGTTCTAGGAACTAGATGCATTGGTGTATTAGGAGGATACTCAATTTTCTAGGCATTTTCCTAAGGAGGGGTTTGTTTCAACAATATTTTCAACTTTCGCTTATCTAAATCCTTTTCCGAAAAACTTGTTCGGAGTCAACAATGTTTGAGGCTTAAACATGTTCAAGGAAATCCAGTTTTCCTTCTTTGTATCATGGAGTGATAATTATTTTTTTCTTTGCATTTAGGATCATCTAGTTTTTGTTCATCCTTTCCTAGTGACTTCATCCGATTTCTTATCTTCCTCGCACTCAACGCAACTAGGTCGCTTCTAGGCTTAAGAATTTCATTACCATCATAAAGTACCTTATGAGCATTTCTAGCCCTTTTAATTACCTCTGGATTCGGTTCCTCAACAAGGGGAATGCTATGCTTATCGCTTAAGACTCGATTCTTAGTGATCATGTGAGCAAATTCAATGGTGTTTCCTTGTATGTACAACTTGTTTTCAAGTTTGTTTTTCAAAGTTTTCCGATTAGAAAAATCTCTCAAGAGTTTTGATTCCTTTGCATTAAATTCTTGCTTAAGCATTTTCACATTTTCTTGAAGTTCTTGTTTTTGCTTAGATGTTTTAGAAAGTTTTTCTTGCAAGGAATTTAATTCTTGTTTCAATACTTTTCTCTCTAAACTTACTTTTCTAATTAATGTACTTACTTGGTCATCCATTTCCCGCCACGCAGTGGTCAACTCAAACTTAGCACGTTGTTCATAAATAGCAACACGCTCTTTATAGGCATTTAGTTCAGAAATAATGGAATCATCGAGGGCACATGCAAGTATTCATCAAAAACATAGTCATTGTTGACGCTAAGATGCATCACTTGGTACAACTTCACTTTCACTTTGTTTCACATATTGATCATATGGGACAACATTGATATTACCCATATTTTCAATATTTGATTCAATAGTTTCAGTTGATTGTACTTTGTCATGCATCTTTTGCACATCAACATCATCATATAGTTTTAATACCTCTGAGATGAGTTTGTCATGGGATGGCCCAGCTAGTGATGAAGAAGAGACCTTGGGAGAAACCATTGGAGAAATGATAGCCATAAAAATTATGTGTGCATTAGGTCCATCATCCACATCGAAGTCGTATGCATCACAATGACTTGAAAGGCATTCCGATGATTGTGACCTATCTCCTCGAATAGGCCGCCATCCACATCCGCATCATAGGTCTTGGCATTGCCCTCCCAGAAGAAACAAGAATTCTTCATTCAAAGTAGCACCATTGTCCGAGCTTGCCGACAAAGATCTTATCTCTCAAGTAATCAAGATCTGGGCGCTTTGGAGATGTGCAGCCTTGCAATGTGTCCCTCTCCACCACAGTTATAACATTTGATGAGCTTAGCTTGACCTTGGTTACCATTCCTTCCTCGATTCGTTTTAACACATAACCTCTCCCAGCTCCACCTCTTCCCCGATCATACTGTCTTTCCCGAACGTTGCACCACGATCCTTCCATCTTTAATAGTGGCTTGATTGTGTGGGTTAGATGCGTTCCAGGTTGTTGTTGGTTTGTGGGAGAGTATTCATGTTAATCGATGAGAAGAGCTAGTTGATTAATGAAGTTACCCACGTGAGCATCGATCACTTGTTTGAACATAGGATCGGGAATGAGTTTGTGATTACCATTACCCAAGGGTATGACTTGTGATGCTTTTGTTGTGATTCGATGTTTGAGTAAAATGAGAGTCATTAGACGAGCTTGTCTCTCCTGTTGGTTTTGAACCGATTGAGAATTAATTTTTCAAACATAGCATGTCTCTCATTCCGAAGGAGGAAGGCATAGAGTTGCTCATAGTTTGTATTCTTCAATCCTTTAGTGAGCTTCACAAAGGTGACAAACTTGTGCCATTCGGGATTCATGTTGTTCACAAATTTTGAGTTCAACTGAATGTTAGGCATAGTCATTCTGATGTTCCTCATGTCATTAACTAACTTATGAAATCTCACATTGTACTCATAGACACTCATCATCGGTTTCATCTTGAAATGCTCAAATTCATCATAGAGTTGGGATTATCTGTCTTCCATAGTTAATTCGTAACCCGAGAGAAGCATCTTAACATTGTCCCAAACTGCCTTAGCATCCGTGTTATGATTGATCAGCTTGTAGATGTCTTTAGGAAGACCTTGAAGAACAATGTTTGAAGCCCCGATATTCTGATCAAATCTTTTATCCTTATCATCAAGCTCATCATACATCTTAGGTCCGTCCATTCCAAACAGAGTACCATCTGCTTATTAGTATCAAGTATGTCTCTAGTCGCCTCAACTCGATATGGTCCTTCATCAATGGATTTGAGAATGTTGACACCATTTTACTTTCCAAGGCAATAATCCTAATTCGCTGAGCCCAAGAGTCGTAGTCGGGCCAAGCAAGCATGGGTGGACGAGTATCCGAGCCACCGCTTGAACATCCTCGAAATAAAGTGGAGATGACAAGGAACGTTGGTAGACATGTTAACAAATTAAACGGGATTTTATAACTCTATGATTAAACCGGAAATAGATTCTTTCACGAGATTTTACTAAATCAAGAGAAAACCGTAAACAATCACCAAGACTCTAAGATAAAATACTAAATCGCTAGAAGATACTTGCACTAAGTCGCTAGAAATTAATGCACTAAGTCGCTAACCCTTAATTCGCTACACCCCTAAGTCGCTAGAGTCCCAAGTCGCTAACAATAAAGCAAGTCGCTAAGTAGTAACTCGCTACGAACTCAAGTCGCTAACCAAATTTTGGCAAAGAATTGCTACACAAGTCGCTAGAGACACAAGTCGCTAAAGAGCAACTCGCTACCGACCAAGTCGCTACCACAAGTCGCTACCCGTAGTGGAGAATCCACTACTTGTACTTTAACTCGCTAGGTCTAACTCGCTAGCTCCAACACCTAAAGTCGCTACAAAATGTGAAGCAAGTCGCTACCAAGAAAATATTCCGCGGAGCTAAGTCGCTAGCTTGAAAAACCATATAAACCTCACTTTTCAATCCAAAAACAACCCAACCAAGATGATTCAAGCCTACCAAATGAAAACCTAAACACTTTTGATGATTCTAAACATAAAAGTACCAACAAAATTCAAACTTTAACACAAGAAATCAACCAAATGATGCAAAAACCACTAAACTTTTTCAAACTCAAAACCACCTAAAACCACTAGAAATCCAAAGATGTGCAAGATATGATCTAACCATGGCTCTTGATACCAATTGTAAGATATAACTTTTCACATACACTTCATAACATTAACACACAAGGTAGTATAGATGGAATTCTAGAGAGAGAAAGTTAGAGGTTTAGGGAACTTAGTGAGAGAAAGTGAAAGATATTTTATTATGAGCTCCAAACTCTACCTGGAGGTAGAGAGTATTTATAGTCTTACATAAACGCCACACATCGGGTCGTGGATCGTGCATACAAGGGGTAAAGACCCGTCCGTCCTCCACGGTGTTACTTAACTAAATACTACTTAACTTAAAATAACTATGACTACGAGCTTTCTAATGATTACATATACTTGAGGTGACCGACTCTTTAATACCGGGAATTTCTAATTCCTAACATTCTTGTTTCAGAGTAGGGAAGCACATTAGTAAATTGTGTTTTGTCAGTAGGCAACTGGTTCCGTTTGCTAAGTGTTACATGTGCAATTCTCTTTATGATGCTAGCTGAACTTGTTCATACTTCCTAACATTTCTCTTAACTTAAAGATAGTGTGCACCAATTCTTGATTGTCAGAACGAAGATTTCTAAAAAATTCATTAATTCCTTAGTTGTTCAAGAAAAAGATCAAGTTCGTTTGATGCTTCATCACGATACTGTTTAAGTAAATAAAATTTGAAACCATATTCCTTTTTAAATTTTGCAAGTTCTTGTTCATATTTTGAGATTTGACACTTCAAAGACCGTTTAAAAATATCCATTGCTCCAATTTTGGATTAAACGTTTTTGATGCACCTGTTGATTTTGTTTTGCAAAGCAAGTTCACGATTTTGACAATATTGTTGACACCATTGAAGATGACGTTTTGCATTTGAAAGCTCGTTTAACAATCGTTCATTTTTAAATTTTAAAGACTCGATCTGATGCACATTATCAGTATTCTCAACAATTTCAACAAAATCAACAGTATCAGCAGAGATATAATCAGATGCATATGGTAAAGAATGCAATAACACAGCATTATGGATATCAGCAAAAATAACATCTTCCAAGAGTCGATCAACATCTTTTCATAACATTTTCTTTTTACATTTAGTGTTAGAAATATATGTTTCTGTTTTCTCGAAAACGACTTTCATCAATCCAAGTTCCTTATGAAATTCCCTTTCCCAATACAATGCACAATTATTCAAAATTTTAACATGGGGTAAAAGTCTTTTCTGAAAAATATCTCTTTGTTCTCGCGCCCGAGTGATTGAAAATGTTCAACTTTTATTTCAGAATGAAATTCAATCTCATGTTCTAAAAGTTTGAGGTCAGACGTGAAAAGGTCAAAATATCTAAGAACATGACAATTTTCAGGTTTTGAATTTACTTCACTGATGGAAGGTAAAGGACCATAAATTTGTGCATAATTTAGTTTGGAAGTAACATTAGAAGACTCAGACATTTTGTGATAATCCTTGGTGTGTTAGAAGAATCCTTTGGTGTGACAAAAGTGACAGCTTGTGAATAGGTAAAAGGTTTGTTGTAAACAACATTTTCTAATTTTGATCGACTCTCGTCTTCTTCATCTAATTCCACTTGACGATGATATTCAACAACACTCATAATAGAATCATCAATTTTATATTCTGCACTGGAAACTTCAGGATTGGTTTGAATGCTATGGTTTGAAAGCTTAGGTTTGTAATCAGCAAGATTCGGTCCATATCCATTTGGATTGGGTTTTAAAGTAAACTTTTGAATAGTTGTGATTGGCTCACCATGTTTGTAAACAATATTTCAAAACTCTTTGAGTTTGTTTTGTAAGCCGATAATTTCTTCAAGATGGTCATCTATTCATTTCGTTGAATGCTTTTTGTATGCAGAGAACTGTTTTTGACAATATAACAACTCAGCCTAAGCTTTTTGAGTTTCCAAGGTAAGAGCGTTAATTTGCTGTTTATGTTCATGTTCAGTTTGTTCTATTTGTGACAACAAATCATTCTTCGAAGCGGCTGGATCACTCATCTGTCATTCTAAAGATTGTCGTTTTGATGTGATTTAGCAAAAGCGGCTTCAAAACCTTTTTCACGGTTTTCTTGAGTTCTGAAAAAATTGAGTTGCCATTTTAAGCATTCAAGATCCCTGGTTAACAGTGCATTTTTACTGTGTAAGTTCTGATTTAAGGAACGACATTCTTCCATTCGGGATTGTTGGTCTTTAAGTAAGAGGTCAATATCTGGATTAGGCAAAGGTTCAGTGTGTTCAACGTGAGTCACAACATGATCACTATTCAGATCCTCAAGTATGACCACGGAGCAATTTGATTATCAAAGGAAACCATAAGGTCATCTTGATCATCAAATGTAACTACGGGGTCTAGTTGGGAATCATCAGAGTGAGATGTGGACGACTCATTTTGAACATCCTGAGCCTCGCCGGATTTGTTCGGGTACCTGAGACAAGCCATCAGTGTCATACATTGGGCCTGTGTCACTCATGTGTAGCTCGTTCATATTAACCATCAACATAACTACTGCATTGGCCTACAAGTCCTCCTATCACATCTGAGTCTGCATCTCCATAAAGCTTTGGTCTTTGTTTGTGAGAGTTCCACCGCTTCATCCTTAAGAGCCAAAAGTAAAGCCTCCTTGTGATAAGCACTGCCCCTAGTCCTCGGCTTTGGGCATGCATTAGCCAGGTGTCCCTGCTCATTACAGTTGTAGCATCAAAGACCATGCAACCCATTCTGAGAATTTCCCTGTTCAACCACTTGAGCTCTGTTGTTATTCCTACCCATAGCATTAAACCCTTGACCACCGCCCATCTAACGACCATAACCACGATTCTGAACTTCAACACGTCCATTGTTCATAACAGCCTGATTCCTTGTGTTTGATGAGGAACGAATGCGATTGTTGGATTTGTTTGTATAATGGCCAAAGGCTTTAGCAATCATAACAAATCCTTGTTGCAATGCACGAACGATCAGAGTCCTCATTAGCTTCACTGTAAAGTGCTTGATCATTGTTGTTGGTGCATGGAACCAATTAAGTTTGTTGAGATTGTTGCTGATGGATCATAGGGTGTAATTGTGCAGTAGGTCGAGGAGGCTGGTTGAGGAGATAACTAGTTTAGCTCACAAAGCAAGTTGTTGATTTTCCGGAAGTGAAGGTGAAACAGTTTGACCACGGAGAATCCTTTCCTTATCAACTTCTTTTTGATGGGGCTTCAAATAATCATACAGGAATCCATATGTAGCATGATGCATGTTCTTCGCTTGACGAAGGAAAATGACATACTTCTCCCATTCAGAACCAAGACTACTTAGGAACTTAGTAGTAACTGCAATTCTTGCCATGGTGATGTTGTTTTTATCCAAATCATTGATGATGTCTGAGAATCGATGATCTTAAGACTCTAGTGTCTCTCCAGGTTCAATCATGAAGTGTTCATAAGCCACGTAATTTTGGGATTCATATCCTCTGATTGATGCAGAGTGCCTTCCATGAGAAGATGAATATGTTCCCCACATTGCTTTGCAGTCTTTTAAGTATCAACACAGAAGAATTGGGTTTGGTAATCCTAAAAGGATATATTGCATTGCAAGCTCATTAGCTTCATAGTGTAGAAGTTCATCTCCAGACAGTTGAGCAACAATTGCAATGTTGGTGAGATCTTCTCTTGGTGGAACAACATTAGGATCTTCGGGTGTAGTGATAAGAGGCATCTGAAATGGACTTTCCAAGATGACCTTCTTTAAGAACTTTCCATTGCTTTTTAGATCACAAAACCTAAAGAACCTAATCACCCATTGATCGTAGTTTCCTGGAGTGAGCACTGGAGGTCTATTAAGTGATCCAACCTCATGAATGGATTTCTGCTACTTAAGCTTTGCACATCTTTGCAAACCAAGTCGGTTCCTTCATAGTGTTCCTTGATGGATGTTGATTGTAAACGTTTGTGTAAGGTTGTACTTCAAGACTTGGTGGTGGTTGAACCATTTGAGGTTGTGGAATTGCTGCAAGTTGTGGAGTATGTTGTTTATTAAATTGTTGTTGATTAATTTGTTGTTGATGATTAAATTGTTGATGTTGTGGACTTAGTTGTTGTTGTTGTTGATTATAGTTGTAAGGGAAATAGCTAGAGTATGGTGGTTGTGACATGTTGAAAACTTGTGTTTTTTGAATGGATCTTTGTAGTCGAATGAACCGTTGTTGATGAGTATCCTTAGGCGTAAAAACCACGTAAAGGCAAGTAACACTTATGCGTAAAAACACCAAAGATACGCGTAACATCAATAGTTACGCGTAGGATTAGCTTACGCGTAATAAATGAGAAAACACTAAAGTTATGCGTAAACAGAAAGTTAAGCGTAAAACACTGAGGTGTAGGATTAAATTATGCGTCAGACAGAGCTTAGGTGTAAAAATAATCTTATGCATAATGAGCTCTAAGCGTAAGCTTAAGCTTATGCGTAAAATTAGGGTTTTGTCCAAAAGATATTTTACACTATCACAGTGCAAAAGATATCCAAAGTCGAAGTGTTTTCAGGCTTATCTAAGCAAGAAAACACTGAGTAATCCACGAAACTGAAGATCAAACCAAGGATGAGTTACGCGTAAGATTAGTGTTGGGAATTATACGTTTGAGTTGATAAAGACAAAAAGAATGAAACAAGAGGGACTTAATATGACAAGAAGGAAACCTACTAAAAGATGGAAGGGCTTGCTTGCAATGGAAGTTTTATTATTTAGTCCTTATCCTCTAGTATATAAAGAGGACATAGGTGTAGGTTTTTATACAGGTCTTCCATAATGTAGTCGACTAAAGGTGTGTGTGTGTCCTAGGCGTATAGTCTTGTAACGCCTAGGTTATTAGTTAGGTTATTAGTTTAGTTAGTAGACGTGTTTCTATAAACGTCTAATATTATTAGAGTATTAGTGAATGAAAAACCTTGTTCAATAACAAAGTATTGTTTTGATTATTCCGCTGCGTATTATGTTTATTATCTTTGTTATTGATCCCTAGCCGAGCTTATAAACGATCTTATCAATTAGGGTTTTCTTACGCGTAGAAATAAGCCAAAATTGATTTCTTGCCCTGATGTTTCCAAACCAGATTTTTGTGATGAAATAGCTTCAATATCACCAAAATAACTCAAAAGTGTGAAACTTGATGAGCCAAAGCTAAAAAACACGTTACGCGTAGAACGTATCCCACGTACAAAGCCAGCTTAAAACAATGATCCACACGTAAAGTTTGAAACTTTTTGCCAAAAACAGACATTTTAATACCTTAAAACATTGAAAGTACAAGAATATTGGATTGAAAGTGTAAAAAATGAGTTTTTAAGCGTGACCAAGTTTGAACCGTATGCTTTACGTGTAAGACCAAAACTTACTTCAAAAACAATACGTTCGCCCAACTATTTGGCGAATGATACCACTGTTAGGTTACCATATTAGTAACAGAAGCATCAATAGAAGAAATAGAAAAGGAGAGATTGGATGAAAAACCACAAAAACACACCTATAAGAATATTGAAGTGTTATGCGTGGATGAAAGAGTGAATTGAACACCAACCCCTCAAGTGAGGGTATTACAAAGGTATTTATAGGAAGGGGAGCTAGGGCAACACTACTAGTCCCTTCCTTTTCTTATTGGACTTGGCCAAGCTTACGGGGCTTTCTACATAAGCCTTGGCATGATTGATTCGCTTCTAAACAGTCAAGTTTAATCACACAAGCTAACCACTTGTGAATGGTCCCCGTAATAAACTTAAACAGCTCGAAAGCATACAATTAAGATCAGAGGAGTATAGTGTTTCCACAGGTCGTTAAGTCCCACGGAGACTCAATGGTGTTTCAACAACTTTCAGATGTCGAGTAATCACTAAGGATAGGATCGTAAGGATTTTGGTTTATAATTACACTACTGATTGATTGGAATGATATTTGGATACAGAATTGTAAAGCACAACAATCAGATTGGATAAACGTAAATACTTACGTTTATAAAATTACGTAAAC
Organism: Chrysanthemum makinoi; assembly: GCA_910596185.1. Classification (NCBI taxonomy): domain Eukaryota; kingdom Viridiplantae; phylum Streptophyta; class Magnoliopsida; order Asterales; family Asteraceae; genus Chrysanthemum; species Chrysanthemum makinoi. The sequence goes on along the minus strand of OU343218.1, from coordinate 21,260,876 downwards.
GTATAAAACAAAACGTGAGTTCTAAGAAATAAAATGCCTAAATATATGAAAATGATATTTTTGGAATCCTAAAAATAAAAGAAAATTATTGGAAAAAGAAAATTATTTTTAAAACTATTTATTTAATTATTATTAATTAAAAACAATTTTTAACTATTCAATAAGAACCTAAAATATGATAAAATATGAAATAAAGCTAGAAAAATGAAATTATGACTTAGGAAAATCTAAAATATTATAAAACTTATTTTAAAATTGAAAATATATTTTTTACACTTTTTATCTATTTATTATTAATTAATTACTAATTATAATACACTTAAATAAAGAAGAATATAAAATTAACCTGGAAAAATAAAATTTTAACTTGTAAAAATCTAAAATATTATAAAACTAATTTTAAAACTGAAAAGATATTTTTTATGCTTTTTATTTATTTTTTATTAATTATTTAATACTTTTAACTATTTTAAATTCTAATAAATACTAAACAAACTAAGAAAATTATGAAACTTTTTCTAAAATATTATTATGACAGAAAACTAAGAAAATTATAAAAACAAGATGTGCTTAATAATAAGCTAAAAAAATCAAAAGCTAATTTCTATTAAATAAACGCTATCACTATTTTAAAATGATGTTTTGTTTGTTTTTCTATTTTATAAACCTATTATACTACTGATTATAAGTAACTTTTATCAAAACAAAAATTTTCAAACTTAAAAATAAGCTAATTAAGAGCTTAAAATCACAACAGTGGAGCTTATGAGCTTATTTTGGTTATTTAAGCTCAAACAAGCTTACAAGCTGAAACCAAAGGTGGAATAAGATAAAACAAGCTACAAGCTACTCAAAGTAAGCTAAAAATACAAGAACCATACTGATAAGTTAGAAATAAGCTAATAAGCACTTAACTAAGCCTACTATCCAAACAGTCATGCACACTTTTTCTAGGCAAGATTAAGCTAGTGAAATAAGCTCAAAAGCTAAAAACAAGGACTGAGTCAATAAGCTGGGTTGGTGGTCTATCCAAAAAGCCAAAACTCACACACTGGTGAAAACTAGAGAGCTTGTGGTGAGCTTATGAAAGTGACTAGATTACCTGTTACTTATGAAACACATAATTGGGACAAAGAAAAAGCAATAAGCAGCCCTAGAAAATAAGCTACAAAATGGAATATTAAGCTTGGATCTTTGAAATGGCTTGGTTAGCTTCACAGAAAACTAAAATTCACAAGCTTTGGGTAACTAGAGTGCTTTTTACAAGCTTGTGAAAAAGGGTATAAAGCTGTGCACAGGGCACAATTTTGAAAAAGGATCTAAAGTAAGCTAGGTAATAAGCACTGAATAAGCTGATTAAAAGTAAGCTAGTATTTTTCTAATTAAGTTAAGCAGCTAAAATTTAATATTCCAAAAGCTTATGAGCTAAATCTTAGTAATAAACACACACTAAAATTCTAAATTATATTCAAAAACTGTAAAATGAGAATTTGACTTTTAAATAAATGAACTAAGTTGACTAATATGAACTTTAAATTAATCCTACTCACTAATTGTGTTATAATAAGCTGTAATAAGGTTGTTTTAGGCTAGAGTACTAAGTTATAAGCAAACTTTGATGCAATATGTATTTCTAATTCTTAACAGTGAACTGCAAATTAAAATTAGAAACTATTTTGACTTTTTAAACTAATGAGGACTGGTTTTCTTGGTGTCTATGAGTTATTATGAACCAATGAGACACAGAACAACAATAAGCAATAACACAAACACTCTCTAAAACAGTTAAACTAGCAAATCCAAACACCCCTTATTGATACTGTTTTGATGTTTTTCAAAGCAAACCCAGATTAAGACCATGAACTTTATTAAAGAACTTATAATGTCATATAATAAGATTAAATAAGCATTAAACAATAACCATAACAACATTAAACTAAGAATTGACAATTATGCTCTAATAACTGTTAAACTAAAATTTATAGTAACTACAAATTTTAAAGAGCAAACAAACTGTTTTATTGATTAATTCTACTTAATTATAACTCATAATCATAGAAACACAATAATTTAAGCAAATGACTGACTTAAATATTGAAATGCACAAAATGCTTAAAAAGGCTTACAAGTGAAAAATCACTGATAACCAAAACAAGGACCAAATTATACTTCCTATAGAACCTCCACAGGTTCACTAATCCATTCCCATCCAATAATCAACTTGCTTCAGCTTCTTGCTCATTTCTCCTGATTTTTGATTTTTATCTATTTTATTTTGTATTTTGGTAATTTTTGGTTTTTACTTCTAAGCTGCGTTTTAGGTTTATAATAGCTTTTAGAACTATCTAGGAGCTTAAGTAGGCTTATCCGGTCCTTAATAACACTAACAAACAACATTTAAACATTCATGAGATTTTGAACTAGTAAATTTGCATAAAGAAAACTTGAATTAAAATTGAAATTGATGACTGCAAAAGATTTATTGCACACTGAAAATTTGAAATACAAAGCTTGAAAGCTAAAACATACACTGAAATTCAAAATTAAGCTAAAACGACATGAGCTAATTAAAATTACACTAGTTATCTCTTCACATTGCTTCAAACTTGTTTATATTGAGCTTTTCAAGTCTTGTCGACACCTCTGAACATTTCCCACCTCACTTGAACCGTTGGATCATTCCAAATCATTAATTTCAACAAATGGCAATTTTGGCGCCAAAATGTCTTGAGCAGGTTTTTACAATTAAAGCTTCTTGGACTTTGTAGAGGTGGAAAGAGTGGGTAGACAGGTGTTAGGTGTGAGGTGGAAGGTTGAAAAGGTGGAAAAACCACCTCTGGTTTTGGATTTTCAGGCATGGTGAGGGAGATGAACAGTGGAGGCTGTTTTGGGCGCGATTTTGACTTTTTGACCGTTTATTATTAACGTGGTTTGGTTGGGCTTTGGTTGGGATTGGGCCAAGGTTGGACTGGATTGGATTTGTTGTTTGTTTTGGGTTATTAATAACCAAGAGTCCGTTGTTGAGCTTATAAACACAAGGACCATTCATGTAATCTGCCAGGTGAGGACCAAACCTGTCCATTTTCCAAAGTTCTAATAAGGACCATTCCTGCCATTTATGAATAGTACAAGGACCATATTTGATTATTTTCCATTTTTATAAATCCAAGGACTATTTTTGACACTTTTTAAACTTAAGGGACCAAAGTTGTCATTTTGCTATTTTTGATTTTAAGGACCAATTTTGACAACTCATGAATCTCTAAGGACTTAAAATGATATTTTACTTTATTTTGATTTACCAAGGACTGTTTTTGACAACTTTTGAAACTTGAGGGACTAAAACTGCCAATTATGCAAACTTGATACGTTTTTCACCAGATTTTGATGTTTTTGCATTTAAAACACATAAACACTTATTGTTTGATATTTTTATCATTTTGATGCGTTTCTGAGTGTTTTCAGATGTTTTTGGCATTCTAAACAGTACAAAAATGATGAGTATTTGCACACATCATCAATCCCCTCACACTAAGATATTGCTAGTCCCTAGCAATATTTTTGAAAAAACTTAATGGATTTCATCTCTTTACCAAAGCCATTACTTGGAGTCCAATTGTTTTAGTTCAAGTTAGAACCTTGGCACAATGATAACCAAATGATTTTGGGAAAATCATAAGCTGTCAACGGATTTGATTTGTCTTTACCAGAAACCGTTTGCTTCTGACTAGCCAACTCTTAGATAAATTATCAATATTATCTTTGGTGAGTCGATTACCAATTATGGATTTCAACTGCCTTTACCACAAGCCATAAACTTGCGGCTAGCCACTTTTTACTACTAGTTAAAGATATGGTGAGCTGAACACCATACAATTTTGGGCAAATTGCAAGCCATAACGGATTTGAGATATCTTTACCAAGAGCCGTTTGCTCTGGATTAGCCAATCCTTATGTGGGTTAGACATGGCGGACTGATTACCATTTGCTGAGTAAGTGAAAAACACTTACTCCAAAAAATTTTGGCCAAAAATGGGGGAATTGGGTGGTATAATTACATGATAAAATTCGTGAGAATTCCTCCCACACTAGAAATGAATATTGTCCTCAATATTCAAAGTAGCGTGGTTATGCCGAAACAAGAATGTAAAAGGGAATATACGCCTTTTTTTTTTTTTGTTTTTTTTTTTTTTTTTTTTAGAGACTTATATACACAGCGGGAAACTCCCCCACACTAGGGTGGTAGAAGTAGAAGAAGTCAGAAATATGGGTGAAAACCATATGATGTGGCTACTGTTTTTGATTCCCGAGTCGTTAGCTTGACTCGATCCCCGCATTCATTGGTTCATGGGGAAAGTTTGTAAATCCGGGACAACCATGGATGGAATGTTCTCTCCAAAATAGTGCTTTAATCGATGACCATTTACTTTAAAATTTGGACCATCGGGTTGAGATAACTCAATAGTGCCATAAGGATAAACTTTAGTGATGGTAAATGGACCAGACCAACGGGATTTGAGCTTTCCCGAGAATATCTTCAATCTAGAATTGAAAAGAAGGACTCGATCACCGACGTTGAAAACGCGGTTCTTGATTTTAGAGTCATGAATCTTCTTTGTCTTTTGTTTGTAGATCAAAGAGGTCTCGTATGCTTGATCACGGAGTTCATTTAGTTCATTCATTTGAACTTTTCTGTGATCACCCGCTGTCTGAATATCGAAGTTTGCATGTTTCAAGGCCCAGTATGCTTTGTGCTCAAGGTCAATCGGCAGATGACATGCCTCCGTACACAGCTTGTAGGAGTACACCCGATTGGTGTTTTGTAAGCTGTACGAAAGGCCCAGAGTGCGTCATCCAGTTTATCCGACCCGGATGCACGATTTTCGCCTACTGTCCTTTCAAGAATTCTTTTAATACCACGGTTGGAAACCTCCACTTGCCCCTTGTTTTGGGGGTGGTCAATTTTCTCACACAAACCGGCCACTTGTGAATGGCCGACCGTAAGGAACTTAAAACGGTTCAGAAGCAAACTCAATGAAGATCTGGGGTAGTAGGGTTTCCCCGGTCGTTATGTCCCAGAGCGAGCTATGCAATGGATCACCCAACGAATAGTGATCGAGAAATTTGAACAGAAAAAGGGATATGTGATTATTATAACTAAAGAAAAAGCAAACAAATACAGAGGCTTAAATGCAAATTAAAGGAAATTAAAAAGATAAAAACATTAAATAAACGCTATCACTATATTTAAAATGATGTTTTGATTTTATGTTTTATAAAATAATTAAAACTACGTTACGGCACAAATGGAAATGTGGAAACTTGCACAATATTAATCCTAAAATATGAAATGATATTTTTACAAACCTAATGATATAAGAAAATTATTAGAAAAAGAAAATTATTTTTATAACTATTTAATTAATTTTTATTAATTAAAAACTATTTTTAACTATTTAATTAAAGCCTAAAATACAAGAAAATAGGAAATAAAGCTAGAAAAATAAAATTTTGACTTAGAAAAATCTAAAATAACCAAAGAGAATTTTCAAAACTATTTTTGTATTTTTCTGATTATTTTTCTATTTTTTATGAATTAAAAACTATTTAAAACTAATTAAATTACTTAAAAATACAAATTTAACTAAGAAAAATTTGGAAAAATATTTTTTTGTCTTTTTATATTTATCTTAACTTAATAAAAATGAAAAATTATTTTTTTTGAAACTTTTCTGAATTAATTGTATTAAATGCTAATTAAAAAGACCTAAAACTGAATTAAATCAAGAAAAATACTAAACTGACTTGGAAAAATCTGAAAAATTCAAGAAAAGTCTATAATAATATTAAGAATCTAGGAAAAATATAAAAACATGGGGTTGTGTGGTGGAATAAGAGGCTGCTATGCAAGTGCTTATAAATAAGCACTTTGAAATAAGCAAATGAGAACCAACAGCCACCAACTGATTACACAAGCCAAAATATGCTAAAAGTACCTAAATGGAACAAGTTTAAACTATCCTAATCCTCTGAAATGCACAATGCCGATTTGATGTTTTTGAGATCCAAGCTAAAAACATTTTTAAGGGACCTACTTTAAGCTTAAAAATAAGCACTTAAATAAGCTGGAAACTAGAAAACAGAAGAAGGGACTTGAAGGAGACCTGGCCAAGTGCTTACAAGCCAAAGACCAGACCTTGGTGAGCCAAGATGATCCTTGTGCAAGCCTTGCACACACCCTGTGCAGACTCTTGTTAACTGAGTCATTTGCACAGGGCAATAAGCTCCAATTGATACGCACTTTAGGAGCTTATAAAAATTAACAAAAATTAGAAAAATCATATTCGAAAGTAGACCAAGTGAAGTTCTTAAACCATAATTTCATTGTTTTGGCTCAGAAATGAATCCATCAAAATCCCTCTATTTAGGCCCAAAACGGATATTCAATTTTTTTGACTTTTGACAAAACTGAAAAGTTGACTTTAATGAGTTTTGATCTTGATTTAAGGACTGAGATTAATGTTAATAGATGAAATGAACTTAATGCAGGCAAAATCTATGAATTTTAAACACAAAATAAGCTTTTGATTTCCAAAATTCCAAACAGTCAAGTAATGAGACAGTTGATATGATTTTGACTATGAGAAACAAGCGAAGCAAACTTATGACTAAAATGAGTACATTGGAACTTAATAAGCCTGGAACTACAAGACTCAAACATTGACAAACTATCTAATACAGTGTAAGCAATAAATCCAAACACCCTTTTAGAAACTGATATGCATTAATACTATCCAAACTGCTAAACTGGCTTATGCAATAGATCAATCTAAGCTTAACTATCCTAAATACAACTTAATAAAACAAGTACAAACCAATCTAAACCATAAATGCAGATACAAGCAAAATAAGCAAAATGGATTGAAAATAAAGGCTAAGATACTCACTACAGGTGCACTTATTTGCAGCTAAGGCCAGAACCAAAACCACTACCTAACCTAGTCTATTTCAACCCAATATCACCACTGCATCAACCTTTATCCATTTCCAAGACCAACTGCACCCATTTTGACTTTTGTTGACCATGTACCAAATTTGTTTGAAAATGAAATGTAAGCTTACTCAAAGCTTATAAAGAGCTTAAACAAACTTATTTGAGCTTAAACATAAGCTACTAGAAGCTTGGGCATAGAAATTTGAAACTGAGATTGCAACAGTAAACTTGAAAACATAAACTTATATAAAACCTTAATATTGATGCTTAAAAGTAAATTACAATGATAAAGTGACTGAGTTTAATATATTAAAGCTTCAAATTACATTTTAAAACATTAATTAAGTTAACTTAAAAAAACGACATACATAGAAAAAATAAAGACTAACTACTCTCCTTCTTGCTTCACTCTCTTTCTTTTATACAAAATTGCTTCCCCATCACTTCTGAGCTAATCCACTTTCTTTTTACCACCATTGATCAGTTGAGTTGATCTCAGCCTTCCATTTCTTCTTTTTGGCGGGAAAACTTTATATACTAGTTGGAGGTTGAGTGAGATGAGGGGGGGCTTAATCATTTATTTGGATTGTTAGGAGATGGAGTGATAAGGAGGTGAAGAGGGTGAGCTGGGGGGATGGGTTGTCTGGGTTTGCAGGGGAGCAAGTGGGAAGAAGAAGAAAATGCGCCAAGTTTGGTTTGACATATGGGTTGACTGGGTATTAATAAGCAAGGGGGGTCAAAAGTGGTTAATGACAGGGGGTCCAAAGGGAATGGCAGGGGTCACAAGGTGTTTTGACAAGGCCAAATGGTTTAAAGGTTTTAATAACACAAGGACTATTTGTGTAAATTCTAAAACCAGGGAACTGCTGCCATATTATCAAAGTTGCTCCAAGGGACTAAAAGTGACAAGTTCCAATAGTACAAGGACCAATCTTGACATTTTCAAGTTTCTAAGGACCAATCTTGCCAAATTTGAAACTTGAAGGACCAATTTTGTAATTTCTCAAAACTTTGATATATTTTCACCAAGGACTAATTTTGACAACTTATAATTTTAAAAGGACCTTTGGTGATTTTTCTTTTGAAATAAGTGTTTTCGGACT
>OU343218.1:21158726-21252679 GCA_910596185.1 Chrysanthemum makinoi | reverse complement strand
TTTTATAACTCTATGATTAAACGGGAAATAGATTCTTTTCACGGGATTTTATGAATCAAGAGAAACCGTAAACAATCATCAAGACTCTAGAAGATAAAATACTAAACGCTAGAAGATAATGCACTAGTCGCTAGAAATTAATGCACTAAGTCGCTAACCCTTAATTCGCTACACCCATAAGTCGCTAGAGTCCCAAGTCGCTAACAGAAAAGCAAGTCGCTAAGTAGTAACTCGCTACCGACCAAGTCGCTAACCAAATTTTGGCAGCAATTCGCTACACAAGTCGCTAGAGACACAAGTCCCTAAAGAGCAACTCGCTACTGACCAAGTCGCTACCACAAGTCGCTACCCGTAGTGGAGAATCCACTACTTACTTTAACTCGCTAGATCTAACTCGCTAGCTCCAACACTGTAAGTCGCTACAAAAATGTGAAGCAAGTCGCTACCAAGAAAAATATTCCGTGAACTAAGTCGCTAGCTTGAAAAAACCATATAAACCTCACTTTCAATCCAAAAACAACCCAACCAAGATGATTCAAGCTTACCAAATGAAAACCTAAACACTTTGATGATTCTAAACATAAAAGTACCAACAAAATTCAAACTTTAACACAAGAAATCAACCCAATGATGCAAAAACCACTAAACTTTTTCAAACTCAAAAACCACCTAAAAATCACTATAAATCCAAAGATGTGCAAGATATGATCTAACCATGGCTCTTGATACCAATTGTAAGATATTACTTTTCACATACACATCATAACATTAACACAAGGTAGCATATAGATGGAATTCTAGAGAGAGAAAGTTAGAGGTTTAGGGAACTTAGTGAGAGAAAGTGAAAGATATTATTATGAGCTCCAACTCTCTACCTTGGGAGGTAGAGAGTTTTTATAGTCTTACATAAAACGCCACACATCGGGCTGTGGATCAGGCATACAGTGGGTAAATACCCGTCCGTCCTCCACGGTGTTACTTAACTAAATACTACTTAACTTAAAATAACTACGACTACGAGCTTTCTAACGATTACATATACTTGAGGTGACCGACTCTTTAATACCTGGAATTTCTAATTCCTAACATTCTTGTTTCAGTAGAGGGAAGCACATTAGTAAATTGTGTTTTGTCAGTAGGCAATCTGGGTTCACGTTTGCTAAGTGTTACATGTGCAATTCTCTTTATGATGCTAGGCTGAACTTGTTCATACTTTCCTAACATTTCTCCTAACTTAAAGATAGTGTGCACCAATTCTTGATTTTCAGAACGAAGATTTCTAGAAAAATTCATGAATTCCTTAGTGTGTTCAAGAAAAAGATCAAGTTCGTTTGATGCTTCATCACGATACTGTTTAAGTAAATAAAATTTGAAACCATATTCCTTTTTAAATTTTGCAAGTTCTTGTTCATATTTTGAGATTTGACACTTCAAAGACGCGTTTTAATCATCCAGTTGCTCAAATTTTGGATTAAACGTTTTGGATTGCAACTGGTTGATTTTGTTTTGCAAAGCAAGTTCACGATTTTGACAATATTGTTGACACCATTGAAGATGACGTTTTGCATTTGAAAGCTCGTTTAACAATCGTTCATTTTTAAATTTTAAAGACTCGATCTGATGCACATTATCAGTATTCTCAACAATTTCAACAAAATCAACAGTATCAGCAGAGATATAATCAGATGCATATGGTAAAGAATGCAATAACACAGCATTATGGATATCAGCAAAAATAACATCTTCCAAGAGTCGATCAACATCTTTTCATAACATTTTCTTTTTACATTTAGTGTTAGAAATATATGTTTCTGTTTTCTCGAAAACGACTTTCATCAATCCAAGTTCCTTATGAAATTCCCTTTCCCAATACAATGCACAATTATTCAAAATTTTAACATGGGGTAAAAGTCTTTTCTGAAAAATATCTCTTTGTTCTCGCGCCAGAGGTGATTGAAAATGTTCAACTTTTATTTCAGAATGAAATTCAATCTCATGTTCTAAAAGTTTGAGGTCAGACGTGAAAAGGTCAAAATATCTAAGAACATGACAATTTTCAGGTTTTGAATTTACTTCACTGATGGAAGGTAAAGGACCATAAATTTGTGCATAATTTAGTTTGGAAGTAACATTAGAAGACTCAGACATTTTGTGATAATCCTTGGTGTGTTAGAAGAATCCTTTGGTGTGACAAAAGTGACAGCTTGTGAATAGGTAAAAGGTTTGTTGTAAACAACATTTTCTAATTTTGATCGACTCTCGTCTTCTTCATCTAATTCCACTTGACGATGATATTCAACAACACTCATAATAGAATCATCAATTTTATATTCTACACTGGAAACTTCAGGATTTGGTTTGAATGCTATGGTTGAAAGCTTAGGTTTGTAATCAGCAAGATTCGGTCCATATCCATTTGGATTGGGTTTTAAAGTAAACTTTTGAATAGTTGTGATTGGCTCACCATGTTTGTAAACAATATTTCAAAACTCTTTGAGTTTGTTTTGTAAGCCGATAATTTCTTCAAGATGGTCATCTATTCATTTCGTTGAATGCTTTTTGTATGCAGAGAACTGTTTTTGACAATATAACAACTCAGCCTAAGCTTTTTGAGTTTCCAAGGTAAGAGCGTTAATTTGCTGTTTATGTTCATGTTTCAGTTGTTCTATTTGTGACAACAAATCATTCTTCGAAGCGGCTGGATCACTCATCTGTCATTCTAAAGATTGTTCGTTTTGATGTGATTTAGCAAAAGCGGCTTCAAAACCTTTTTCACGGTTTTCTTGAGTTCTGAAAAAATTGAGTTGCCATTTTAAGCATTCAAGATCCCTGGTTAACAGTGCATTTTTACTGTGTAAGTTCTGATTTAATGCACGACCTTCTTCCATTCGGGATTGTTGGTCTTTAATACAGATCAATATCTGGATTAGGCAAAGGTTCAGTGTGTTCAACGTGAGTCACAACATGATCACTATTCAGATCCTCAAGTATGACCACGGAGCAATTTGATTATCAAAGGAAACCATAAGGTCATCTTGATCATCAAATGTAACTACGGGGTCTAGTTGGGAATCATCAAGTGAGATGTGGGACGACTCATTTTGAACATCCTGAGCCTCGCCGGATTTGTTCGGGTACCTGAGACAAGCCATCAGTGTCATACATTGGGCCTGTGTCACTCATGTGTAGCTCGTTCATATTAACCATCAACATAACTACTGCATTGGCCTACAAGTCCTCCATATCAGCATCTGAGTCTGCATCTGCCATAAAGCTTTGGTCTTTGTTTGTGAGAGTTCCACCAGCTTCATCCTTAAGAGCCAAAAGTAAAGCCTCCTTGTGATAAGCACTGCCCCTAGTCCTCGGCTTTGGGCATGCATTAGCCAGGTGTCCCTGCTCATTACAGTTGTAGCATCAAAGACCATGCAACCCATTCTGAGAATTTCCCTGTTCAACCACTTGAGCTCTGTTGTTATTCCTACCCATAGGATTAAACCCTTGACCACCACCCATCTAACGACCATAACCACGATTCTGAACTTCAACACGTCCATTGTTCATAACAGCTTGATTCCTTGTGTTTGATGAGGAACGAATGCGATTGTTGGATTTGTTTGTATAATGGCCAAAGGCTTTAGCAATCATAACAAATCCTTGTTGCAATGCATCGAACAGATCAGAGTCCTCATTAGCTTCACTGTAAAGTGCTTGATCATTGTTGTTGGTGCATGGAACCAATTAAGTTTGTTGAGATTGTTGCTGTGATGGATCATATGGTGTAATTGTGGCAGTAGGTCGAGGAGCTGGTTGAGGAGGATAACTAGTTTGAGCTCACAAAGCAAGTTGTTGATTTTCCGGAAGTGAAGGTGAAACAGTTTGACCACGGAGAATCCTTTCCTTATCAACTTCTTTTTGATGGGGCTTCAAATAATCATACAGGAATCCATATGTAGCATGATGCATGTTCTTCGCTTGACGAAGGAAAATGACATACTTCTCCCATTCAGAACCAAGACTACTTAGGAACTTAGTAGTAACTGCAATTCTTGCCATGGTGATGTTGTTTTTATCCAAATCATTGATGATGTCTGAGAATCGATGATCTTAAGACTCTAGTGTCTCTCCAGGTTCAATCATGAAGTGTTCATAAGCCACGTAAATTTTGGATTCCATATCCTCCTGATTGAGTGCAGTGCCTTCCATGAGAAGATGAATATGTTCCCACATTGCTTTTGCAGTCTTTTAAGTATCAACACAGCGAAGAATTGGGTTTGGTAATCCTAAAAGGATATATTGCATTGCAAGCTCATTAGCTTCATAGTGTAGAAGTTCATCTCCAGACAGTTGAGCAACAATTGCAATGTTGGTGAGATCTTCTCTTGGTGGAACAACATTAGGATCTTCGGGTGTAGTGATAAGAGGCATCTGAAATGGACTTTCCAAGATGACCTTCTTTAAGAACTTTCCATGTGGCTTTTTTAGATCACAAAACCTAAAGAACCTAATCACCCATTGATCGTAGTTTCCTGGAGTGAGCACTGGAGGTCTATTAAGTGATCCAACCTCATGAATGGATTTCTGGCTACTTAAAGCTTTGCACATCTTTGCAAACCAAGTCGGTTCCTTCATAGTGTTCCTTGATGGATGTTGATTGTAAACGTTTGTGTAAGGTTGTACTTCAAGACTTGGTGGTGGTTGAACCATTTGAGGTTGTGGAATTGCTGCAAGTTGTGGAGTATGTTGTTTATTAAATTGTTGTTGATAAATTTGTTGTTGATGATTAAATTGGTGATGTTGTGGACTTAGTTGTTGTTGTTGTTGTTGTTGTTGATTATAAGTGTAAGGGAAATAGCTAGAGTATGGTGGTTGTGACATGTTGAAAACTTGTGTTGTTGAATGGATCTTTGTAGTCGAATGAACCGTTGTTGATGAAGTATCCTTAGGCGTAGAAACCACGTAAAGGCAAAGTAACACTTATGCGTAAAAACACCAAAGATACGCGTAACATCAATAGTTACGCGTAGGATTAGCTTACGCGTAAGAAATGAGAAAACACTAAAGTTATGCGTAAACAGAAAGTTAAGCGTAGAAAACTGAGGTGTAGGATTAAATTATGCGTCAGACAGAGCTTAGGTGTAAAAATAATCTTATGCATAATGAGCTCTAAGCGTAAGCTTAAGCTTATGCGTAAAATTAGGGTTTTGTCCAAAAGATATTTTACACTATCACAGTGCAAAAGATATCCAAAGTCGAAGTGTTTTCAGGCTTATCTAAGCAAGAAAAACACTGAGTAATCCACGAAACTGAAGATCAAACCAAGGATGAGTTACGCGTAAGATTAGTGTTGGGAATTATACGTTTGAGTTGATAAAGACAAAAAGAATGAAACAAGAGGGACTTAATATGACAAGAAGGAAACCTACTAAAAGATGGAAGGGCTTGCTTGCAATGGAAGTTTTATTATTTAGTCCTTATCCTCTAGTATATAAAGAGGACATAGGTGTAGGTTTTTAATTAGGTCTTCCAAGATGTAGTCGACTTAAAGGTGTGTGTGTGTGTCCTAGGCGTATAGTCTTGTAAACGCCTAGGTTATTAGTTTAGGTTATTAGTTTAGTTAGTAGACGTGTTCCTATAAACGTCTAGTATTATTAGAGTATTAGTGAATGAAAAACCTTGTTCAATAACAAAGTATTGTTTTGATTATTCCGCTGCGTATTATGTTTATTATCTTTGTTATTGATCCCTAGCCGAGCTTATAAACGATCTTATCAATTAGGGTTTTCTTACGCGTAGAAATAAGCCAAAATTGATTTCTGCCAACTGATGTTTCCAAACCAGATTTTTGTGATGAAATAGCTTCAATATCACCAAAATAACTCAAAAGTGTGAAACTTGATGAGCCAAAGCTAAAAAACACGTTACGCGTAGAACGTATCCCACGTACAAAGCCAAGCTTAAAAACAATGATCCACACGTAAAGTTTGAAACTTTTTGCCAAAAACAGACATTTTAATACCTTAAAACATTGAAAGTACAAGAATATTGGATTGAAAGTGTAAAAAATGAGTTTTTAAGCGTGACCAAGTTTGAACCGTATGCTTTACGTGTAAGACCAAAACTTACTTCAAAAACAATACGTTCGCCCAACTATTTGGCGAATGATACCACTGTTAGGTTACCATATTAGTAACAGAAGCATCAATAGAAGAAATAGAAAAGGAGAGATTGGATGAAAAACCACAAAAACACACCTATAAGAATATTGAAGTGTTATGCGTAGGATTGAAAGAGTGAATTGAACAACCAACCCTCAAGTGAGGGTATTACAAAGGTATTTATAGGAGAGGGAGCTAGGGCAACACTCCTAGTCCCTTCCTTTCCTTATTGGACTTGGGCCAAGGCTTATGGGCTTTCTACATAAGCCTTGGCATGATTGATTCGCTTCTAAACAGTCAAGTTTAATCACACAAGCTAACCACTTGTGAATGGTCAACCGTAATAAACTTAAAACAGCTCAGAAAGCAATACAATTAAGATCAGAGGAGTATAGTGTTTCCACAGGTCGTTAAGTCCCACGGAGACTCAATGGTGTTTCAACAACTTTCAGATGTCGAGTAATCACTAAGGATAGTGATCAGTAAGGATTTTGGTTTATAATTACACTACTGATTGATTGGAATGATATTTGGATACAGAATTGTAAAGCACAACAATCAGATTGGATAAACGTAAATACTTACGTTTATAAAATTACGTAAACGTATAAAACAAAACGTGAGTTCTAAGAAATAAAATGCCTAAATATATGAAAATGATATTTTTGGAATCCTAAAAATAAAAGAAAATTATTGGAAAAAGAAAATTATTTTTAAAACTATTTATTTAATTATTATTAATTAAAAACAATTTTTAACTATTCAATAAGAACCTAAAATATGATAAAATATGAAATAAAGCTAGAAAAATGAAATTATGACTTAGGAAAATCTAAAATATTATAAAACTTATTTTAAAATTGAAAATATATTTTTTACACTTTTTATCTATTTATTATTAATTAATTACTATATATAATACACTTAAATAAAAGAAAATATAAAATTAACCTGGAAAAATAAAATTTTAACTTGTAAAAATCTAAAATATTATAAAACTAATTTTAAAACTGAAAAGATATTTTTTATACTTTTAATTTATTTTTTTATTAATTATTTAATACTTTTAACTATTTTAAATTCTAATAAATACTAAACAAACAGAGAAAATTCTGAAACTTTTTCTAAAAATATATTATGATGACAGAAAACTAAGAAAATTATAAAAACAAGATGTGCTTAATAATAAGCTAAAAAAAAATCAAAAAGCTAATTTCTATTAAATAAACGCTATCACTATTTTAAAAATGATGTTTTTGTTGTTTTTCTATTTTATAAACCTATTATACTACTGATTATAAGTAACTTTTATCAAAACAAAAATTTTCAAACTTAAAAATAAGCTAATTAAGAGCTTAAAATCACAACAGTGGAGCTTATGAGCTTATTTTGGTTATTTAAGCTCAAACAAGCTTACAAGCTGAAACCAAAGGTGGAATAAGATAAAACAAGCTACAAGCTACTCAAAGTAAGCTAAAAGATACAAAGAACCATACTGATAAGTTAGAAATAAGCTAATAAGCACTTAACTAAGCCTACTATCCAAACAGTCATGCACACTTTTTCTAGGCAAGATTAAGCTAGTGAAATAAGCTCAAAAGCTAAAAACAAGGACTGAGTCAATAAGCTGGGTTGGTGGTCTATCCAAAAAGCCAAAACTCACACACTGGTGACAACTAGAGAGCTTGTGGTGAGCTTATGAAAGTGACTAGATTACACTGATTACTTATGTAACACAAAAATGGGACAAAGAAAAATCAATAAGCAGCCCTAGAAAATAAGCTACAAAATGAAAACTTAAGCTTGGATCTTTGAAATGGCTTGGTTAGCTTCACAGAAAACTAAAATTCACAAGCTTTGGGTAACTAGAGTGCTTTTTACAAGCTTGTGAAAAAGGGTATAAAGCTGTGCACAGGGCACAATTTTGAAAAAGGATCTAAAGTAAGCTAGGTAATAAGCACTGAATAAGCTGATTAAAAGTAAGCTAGTATTTTTCTAATTAAGTTAAGCAGCTAAAATTTAATATTCCAAAAGCTTATGAGCTAAATCTTAGTAATAAACACACACTAAAATTCTAAATTATATTCAAAAACTGTAAAATGAGAAATTTGACTTTTTAAATAAATGAACTAAGTTGACTAATATGAACTTTAAATTAATCCTACTCACTAATTGTGTTATAATAAGCTGTAATAAGGTTGTTTTAGGCTAGAGTACTAAGTTATAAGCAAACTTTGATGCAATATGTATTTCTAATTCTTAACAGTGAACTGCAAATTAAAATTAGAAACTATTTTGACTTTTTAAACTAATGAGGACTGGTTTTCTTGGTGTCTATGAGTTATTATGAACCAATGAGACACAGAACAACAATAAGCAATAACACAAACACTCTCTAAAACAGTTAAACTAGCAAATCCAAACACCCCTTATTGAGACTGTTTTGATGTTTTTCAAAGCAAAACACAGATTAAGACCATGAACTTTATTAAAGAACTTATAATGTCATATAATAAGATTAAATAAGCATTAAACAATAACCATAACAACATTAAACTAAGAATTGACAATTATGCTCTAATAACTGTTAAACTAAAATTTATAGTAACTACAAATTTTAAAGAGCAAACAAACTGTTTTATTGATTAATTCTACTTAATTATAACTCATAATCATAGAAACACAATAATTTAAGCAAATGACTGACTTAAATATTGAAATGCACAAAATGCTTAAAAAGGCTTACAAGTGAAAATCAGCTGATAACCAAAAACAAGGACCAAATTATACTTCCTATAGAACCTCCACAGGTTCACTAATCCATTCCCATCCAATAATCAACTTGCTTCAGCTTCTTGCTCATTTCTCCTATGATTTTTGATTTTTTATCTATTTTATTTGTATTTTTGGTAATTTTTGGTTTTTACTTCTAAGCTGCGTTTTAAGGTTTATAATAGCTTTTAGAAGCTATCTAGGAGCTTAAGTAGGCTTATCGGTCCTTAATAACAACTAACAAACAACATTTAAACATTCATGAGATTTTTGAACTAGTAAAATTTGCATAAACTGAAAACTTGAATTAAAATTGAAATTGATGACTGCAAAAGATTTATTGCACACTGAAAATTTGAAATACAAAGCTTGAAAGCTAAAACATACACTGAAATTCAAAATTAAGCTAAAACGACATGAGCTAATTAAAATTACACTAGTTATCTCTTCACATTGCTTCAAACTTGTTTATATTGAGCTTTTCAAGTCTTGTCGACACCTCTGAACATTTCCCACCTCACTTGAACCGTTGGATCATTCCAAATCATTAATTTCAACAAATGGCAATTTTGGCGCCAAAATGTCTTGAGCAGGTTTTTACAATTAAAGCTTCTTGGACTTTGTAGAGGTGGAAAGAGTGGGTAGACAGGTGTTAGGTGTGAGGTGGAAGGTTGAAAAGGTGGAAAAACCACCTCTGGTTTTGGATTTTCAGGCATGGTGAGGGAGATGAACAGTGGAGGCTGTTTTGGGCGCGATTTTGACTTTTTGACCGTTTATTATTAACGGGGTTGGTTGGGCTTGGTTGGGATTGGGCCAAGGTTTGGACTGGATTGGATTTGTGTTTGTTTTGGGTTATTAATAACCAAGAGTCCGTTTGTTGCAGCTTATAAACACAAGGACCATTCATGTAATTCTGCCAAGTTGAGGGACCAAACCTGTCCATTTTCCAAAGTTCTAATAAGGACCATTCCTGCCATTTATGAATAGTACAAGGACCATATTTGATTATTTTCCATTTTTATAAATCCAAGGACTATTTTTGACACTTTTTAAACTTAAGGGACCAAAGTTGTCATTTTGCTATTTTTGATTTTAAGGACCAATTTTGACAACTCATGAATCTCTAAGGACTTAAAATGATATTTTACTTTATTTTGATTTACCAAGGACTGTTTTTGACAACTTTTGAAACTTGAGGGACTAAAACTGCCAATTATGCAAACTTGATACGTTTTTCACCAGATTTTGATGTTTTTGTATTTAAAACACATAAAACACTTATTTGTGATATTTTTATCATTTTGATGCTTTTCTGAGTGTTTTCAGATGTTTTTGGCATTCTAAACAGTACAAAAATGATGAGTATTTGCACACTCATCAATCCCCCACACTAAGATATTGCTAGTCCCTAGCAATATTTTTGAAAAAACTTAATGGATTTCATCTCTTTACCAAAAGCCATTACTTCTGGAGTAGCCAATTGTTTTAGTTCAAGTTAGAACCTTGGCACAATGATAACCAAATGATTTTGGGAAAATCATAAGCTGTCAACGGATTTGATTTGTCTTTACCAGAAACCGTTTGCTTCTGGACTAGCCAACTCTTAGATAAATTATCAATATTATCTTTGGTGAGTCGATTACCAATTATGGATTTCCAACTGCCTTTACCACAAGCCATAAACTTGCGGGCTAGCCAACTTTTTACTAGTTAAAGATATGGCGAGCTGAACACCATACAATTTTTGGCAAATTGCAAGCCATAAACGGATTTGAGATATCTTTACCAAGAGCCGTTTGCTCCTGGATTAGCCAATCCTTATGTGGGTTAGACATGGCGGACTGATTACCATTTGCTGAGTAAGTGAAAAACACTTACTCCAAAAAAAAAATTTTGGCCAAAAATGGGGGAATTGGGTGGTATAATTACATGATAAAATTCGTGAGAATTCCCCCCCACACTAGAAATGAATATTGCCCTCAATATTCAAAGTATCGGTGGTTATGCCGAAACATAGAATGTAAAAGGGAAATACTACGGCCATTTTTTTTTTTTTTTTTTTTTTTTTTTTTAGAGACTTATATACAACAGCGGGGGGAAACTCCCCCACACTAGGGTGGTAGAAAGTAGAAAGAAGTCAGAAATATGGGTGAAAACCCATATGATGTGTGCTACTGTTTTTGATTCCCGAGTCATTAGCTTGACTCGATCCCTGCATTCATTGGTTCATGGGGAAAGTTTGTAAATCCGGGACAACCATGGATGGAATGTTCTCTCCAAAATAGTGCTTTAATCGATGACCATTTACTTTAAAATTTGGACCATCGGGTTGAGATAACTCAATAGTGCCATAAGGATAAACTTTAGTGATGGTAAATGGACCAGACCAACGGGATTTGAGCTTTCCCGAGAATATCTTCAATCTAGAATTGAAAAGAAGGACTCGATCACCGACGTTGAAAACGCGGTTCTTGATTTTAGAGTCATGAATCTTCTTTGTCTTTTGTTTGTAGATCAAAGAGTTCTCGTATGCTTGATCACGGAGTTCATTTAGTTCATTCATTTGAACTTTTCTGTGATCACCAGCTGTCTGAATATCGAAGTTTGCATGTTTCAAGGCCCAGTATGCTTTGTGCTCAAGGTCAATCGGCAGATGACATGCCTTTCCGTACACTAGCTTGTATGGAGTACACCCGATTGGTGTTTTATAAGCTGTACGAAAGGCCCAGAGTGCGTCATCCAGTTTATCCGACCAGGATGCACGATTTTCGCCTACTGTCCTTTCAAGAATTCTTTTAATACCACGGTTGGAAACTTCCACTTGCCCACTTGTTTTGGGGGTGGTCAAGTTTTCTCACACAAACCGGCCACTTGTGAATGGCCGACCGTAAGAAACTTAAAACGGTTCAGAAGCAAACTCAATGAAGATCTGGGGAGTATAGGGTTTCCCCGGGTCGTTATGTCCCAGCGAGCTATGCAATGGATCACCCAACGAATAGTGATCGAGAAATTTGAACAGAAAAAGGGATATGTGATTATTATAACTAAAGAAAAAGCAAACAAATACAGAGGCTTAAATGCAAATTAAAGAAAATTAAAAAGATAAAAACTATTAAATAAACGCTATCACTATATTTAAAATGATGTTTTTGATTTTATGTTTTTATAAAACTGAATTAAAAACTACGTTACGCACAAATGGAAATGTGAAACTTGCACAATATTAATCCTAAAAATATGAAAATGATATTTTTACAAACCTAATGATAAAAGAAAATTATTAGAAAAAGAAAATTATTTTTATAACTATTTAATTAATTTTTATTAATTAAAAACTATTTTTAACTATTTAATTAAAGCCTAAAATACAAGAAAATAGGAAATAAAGCTAGAAAAATAAAATTTTGACTTTGAAAAATCTAAAATAACAAAAGAGAATTTTCAAAACTATTTTTGTATTTTTCTGATTATTTTTCTATTTTTTATGAATTAAAAACTATTAGAAACTAATTAAATTACTTAAAAATACAAATTTAACTAAGAAAAATTTGGAAAAATATTTTTTTGTCTTTTTATATTTATCTTAACTTAATAAAAATGAAAAATTATTTTTTTGAAACTTTTCTTAATTAATTGTATTAAAAGCTATTTAAAAAGGCCTAAAAACTGAATTAAATCAAGAAAAATACTAAACTGACTTGGAAAAATCTGAAAAATTCAAGAAAAGTCTATAATAATATTAAGAATCTAGGAAAAATATAAAAACATGGGGTTGTGTGGTGGAATAAGAGGCTGCTATGCAAGTGCTTATAAATAAGCACTTTGAAATAAGCAAATGAGAACCAACAGCCACCAACTGATTACACAAGCCAAAATATGCTAAAAGTACCTAAATGGAACAAGTTTCAACTATCCTAATCCTCTGAAATGCACAATGCACAGATTTGATGTTTTGAGATCATAAGCTAAAAACAGTTTTAAGGGACCTACTTTAAGCTTAAAAATAAGCACTTAAATAAGCTGGAAACTAGAAAACAGAAGAAGGGACTTGAAGGAGACCTGGCCAAGTGCTTACAAGCCAAAGACCAGACCTTGGTGAGCCAAGATGATCCTTGTGCAAGCCTTGCACACACCCTGTGCAGACTCAGTGTTAACTGAGTCAGTTGCACAGGGCAAATAAGCTCCAATTGATAAGCACTTTAGGAGCTTATAAAAAATTAACAAAAATTAGAAAAAATCATATTCAGAAAGTAGACCAAGTGAAGTTCTTAAACCCATAATTTCATTGGATTTGGCTCAGAAATGAATCCAAGAAAAATCCCTCTATTTAGGCCCAAAACGGATATTTCAAGTTTTTTGACTTTTTGACAAAACTGAAAAGTTGACTTTAATGAGTTTTGATCTTGATTTAAGGACTGAGATTAATGTTAATAGATGAAATGAACTTAATGCAGGCAAAATCTATGAATTTTAAACACAAAATAAGCTTTTGATTTCCAAAATTCCAAACAGTCAAGTAATGAAGACAGTTGATATATGATTTTGACTATAGAGAACAAGCAGAAGCAAACTTATGACTAAAATGAGTACATTGGAACTTAATAAGCCTGGAACTACAAGACTCAAACATTGACAAACTATCTAATACAGTGTAAGCAATAAATCCAAACACCCTTTAACAATCTGATATGCAATTAATACTATCCAAACTGCTAAACTGGCTTATGCAATTGATCAATCTAAGCTTAACTATCCTAAATACAACTTAATAAAACAAGTACAAACCAATCTAAACCATAAATGCAGATACAAGCAAAATAAGCAAAATGGATTGAAAATAAAGCTAAGATACTCACTCACAGGTGCAGCTTATTTGCAGGCTAAGGCCAGAACCAAAACCACTACCTAACCTAGTCTATTTCAACCCAATATCACCACTGCATCAACCTTTATCCATTTCCAAGACCAACTGCACCCATTTTGACTTTTATTGACCATAAACCAAATTTGCTTGAAAATGAAATGTAAGCTTACTCAAAGCTTATAAAGAGCTTAAACAAACTTATTTGAGCTTAAACATAAGCTACTAGAAGCTTGGGCATAGAAATTTGAAACTGAGATTGCAACAGTAAACTTGAAAACATAAACTTATATAAAACCTTAATATTGATGCTTAAAAGTAAATTACAATGATAAAGTGACTGAGTTTAATATATTAAAGCTTCAAATTACATTTTAAAACATTAATTAAGTTAACTTAAAAAAACGACATACATAGAAAAAATAAAGACTAACTACTCTCCTTTCTTGCTTCACTCCTCTTTCTTTTTATACAAAAATGCTTCCCCATCACTTCTGAGCTAATCCCACTTTCTTTTACAACCATTGGATCAGTTGAGTTGATCTCAGCCTTCCATTTCTTTTTTGGCGGGAAAGACTTTATACACTAGTTGGAGAGGTTGAGTGAGATGAGGGGGGAGGCATTTAATGCTATTTGGATTGTTAGGAGATGGAGTGATAAGGAGGGGATAAGGTTGAGCTGGGGGGATGGGTTGTCTGGGTTTGCAGGGGAGCAAGTGGGAAGAAGAAGAAAATGGCGCCAAGGTGTTGGTTTGACCAGATGGGTTGACTGGGTATTAATAAGCAAGGGGGGTCAAAAGTGGTTAATGACAGGGGGTCCAAAGGGAATGGCAGGGGTCACAAGGTGTTTTGACAAGGCCAAATGGTTTAAAGGTTTTAATAACACAAGGACTATTTGTGTAAATTCTGAAAAACAAGGGAACAATGCTGCCATATTATCAAAGTTGCTCCAAGGGACTAAAAGTGACAAGTTCCAATAGTACAAGGACCAATCTTGACATTTTCAAGTTTCTAAGGACCAATCTTGCCAAATTTGAAACTTGAAGGACCAATTTTGTAATTTCTCAAAACTTTTGATATTTTTCACCAAAGGACTAATTTTGACAACTTATGATTTTAAAAGGACCTTTGGTGATTTTTCTTTTGAAATAAGTGTTCAGGGACTATTTCTGACAAAATTTGAAACTTGGGGGACTGAAACTGCCAATTATGCAAACTTAACTCATTTTTCATCTGATTTTAAACATTTTGCATCTGAAATATATAAAATGCCATTTTGAGATATTTTCAGTATTTTGATGCATTTCTGAGCATTTTTAAACGTTTTGCAGTTCAGATTGACCCTAAAATGATAAGTATTTACACACTCATCATATGCAGTAGAGAGACGGTGGGTAACACCATACTTTTGCATCACACGATCAAAATGGTCATTGCAGAAATGTGTACCACGATCACTGATTATAGCTCGCGGAGTTCCAAACCTAGCAAAAAGAGATTTTAAAAATTTCACAACAACTCGGGCATCGTTGGTAGGTACGGCTTTCGCTTCAACCCATTTTGACAAATAGTCAACAGCCACGAGTATGTATTTGTTTCCTCGCGATGATGGAAATGGCCCCATAAAGTCAATACCCCAGATGTCAAATATCTCACATACTTGAATGGCGTTTTGCGGCATTTCATTTCTTTGAGAGATATTTCCGTGACGTTGACAAGCGTTACAAGTTTTGACAAAATCGTGGGCATCTTTGTAAATTGTAGGCCACTAAAACCCGGAATCAAACACCTTTTTGGCGGTGTAATTTGGACTATGATGGCCCCCGGTGGGTCCAGCATGGCAAGCTTTGAGAATATCCATAGCTTCTTGTCCATAAGCACACCGTCGGATGACTTGATCCGCACAGATTTTGAATAAGTAGGGGTCGTCCAAGAAGTAATGTTTAACATCTTTGAAGAATTTGTTCTTCTGTTGGGTCGACATCCCTTTCCTATGAAGTTGCCCGCATGGTAATTTGCGAAGTCAGCAAACCATGGGGTGGTAGAGTTTCCATGAAAAGAAACTGCATTGAACGTTTTGAGAGGAAATGTTTCATTTATTTCCTTTTTCTCGAAAACATCTTGGTGAGGGTTTTCTAGACGGGATAGATGATCAGCAGCCAGGTTCTCAGCTCCTTTTTTATCACGTATAATGATATCAAATTCTTGGAGGAGGAGAACCCAACGGAGCAATCTCGGCTTTGCATCTTGTTTTGCAAAGAGATATTTGAGAGCCGAGTGATCCGTATACACTACGCATTTAGTCAAGATCAAATATGGCCGAAACTTCTCAAACGTATACACCACGGCTAGTAGCTCTTTTTCTGTGGTGGTGTAATGGGTTTGAGCTTCAGTCATAGTCTTACTTGCGTAGTGGATAGGCTGAAAATGCTTAGATCTACGTTGCCCTAAGACTGCACCGATAGCAAAATCACTTGCATCGCACATGAGCTCAAAAGGTAAATCCCAGTCGGGAGCAACGAGAATGGGTGCTTCAGTAAGCTTTTTCTTTAATGTTTCAAAAGCTTCGATGCACTCAGGTGAGAAGATAAAAGGAGCATCCTTTTCAAGAAGATGGGTCATAGGCCGGGCGATTTTAGAAAAATCTTGTATGAATCTGCGATAAAAACCGGCATGACCTAAAAAAATCCTAATACCTTTGACGGTAGTAGGATGAGGCAATTTAGCAATAACATCGACTTTTGCTCTATCTACCTCAATCCCGTTTTTGAAAATCTTATGGCCAAGGACTATGCCTTCTTTGACCATAAAGTGACTCTTCTCCCAATTTAGACAAAGATTGGTGTCTTCACACCGTTTGAGCATTTTTTCTAAATGGGAGAGACATGTTTGAAACGAGTTCCCAATAACCGAAAAGTCATCCATAAACACCTCCATTGTTTCCCCGATCATGTCGTGGAATATGGCCATCATACATCGTTGGAACGTGCCAGGAGCATTACATAAGCCAAAAGGCATACGTCTGTAGGCAAAAGTTCCGTATGGGCAGGTGAATGAGGTTTTCTCTTGATCCTTTGGATCAATGGGAATCTGAAAATAACCCGAGAAACCATCAAGGAAACAATAGTACTCGTTTCCTGCTAATCTCTCAAGCATTTGGTCCATGAAGGGTAGAGGAAAATGGTCTTTACGAGTGGCGTCATTCAACTTACGATAGTCAATGCAAACTCGCCATCCCGTTACCAGACGAGTTGGAATTAACTCGTTATTTTCATTTGTGACAATAGTAATGCCACCCTTTTTTGGAACAAATTGAATTGGGCTAACCCAAGGACTATCTGAGATCGGGTAAATCAATCCTGCATCAAGAAGTTTGAGAACCTCTTGTTTAATAACATCATGGATTTTTGGATTTACTCGTCTTTGATGTTGGACTGCTGGTTTTAAGTCATCCTCCATTAATATTTTGTGAGTACAAAACTCAGGGTTGATACCCTTAATGTCGGAGAGTTTCCAAGCAATTGCTTGCTTGTGTGACTTCAAAACCTTTATGAGAGCAGCTTTTTCATCTTTACTCAAATCTAGGGCAATAATGACGGGTAATTTATCATCACCCTCAAGAAATGCATACTCAAGATGAGGCGGTAAGTCTTTGAGTTCAACCTCAGGAAATTCTTCAGTTTTCTCAACTGACTTGACTTCCTTGTTATGAAGTTCATTGGATGGGAGTGGAGGAGAAGTGTCTTGATTTAACAACTTTTCACGAAGAATATCTCCCTCCAGATTAATCTCTTTGTGATTAACCTCATCTGGAATTGGATCACTGATTGATGATGGATCATCATTGAGCAACTTTTCAAGGAGAAGAATGTCCCCCTCGATGTCAATTGGAGCGTGATCAATTTCCCATGAAATCGAATCACTAGACAAGTATGCATCAATTTCTTCCAAGATGAAGTCACTTCCCTCAAATGGAGTGAGAGAAGGAGTAGGATCAGAAATGATAGGTTGAGAAGATGTGGTGGGATCCCCACTCACAGAATTATGAGAATAACCAAGAAATTCTTGAGAGTACTCCTCTGAAGCAACATCAATGATATCTATTCGGTTAACCGATTCAGCATCATAATTTGAGGAGTACCTCGCAGTTTGATCGAGGTTAAAGGTAACAGCTTCATCACCCATACGTAATGTAATTTCATGCTCAAATACATCGATAAAGGCATGGCCCGTCCTTAGGAATCCTCGTCCAACAATTAGAGGAACCCGTGGATCAGCATCGAAATCAACAACTACAAAGTCAGCGGGAAAATGGAACTTTCCTACTTTCACAAATACGTCCTCGGCAATGCCAAGAGGACGAGATATTGAACGATCTGCAAGCTCGAGAGTCATGCATGTAGGAGTAAGTTCCGGAAGAGAAAGTTTCTTCCATACTGAATGAGGCATCAGGTTAATGCTTGCACCAAGATCTGCTAGTGCAAAGCATTCAACCATTCCGGGGAATACACAAGGTAAGAGAAATTTTCCAGGATCTCCTAGCTTATCGGGAAGTTTCTTCAAGATAACTGTTGAGCAGTTCTCGTTCAAAGGAGTTTTTGCCATCTCAAATAGTTTTTCCTTGTTGCTTAACATGTGTTTGAGAGTTGATGCAAACTTGGGCATCAACATGATAGCATCCGCAAAGCTAATGTCAAAGTGTAGTTCTTGGAAAATTTGAAAAAATTTGTCCATTTGATGACTAGCTTTTTCGCGAAGTTTTTGTTCATTCAAACGTGATGGGTAAGGAATAGAAGATGTGGATTTCTGGTTTTCAACCGGGACATCATGTGAATAAAAAACAACTCCTTGCTTAGACTTGAGTTTCTGGATAACTTGAGGTTGGACATTGTTGGTACCTCCGTTATTAGTAGGAAGTTCATTATCCTTTGTCGCCTCAGGTTCACTTTCCACTACCTTTGGGAGAGAAGAAGAAGAGGTAGTAGGAATAGCTGGTCCATCATATGAAACACCACTTCTGGTTGTGATTGCCTTAGCATCTTCCCTCGGGTTAGCGATCGTGTTGCTCAGAAGTTTTCCTGAGCCCGAGGGTTTATCATTTAAAGACTTTTTTTAATTCAGCGATCTGACTGATCAACACTCTGTTTTTCTCCTCTTGAGACTTCATGAATTGCTTTAAAAGCTCATCAGATGTTGATACAGGAGGAGGTGGAGGGACATTTTGAGGCCGAATGTTCTGATTATAGCCTTGTTGAAAATTCCCTTGGTTAGGATACAAATTTCCCTGAAATTGATTTCCTTGATTGAAATTGTTTTGATTAAGGTTCCCTTGATGTTGGAAACCTTGACTTGGTCCGGGATAGAAATTACCTTGGTTTTGATAACCTTGGTTCATTCTTGGTTGGTTCTGATTCCGGTTTTGAATGTTAGGATTCTGGTTAAAACCGGGTGGTTCCTGATAAGTGTTAACACGGTAGTTTGGTTCATTTTGAGGATGGTATTGATTACCTCCTTGAAGTGAAGTACCGGCTATAGCATTGGCTTCAAACGGACTACCATCGGTAGCAGTACAGTTGTAGTATGCATGAGGGCCACCACAAGTAACACAGACATCGACTTTCTTAACTTCACCATGTGATGGTGTCTGTGTGAATGTGACTTTCTTTTGGTTTGCAAGAACCAAAGCGTGAATAGCATCCGTGAGTTTGTCAATCTTAGCATCGGTGCTAGATGAACTCACGTGAGATGAAGTAGAAGGTCCGGCATTAGACTGAGATTGATATGTCTTTGTTCGGAAAGGGCGGACCTGGGACTTGTTTTCTATGATTTGTAAGGCTTCCTTTGTGGTCTTGCTCAGAAAATTACCTCCCGCGGAGGCATTTAAAGAGTCTTGATTAGTCTGGTTCAGACCATTGTAGAAAGTATCCATTTGCATTAACTCGGTAAAACCATGATGTGGACACTTTCGGAGCAACTCTTCGTAATGATCCCATGCCTCACCGAATGATTCATCAAATCTTTGAGAAAATTTCATTATCTCATTCTTAAGACTTGTAGTTCGGGATGGAGGATAGAATTCGTTAACGAACTTGGTGACTAAATCTTCCCATGTCTCAATGGAACGATGGGGTTGTTCCTCAAGCCAATTCCGGGCTTGTCCCTCTGGAGAGAATGGGAACAGAAGAAGCTTGATTTCTTCATGTGGGACATTCTTGTATTTGATGGTCGATGCAATCTTGTTGAACCATCGAATATGTGCATGAGGGTCGTCCCGCTCAAAACCATAGAATTGGCTTTGGGTTACAAGATTAAGTAACCCGGTTTTGAGCTCAAAGGTATCAGCCACAATGGTTGGGACAACAATGGCATCTCCGTAACCCTCGATGGGTGCTTGGAGAAGGAGCAGACGTTCCTCACTCACGGCTGAAGGAGCAGAACGTCCTCTACGTCTACGAGGAATATTTGCAAGCTCAGAAAGTGGACTTGAAGAGTTGGAAGAACGAGTGCGCATGCACTAAGTATAAAAATCAGTTTTCAAAACAAATGTGAGGCAAAACGACAAGTGAACTTAAACCAATAATCACAAATGAAATGGCTTCTTTGAAAAAGGTACACCAATTCACAAGGACACAAAGGCAAGTTTTGATCTGTAAGATTGGGAACTTATTATGGTCACACCCCCAGTTGGTAGGTGTACTGCCTTAATTTGCGGTGGTTGATTTTTATGTATTTATTAAGTACCGCTGAAAAGACGTAGGTTTAGATTTGTGCAAAGGGGTTTTAAAACTTTTTGAAAATATTTTTGGTATCGTCTCGTTTAACCAAATCGTATCTCTTTAAGAATCACCTTAAAGAAAACACAAGCTAGAAAACGTTACGATAGTTTTGTTGTTTTATATTTTTTTTTTCGTGTTGTTAACACTTTAGGAAAAGTGTTAATGAACTTTTTAGGTTTTTTGTTAACTTTACAAAAAACTGTTTACAAACAATGGTATATGCGCAAGTACGGGTCTGAAGAAGGTTTAGAACACGCTAAAGCCTCCCCGGCAGCGGCGCCAAAATTTGATTCGCTTCTAAACAGTCAAGTTTAATCACACAAGCTAACCACTTGTGAATGGTCAACCGTAATAAACTTAAAACAGCTCAATAAGCAATACAATTAATATCAGAGGAGTATAGTGTTTCCACATGTCGTTAAGTCCCACGGAGACTCAATGGTGTTTCAACAACTTTCAGATGTCGAGTAATCACTAAGGATAGTGATCAGTAAGGATTTTGGTTTATAATTACACTACTGATTGATTGGAATGATATTTCGATACAGAATTGTAAAGCACAACAATCAGATTGGATAAACGTAAATACTTATGTATATTAAATTACGTAAACGTAGAAAACAAAACGTGAGTTCTAAGAAATAAAAGGCCTAAAAATATGAAAATGATATTTTTGGAATCCTAAAAATAAAAGAAAATTATTGGAAAAAGAAAATTATTTTTAAAACTATTTATTTAATTATTATTAATTAAAAACAATTTTTAACTATTCAATAAGAACCTAAAATATGATAAAATATGAAATAAAACTAGAAAAATGAAATTATGACTTAGGAAAATCTAAAATATTATAAAACTTATTTTAAAATTGAAAATATATTTTTTACACTTTTTATCTATTTATTATTAATTAATTACTATATATAATACACTTAAATAAAAGAAAATATAAAATTAACCTGGAAAAATAAAATTTTAACTTGGAAAAATCTAAAATATTATAAAACTAATTTTAAAACAGAAAGATATTTTTTATACTTTTTATTTATTTTTTTATTAATTATTTAATACTTTTAACTATTTTAAATTCTAATAAATACTAAACAAACAGAGAAAATTCTGAAACTTTTTCTAAAAATATATTATGATGACAGAAAACTAAGAAAATTATAAAAACAAGATGTGCTTAATAATAAGCTGAAAAGAAAAATCAAAAAGCTAATTTCTATTAAATAAACGCTATCACTATTTTAAAAATGATGTTTTTGTTGTTTTTCTATTTTATAAACCTATTATACTACTGATTATAAGTAACTTTTATGAAAACAAAAAATTTCAAACTTAAAAATAAGCTAATTAAGAGCTTAAAATCACAACAGTGGAGCTTATGAGCTTATTTTGGTTATTTAAGCTCAAACAAGGTTACAAGCTGAAACCAAAGGTGGAATAAGATAAAACAAGCTACAAGCTACTCAAATTAAGCTAAAAGATACAAAGAACCATACTGATAAGTTCGAAATAAGCTAATAAGCACTTAACTAAGCCTACTATCCAAACAGTCCTGCACACTTTTTCTAGGCAAGATTAAGCTAGTGAAATAAGCTCAAAAGCTAAAAACAAGGACTGAGTCAATAAGCTAGGTTGGTGGTCTATCCAAAAAGCCAAAACTCACACACTGGTGACAACTAGAGAGCTTGTGGTGAGCTTATGAAAGTGACTAGATTACACTGATTACTTATGTGACACAGAAATGGGACAAAGAAAAATCAATAAGCAGCCCTAGAAAATAAGCTACAAAATGAAAACTTAAGCTTGGATCTTTGAAATGGCTTGGTTAGCTTCACAGAAAACTAAAATTCACAAGCTTTGGGTAACTAGAGAGCTTTTTACAAGCTTGTGAAAAAGGGTATAAAGCTGTGCACAGGGCACAATTTTGAAAAAGGATCTAAAGTAAGCTAGGTAATAAGCACTGAATAAGCTGATTAAAAGTAAGCTAGTATTTTTCTAATTAAGTTAAGCAGCTAAAATTTAATATTTCAAAAGCTTATGAGCTAAATCTTAGTAATAAACACACACTAAAATTCTAAATTTTATTCAAAAACTGTAAAATGAGAAATTTGACTTTTTAAATAAATGAACTAAGTTGACTAATATGAACTTTAAATTAATCCTACTCACTAATTGTGTTATAATAAGCTGTAATAAGGTTGTTTTAGGCTAGAGTACTAAGTTATAAGCAAACTTTGATGCAATATGTATTTCTAATTCTTAACAGTGAACTGCAAATTAAAATTAGAAACTATTTTGACTTTTTAAACTAATGAGGACTGGTTTTCTTGGTGTCTATGAGTTATTATGAACCAATGAGACACAGAACAACAATAAACAATAACACAAACACTCTCTAAAACAGTTAAACTAGCAAATCCAAACACCCCTTATTGAGACTGTTTTGATGTTTTTCAAAGCAAAACACAGATTAAGACCATGAACTTTATTAAAAAACTTATAATGTCATATAATAAGATTAAATAAGCATTAAACAATAACCATAACAACATTAAACTAAAAATTGGCAATTATGCTCTAATAACTGTTAAACTAAAATTTATAGTAACTACAAATTTTAAAGAGCAAACAAACTGTTTTATTGATTAATTCTACTTAATTATAACTCATAATCATAGAAACACAATAATTTAAGCTAATGACTGACTTAAATATTGAAATGCACAAAATGCTCAAAAAGGCTTACAAGTGAGAATCAGCTGATAACCAAGAACAAGGACCAAATTATACTTCCTATAGAACCTCCACAGGCTCACTAATCCATTCCCATCCAATAATCAACTTGCTTCAGCTTCTTTCTCATTTCTCCTGTGATTTTTGATTTTTTATCTGTTTTATTTGTATTTTTGGTAATTTTTGGTTTTTACTTCTAAGCTGAGTTTTAAGGTTTATAATAGCTTTTAGAAGCTATCTAGGAGCTTAAGTGGGCTTATCAGTCCTTAATAACAACTAACAAACAACATTTAAACATTCATGAGATTTTTGAACTAGGAAAATTTGCATAAATTGAAAAAGATTTATTGCACACTGAAAATTTGAAATACAAAGCTTGAAAGCTAAAACATACACTGAAATTCAAAATTAAGCTAAAGCGACATGAGCTAATTAAAATTACACTAGTTATCTCTTCACATTGCTTCAAACTTGTTTATATTGAGCTTTTCAATTCTTGTCGACACCTCTGAACATTTCCCACCTCACTTGAACCGTTGGATCATTCCAAATCATTAATTTCGACAAATGGCAATTTTGGCGCCAAAATGTCTTGAGCAGGTTTTTACAATTAAAGCTTCTTGGACTTTGTGGAGGTGGAAAGAGTGGGTAGACAGGTGTTAGGTGTGAGGTGGAAGGTTGAAAAGGTGGAAAAACCACCTCTGGTTTTGGATTTTCAGGCGT
Source organism: Chrysanthemum makinoi (assembly GCA_910596185.1). NCBI lineage: Eukaryota > Viridiplantae > Streptophyta > Magnoliopsida > Asterales > Asteraceae > Chrysanthemum > Chrysanthemum makinoi. Next base: position 21,228,651 of record OU343218.1, on the reverse strand, counting down.
GGTGAGGGAGATGAACAGTGGAGGCTGTTTTGGGCGCGATTTTGACTTTTTGACCATTTATTATTAACGGGGTTGGTTGGGCTTGTTAGGTGTGAGGTGGAAGGTTGAAAAGGTGGAAAAACCACCTCTGGTTTTGGATTTTCAGGCGTGGTGAGGGAGATGAACAGTGGAGGCTGTTTTGGGCGCGATTTTGACTTTTTGACCATTTATTATTAACGGGGTTGGTTGGGCTTGGTTGGGATTGGGCCAAGGTTTGGACTGGATTGGATTTGTGTTTGTTTTGGGTTATTAATAACCAAGGGTCCGTTTGTTGTAGCTTATAAACACAAGGACCATTCATGTAATTCTGCCAAGTTGAGGGACCAAACCTGTCCATTTTCCAAAGTTCTAATAAGGACCATTCCTGCCATTTATGAATAGTACAAGGACCATATTTGATTATTTTCCATTTTTATAAATCCAAGGACTATTTTTGACACTTTTTAAACTTAAGGGACCAAAGTTGTCATTTTGCAATTTTTGATTTTAAGGACCAATTTTGACAACTCATGAATCCCTAAGGACTTAAAATGATATTTTACTTTATTTTGATTTACCAGGGACTGTTTTTGACAACTTTTGAAACTTGAGGGACTAAAACTGCCAATTATTCAAACTTGATACGTTTTTCACCAGATTTTGATGTTTTTGTATTTAAAACACATAAAACACTTATTTGTGATATTTTTATCATTTTGATGCATTTCTGAGTGTTTTCAGATGTTTTTGGCATTCTAAACAGTACAAAAATGATGAGTATTTGCACACTCATCAATGATTACTAACATAAAAGCCATATTAAGCTAACTATTACATATTAATTACTAACACTTGAATTCTAATTTAGGAGTGATTCCAACATTCTCATATAACCTAAGATTACTTACACAATAAACCCTAATATCTCTCTCATTTTATCCGCCCCCATCTCCTAATCACACTTTCACCTACCACAAAAATAATAATGACTAAATCTCAAGTACAACGTAGTCAAGTAAAATACAATCTTTTTCTCCCACTTCTGTTTAATACTCCGAAAATCATATATATAACCATGGATAGCCAAATGATTTGAAACCGTAATCAATCTCACAAACGAATCCGCCCCATCAGTTGTATACCATACAACTTTGATCAGAACTATCCTAGAAACGGATAGCCTCGCCACAGGGATGGCTAGAGGGTGTGGAATCGGCTTCAAGGTAGGTTTTTCATAGCAATTTTTCCTTTTTTATTTTGAAATAATCAAATTTCTTTACACGACACAGTGATTTGATTTAACAACAATTGTTGAAGTCATTTCATAATGTTCGAATATTATCAAAAATCATCACTTTTATCACATCGAAGCAAGAAAAACGATTACAACATACATGTTGTAGATCGTTTTCTTTTATATTCGAGAAATACATATGAAGCCAAGGTTTTTAAAAATCATTAATTTGTGAGGGTTTATGAATCTTGCTTCAAAAGTAGGATGTAGATGAGTAACGAATCTTGGAAATCAATTAACAGTTATTACTTGATTTACATTATTGATTCGGATATTAAAGAGACATAGGGTAAGCTCCAACATAGATCCATGATGTATTCATTTATTTGGGTATAGATCTTAAAGAATCTATGTGTTTGACAACCACACACAAATATGAAGCTGAGATCGTATAATATAAGGTATGATGATGAATGAGTCTTGATGTAGTATTTTGATGCTGATGTTGATCTTTGTATGACATACGAGTTTAGGTTTGTAACATATTGGATTTCACAAACACATCAAACCATGTTACTATGTGGCGTATACAAGAGGTTTTAGAGAGAGAAAGTTAAGAGGATTTGGGAACTTAGTGAGAGAAAGTAAAAATTTATTATGAGCTTCAACCCTCTACGTTGGGAGGTAAAGGGAATTTATAGTACCATACATGAAACGCCACCTAAGGGCTGTGGATCAGGCATACAGTGGGTAAAGATCCTTCCGTCCTCCATGGTCTTACTAAACTAAATACTTGCTAATGTTAAATAACTACGACTACGAGCTTTCTAACGATTACATACACTTGAGGTGACCGACACTTTAATGACTGTATTTTCCAAATCCTTACAATCTCCCCCTAAGGGAGGTCACCTCAAATTACATTAAATACAAACAGATATTACATTAAGATTGTTATTGGATTCTTGTTATAGTCGTTGCTCTGTAGCCTATAGTCTTTGATTCTTCATGTTTTGAATGTTTGGTTAATCTAAGTGGAGGTCTTTAACTTATCCACGTGATAATGAGTCTTGAGCTAGCTTAAAGATCATCAGATGCCATAAATCTCTGACTTTTCCTTTGTAGTGTTGACATTATGTGAAGTTTTGACATTGGACCGACATGCTAACATTCTGGATCATGATTTCTTCTCATCAGAGTAGTTGAAGCTTTAGTTGATTCATGATATTTGTGGCAGCGTAGCAGAAGCATGGAGTGAAAATATCATAATTGTTGATGCACTTATCTTGATTTAGAAGTGAATGTGTTGTGTGAGCATGCAGTAATGGATTGACCTCTCAATTCTGATCTGCTGCAAACGTCGGGTGTACCTGCATACAACAGTTAGCAATAAAGTGCACGAACATTGTCTTTGACCACTTTCGTCGAATTGAGGTACACGGCCCACGGTTCCCCGTTGATCAGTACAAGTACTTCCTGTGATCAGGTATAATTCCAAAGAATCTCCTTGATAGGGTTTCGCAACTGTTCTAGCCGTTCTCAAACTGGAATGCCTCAAAGAAGACAACACGGAGTGAGCGAACCAGTGAATTTGAGATTCACTGATTGATGAAAAGATATTTGAAAAACAATCGTGTATTACTCAATAAATTATCTTTGCAACACAACGAAGGTTTTAAAGAAAATCAATTATCAATCATTAACACCTTTTGATTTGAAATATTAGTACACAGTCGATGTGCTAGAGAAAAGAATTTTAAGTACAACGACCGGTTTTTCAAAGGTATCCATCAATCCATTACCTGAACCAGGATTGATTCATAATTTTGAATCACCCCATTGTTTCTGTTCAGTTGTTACATGGTTGATGTGTTGGATAGATCTCATATGCCACCTACCAGGAGTTTGTTTGATGTTGGCTCCAGAAGGCTTTCCATCTTCCTTGTGAATATGTTAGCATAACACTCAGATGTTCTGGCAATACCACAAGGATAATGCGTAGGACTCATAAGATATATTCTCACTTTCCACATTGTGTGAAATAGTGAGTCTTCATTGATTGTGTCCTTAATTTTATTTATTAATGATCTCGTGGCTCTAGACTCAATTGTACACATTTGGTTCCTATGCAGGAGACTAGGGAGAGAGTCTCCTTCTTCAATATCAAACAACTTTAAGAGAAATTCGATAGATTATGTAGGTTCCCCGTGAGAATGAAACAAGTCCTTTTAAGAGGAACTTGAGTATCTTGGGAAGCTGTAGTGCAGTCAGGTCACTGGGTCCATGACGTCTTGTCTTTAATACCAGTGTTACCTTGGTAAACATCAGTAGCATATGTATTGAACCCAGTTTCTGCCCTAAGGTTGAATTAATGAAATGCAATTTCTTTTCACCCTTTTTCCCATTCAATTCTTTTTCATTCTTCAACCCCTTCAGTGCTTACCGAGACTTCATTACTAGAACTTTGTCGGGTTTGTTCCAGTACTAGCTCTGTCTCAGTCGGCACTCTTCCCATATTCTCATTTTTCTCCATTTTTTTTCATCATACCTAAGTACTCTACACTATGTAGTGGATTGTCCCTGGGTAGATCCCTCCGGCTCTGGCGGGATCATGGGAATGAATACCTAACCTAACCATCCTTATAACTCCATGCAGAAAGTAAATTTTGTCGGTCTTTTTGGTATTGTTCTTCTACCATTGGAAACAATTGAAAACCATTTGAAAATCAATCTAGGTACTTGTGATATATTATCAAAGCATTTTGTACCTAAATTGTTTTTGATATTTTAGAAAAAGAGCTCCCCCTCAATATGTGCAGCGAGATTCTAAAGTGTTTTGCACATATTAGGGAAAAACTGCACTTTGAATCAAATCAATCACGTTTCAATCCTTTTTGGTTTGATATAGATGCTCCCCCTTAACATGTGCATGGGAAATTTGAAATCGTTTGACACATGTAGGGAGGACAGCTTGTTAATCACTTACAAACCATTTGTCGAATTATCAGTTTAAGGTGATGAGGAGAGCTTGATATTTGAGGTTTTAACATTTTCTTTGAGGTTGTAGGATCGTTATTTTTATTGTGTTTGATGATTCGGGTGGTCTTGGGAGATCAAAATACATGTTAGCCATTAGAGAGAGAAAGTTAGAGAGTTGGGTGTTTCTTGGTAGAGAGTTACTTCACAAAATGTAGAATATTAGATTGAAAGCACCACCCCTTCCATAGATGGAAGGGGTATTTATAGTTACAAGAAATACGACCTCCTATCGGCCTGTGGATCAGGGATACAGTGGGTAAAGACCCGTCCTTCCTCCACGGTGTTACACTACGCTAAACTAAACTAAAAACTAACAAATAAACTGATAAATAACGTAAACAACGACAAATCTACGAGCTAACATATGCTAGACCATTATTGGGGTGACCGACTCTTTAACATGGAATTTTCTAATTCCTAACAATCTCCCCCTAAGGGAGGTCACCCCATGAAATACATTTTTGCTTCCTAGCATTCTATCTTTGACTTCGTTCTGGAGCTCGTAGACTTGAATTCTTCAATTTCTGCAATCTTTGTGCTTTTGTAGCGATTCTTCAAAGTCCGCATAGTTTTGTACTTTAAGTGGAGGTCTTTGTGCTGATCCACATCTTTGATGATCTTTGAGCTTTCTTAGAGATCATCAGCCACAGTAAATCTCTCTGGATCATCCATAGTAGTGTTGCCTTCATGTGAAGTTGTGACATTTGGACCGACATGCTCACACTTTTGAATCATGACATCTTTCCATCAGAGTAGCGGAAGCCTTGTTGGTTCATGATATTTCACTGCCGGTAGCGAAGCATAGTATAAAATATCAGAACCAGGTTATGTAGATATGCACCAGTCATGATTTCCTCAAATTAAGTGTGGATGCTGTGAGCATGCGGCTTTGGATTGACTCCTCAATTCTGATCACCGCAACCGATCCCAAATGTACCTGCAAACAACAGTTAGCAATAAAATACACGAAAGTGTCTTTGATCACTTTCGTTGAATTGAGGTACACGGCCCACGGTTCCCGTTGATCAGTACAAGTACTGCCTGTGATCAGGTAGGATTCCTAAGAATCTCCTTGTCAGGGTTTCGCAGCTTGGTTTTCTAGCTGTTCTCAAACCGGAACGTCTCAAAGAAGACAACACGGAGTGAGTGAACCGGCGAATTGAGATTCACTGATTGATGAAAAATGATTTGAAAAACAATCGTGTATTGCTTGAAGAAAGATTTTTGCAATACGACGAAGGTTTTATGAGAAAGATCAATTTTCAATCAAAATACTTTTTGTATTTGAAAATAGTACACAATCGACATGCTAGCGAAAAGAAGAGATTCGCACATCGACGGTTTTTCTAAAAGTATTTTTCAATCAGAGATACTTTTTGAATTTGAAAATGAATACACATTCGATGTGCTAGAGAAAAGAAGATTTGCACACCGAACGGTTTTTCCAAAAGTATTCGTCAATTCCATTCCTGGACCAAGGTTGATTCAATAATGAATCGCCCCATCGTTTCTATCCAGTTGTCACAAGCTTGATCTTTTGCAAGATTTCACATGTCACCCACCAAGAGCTTGTTTGATGTTGGCTCTAGAAGGATTTCCATCTTCATTGTGAATATTTTTACATATCACTCGGATGTTCTGGCAATACCACAAGGATAATGCGTAGGACTCTTAATATATTCTTACTTTCCACATTGTATGAAACAGCAAGTCTTCATTAATTTTGTGTCCTAACGAGATATTGTGGATGATCTCTTGGCTCTAGACTCAATAGTGCACTTTTGGTTCCTGTGTCGGAGACTAGGGAGAGGGTCTCCTTCTTCAATATCAACAATCTCTAAGAGAAAGTCGATAGATTATGTCGGTTCCCCGTGAGAATGAAACAAGCCCTTTTAAGAGGAACTTGAGTGGTTTGGGAAGTTTTAGTGCAGTGCATCACTGGGTCCATGATGTCTTGTCTTCAATACAGTGTTACCTTAGTAACCACCAGTAGCATATGAATTGAACCCGGTTTCTGCCCTAAGGTTGAATTGATGGAGGGCTATTTCTTTTCACCCTTTTATCATTCATTTCTTTTTATTCTTCAACCCCTTCAGTGCTTACCGAGACTTCATAACTAGAACATTGTTGGGTTTATTAGAGTACTAGCTCGTCTTAGTCGCACTCTTCCCATTCCTCATTTTTCTCCTTTTTCAATATTCCTAAGGACTCTACACTATCTAGTGGATTGTCCCTGGGAAGATCCCTCTGGTTTTGGCGGATCGTGGGAACGAATACCTAACCTAACCATCCTTATAACTCCATGCATAAAGTAAATTGGTCGGTCTTTTGGTATTGTTCTTTCCTTCATGAAACCAATTGAAAAATCATTTGGAAAAACAATCAAGGTACTTGTGATACGAGATCAAAGCATTTTGTACCTTAATAGTTTTGATCATTTAGAAAACCTCCCCCTCAACATGTGCGTGTGATTTAGAAATTGTTTGGCACATGGAGGCAAGAGGACTTTGAAATATTTTCTTTGATCACAATTTTCATACGAAAAGGCCATTTGATTTTCTTGGTAAAATTCTCCCTCAATATGTGCATAGGATTTTTGAAATCATTTTTATCACATAGAGGCAAGAGTTCATTTGAAGCACATCCACAATCACAAGCGCCATTAAGAAACCATTTTAAAACACAATCAAGGTACTTTATAAATCTCTTTAAAAACTTTTGTACCTCGATGGTTTTGCTCCCCCTCAATATGTGCTTCGAGATTTGAAAGCGTTTAGCACATATGAGAGAGCAGCCTGCACAACTGAATCAAAACGATTAACTTTTATCAAATTTCATTATTAAATCACAAATTCTCCCCGATCAAAAATATCAAATCCTTTGAGATTTTGGATCCCAAGTGATTTAATTAGGTTTAGAAAACATGGGAGAACATGTGGCGTTGTTTAAATACTCATCTGGTTTTTGGATAAATCCTCCTCCTCAACATGTGCATTGTGTATCTGAAATCGTTTGGCACCTGGAGGCAGGAGTACCTTTGAAGGACTAAAACCAATTCCATTAAAACAGATTTGAGATTTAAATCACGATCTCTCCCGCGATCAAAAATTTTAAACCATTTGAGATTTGTGATCCCAACTGATTTAAGTCATTTAGAAAAAATTTAGGGAAAGACGTGGCAAGATTTAATTTTGAAAAATGACAGATAAGGACCAGATTTAGACATTAAAGATTGTTAGTGTCAGGTATGATAGTTTTTAAGAGATCTTTAAGTAAAATAAAACAATTTCACAATCAAACAAGAACAGAAAAAGTTTCATTTTGACAGATCTTTGAGTTTTAAAGAAAACCATACCATGACATAACATTAAATCTTTAGATCACCACATTTTAGCGTACAAACGGACTCTTTTGACGATATATTGTTTGAAAATATTTTATTTTAAATCAGTCTCCCCCTCAATCGATGACCGTAGTCGATAATTGAGTGACTCAAGTTTTGATAAAATGAAGTCCGGTGATATTCAAAATTTAGTCAAATATATTTTCAAAAACAATATTTTTCCATTTTCAAAACAATTTAATTCAATTTACTCAAAAATTGTTTAAAAATGGTATCCTGCACAAAGATTCGTTAGGTGGTTGAGCCGCTTTTGTTGTTGTTGTTGTAGGGTTTGGAAGAAAACCATCTGCTGATGCAGTCAGACTTCTTCTTATGTTGCATTTTGAATGCCAACTGAGGTCAAATTAAGCTCCGTTTCTTCAATCACATAGAAGAAAACCATCTGCTAATGCAGTGAGACCTCTTTCGTTGCATTTATGCCAACTCTCCATAGAAGTCCAATTAAGCTCCGTTTCTTCATTTGTCAACCCAAGAAATAGTTACCCTTTCCTTTCGGCATCCAATCATCATCATTAGTGGGATCCGGATCGGGAACATTCTTATATCCATGATATCTGCATATGTTAGTGAACATACATACCGATATATGGTGGTCGACATCACCCATAACAGCAATCGACTAATTAAAGTCAATTCAACATAACAATCAGATCATATATAGCATGGGAATAATGTGTTCATCAAACTTTAATCATCTAAACCTAACAATCATATCCTAGAAACCTAGTCCTTCAACATAGGCAATTATATTTTTCAGATAAACACGTAGGATAATTAAGAAAGTCCTATAGATGATATAAATTTGAAAAATATTCTTCCCCTCAATCAATGACTCTTTTTCTTGAAAAGTTTTAAAAGTGCTGAAGTCATCGATTGAGTTTTTTGCGAATTAATACGAAAACTCTGATCCTGATTGATTTTTTCAAGCAACTCATTTTACCACCATTTTTGAAATACAACAAATATTTTTCTGAAGAATTATAGAAGGAAAAATATTTGTGTAGGAACAGCAGTCCTTCGACATACTTTCCTTAAATTGTTTTAGGATAAGTGCACGAAATATTTGAAAATTGTTTAGCGTAGCACTTTCCTTTCTTTAAAAGAGCGGGTTGCTATCTGAAATGATAGCAAGCCATGGTTTAAGCGCGGGTCACAGTCTGAAGTAACTGCAAGCCATCATTTGAAGCCCGGGTTACAATCTGAAGTGACTGTAAGCCATATTTTGTGACATGTTTAGAAAGAAATATTTACACCTCCTGCTCGAACTTCATCTAAAGTCCCGTGCCATTATTGAATGACATTTCTAAGACCGTAGATGTTATCGATGCCAGAAGACATGTCTTGGAAAACATATTTTTGGAATTTTTTTGAATTTTCTGATTTTTGAATTTTTGTTTGTTTTATATTTTTCTATTTTTTTTTCTTGGTTTTATATTTTTCTATTTTGTTTTGCTGGTTTTTTATATTTGTATTTGGTTTTTTTCAGATAAATATATACAAACATAGAGTAGATGATATAGTTAAAGAAGATGATGATCGATGCGAGATAAGGATATCGAAGCCCGTTGAAGAAGATAGAAGTCATCATCCCTAAAACTTTCACCACCAAAGCTTCCAAGACTCTTGAATCGAAGAGAGAAATTGAGCCACTTGAAAGTGAGACTTTGGCAGCTTCCCCCCAAACCGAAAATCCTTATGTTGAGCAAATTCGAAGCTATATTTCAAGCTTGCCTTAGCCAGGTGCACAGAGATGCACACCATAATCATAAATCCCCGTGCTCCATTTAAGACCGATGATCGAGATTCTCCGTTCGAGGTTATATCATCCAATAGAAGAACAGCAACGTATCATCTCACACTTAAAATAATCTTCTCAAATTTCATAACCACTGAAGTCTGAAGCAATCCATTCCAAAAAGGTGTCAAGAGACCACTTCCCCCACGTAGTTGAATTGATGCAGTCAGTCTCTTAGACTAGAGCTCACGAACCCGAACACACAAACCCAAAGACAAAGAAACTTATACCATCGAAGTAGCAGATTAAGTCCAATAGCTAAAGAATAACCCCGATGTATACTTTTCTCTCCTCCGAAGAAAGTGTGTGAAGCTCAAGAATCTGAAGTACCCGAATGCCCAAAGAGAGAATAACCGATAACATTGAAGAAGCAGGCTGAATCACTGATTATCTCTGCGGGTGACAATCTCTGCGGATGTCAACACCGGAATAAGTGATTATATCTCTGAATCACATATTAAGCCCTCAGGTAAAAATGAGCATCCCCAATGTACACAATCTCTATCCCCTGATGATTGTGATAAAATCAAAATCATCACACACTTGTGTACCTCTTTCATCTTCAGAAACTAACTCTTCCATCTCTCCCCCCACGTCGTTGGAATAATAACACAAAATCCTTCATGAGTAAAACCTTGAGTTTCTCTGCGGTCATGACATTTGTTTTACCGGGATATCTTCAATCACTTAGAAGAGTTAAGTTCATCAAGTTTACTCGTCATGAGTCAAACCTTGAGTTTCTTTGCGGTAATAACATTTGTCTTCCCGGGATATCTTCAATCACTTAGAAGAATTAAGTTCATCAAGTTTACTCGCTTTGTGTTTATATGTGAGTCTCCTTGCTCCTTTCTGGTTTTATTACTTCAGAATCAGCAACAAATAATAAGCCCAAATACTTGAAATCTTTATGAGAAGAACACATGAACTCTTGTGAGAATCAACTTGCTGAAGACTCTCTCTGACAATTTTTATCAACCCTTATGTAGACAATTTGAAGTGACCACTGATGAAGAAAAACCGATATACCCTACTTGAAACTGAAGTCAACTTCCTTACATTTGTGTCTTAAGCTTGCACCTAATGATGGAAGAACGGTGTCGAGAATTTATGCTTCAAGCAAATCTCTAAGTACTCACTACCCAAACAAAGTATGAGACATTAACACCTCTTGAGATTATCCACACCGTCATATGCGTGTGACACTGAGTAAAACAAAGTAACTCCTAATAGTGATAGTTAACCAGGTCTTCAACCATCCACCTCGACTGCTGGTAACTAGATAAACCAAGTCTTCAACTCAAATTATTAAGCCCGAGCAAGCTATCAAATAAGAACACGCCTTTGTGAAAATCAACTTCAATCTCAAATAAGTGATAAATGATTAACTCCGAAGTAATCAACTTGAGTCAAATGTCCAATATGAGAATTAGTCAATAACAACGACTCGAGGAGTCACTGCTACAGAATATGAGCAAGTCTAATTGGGGATTGAATCTGACTTATACCACACTCCCAATTAGTGCTCTCCCCTAAACCGACAATCTGTTTGATAAATGCCCAGATTAAGAAGAAGTCTTTAGATCGTCAAATGCAACTCGTCTTTAGTCTTCTAACATGTAGCAGAAAATGTAGAACAGACTGTAGACTCGACCTTCTTCAAGATTGTGCAGTTGGGGAATAGATAGTTAACATCTTCAACTCACCAAAAACAAGAACATCACCAAAAAGCATCCCAATCAACTTACATCTTGCAAATCCCCTTAACTAAAATCCCTCCCAATCAAACAAGAACAGAAAGATGTTCATCAAGGAAATCAGCAATAAGGCCGCAACGAACACACAAGATGGTAACGCCAAACTACCAATCACATCAAACAAGAACAGAGAGATTGTTCGAAATCATCATGTTGATGTATACGTGAAGCATTAACGGAAGCACTTTGTCGATAAACTCATCAATCCGAGTGAAGATGTCAACCAACGGCTCTTAGAAGAGAAAAACTCCATGTGAAGATGACCCGATAATAAGAAGCTCGGTTCTTACATGAGTTTAGAGCCGTATGACCATTTAAATTCTCAAATATCAATCAGCAATGCAAAAAATTCACACTTCTTCTCCCCCTCAAGAATTGCATACAGAGATGCCATTCTTGACTAAATAAGTGAAAATCATCCGAATGTTCTATTCACACTTCTCTCCCGCAAAATCAGCACATGATGTCGCCATCTTCATTATAATTGAGCGAGTGGAATGAGAAAACAATCAGTGGTAGCCCGGTTCACTTGATGACTGAAGCGCATGGAAAAAGTATGAAGCATGTTGATGAGAATGGTCATAATTGAGAAGATTTCTCTTCTTCTGAAGATAATGCGCACTGAAGCGTACACATTTCTTTTCTTTAGAGAACGAGGCCTGAACTGATGTGAACAGACGTCATAAGAAGATTTCTCTTCTTCGGAAGATAATGCGCACTGAAACGTACACATTTCTTTTCTTTGGAGTACGAGGCCTGAACTGATGTGAACAGACGTCATAATCTCTCTCTTTTCAACTCTCTTAGCAAAACATGTAATCAACCCCATTATCATTCAGTAGGCTCTTTGTAGTGACAGCTGATGGAGAAAACCAAATATGATGAATTTGACCCTGAAGTAAAATACACTGAACTCGTGACTTAAACTTGCACATATGTAACAAAGAGCGGTGCCGAGACTTCATGCCCATTTGAATCTCTAAGTACTCTATACTCTTCAACCAACCAACCATCGAGTATAAGACATATATCACCTCTTGAAAATCCACAATTGAATGTGACACTGAGCACTACAACGTAACTCCTTTAAGTGATAGTTATTTTGAGGTGATAAGAGCCCAATTCCCCCAAGTGGTAAAAGAAAAGGTAAAAGTCACCCAACAATAACTAGATTTCCAAGTCTTCGTTTTTTGATAATAAGCTTGAACAAGGATCTCGAAGTATCTTCATCCAACCATCCCCGATACCTTCAGATACTAAGTGCACTCGCCCGTGATATTTCACTTCAACCTCAAATAAATAATACTGAATTAACGCCGTTGTCACATCTTCTGAACTGCTCAAATCTAGCCTTCTTTGACATTTAAATGAACTTAGATAATGGTTTCATCCCGACCATGGTTAAAAGCACATAACCCCGTAAACTTTGAAGTAACCAAACCGCCATGACGAATATCCAAACACACATCCAATTTATGAAGTACACCCTTTTATCCCTTCTTCAAAACAGAACCCGTATCAACAGCATCAGAAGACCCCGAGATACGCTTTCCTTTCTCCAAGATGGTTCCATCGTCACGGGATTTTACAATTCTATAGTTTAAACCGAGAAATAGTTTCTTTCGCGGGATTTTACAAAACCAAGAATAAACCGTATGATTGATCCAGAAATGCACTTTACAATTTCCAGGATGTTTCCATTGTCACGGGATTTTACATGTCTATGATTTAAACTGAGAAATAGGTTCTTTCGCGGGATTTTACAAAACCAAGACAAAACCGTAAACAATGTTAGTATGAATGTGTTATGGCAACTTTGGTTTCGGTGAATATCTGTTATAGGGGAACATGCAGTGGTTTATCAATGGTTTATTATCCAACATCAACAATAACATCAACCATCCAATCAACACAATGGTAAACACATCCTTCACGCATTCTGTCGGCTATTGTAGTGACCACACGGAGAAGTAAACCCGATATACCAAACTTGATCATGAAGTAAAACTTCCCAGATTTGTTACTTAAACTTGTACTAATCCTTGTGAAGAAGAAAAGGTGTACCCAATGTACAAAACCTCTTGACATATCCTCAACTACGTGAGACACCAAAGTGATAGCTACGTTGTGGGTTAATCGAGAAAGAATCACAACCGTAACTAAATAGCCAAGTCTTTATCACCCTCTATAAATGCCCAAACAAGTCATCTTCGCGGAATGGTAGAAAGAAAGAAGACGAAATAAGTAAACATGCCCGGAAAATCATCACTTCAAAGCCAAATAAGAGATACCGTACAACCAACCCCGTAGTCGACTTTGTTCAATAAGCTATTCAAGCCATGAAACAGAATATTCCGTGAAAATGTATAAATCAAAGTATCATACCAATATAACCACAAGACTCATCATTTCATCAACTCAATTCACCCAAAACACATCCTCAAATATCAAATCTCGAATTTTATAGACAAAACTCTTCAACAAATCCATCATTGAGAAGCCCAACCTAAACTTTGAACTCGATCCAATAAAATGACTAAACCGATCAATAAGGATTTAGAGGGCCCATGTCAAATTAAGCTCAGTTTAAGGTTCTAAAATCAGCTCAATTCAAAATAATATTTCATGCCCTATTGAACAAATGTCACTCACAAAAATCATGTTCAAGTCAATGTATCAATTGTTCAAATAATACTAATATGCAACCCAATCTCGTCAAATCAAGAGGCAACACCAATAAACATTTGTATGCCCAATTGTTCACGTGAAACAACCAAGTCCAAGAGCCACATTGATCCATCACATATCTAACACCAGCCCACAAGTTTCGTATATAAAAAATCTGGTCGGCCCATGTATTAGTGTGAAACACGATCCAACACACAATTAACCCTACCCACAATCGGGTATATAAAACACATCCAAATACTTCTAACCCTAAACTTTCTCACATATCAAACCCTAATTACTCTTAAAAAATCCGCCCCCACCACTTCTTTGCCTCTCTCCTGTAACTCCTCATCACAATCTCAATCTTATCACACATGAAACTGCCATCACAAACCTATACCCAATCGTATCTTCACTTAATCTTTTCACCAAACCAAGTGTACGCCTTTCATTTATAGGTCTCAACATCACATAGCTTCATAGGCCACAGGGATGGCTTCAAAATTACAACTCGATTGACCTCGCCACAGAGATGGTTTGAGAACGTGGACGAGATTTCAAACACAAATCAAGGTAGGTTTAATCTTTTTCTTTTGTTGTTAATGAGTCTCAAACGAATCAGGAGAAGAGGTTTAACATGATTGTTACAATCGCTTTCCATTAATTCGAATATTATCACATCTTATAATTTTATTAAACCGAATCTTGATGGGAGTTTAAAACCGAATCAAAAAGATGTGAGGAAACCTTTATGGTTTTGTCCAGCTTTTAAAAAATGGTTCGAATATTATGAAGCCTTAGGGTTATAATTTGTTTTAGAAACAAATTGAACATGTTGGGAGGAAAATAGATCTATGATGTGAACACCTTTGTTGTATAGACCCTCGAGGTCATGATGATATTTGAGCATCTCGAAACAACACAAAAGGAAACTGAGATCCCATAAATTCTTCTTTAATGCATGAGAGTCTTGAAATTAAATGTGTCTTGGATCGATGATAGATAACTTCGTGTGTGCCATCTGAACTGGTCGAGCATTTGTTGAGAATCACACGAATAATCTGAGATCTTGATATTGCTTAGTTGTTACATGTTTATGTTTTGTGTTTTGGTCTTGATGATGTTGGTATTTGGTGAATGGTATAGTTTTGAGGTCTAGTACAGTAGTGGTATTCGGTTTATGTGGTCATGGTCATTCCATCTTCTTCTTCATCCTTCCTGTGTAAGTCGCTAGTCAAGTCGCCAGCCTAAGTCGCTACCATTTATCCATAACAAGTCGCTAGCTTTTTATGTCGCTATTGACTTGAGTTGACTAAATAGTCAACTCGCTACACAAGTCGCTAGCTTAGTTTTCAAACCAAGTCGCTAGCTTAGTTTTCAAACCAAGTCGCTAGCTTTGTTTTCAAACCAAGTCGCTAGCTTTGTTTTCAAACCAAGTCGCTAGCCAAATCTTCTTTATAACTCGCTAGCACAGCCCTTTTTAACATAACTCGCTATTGACTTTCAAGAAAGTCAACGAATAACCAAGTCGCTACAAAGGGACAGTGAATCTAGACAAATATGAGACCAAGTCGCTAGAAAGAATCTCATGCCATATTCCGACCATCTTCAAACAAACCCAGAACAATATCAAAAGATGCATCTTTTTGCCTGTTTGACCACAGTTTGACTACAAGGAATATAACCATTTATATGACCAGATTCATTCACGGATGAAACGTGATACAAAAAGATAGTCACTTTGGAACTGTTTTGGACAAGACAAAAAAAAAACAGATATGACAAGAATGGACCTAAGACTTATTTGACCAAAACAAGAATACACACAAACCGTTAAACATTGTTTTAGACCAGATTAATAGACCCAAAAAAATTGTTTTCGACCAAGAAATATAGAACCAAAACAACATAAAACATATATCGAAAACCAGCATAAATCATCAAAACAACCTTGGCTCTGGTACCAATTGTAGGATCGTTATTTTTATTGTGTTTGATGATTCGGGTGGTCTTGGGAGATCAAAATACATGTTAGCCATTAGAGAGAGAAAGTTAGAGAGTTGGGTGTTTCTTGGTAGAGAGTTACTTCACAAAATGTAGAATATTAGATTGAAAGCACCACCCCTTCCATGGATGGAAGGGGTATTTATAGTTACAAGAAATACGACCTCCTATCGGCCTGTGGATCAGGGATACAGTGGGTAAAGACCCGTCCTTCCTCCACGGTGTTACACTACGCTAAACTAAACTAAAAACTAACTAATAAACTGATAAATAACGTAAACAACGACAAATCTATGAGCTAACATATGCTAGACCATTATTGGGGTGACCGACTCTTTAACATGGAATTTTCTAATTCCTAACAGAGGTGATGATATTTTAGTTGCAAATTAAGATGTTTAACTTCCAATTTAGAAAAATGTTTTACCACGTTATCATGATCATCCTGTTCAATTTTCTCATGAAATTTAGAATTTGTTTTTTCAAGCTCAATGACACGATCGTGGGAAAATTTAAGAGGAACAAACAATTCATGACATCGAGAAGCATTAATAGAAAAATTCGTAGCAGTATAGAACACATCTTGAGCAATACATTTAGAAATTAAATTCTCATTTAAAGTATGCAGATTTTTCCTCTCAATCTCATAATATTTTAACTCTCGCTCATAATAACTGACTTCAATTTCCATTTCATTAAACATATTTTTCATGTCTTTCACTTCAGTGTCAATGGTTTTTTGTAAAGATTCAAATTGTTCCTTTAATTGCTTAAAGAAAGGCATGACTTTAGTTAAGTAGCATTCTTTTGTTTGCTCAAATCCCCTTTCCCCTCCTGTAATCCCGGTTAGTGTGATTCTCTTCTTACACATTTTGTTAAAGTCAACAAACAATTGACACACTACATATAGGCTAACTAAGGTATTACTTTGTGTAGGAAGAGTTCTGGGTACTAAATTCATGGGTGTATTTGGGGGATATATAGTAGCTGGAAGCATTTTCCTACAAGGGGGATTCTGTTCAATAAAATCATCAGCTTTTTTACTTGTCCATATCCTTTTTCCAGAACACTTGTTCAGTGGTCAGCTGTGTTTGACGTCTAAACTTGTTAAAGGCAATCCAATTTTCCTTAGCATAGTTAGGTGTTTTAAAACTGATGTTGTTTTTCATGCATGAGGGGCTCCTAAGTTTTTCATTTAATTTTTTTCTAGTGACTTCTTCTAATTGCTTATCTTCCTTAGTGCACTCAGCGCAACTAGGTTTCTGTCTAGGCTTAAGGATTTCATTACCATCATAGATTACCTTATGTGAATCTCTAGCTTTCTTACAAACCTCAGGATTTGGTTCATCAACTAGTGAAACACTATGTTTGTCACTTAGAACTCTATTCTTAGTGATCATGTGAGCAGTCTGAATGGTGTTTCCTTGTACGTACAATTTGTTTTCAAGTTTGTTTTTCAAGGTTTTTAGGTTGGAAAATTCATTTAAAAGTTTTAATTCCTTAGCATTAAATTCCTGCTTAGGCACTTTCACATTTTCTTGAAGTTCTTATTTTTTCTTAGCAGTTTTATTAAACTTTTCTTTTAAGGAATCTAGCTCTTGTTTTAATATTTCTTCCCTAAAATTACTTTTTCTAATAATTGTACGCATTTGGTCATCCATTTCCTGCTCACGAATAGTTAACTCAAACTTAGCACGTAGTTCATAAATAGCAACTTGTTCTTTATAGGCATTCAGTTCAGAGATAACAAAATCATCAGGGGAACTTGCAGTATATTCATCAAAAACATAGTCATCATTGACTGCAGTAGATGCATCACTTGCTACAATCTCACTTCAATTTGTATCACATATTGATCATATGGGACAACATTACTATTACCCACATTATCAATATCTGATTCAAAAGTTTCATGAGATTGTACTTGGTTATGTATCTTTTGCACATCAACTTCATCGTATAATTTTAATACCTCTGAGATGATTGAATCTTTGGATGGACCAGCCTGTCGAGGTGATGAGACCTTTGGAGAGACCATTGGAGAAATTCTAGCCATGAAGATTGTCTGGGCAGTAGTTTCATCATTGACATCAGAGTCAAATGCATCACAGTCAGCAACTTGAAAAGCATTTTGATGATTGTGATCTATTTCCTGAATTGGCTGCTCATCCACATCTGCATCATAGGTTTTGGCATTACCCTCAGCAAGAAACAACAACTCTTCTTCATCCAAAACAGCCCCACTGTCCTGAGCTTGTACTAGCAGCATCTTATCCCTGAAATACTTTGCATTTTGAGGGTGTTTTGGAGATGTGCAGTTCCTTGCAACGTGTCCATCACCACCACAGTTGTAGCACTTGATTGGATTTACTTGACCTTGATTTGCATTCCTTCCACGATTCTGATTAGCCACATACCCTCCACCAACTCCAGTATTTCCATAACCTGCCCCAATCATCCCTTGTTCATATCGTCTTCCTTGCACATTCTTCACCACTACCTTTCCATCTCTGACAGTAGCTTGATTGTGTGGATTGGATGCTGTTATGAGGTTATTGTTGGTGTGTGGGGTGGAATTCATATTTTGACTAACCATGAGAGATAATTCATTGATGAAGTTTTCCATGACTGTGTTTGAGTCTAGAGGCTTGTATGCTGGATCAGGAATGAGCTTGTAATTACCATTACCCGTGGGTATGACTTGAGAAGCTTTGGTGGTAATACCTACATTGGTGTAAAAGGTTGTTAAATCATTTGACGAACTTGCTTCTCCCTGTTTAGATTTGAACTGTCCAAGAATCATTCGTTCAAATGTAGCATGTCTCTCATTCTGAAGCAGGAACGCATAGAATTTCTCATAGTTAGTGTTCCTCAAACCCTTAGTTAACTTGACAGAAGTGACAAATTTGTGCCATTCTGGATTCATGTTGTTTTCAAACTTTGAATTTAACTGAATATTTGGCATAGTCATTTTGATATTCCTCATGTCATTCATAAACTTGTGGAACCTCACATAATATTCAGTGACACTTTCCCCCGGCATCATCTTAAAGTTCTCAAAGTCATCATACAGTTGAGATTCTCTGTCTTCTTTAGTTAATTCAGAACCAAAGAGGAGCATCTTAACATTGTCCCAAACTGCCTTGGCTTCAGTGTTGTGATTGATCAACTTGTAGATGTCTTTTGGAAGACCCTGAAGTATAATGTTTGAAGCCTTGATATCAGCATCGTATCTCTTTTTCCCCTTATCGCTGAGCTCATCATACGTCTTCGGTCTTTCCAAACCTAAGATCATAGTACCATCCGCAGATGTTTCAAGAACATCTCTGGTAGTCTCAATTTGATAAGGTCCTTCGTCAATTGACTTAAGAATGTTAACCCCATTCTCTTTTCTCAAACAATATAACCTAATTCGTTGAGCCCAAGAGTCATAATCAGTTCTGTCAAGCATAGGTGGACGAGTATCGGATCCAGCAGCTTGAACGTCTCCAGCAACAGAAGAGATGATAGTGGGTACGTTGGTAGACATGATTACAAATTCTACGGGATTTTAAAACTCTTTAATTAAACCGGGAAATAAGTTCTTTCACGGGATTTTATTTAATCAAGAGAAAACCGTAAAACGTAACACAAAGAAAAACACCAAATCGCTCAAGGAGACAAATCGCTCAAAGGAACAAATCGCTCAAAGGAACAAATCACTCAAAGTGACAAATCTCTCTGATAAGAAAAGTCGCTTAGCCAGTCAACTCGCTTCAATAAGCAAGTCGCTTAACCCAACAAACCTCTTAAACTGACAAGTCGCTTGAAGTGACAAATCGCACAAATAAGACAAATAGTTTAAACTGACAACTCGCTTAAATAAGCAAATCGCTGAAAAATGACAAATCACTTCTCCGCACAAATCGAACAAGTACAGCCACCACCCGGACAAATCGCTTAAGTAAGTGATTAGTAGTTGACACAAATCGCTTCCAAACCAAGACAAATCGCTCGTCTGAATGCTTTAACCAGACACAAGTCGCTAACTTAAAAAGAATACAAACGCCACTTTTAAATGCAAAAACAATCCAACCACAGTGATTCAAGCCTTCCAAATCAAAACCTAAGCACTTATGATGATTCTAAACACAAAAGTACAATCAAAATCCAAACTTTAACACAAGAAATGGTCCAAATGATTCAAATACGACTAAACTTTTTCAAACCCAAAAAACGTATAAAACCACTAGAAATCCAAGAATATGTAAGAGATATGATCAAACCATGGCTCTTGATACCATTTGTAACATATTGGATTTTACAGACACATCAACCCATGTTACTATGTGGCGTATACAAGAGGTTTTATAGACAGAAAGTTAAGAGGATTTGGGAACTTAGTGAGAGAAAGTAAAAACTTATTATGAGCTCCAACCCTCTACCTTGCGAGGTAGAGGGTATTTATAGTTGTAAAACCCTAAAAATCATTAACGCATCCCTCATCTAATGATCCGTGAAATGAATAAACTCGTTAAGTACTTATGATAATCACATTGCTTGTGACATTTGAGAATAAAACTTTACTTTACTTGCAAATAAAAGCAACAACTTAAATATGTTAATGCACCTAATTAATAAACATAATAATAAAGATGTACAAAAGTATTTTTGGTAAGGAAATTTAAAGGTGTAAATTGTCTTCTGATTCCTTGAAGATCGGCCAAATCAAACGCCTATGTGGCTCCAAGAATCTTGCCAATCCTAACAAACTTTTATCCTAATTATTACCTAGTCTCATCTATAATAAAACATCAAAAACCCTAGCCTCCAAAGAAGTATACGGCAAAACACAAATCCCTCCTTCATCCCCATATTTCAGTCGACCTAACCATTCCAAAGGAGAGACTCCAGGGTGTGTGTGAGGCTGCTATATTCACACATATGGTACGAAGGCAGCTTGGGTTGATTTGGGTCGTTGCTTGCTGCTGTTGTAGTCGTGGTTGTTAAGGCACAAAGGGTGCCTTGGTTTGGTCGTTTTCCCCTTTGTTTTCTCTCCTCCTTATACGCTACACAAGGTATGACTATGGCTCGCCCTCCTTGTTGTTTTAATAGCTGCAGGTCACGGTTATGTAACCATCTCATGCTGATAAGGTTTTAAAATGTACCTTTTTGAGGGGTCATTTAAGCCCTTATTTGATCACTTTTGTATACGTTATTGATTAATATCGTTCCTTTTCACTTTTTAGGTCTCTTGAAGGCAAATTGCTGGAATGGCACTTATTTGGACGAAAAGGCGCGGATATACGAAGAAAATGGCCAAAGTCAAGAATCGAGACACTCAAGCTGCTGAAACACAAGGGGACGGGGTCACTGCTTAACTACGACGCCGTCGCATCACTTTTGTGACGGCTCAGTAGACAAATTGCTTATTTACAAGTGACGGTGTCAGGCTTTAAAAGAGTAGGTCGTCGCAACTCAGATGGCCTAGATTTGATCCAGACGGCGTCAGAGACTGAAAGGGACGGCGTCACAAGAATAAGGTGACGCCGTCGCAAGGATGACTTGGCCAAGACGAAACCCTAATGACGGCGATCCGACGGCGTCACAAATCATAGGGAGACGCCGTCGCGAATGTAATCTTATATATAGAATCCGAATGTTTTAGTTTTCAGTGTGTAGTCTTTTTGAGTAAAAACCTAAACCGAACCAAGGTTGTCTTGTACAGTATTTTAGGGTTCTAAATCCTATCTTACATCAAGATAAGTGTTTTATTTCATTAATTTAATTATTTCTTCAATTACTTGTGTGTATGCTTGCATGTTCCCCATGTCCTGGTAATTTACTTGTGTGTTTGCTTAGATAATATGAAACTTAATTATTGAATATTGATTGGTTGTCTCGTATCTTAATCGTTAATGATCTAGTAATGCGATAGGTCATCCGTTTTGTAGTTAATGCTTGATTAATCTTTGTGAACATTAGTGTATAACACCTAGAGTTGTTGTAGGCTAAACCATCCGAAGAGTACCTTAAAGTTAAAGTTTATAAATCCTAGAGACTTTGTAGGCGATAACCTTTGGTAGTTTCAAAGAGTTAGGGATAAATGCATACCCTACGACTTTAGACACACAACTCGATTAAGAATAAGGACGTGATAATTCAACCATCAATAGGAGATAAGTAAGGAGTAATAAAACCTAAGTAAACACATATTTAAACCATCATACGAGCACACAATAATTAGACATAGACTACCCTCACCATAAATTAGATAATTAGATAAGTAGAGTAATAGGTAGAAAAACCAACCCCCCAAAATCCAAACCCCGAGATTCGTACCTTTCCATTTCATAGAAATCATAAAAAAGATAAAAAAATTATCTTTCTCAACCCCAACCTTAGCGTAGTAACTTCTCACTAGCATTTCTATTCCCCTAGAGAATGATATCAATTCCCATGGCTTACCCTAATACTAAACAACAACAATTAGGTTCACTGCCTAGGGTGTTGAAAAACATGCTCGACGAAAAGGAAGTTCCTTTGACCCCGAACGACGCGCGTAGCGTGATCAAGTTTTTGGCGCCGATTCCGGGGAATAGAATAGCTAGTTAGGAGTCCACCTCATTTAGGTTCCCTTGCTTGATTCCTATCAAGTAAGCTTTTTTCTCATTTTTTAGCTTCCTTGTAGTCTATCCCCCTTCTTTGTGTTTTTGTTCGTAAAACCCTTTTCATTTGTCGCTATGGCAAGTGAAGTTGCATTTGAATCATTAATAAATGAGGAACAATTGAATTTCGCAGATTGGTTTGCTTTTTATTTTTCTGATGAATTTGTGAGTGATCTTAAAGATATCCAAAAGGAGATGGGTGTAAGGTTGGATGGATTTGATATATTTTTTTGCTTGTGTGGCTTCTATTCAACAATCGTTGTCAGGATCAACTGCTTTTCGTAAGATCATCTGGAGAATTTTTCAGAGAAGTCTCCTATGCATAAACCATCAGTTGAATAATCTTAGGCACCATGATAAAAAAGACCTTGTTTTTAAGAACATGGAACCTAAACCCGAACAAGATTCTGAGATGGTTGAAGTTGAAACATATGACACGCATGAGGAATCCTTTAGGCAAACAGAATATAGTGATCAAATTTTTGAGAATGATTCTTATGAATCGGACCAAGAATTTGAAATGGCCAAAGAAGGATTTGAGATGCTTAGGAGTGTATTTGGGTTAGATCATACTAAAACACATAATGAAAATTTAGGAGATCTAGATATAATGGAGAATAAGGTGGAAACTCCAAGCCCACAAGCCCTACCACCACTTGAGGAACACATATCGCCTATAACTTACCCGGAAGAAGTAGAAGAGACTATAGGAACCCCGATTGATATAGAACCTTTGGACCAAACGCCACTAGAGAATGTAGGTTTAGATGCTTGTTGTCATGACCTCTCTCTTAGTCCTTGGGAAGTTCCTAATTTTGATGAACCGAAGCCTCAACAAAAAATCTTACCCAATTTTCCGTCCTTAGATGTGAATCTTGGAATTGAATTAGGCCCCAATCCACCCATCAAGATAGATAGTCCGGGTAGTTGCTTGATAAAGGTGGTAGACTCTAGGCCATGTAGAGTGGAAGCTAATATAGGAGTAACCCATGACCTTACACACTTATATCACCTATTCATGGTTGATAACAAGAAAGATTATGGGTTTAAACCGGGTTTATTAGGTCAAGATGGATACTTAACTAAGAATCTTTTGAAGTTGATAGATGATGATCCATTTTTAGGAGAGAGATTTGATTCACCCGCTACACGAATAGAATTAGGTAAGGTTATAATGAATGGAGCACACTCCTTTGAGCATATAAATCACCCATCACCCTCTCCTCACGCAGCAAATTTCCACCCTAAGGGTGTGTATCGCTACTATCACCCGCTGTGACAACCCGTACTTTCAGGTCATTTCTCAAAACAATTCACGTTTCACAATTTCAACATTTATCGTAAACTAGGTTTGCGTGTTCTAAATTCGCGTAACCTTAATGGTTTAGCGGCGAATTCATGATCATATCATCACGAACATTTCATTTGGACTAAGTTTAGTCTACACTTCATTAGCATCATGTTAGTTCATTCATGACTTTGCATTTCACATTAAACGCGTAAATTTCATATTAAATAAACATTATCGCGTAAGTTATTATTTTGAACATTTAATCCGATACTTCCAAAAATGATCCCGATATATTTTTATACTTACAATTAGTTTATAAAAACTATATTTTGAGTTTACCTAGTGTTTTAAATTTATTTTGTATATAAATCGTTAAATTTATATTATTACGACACTTTTCTTAAAAACTACACGATAATTATTATATCACTCAAATTTTACAAGAAATGTATTTTTACAATTTTTATAACTACAATATACTTTACTTTGATCCATTAAAACTTATTTTTAGTCCATACTACTCTAACTTCACAACTATATACAAGTTACAAAATATTTACCTTAACTACATTTTGTTCTTACATTTTTTTTACAATTACACACAATGTATAAAAGAAAAAAAAAAAAAAAAAAAAAAAAAAAAAAAAAGATATTTTGCAAATGCTTCCCCCCTTGGCCGACCAAGGGGGGGTAGCAATTAATGTTTGGTAAATTTTTCTTTGATAGTATAGACTTATACTCCAAACTTCATCTCATTTCACTCATTCATTCACCTCATTATTTCAAGTTGGTAAAAGTATTTTTCTCTCTTTGTTTCATCTTCCAAAACCGGTTCTACCAAGGGTGTAAGAAGAGATCATCAAAATTTTCAAGCTCAAGTTTAAACAATCTAGATTAAACTCTTATTAAAGGTTTTGAAATAAAAACCTAGGGTGTTTAGGTTAATCCTTCTTCTAATCACCTCATCATAGTAGCTTGTAAGCATATCACTTTCATTTTACATCTTTCATTTTCATTTCATATTTATTTCTTCATATTTTGTGCAAGCATGCAAGACTTATTGTTAGTTATACCATTTTTACATTGATTTTAAGAGTTTGATATATAAAAGTCATCCTATAATTATTCCCTTGTTATATATTGGTCTTGATGATGTCTAGGAACCCATGACACCCTAAGAAGGTGTATGGTAGGATTAGAATAGCTTTGGAGTTGTTTTGAAGGGATTGGAATAGGTTTAGTACGAGAAAAACTATTTTCGACAAGTATATAAAGTGGTCTGATCTTGTTTTGTTTTTCTGGAAAATCCGACAGTAGGCACGAATTTTTGGCCTAGATATTTAGAAAATATACTTTAAAACGAATCCGTGGCCGCTTGAACGGATTAAAACGGAGTTATAACGAAGAAGTTATGAATTTTTCAAGTTTGACGACGAAATATATATTTTCTGAAAATTTCAGCAACCTATTTTTATTTTGTACGAGTCAAAAACGAGTCATAAGCTTTATAAATTATTTCGACTTATCAAAAATATATTAGTATACTTTGATACGAAGCTAAGGACGTATAATACGTAGAAAACGGATTTGAAACGACTAAGATATACACGTTTTCATAAAATTGCCGTAACTATTATTTTTAGAAAAACTATATTATTTTTACGAGACAAGTGTTACGGTAACCAAAACGACCATATTGAAGGCTATTTTTAACTATGACGTAGAACTTTTTGTAACCAGATGTCTTCTAATAAAATTAAGATCATCAAGCATATTTTCCAAAACGACCAACCGTTTGTATAGCGGAGTTGTAATAAATTATATACGGTTGCTTAAACTTTGCCGAAACTCACTTTTTAAACAACATTTGGACAAAATCACCATATTTAACCTCTATTATCTTTATGTTCGAGACCTCTATGACGAAAACTCATGTACTAAAACTTCTAGATTTTGATACAAGCTTTCCAAAACCGTTGAGTTCGTTTCCTAACGTTCGACGTACACCATTTTACGACTAGTTTTTCGAAGCCATTTTTGTCACTTTCACGAAATTTCCAACGACATTATTTTACGACGAAAAATTGAAATTTCACAATAAATCATTAAGAAACCATTGTAGGATGACATTTTGATGTAAATACTTGTGAAGTAATTTAAGAATGGTCAAGACGTCAAAAGAGTATTTTTCGACGATAAGTATTATTTTCAAAACTCACAAATGGTATAAATAACATACGAAATGCATGCATAACATTACATCATAACTCATCACGTATCATAACATTCATGATAGGTCAAGATTAACGTATCACACTATACCTCGGTGTACTCACTCTTGTCATCATACCAATTTATCAAGTGAGTTTTCATAGCCCCGTCGTACATGTTTAATTATTTTCAAACCTACGGGGGAGAATACATTGCACAACATTTTTATTACGATACCAAGTATGTTAAATTCATTTACATTGCTTAAGTTACCACATGCCAATTGAAAGTCCCCATTATATCACATGAACCGTTAATCGTAGAAGCGAGGGTGAGTGGATAGATCTATCGAGGGTGACTCCTCCATCCGGGTTGGTGAATCCCAACTAGTCATACGGATGCATTTCATTTAATAACATTATTGAGTTGTCTGGCAAACACTCTGTTGGGGCATACATCATGAACAGTCTAGTTTCGGTGTCATGGACTTATTGCAATTGTAACATTTTTCTGTGACATGATTGTCATACCTGGTCTATACTTGCGTAGTCGTATAAAACATTTACATAAACCTATGATTTCTCACCAACATTATTGTTGACCGTTTTAGCAATGTATTTTCAGGTAACTAGGCATACTCATCATGGCATGGTTAAGGAACCTTTTGAGTCGCGGCGTCGACTTATATCATTGTACATTATGGCACTTTCTTTCAAAACATCGTTTGGACTTGTAATATATTTATATTTCCGCAAACTTTATAAACTTTTGGGACCTATTTTGTAACTCTGAACGTTTTTATTAAATATCAAACGATGTGTTTTTAAACGACACTTTAGGTCGTTCAATATAACTGTGATTGTGGTGCTATGACAGTCTATCCCCAGGAATTCCATTCCGCTGCAAAACAGGTAAATTGGGGGTGTGACACCCGCACTTAAACCTAAGTGTAGGGAAAACCTCCCCTTTATCCGTTAAATAAGGGTAGAGTCAGGCTCGTGACTCGAACAAAATTATGCAATTGGGGCAGTCTTGGGGCAATGAAAATCGAAACATTTTAAACCCATACACTATGCGAGTCAAACACTGTATGTAAAACCCCAACCCGAAAAGGTTAGAAGTGTCACATTATGGTGTCATATCAGAACATACAATTTAAAATTTTGTAAACGGAAGCCTTATAAAATAATTTACCAAGTCATATAAACGAATGACTTACAAGAAAATACAAAATCCAATATGTCCCAAAACAAAATGAAATCTAAAAACAATAACTCTTCAAGTTAAATCAAAAATGATAAGGTGACTAAGGTCGGTCTACTCGAATAATCCAACTCTCAGCCCATCTTCAAACCTAAAAACCTGCCGCAGGAAAAGAAATGCGGCTGAGCTTAAAAAGCCCAGTGAACAGATATAACAAAACAAAAGCTAAACGAAATCAGAGATAAAAATGAAATGAGAAAACTGATAACAAGGTCGCAAAGAGGAGAGAAGCATGAGTCAATGAGGATCCTGCAGAAACACAATTACACAGATATCCAAGAGGAACATATAATAGAAGAGGACAAGCACCTATCACATCGATGACATATACGCAAGCTCATCTAAATAACCAGGCGTACAATAAATTAGGAAGTCAGAGTACAAATAAGCCAAAGGGAAATCCAAATGCTAGCGGAAGCAATCAACGAGAAAGTGAGCATGGCAATTACACAAGTTAAATAATTCACAGTTAATAACATAACCTGTATCATAACAACGAAATTACTAACAGTAGTCAAAATATAGTAGCCACATGTATCAAGTAGGAATTCAGAACGAACATTATATCTGAATGAATTATCTAAACAAGGTCCTAGTATAGCAACTAAACAAGTTAACAAGCCAGACTACATACGATGAATCATTTCCCAAATAAAACAGAAGTCTAAGCAGAAATGTAACATAGCAGGTCAACAATCAGCAGCCAAGAACACTAACGAATAATCATAGCCCACAAACATAATTGAATGAAGATATGCATGATAAACAGATAACTTAACTGCTTTCACACAAGCATGATTAATAGACAGATCAAAGAGTCACATAACAGTATGATAAACGGTTGGTCAGTTATTATCATGACAATAGGTGAATGAGACAATCACGTACTAATCATATTGTAGCAGGGCAACCGATAGTCATGTAAAACATGTAGAAGCATAATCAAATTCAATAATCATATAATAACCCGGTATGTGAATGGAACAATGGTCTGAAGTAACGGACCCAGAGTATGACAGATCAATGAAACATAGTATATATAACATGGTAGTAGAGTGAGTCACATAAGGGTACTGAGTAATGGGCAATTAATACAGAATATGGTGTGTTGGGGAATACAGAAGGGATAATATAGGTATATCAAAAGTGTAAAGGTTATCAGAAATCCATCCCAAGCCAACAAAACAAACAAATATCAATAGTGGCAATAGTTGCCAATAGTATCCAATAGTAGCCATTGTATTCAGAGGGGTGACCTCGGAATACCAAACTAAATAAGAGGGGAGACCTCAGTAACCAATGGAGTAGCTAGCTCCCAGACTGTGAGGGGGCACCGCATCACCAAAACATATCATATCATATCAAATGCAAATCAAATCAAATCAAATCTAGGTTGCATCCATACGCTTCTGAAGACAAATAGTGGCCATACAATATATATTGAGCTCATAATCAGATAATAGAAAGGGACGGTGTAGAACATCACTCAACCACACTAGAGTCATGCCATTGGTATATCAATGACACGACCATGTTACCTTCATGGCTAGGGAAACAATATTTGGCTCGGGTATCAATCGGAAGGGTCAAATAAAGGTCCACAGTGTAGCAATATGTCAGTCATCATAATCAGAAGTTCAATATCAGTAGCTCACAATTCAAAGGTTCATAGCAACAGTGAATATCAAAGTCCAATATCAAAGGTTCAGTAACAGAGGTTCAATAACAAAGGTTCAGTAACAAAGGTCCAATAACAGAAGCGTCGATAGCAAAGGAATCATAGTAATGAAATATCATAAGCGAACAAATTCAAGGGATCAGCAAGTCATAAGAAATCCCTATTGAAAAGGGATAGAATATCTGTACCTCAAACCGCCAAGCAAATCATCCGAAATACAGAAGGAAAACAAAGCTACTCCTTCATCCGCGGATCTACACGAATAATGATCGTTTAATTCTTCGGAAGCTATTTAATAATTTAGGATTCATCATGATTCATATTTCATAATTAAGGTGTCTTTCTATTTTTTTTAGAAACTTCTTTACTTAGTAATATTCCACATTTAGCAACTTTGGGGTCATATCCATTAACTAGCCAACTTAGGGGTTTACAAAAGATAATAGATTAACGTAAAGGTTTACATGACAAATATCATTATTTTAGGTTCCAAGTGACAATTTAGTAAACATAAAGACTTAATATTATCATATTATAGTTTAGGGTTGAATATGTCAATTTAGAATGGTCTAGGGTTTGCATGTGACAATTATTAAATTTTAGGGTCACATGTGAAAATTTAGATTTTTAAAATAACTAATGCTACGTAATATACATTGATTCAATATTTGCATGCAATTTCGACTCGAAACGGACGGACGGAAAAGTCGTAACATATTCGAAACACGTCCTCGGTACTACCACGATACCGAGACTCGACTAAACAAACACCTAACCGAGTACTCACACACGAACACAGTTCGAAAACACGAAGACTCAACGAGATATGATTGAAACCGAAACCAATTCCCATGCCAATCATGAGACCATTCACGTGATTACCTCCGATCGATTAGTACTTATCATTTAGTGACTTAACAAAGATGTACGTATATAGTCGTATGAACTTCATCCTGATTATGTTCGACCCATGACATGCACATCAATACATATATCATTCATGAAATTTGCTTGTTTTAAATTTCACAACTACAACGTACATACACTTATAGATTAGTATATTTATAAATCATGCAAAGACAAGTCCAAGAGAAATGCTTACATGCGAAGAGGGAAAAGAAACTTCGAGACCAGATGTTAGATCAAGACCAAAACACAACACGCACGCCAAAAATAAATAAACCACAATCGATCTCCAACACTAGTCGACCAAAAGCCCGAAGCTTTGCAACTCGCGAATCACAATGAAGCTATAATTTAAATCCTATGTAACTCGAACATACACCGCAACCTTAACCAAGACGCGAGCCAAAACTCTCGTTAATTAACGTTAAAACTTTCATAAAAATACATTCGAATGACAAATGATTATTTACTAGATGTAGCAACGAGCATGAGTATTTTTCTTTTTACAAATGATGATAATGTGTCAAAAGGTTTCACTAGGGCTCGCTACAACACAGCTTCATTCATGGCTTTTCCCAGATTTAATAAATTTAAAAGGTTCTTTTTAGGCTTGCACACTAGATTTAGAGTCACATATATATGGCTTGATTCAAAACAGAAGATAACGAGGAAAACATGGTCGATTTAGTACTAGATTAGTTGAGTTATCACTATAATTTCATGTGGTGTATAAGGGTATTCATATTAATGAGTTAACCAACATAACATTAGCATGATTTCAATAGCATATTGTTATGTGTCTAAATAAGAAAGTCAACAGAAGTCAACTAAGGAAGGTCAAACAAGAAAAGTCAAACAACCCATTTTACCCATTCTTTGTATAAATACAGAATTAGTGTTCATTCGTAGTTAGCTAATCAATTGTAAAACACTTTCTCCTTTTGTATTCTCTCAGTACAATTCATCATTCCTAATAACAATCATTGTTCTTCAATTCGAATTTCTATTCTTATTTGCTTGAACTCCTGTTGATTGAACTAGGCTATCTTCGATTCTTTGTAATCCTGGATCAGTCATATCTGTTGTGTACATAACAATTGGTATCAGAGCTACTTTCCCGACTAGATAGATCCCAAATTTTGTTAAAGATTCATTCATACTTCCATTTTCGAGCCAAAATCCAAAAATACGTACCAAAATCATTCGTCTTTCCGATTTCCAATCACAAAACGTGTTTTTGTGTCAATTATTCATAGTTAGTTACAAATCTTGATAGTTAGTTACAGTTCTTGAAAATTTGTTACAGTTGTTACTCTATTTTGGAAAAGCTTGTTAGTTGTTACTCTATTTTGGAAAAGTTTGTTAGTCTGTTTCAATTCTTGGTTCACTTTTCATCAAAATGCCTAGTTTAACACGTTCTAGTACCAGTAATGAAGATGAGCCTATGAGGGAGATGATGAGGCAATTGAAAGAGGAATTAAGGCGTGATTTGTTGGTAGAATTAAGGGGTGGTGCTGTTACTGGTGATCAGAATCTGGTGGCAATGAATCAGGGTGTTAATCAGGGCCAAAATACTAAGTTCAATACGGTCACAAAGCTTGAATTTCCAAAGTTTAGAGGAAATGGGGTTAGGGAATGGATGTTTATGACTGAGCAATTCTTTAAAGTTTGTAACGTTCCTGATGAGAATAAAGTAAATCTCATTTCTCTACATTTGTTTGGCGAAGCTTTGAAGTGGCATAAGCAGCTTCGATGCATAATTCGAGGAAATTTGTCTTGGGTGCATTACAAAGAGGTGATTTTGCAAAGATTCGGTAATGTTGAAAAAACGCAATTTTCTTGTAATAGTGTTAAAAGTTCAAGTTTTCGTTTGAATCTTGATGATGATGACGATTATGTGGTATATGGTGGTTATTATCAAGTGAAAGATTAAAAAGGTTATAGTGCACAGGAGATGCTTGATGAAATGCCAATAGAAATTTTTTCTAAAGAAGGTGTTAAAGAAGCGAGTGATATGGTTGAGAATAATATTGGTAATATGGTTCTTGATGAAGTTTCTAAAGAAGATAATAAAATGCAAGAAGTTGAGTTTAAAGATTCAACTAAAGCCGATGATGGCTACAACATATGTGCGGAACCTGATAACTGTGAGAAATAGGAATCAGTAAGGGTGGAAAAGGAGTCAGCAAATGATCAAAAAGTCAGAGAATTGCTAGACTCTAAACCTGCAAGGAGTGGAGTGACTGAAACCTATAAAGTAAAAGATACTAAAATCACGGATGTTCAAGATCAGATGTTCACAAAAGGTCCTAATCAGGGTGACTTGGGTGTAGGAATGAATTCAGGGGAAAGAGTGGCAAATGATATTAATACCATTGAAGTGTTGAATTCAGAGAACGTTGAATCCACTGAAGATGAGTTGAAATCAGTTGACGAGGGAAATGGTTCAGTTCTTAATATGGCCGCTAGAAGTATTATAGAAGGAGCTGAGGGATTTAATGGATTGATTGCTGATCAATCGTTGACATCAGGTTTTAATCGAGTTGGTATTGGTGATATGCATAAATGTGAAGTCCGGTTGATAAGAGTCGAAGATGCATTATTGTTGAGGTTACGGGAGTGTTTGATTTGTTTGGACACTTCTTTGGTTGGTCAGGCACAACGAGAAGGTGAGTATATTTTAACAATTATACAAGTGTTTGATCCAGGTGGAAAACGACTTTGTGATTCAAGGGGTTCTAGTGGTGAGAATGTTGTTCATAAACTAGAATTGGAGACAGATTGTAGTATAGTTGTGACAATATTATATGTTAAATCATTGTTAGGAATGAAAGTTAATGAGTTTTGGATTATTAGTCTTCGAGATAATGTGGTTCAAGTATGTGTTTTTGAGAATATGTTAGTTTTAGAAGGAGCTTATATTGGGATTCCAGTCACTGATCTTATGTCACGAACTTTGAATGTTAGTAAGTGTCACACCTGTCCATATTATTATAAAGCATTCATAAGGGAGATGGAAGTTGGGTGTGTGTGTTCATTAGTCATACAATTGGATTTGGGTTCTGTTGTACAAGTTTGCTCGAATCATGTGGTTCATGAATGTATGGTTTTTAAGATGGAAACCATAAATGAAAGCATTTTATGTCAGCTTATTACTAGAGACATAGAATGGGCAAACCTCACACTTAGTATTGAACACGAGAATAGATGTGCAATAGTTGATGTCACCAATCCAGAAAGGGCTGCAACATTGGACCATGGAGATGTGATTAAAAGAGAAGTACTAAGAAGAGGTCTTGAACATATACCTGATTCTTTAAAGCTATGGGAATCAGTTGTGGAATTTGATAATGAAGAGGATGCAAAGTTTTTGTTTCAGAGAGCTGTCGAGTGTTGCATGTTACAGGCGAAAGTGTGGCTCGATTTAGCTTGGTTAGGGAAGTACGATGCTGCGAACCATATCAGTCTCTACATTTTGACTCAGCTTATCGAGTTTTTGGCATCGAGTCGCCTAATAAGTTGGTCAATTGTAGAGGGATTCGCAACAAAGTTGTTTAAAGAGTGGGTGACTTCAATCCTTCACGCTCGGAAAGGACTTCAGCTGTTAGATTTTATACAGGGATCGTGTAGTTGGGTTATGAAATGGATATTCACAAAGGGTGACTTGGTTCTGTTGTTGCTGACTTGGTTATGTTGTTGGTTATGAAATGGGGTGTTTGGCTTAAGACAAGGGAAGGATGATTAAAGGTATTAAGAAAGGTTACCTCCGTTGATTTGAATGCTTGGATGCTTGAGGACAAGCATCATTTTAAGTGGGATGGATTGTTATGTGTCTAAATAAGAAAGTCAACGGAAGTCAACTAAGGAAGGTCAAACAAGAAAAGTCAAACAACCCATTTTACCCATTCTTTGTATAAATACAGAATTAGTGTTCATTCGTAGTTAGCTAATCAATTGTAAAACACTTTCTCCTTTTGTATTCTCTCAGTACAATTCATCATTCCTAATAACAATCATTGTTCTTCAATTCGAGTTTCTATTCTTATTTGCTTGAACTCCTGTTGATTGAACTAGGCTATCTTCGATTCTTTGTAATCCTGGATCAGTCATATCAGTTGTATACATAAAATTTTATCTTCAGATTATGTACATGTATATGTTGTATATATGAAAAAGAAAACAAGGAAGATAAAGATGGTACCTCCTACAGAATTTACGAGACAAAAAGCAGAACAAGGACTTGACTCCAAATCATATAACCAGCCCTCGATTGGCCCTAACTCTCACGAAGGATTTTGTAGAGCAGCAACCTCCAAGACCCTTGAACCGAGACCCTTTCCTACGAGTATAATCCAGTTATAAACCCACGGTTTTCAGTGTTTTTTTTTTCTCTGTTTTTTGAATGTAAAATGGTAGTTACAATTGAAGTGGTAAATTAATATGGGAATAATGGGGTGTTAATTTGGGAGAGTAAATGGTAGGGGTGTTCAAAAAATCCGAGAAACCGACGAACCGAGCCGATCCGCTCAATACAAAATCGCAAAAAACCGATAACCGAAGAAACCGAAACCGAGAAAAACCGAAACCGGAAAAACCCGCTTATCATGGTTCGGTTTCGGTTTTTACTTTTAGTTATCCGTGGTTACCCGAATCGAACCGCCTATAATATACATGTTTCAACAAACTATTCTTAAAAATGTACAAGTATTAACGATCTTATTGCATTATTTTATCGTATAACGCATTTTTACTTACTTAATGGCTATTGTGATCATTTACTAACGTCCATGGATTACATATGATTAAAGTGATCCTACTTATAAAAGTGAAATAAATAATATTAATTATTTTGTTACATATGATAATTTGAGTGCTTTTATAGCGACGAAACAACATTATTATGACTTAAATCTTTTCAATGTTATTTAATTTTACTACAATTGACATATTACGTTCTAATTTATGTTATTGTTCGTCCGATTCAATTCGATTAATTTTTTAAAATGGTTAACCGTGACCCGAACCGCGGGTAACCGCTCATTTCGGCTACTCGCATGTCCGGTTACCCAGATAGAACGGTTTGATTTCGGATAGTAAAATGAACTACCCGCCCCACAACAAATAGTTACAATCTCTGACCGAACCGAGACAAACCGCCCCGTGAACACCCCTAGTAAATGGGAAAAATCATGGAATTATGGGAAGTTTATTTCAGCCGTGAACGGGGTAATTTCATTGACCAATTCAATGTCATTCAATTTACCTAAACTACAATGTATTAGTTTTATTTTATATTAATGTATAGTATAAACTTTGTACATAATTAGGTCCAAGTAACTTATACATGTGTGTTAAATACTGTGAGACATAAAGTGGAAATTGATTTTTATTTTCTTGTATCATTAGGTCATTCATAAATTAAATGTTAAAACATATTAAACGAGCTTGAAATATCTTACGTATTTCACAATTATTAAACTTTAGGGGTAAAATGGTTATTTTACACGTTTAAGATTTTAGGGTTTTACATTGTCTGAGGCCCAACACAATTATACGACTACTGAAAAGGAATTATTGGCCGTTGTTTACGCTTTCAAGAAATTTCGATCCTACCTTGTCTTATCAAACACAATAGTGTATACCGACCATTCTGCCCTCAAGTATCTCTTGGCAAAGCAAGATGCTAAGCCACGATTACTTCGATGGGTTCTCCTCCTTCAAGATTTTGATGTTACTATTCTTGAAAAAAAAGGAGCGGAGAAACTTGCTGCCGATCACCTTTCTAGATTAGAAAATCCCCATCAAAGTGTGCTTGAGAAAAAGGAAATCACGTAAAAATTTCCCCTCGAGACACTTGGGATGGTTTCTAAGAAAGATCCGAACACCCCATGGTTTGCCGAGTTTGCAAATTACCATGCGGGCAATTTCATCATGAAAGGGATGTCATCCGAACAAAAGAAAAAGTTTTTCAAAGACGTTAAGCACTATTTCTTGGACGACCCCTACTTGTTTAGGATTTGTGTGGATCAAGTAATCCGGCTGTGTGTTCATGGCCAAGAGGCCCGTCATATCCTAAATGCTTGCCATAACGGACCCACTGGTGGCCATCATGGTGCAAGCTACACCGCCAAGAAGGTTTTTGATTTCGGGTTTTATTGTCCTACCATATATCGAGACGCTCATGATTTAGTTAAGTCTTGTGATTCTTTCCAACGTCAAGGGAAAATTTCGCAAAAGGATGAAATGCCACAAATTGCTATTCAAGTTTGCGAGATTTTTGACGTGTGGGGCATCGATTTTATTGGGCCATTTCCATCTTCAAAGGGTAATAAGTATATCCTTGTGGCCATCGACTACTTGTCTAAATGGGTTGAAGCGAAGGCGCTCCCTACCAATGACGCCTGAGTCGTTGTTAAGTTCTTGAAAAACTTGTTTTCCCGATTCGGAGCACCTTGTGCTATCATCAGTGATCGCGGTACCCATTTCTGTAATGAACAATTCGCTAAAGTTATGGCTAAATATGGAGTTACTCACCGTCTTTCTACCGCGTATCACCCGCAAATGAGCGGACAAGTTGAGGTCTCCAATCGTTGTTTGAAAAGGATTTTAGAAAGGACTAAATCGAGCTTCATGGGCCGATAAGTTAGATGATGCATTATGGGCTTTCCGCACCGCATACAAGACACCCATCGGGTCCACCCCATTTAAGTTGGTTTATGTAAAAGCTTGTCACTTGCCCATCGAGCTCGATCATAAGGCATACTGGTCCTTGAAACATGCAAACTTTGATCTTAAAACCGCGGGTGATCACCGGAAAGTTCAATTGAATGAATTAAATGAACTTAGGGATCAGGCCTACGAGAATTCTTTGATTTTCAAAGAGAAAACTAAGACGATTCATGATGCTAAAATCAAAATCCGTGTGTTCAACATTGGTGATCAAGTTCTCCTCATTAACTCTTGATTGAAGATATTCTCGAGCAAACTCAAAACCCATTAGTCCGGACCATTCACCGTTGCTCAGGTTTTCCCGTATGGAACGGTAGAGCTTTCTCAGCCCGATGGCCCAAATTTCAAGGTAAATGGTCATCGTGTGAAACATTATTTTTGAGGGGACAACGCGTCTATGGTTTTCCTGGATCTCCAAACTTTCCCTAAGGACAACTGAATTCGGGGATCGAGTCAAGCTAGCGACTCGGTGACCAAAAACAGTAGCGTTTCGTGGGAGGCACCCCATGATTATCTCTATCTTCTTTCTATTTTCTAATAAGTGACGTGAAGGGGTTAGCCTCTTCGATTTCTCGTGTTTGGTTGTTTGTGATGTTTTGTCTAGGATTTTCCCGATATGAAGACTCTCGTGCTCGACCACTCGAGTTTCATGAACGATGCTTACGGAAATCCGATATCCGAAATATTATTGACTAACGTTTATCTTTTAAGCATACTTAATAAACGGTTTTAAAATTTCCGTTATTACCCTTGCCTTTAAACATTGAGGACAATGTTTAGTTTTATTCTAGGGTGGGTAATCTTCAATTTGATTTGACCGCACTTGCTTTATTTTTGTCGTATACTCTCGCAACCCCGTTTTTCCTTAGAAAATGAAAAGAAAAATTTGTGCAAAAATGAGAAAATTTAAAAAATTTTGTAAGCTTTTTCTAGTTTTATGATTGAAAAGTTCTTGCTAGTCTCTTAGACGTTACTTTAAATATGCGTTTTTCTTGAAATAGCCTTTGCTAATTGCTTAGATAAGAGGCTATAAAATGCGATTATAGCTCACAAGGCCAAGAATTTGCAAGTCTCCATAAGTGATTTTAAATATGCGAAGCTTGAACAAGAATTTGCTAGTTTCTAATGAGTGACTTTAAAAATGCGAGACTTGAGATTATTTTACGAAGCATTTGCTAAGCTAATATATGTTTTGACACCGTGTTGACTTTCCGCTGGTGAGAATAGGAATAGAATTCTGACTTGACCGGGTGTGTTGAGCCCTAGCTTTTTCCCTTAACCATAGATAATTTAACTATTGGCTAAGCATCCGCGGATCTCATTATTTGGGATTTTAAATTTGCAGAGATCGAGGAATGATAGAGTTACTTATGAGTTTAGATGCTAAGCGTGGAGTAGATGGTTCTCTTTAGAGCCCATCAAAGGTACTTATGGCTTTTTGCTCCCAAAAAATTGTTTCACCCCATATCTGTGAATAAATAATTAAAGATGTTCAGTTTTTGACGATAGTTAGTTCTTTGTCTTCTTTAGAGAATCCTTGCCCATAAGAGTTGGGTACACATCGAGGTACTGTCAGTGTTGCGGTGTAAAAAACCGTAGGATTTGGAGTTTGGCACAAAAATTAACATGAAATAAAGCCAAAATGTATTAAAGTTGAAAAATCCAAAGCCATAAAAGTTTTCTATGTCTAACGGTACCCCCGTTGTCATGGACTTCTAAAAAGGTTGAGGAAAATCCAAAGTCATAATAAGACTTCTGATAAAACGGTAATCCCGTTGATTTAGTGGTTGAAAATACCAAGGGCCTAAATTGCAAAAATGAAAATGTGCTTAAATAAGTGTTAAGCCAAACTTTGAATCCGGGAGATGTCTAAATAAAGCCTCTGTCTCTGGACTCGTAGATGATTTGTTTCGGTCGCCATAAAAAGGAAATTCTCCCTAAATCGTGTGAAATTAGGACCATGATATGGACCTCATTCTTGTATGCAACGGTTTTTTAGGGAAGATGGATAACTAATTATCTACTTAGCTTCATATCTTTATTAGAATAAAAATTATCGAAACAAGAAATTTGAAGAAATTAATTTCTCACAAAAATAAAATAAATAGAGGAAAATAGGAAAATGGGAGCAAAAGGTAATTTTACAAGTAACTTCCATGGGTAGTGTTACCATCTAGAGTCATATTTAACAATGATTTCGATTTTACGCTTAGTTTGGGGACTTGTGAAAAATCAGGGACGATGTATTCTATCCGTATGGTTCCTTCACGCTGTGTTGTGTTTCTTACTCCGTGATCCTAAAATGTCGTTTGAAAAAATGTAGGAGTTATCGATCAACATGAAAGTTCAACAAACCCTCACTCATAATTGGAATGTGCTTAATCGTAATATCTATACATGTGAATAAAAAGGTAAACGGGGCGTTTTTAAAATTAAGGGTTCTTAAGCTCTTTTGAGGAATCTTTGCTACTTCTTCATAGGTTTAGTAGAAATAGATTGAAATCCTTAATTTTAGAAGCGTGAGTTGATTGCATTGCGTGGGGACACGGCAATCGTCTAGTCTGGGGTATTTTGATATGTGCAAAAACACATATCATTTCTTTATCAAATCAGACCCAAAATTACCAAAAAAGAGCCTTTTATTGCTAATATTTAATGGTTTCTTGAGTTTATGCATGTGCAGGTACGGATATGTCAAAACACGCAAACGATAACCAAATCTGACAAAAACCCGAGTACGTGAGATAAAGACTGCTATAGCTGAGCCGGAAGGTCAGAATGGAGCAATTGTGAAGATTTTTATGCTGAAAAGATGATTTCTGAAAGATATGATAAACTTTGAAGAAATATCAGATTCAGTCCCTCAACTATCATCATTTGGCAGAAAATACCCTTGAAGTTTTAGAATTTACAAATTCAGTCCTTGGTTATTTGAAGAATCGCAAGAAAGATCCTTGGATTACTTTTTTGGAATTACTGATTTGGTCCCTGAAGTTTTAGTTTATACATGATTGGTCCTTAAGTTGCTAAATGGGTACAAGCCAAGTCTAGGTCCATATCTATACTTAGACCCAAAACTACCAAACGCACAAAAATCAGCCCTGGTCATCCACACTTTCACCCAGTCAACTAATATACCTCATTTTGAACCTTTCTCCCATTTGGCCTGGTCACACACTCATTTGAACCTCCCTACTTAAGCTTGGTCAACTGAGTCAAATGGATAAAAATAATATTACCTCACCCCAGTTACCCCACCAAAAATATTACCCCCTAATTACACCAAAACCTAGAAACGCATGAACCCTAAAATAACCCCCAACTTCAATTAGCCAAATTACTTAAATCGAGGGCAATTAAGTACTTTCACCTGACACACACTGACACACGGATGCCACACTGGCAATTCGTGTGTCATTCACCTCAAATACTTTCTTATGATTGGTTCATGGGAATGTGAACATGATCCAAGGGTCGTGATGAAAGGATGTAAGGTGGGGAATGATATGACGGGTGTTATTGACTCAGAGAAAGCACAAGAAGAAGCACAACTGACCTCATTCTGGATCTTTCCAAGCTCAAGGCTCTCCTATAAATAGACCCTTGTTCACAAGTTGTAATCATGTAATTTTCTGAGTAGGTTTTATAGTAGTTAAGCTTGTTTTCATTCAGTATTTTGTATTTCTCTTTCAATTACTTGTAATCTGTTTTAATGAATGAAATTAGTTTTTAGTTAATTTCTCAACTTCAATCTTATTCCTGTTTTTAGCTTTCATATTACCTTATTAAGTTCTATCAATCATATTTTCAGCTTATTCAAGTCTAGTTTTAGCTTATGTTTTCATCTTATCAGAAATCATAAAAAAACAATAAAATCTCTTAAAAATAAAAAAATATTTTATTACTGTTATAAGTTCTTATTTAGTTTTAGAAATTGTAGTTTTAATCATTAGTAAAACTTATTTCAGCTTGTTAAACTGTTTTCAAATCATCTACTCATAAGTTACTTAAAATTCTCATCAAAGTCAAAGTAAGTCAACTGCTACAATTTTGGGTTCAGAATTACTGATATGAGATGGAATTGGGTTAAAACTGAGCTAGATTTGGGTTGAAAAGCAGTTTAGGATAGTGACACTTTGCTGATTTGCAAGCCATAGTGGCTGGACACTTGTAAGTGTCTAGAATCCGATCCTTTCATATCTGTTTTGCTGCATCATTAGTTTAGTAGTAATCTGTTAGTGTTTATTGTTAATTTGCATTAGATACCTTTAATATTGCATATTAGATCATAGATTGTTGCTGTCTTAGATTAGATAATAAGCAAGGTTAGTATAGATTGCATATTAGTTTGTTTAAGTACTGATTGGCATTAGTGGTTAAACTATGTTAGAGGTGTAGTTCTTGGTTAAGTCTTGATAATTTATTCTCATCTAGGTTAAATTGCATCAATTCAATCAGCATATTGCACCTTAGAACCATAAAAGTCAAAATCCACTATAATCTGCTCTATTTGATACATCAGTTAGGTTTCTGATAAAGCATAAGCTGCAATTAGGTCTATAAATTAGTGTAGTAGCTTAATTTAGTTTCATTTCATCATAATTCGTCATAATCAGTCCATACATTTGAATCATATCTCATTTTAGTCAAAGTTTCCAAGTTTGTTAAAAAGTCAAAAGTGAAAATATTGGTTTTTGCAATACTTTGTGGATTTTTAATTGTTTCATTCCTGGTTCAAAAATGTTGAAATTTTGGGAAAAATAACGTCAGCTGGTCTATTTTTGAAAAGTGAATTTTGTGGAATTTTTGGAATATCTTAAGCACTTAACAAGCTCTTTAATATAAGTTGTTTTGCCCTGTCTCAGCACTCAACCTACATTGAGTGTGAAACAACTTTCTTGCAGACCTTGCACAGGGGTCAAACTAGCTTGTTAGGTTTCCAAATTTGATTTAGTGGTTTTTTGATTGGTGATCTTGAGTTCTGCAGTTCTGGTTTTCAATTTAGCTTATTAGGATAGTAGTTGCTATAGCTTAAAGTTGGTAGGTTTAGGCTGTTTTGGCTTATTAGTGAAATTGAACCAAATCACTGAATTTTGTTCATTAAAGGAATTGAGTAGTTTTTTTCTAGTTGATATCAAGTAGAATTCGCATAAATTAGGTTCTGGCATTCTTTGGTTCACTGTAGAAGCTTATAGCTTATTTTGAATAGCTTATTATTAAGCAGTTTCTCATCAGTTGGTATTTCCAATATTGCATAATAGTTTTTCTCATTTTTCCTTGGATTAGTATAATATTTTAGAATTTCTTTGAATTTTTCATAATTTTCTAGTACTGTTTACTATTTTTCTTATTTAAAATCACTTTTTAAGAACTTTTAATTACTTTTTAATACAATTAATTCAGAAAAGCTTCAAAAAAATAAGTTTCTAATTTTACTAGATTAAGAAAAATATAAAAAGAAAAAAAAATAATTTTTCCATATTTTTGCTAGTTAAATTTGTAAGTTTTATAATTTAAATTAGTTCTAATAGTTTTTAATTCATAGAAATTAGAAAAATCATCAGAAAAATACAAAATCAATTTTCAAAAGTTTCTTTAGTCATTTTAGATTTTTAAAAAATTATTTTCATAATTTTTACATTTATTTTCATCATTTTTACAAATTTAGTTTTAAATTAGAATTTATAAATTAGTTTTTTAATTCAAATAAATAAAGGAAAAATTATAAAAATTAGTTTTAAATCATAATTAAGTTTTAAATTGCAATTTTTGTTTAAAAATAATTTTAGATCATATTTAGGACTTAGATTAGACGAAGTTGCATTTTATTTACGTTTCTTTAATTACGTTTTAGTTTAACTAGCGTATTTAGGATTCCCCGTAGTGTAATTTCCCTTTTATGTTTTCCCAATTCCCGTTGTTCAGATAAAAACAAAATCAACAATCCAAAACATCGAGCATTTTAATAACAAACCTTAAACGACGTTGCGCATTCACACCTCGTTGGGACACGACTCGGATTTCCTAATCCGTATCACTTATCACTCACGGGATTTGATTTACTATCCTTTTTCCTAAAGAGATTTTAAATTATTCCTTGTGGTTATTTTTGATATCGATATTGTAAGTTTTATCCATAGACACACCACCCTAAGCCTACAATTTCACAAATCAGAAACTCATAGTAAGATCCTAAATTCACGTAGGGAACGTGAAGATGAGTCCTCAAGTGTATGCACTCGCCTCTTTTGAACCTCAAAAAGTAACTTGAATTGAATCGCGAGGACGCGATTCCTTGTAAGGATGTGGAAAACTAGAAGGGGGGTTTAATAGTTTACCGATTAAAAAGTTTTTTTTGAAACTTATTGAAAGATCAATTGATATTGATCTTAGATATGTTAGTGAATAGTAATCAACAATATGTAAAGAGTAGATAAGGAAAGAAACAATCAAACCACAACAAGCTTTTTATACTGGTTCGGTCTACTAGGACTCTTTTTCCTTGCCCTACTCTACTCCCCGAGTCTCACACTCGAGAGTTTAACTTCACTAGTCAATGATTCGTCGGGAAATCAATAATAGAGAAGTGTAGTATTACGGGGTAACTCAAACGTGTTAGGTTTGAGCACCGAGATCGTTCCGAACGAGGGTTGAATGGAATTTTCAACTCACGTCGCGATTATCGGGATTTGAATGCGTTAAAAAGGATTTTGAGGATTTCTAAACTACGGGGCAAGCAATAATAATAAAAGGCATATAAATCTACTAATCCTAAGGTGCAAACAAGTAATCTCAATTAAGTACGCAAATTAAACTAAAGACGAAAATTACTTTATGCCAAAAAAACGTATTCTAAAATGCAAATTAATCTATTTTAACCCCTAAAAGTGATCTAATATTTTTCTACAACTAAAAATGTGATTTAAAAATTATCTAAAATTTAAAACTATATATATATATATATATATATATATATATATATTTTTTTTTTTTTGAATTAAAATCTAAATTCGGGTTTTTATGTTTTTAGGATTTTTTTTTAGAGATTTTTTTAAAAACTAATTTAACTAATTAAAATTTAAACTAATTCAAATGGCAAACTACAACTAGTGACGATGAATAATAAGCTAAGAGTATGATACTAAAAAGACTTAACAAGCATAATACGAATAATTAAACGTAACGGTAAACTAAGAATCTAATCTAAAAAAGAAGTAAGAGAATAGAACCCGATGATTTTTACGAGAGAAATAAAACCACCCGATCTTATAAGCACAAATTAATATAAAAGTTTACAACTTTATTAATCTTATCCACTAATTAGTAAGTAAAGTTTAAAACTTTATTCACCAACAAGCTTAAAATTACTAAAGCTTCAAACTTTATGTATTAAAAATTCTTAAAGAC
The DNA here is from genome assembly GCA_910596185.1 of Chrysanthemum makinoi. Classification (NCBI taxonomy): domain Eukaryota; kingdom Viridiplantae; phylum Streptophyta; class Magnoliopsida; order Asterales; family Asteraceae; genus Chrysanthemum; species Chrysanthemum makinoi. The sequence goes on along the minus strand of OU343218.1, from coordinate 21,184,602 downwards.
CCTTAAGCTCCACGCCTTATGAGGTAGGATCGAATTACACAAACAAAATCAAAACTTTAATGGTTAGCACAAATATATAAATATAAGATTTTTATAATAAAAAGCTAAAATAATAGATAAACTAATCTTAATAAATCAAATCTTAACCACCAAACTCTCTCAAGGAGATATGTTTCCACAAAAACTAATTTGGGTATTAAGGTCAAAGATTTAAAATACAAATTTTTTTTTTTTTTAGCAAGAAAAGAGAAGAAAGTATTAAATAACTAAACAAATAGGAAATTTAAAATAAAATAGTGAACTAAAGAAAAATTATATTTTTGGATTTTTTGTAAAAAAGACAAGATTTTTAGAGACTTTTTACTATTTTTAAGCTAAATAAAACAATAAAAACATAAACTTTAATAAAAATAAGCAATAAAAAAAACTAAACTTTTATAAAAAATATAAATATGATATGTTGAGCGTGTGCACGGAGCGTATAAAATACACTCACACAATCTTACTATAACTCAACTCTTCATGTTATATTTTTATAAAAAGTTTTATAAAAATAAAATGAAATAAAAAGGATTAAGAGATGAGAAGAATATAAAGATGCAAGAAATAAATAAAACTTTTATAAAACTAAAGAGCATAAAATTAAAATACAAGAGTTTGGGTACAAGATACAAATAAAGATGATGATAAAATGAGGTGAGGGAGGTGGGTATTTATAAACCCCCAAGTTACACTTTGGCCCCTAATAATATTTCATAAAGACCCCTAAACTATTTAACTTGGCATAAAAATAGCCTATCAAAACTTGGTCCCCAAGTTTAATATTTGTATGCTTTGTAGGCTTGTAGCAGATTTCATTTTTTTGGCATTTGGTCTTGCGTAGGAATGCAGCTGGGCTTCGCTGGGCTTGAATGGTGCATGTGGACTGGGCCTTGGTTGGAGCGAGCTGGGCTTGCTTTTGCGTCTTGGGTCTCGTGGGACTAGCAGCCAAAAACATTAGCGCTGAGGGGAAGAGGGGGGAATTCGAACCCCTGACCTCTTGGTTAGAGGTGCAACCACACAACCAACTTTGCTACACCACTTTGTTGTTATAACTTGTCTTTCGATTCCTTTAAACCCCTTTTCTTGCTGATCCATTTTCTTTCTTTTTAAACATCTTAATTAATTGTAGTCTTCGTTCGGGCTTTGTTTGGCCTTAAAATTTTTCTTTTCTTTCCTCGATGCTCCAAATAAAATTATCATTAGACCCGTAACTTCGTGCTCCTTCCATTCTCGTGCTCGTTTTTGTTCATTTTGCAATATCCGTTACCTGTACATACATAAACACAAAAACACAAATACTTATGGCTTTAGGGGTTAGTTTTTGGTCTTTTTGGTCCGGTTTCGATAACGAAAAGGTATATGTTTTTACATATACCAAAATACCCCAGACGAGAAGATTGCCGTGTCCTCACGCAATGTAATCAACCCACGCTTCTAAAACTAAGGATTTCAATCTCTTTCTACTAAACCTTTGAAGAAGTAGCAAAGATTCCTCAAAAGAGATTAAGAAACCCTTATTTCTAAAAACGCCCCGTTTACCTTTTATTTCACATATAGATATTACGGTTAAGCACATTCCAATTATGAGTGACGGTTTGTTGAACTTTCATGTCGATCAATAACTCCAGCATTTTTCAAACGACACGTTAGGATCACTAAGTAGGAAACACAACACAGCGTGAAGTGACCATACGGATAGAATACATCGTCCCTGATTTTTCACAAGTCCCCAAACTAAGCGTAAAATCGAAATCATTGTCAAATATGACTCTAGATGCTAACACTACCCATGGAAGTTACTTGTGTAATTACCTTTTGTTCCCATTTTCCTATTTTCCTCTAGATTTTTTTTTATTGTGAGAAATGAATTTCTTCAAGTTTCTCGTTTGGATAACTTTTAATCCGATAAAGATACAAAGCTAAGTCGATAATTAGTTGTCCACCTTCTCTCAAGAACCATTTTCCCAAAAATGAGGTCCACATCAAGGAATTTTATTCACTTATACTTTTGATTTTTCCATTTTTTTTATTTTGATTTTCTTTTTTATTTATTATTTTTTTTCATCATTTTTTTTTTTTTTTTTTTTTTTTTGCACTTATACTTTTTCTTATATGAGCTATGAACTACGGAGCTTCACGGGGTAATTCCGAGACTATAGGCTTCATGAAATGAGGATCCCGGCTGGCTAGGCTAAGACCTCACTCAATCCCGGCTAAAGATCCAAGGGTCCGATCTCGACACCGCAGTTCATAACTTTACTTATTACTTTTCACTTATCACTTATTGCTTATTTATTTATTACGGATCCTTGATGTGTACCCAATTTTTAAAACAAAGATTCTTTTAAGAAGATAAAGAACTAACTATCGCCAAAAACTCAACATCTCTAATTATTTATTAGACAGATATGGGGTGAAACAATTTTGTGGGAACAAAAAGCCATAAGTACCTTCGATGGGCTCTAAAGAGAACCAACTACTCCACGCTTAGCATCTAAACTCATAAGTAACTCTATCATTTCTCGATCTCCGCAAATTTAAAATCCCAAATAATGAGATCCGCGGATGCTTAGCCGATAATTTTTAGATTATCTATGGTTAAGGGAACAAGCTAGGACTCAACACGCCCGGTCAAGTCAGAATTCTATTCCTACTCTCACCAGCGGAAAGTCAACAAGGTGTCAAAACATATATTAACTTAGCAAATGCGTCGTCTAATGAAATCAAGTTATGCATATTTAAAGTCACTCAGGGAAACTTGCAAATTCTTGGTTAAGCTTCGCATATAAAATCACTTAGGGAGACTTGCAAATTCTTGGCCTTTTGAGCTAAAATCGCATTTTATAGCCTCTTGTCTAAGCAATTAGCAAAGACTATGTCAAGAAAACGCATATTTAAAGAAACTTCTAAGAGACTAGCAAGAACTTTTCGATCATAAAACTAACAAAAGCTTACAAAATTTTTTAAATTTTCTTATTTTTGCATAATTTTTTCATTTTCTAAGGAAAAACGGGGTTCCGAGAGTACACGGAAAAAAACAAGCAAGTGCGGTCAAATCAAATCGAAGATTACCCACCCCAGACTAAAACGAAACATTGTCCTCAATGTTTAAAGGTAAGGGTAAGAACGAAAATCTAAAAGCCGTTTATTAAGTATGCTCAAAGATAAACGTTAGTCGATAAGATTTCGGATATCGGATCTCCATAAGCAACGATCATGAAACTCGAGTGGAGAAATGACAAACTTCGAGCACGAGAGTCTTCATATCGATGAAATCCTGGACAAAAACATCACAAACAACCAAACACGAGAAATGGAAGAGGCGAACCTCCTCACGTCACTTATTAGAAAACATAAATTAGATAAAAGGATAAGCATGGGGTGCCTCCCACGAAGCGCTACTGTTTTTGTTAAACGAGTCGCTAGCCTGACTCGTCCCCGAATTCATTTGTCCTTGGGGAAACAAGCGGAAGGGATACCCGGATCAAAGATGGTATCCTCACTCCGGAGGGAAAGAGAATGGGTGGGTTGGGAGGGGAAGAAAATGTCGGGCTCCAGCACATAAAGGTTAATTCCTCCCAAACTCACATAAGGTATATCAAGAAAGAATGATCCATCATCCGGCGGTTTTGCGGGTGGACGTCGGGATGACGGATCAAAGAGAAACAACTCCATAGAAGAAGGGAGTCCATGGTAAAGAAAAATGTAGTTTGAAGGTTTAACAATGAAGGCATCCAAGATAGGATCCTTTTTCCGGAAAACTTTGGTTTTATGAATGTCTTCTCCGATGAGTATCCCAGGGTTAAAAATCTTGTCCTCGGAAAGGAACGAAATCAAAGTATTATCTACGTGAAAATCCTCACCAGAAGAGGAATCACTCTCGGATAAAAAATAGTTGAGGACCTTAGTATCAATAAGCTCATCAGTCGAAATCTTTACTTCTTTATCTTTCTTCGGGAAAAACGGATCATCGTATTCGTTTTCTTCATTCTCGGAAAGAATCGAGTCGGTGGGAGCAAGTTCATCGGTGAACTTCTCGAAGTAAATCGACGGATCTTGATATAACAAATATTCAATTTCGCGTAAGTCGGCTCTAAAATCAAAGACGTCATCCTCATTTCCCGGTGGAAGAGGATCCATGCGAGCGAGTTCATCGGCGAACTCCTCGAGAAGTAAATCAATGGAAGAATCCTTGAGCTCGGGCTCCGAAGGATTAGTAGATGGCTTGACTTCTTTAATAAATTTTTCTTCCGGAGGGATATAAGAATCCCCGTAAAGCATTTTTTCAATCAAACGAATATCTCCTTCGATGTCGATGTCGGCGTTATCAATTTCCGGTGAAACTGAATCGGAATTCAAATAAGCCTCAATTTCTTTCATGATAGAATCATCCTCCTCAGATTTAGTGAGGGATGAGGAAGAATCATAAATTATTTGTTTAGAAGAAAGTTCCAAAATTTCAGAAGAAGGAGTGGGATTGCCACTCAAAGAAAACTCGACGTTTTTAGGAACAAGATCAATCCGATACACAGAAAGCGGAGGTGGGACAAGTGGTGTGCTCTTAGAGCTAGCATCTTCCACCACAACCGTTGTAGTCTCCTTTTCTAGTTTCTTCTTTTGCTCAGCACGTATCGTAGACAAACTCTTAACCGTGAAACGTGAAAGACTCAGATCAATTCTTGATGTCTTAGGCCCAACTTTTTGAACAACCGGAGGTTGGACGTTTTTGGTACTTCCATTATGAGTAGGAATTCCCGGGTCCTTTGTCACTTCGGGGTTACCAATTTTGGCCACATCATATTGTTTGGTAAAAGATTTAGAAGTATGGTTAACGTTAAACGTGACGACTTCTTTTCCAACTCTTAAAGTGATTTCTCCTTCATACACATCAATCAACGCATGGCCCGTCCTTAAGAAGCATCTTCCGAGAATAAGGGGCACACGAGGGTCGGCATCGAAATCAACGACAACAAAATCTGCGGGGAAATTGAACTTCCCCACTTTAACAAAAACATCCTCGGCTATACCTATTGGTGTTGTCGTAGTTCGGTCGGCTAGCTCGAGGGTCATACATGTCGGGGTAAGTGGAGGCAATGAAAGTTTTTCATAGATTGATTTCGGCATCAAATTAATACTCGCGCCAAGATCGGCCAAGGCGGAGCACTGAATAATTCCTTGAAAATCGCACGGAATGAGAAACTTACCGGGGTCACCTAACTTTTCGGGAAGTTTCTTGAGAATAACCGCCGAACAATTCTCATTCAAAGACGTTTTTGCCAAATCCACAATTTTCTCTTTGTTACTTAATAATCCCTTTAGTGTCGAAACAAACTTAGGCATGAGAAGAAGAGCATTCGCGAAGCTAATTTCGAAGTGAAGATCTTGAAATATTTGAAAGAATTTTTCCATTTGAAGATTTGCTTGTTCACGTTGCTTTTGATCATTCATCCTTGACGGGTACGGAATTGTTGTTTTTGAGTTAGTCTTTTCAGCACTAACCGGAGCATCCTTAGGCTCAGACGTCGAGACTACCGTGGGTTGGACATTCTCGGTACTCCCCTCATTAGTAGGAAGCACCGGTTCCTTTGTCACCCCGGTCTCACGGTCTACCACACAAGACGGAGAAGAAGAAATAGTGGGAGGAACCGTGGGTCCATCATAAGCAACACCACTTCGGGTAGTAATCGCTTTCATGTCACCTCTCGGGTTAGGAATCGTATTACTCGGAAGAGAACCGGAACCCGAGGGTTGAGAATAAGAAGTAGAAGGTTGATTAGCTTGAAAGAAACTAGCCATCATATTCCTCATTTCACTCATTTGCTTGTTACTTGTAGCTTCCATTTCTCTTTTGAAATCATTCCTCATGCCGTTAATTTGAGTTTGCAAATTTTTAATGGTGTTGTCGGAGCTCTTCATGTAAGACAGAAACTCGTTGTTTGGAACAGCTTGATGAGGTGATTGATATTGTTGTTGAGGAGGTTGTTGATAAACTTGAGGTGGAGGAGCTTGGTAGTTTTGATTACCATGATTGAGATTGGCTCCTCGGTTTTGATTGTAAGATTGGTTTTGATAACGGTTTTGGTTTTGTTGAGGAACGGGTGCAAAACCGGGTGGTCCCATTTGGTTGGCACGGTATCCTTGGTTTTGATTTTGAACCGGATTAGCAGAGGCTACGGAAGCATTTCGGAGATCGCCATCGGTGGCTTGACAATTATAGTACGGATGAGGACCACCGCAAATAACACATGTTTCGGTAACGGCTTTGACTGGTTCGGATTTCTGAATCTTAAACTCTCTCATCATAGAATTAATAGCATCAGTCAGCCCACTCAACTCACTCTTCAAACCGTAGTTATCATTAGTAGCAATCTTAGAAACAACCGGTCGGTTTCTAGACGAGAAAACTTTTGACTTATTTTCGATAATCGTTCTAATATCGGTGGGCATACGACTCAAGATGTTACCACCGGCGGCCGCGTTAAGCGAATCTTGATCAGACGGCGTTAGAGCATTGTAGAACGTATCAATCTGATGAAGATCGGTAAAACCATGATTTGGGCATTTTCGCAAAAGTTCTTTAAATCTATCCCATGCTTCTCCAAAACTTTCGTCAAATTTTTGTTGAAAATTTATGATTTGATTTCGTAACATTGTTATTTTTTACGGAGGAAAGAATTGGTTCACAAATTTCTTAGAAAGATCTTCCCATGTTGTAATAGAATGAGGGGGTTCTTTTTCTAGCCAAGTCCGGGTTGCCCCCTCAAGGGAAAATGGAAATAATCTCAACTTAACTGACTCATGAGTGACGCCCCGAAAGTTTATCGTAGAAGCAACTTGATTAAACCAACGGAGGTGTGCGTGGGGCTCCTCATGATCTAAACCACAAAAAGGTTTGTTAGACACCAATTGTATTAAATTTGTTTTTAGTTCGAAATTTTCGGTGTTAATTGGTGGAAGGACGATAGCATCACCGTAGCCGTCTACGGGAGCTTGAAGTAACTCGTTCATCGTTCGAGTATCTGCCATGACGATGGGTTCTTCAACGATAGTACGTAACTCGGATACGTCTATTCTTCGATTACGATTACGTCGTGACTGAGAACGAGTGCGCATGCACTAAAAAATCAAAAATCAAAAAGGAAAAATAAATTTGAAAAAGGAAAATCTTTTTGGTTTTTATATTTAGAAAACTTTGAAAACACAGTATTTTTGTAACCTTCGCGTCAACCGGTGCTCGGTAGCTCCCAAAAGTACGCGCAGCGGAGCGGGAACGAAGAGTGGATCGTTCTTCAGTCTGCAATTTAATGTCAAGACTTTCCTTATACCCCGTGTATAGGTTGTACTTCTGAGGTGAGCCGACGTAACAATTGACGTTTCGGTTTCTTTTGTTGGTTTTTTAATTTTTATGGTTTTGTAAACACTCTAGGAAGAATGTTTTGGTTTTTAGATGTTTTTGGGTTTTTAAAAAATTTATATTTACAAAAACGACGGTAACTTCACTAGGGGAAGGATCTTCAAAAGCACGCGATTCGAGAAGGAAATACGAAAACTCACTACAAGCCCTCCCCGGCAGCGGCGCCAAAAATTGATTCGATAAAAATCAATAATAGAGAAGAGTAGTATTACGGGGTAACTCAAACGTGTTAGGTTTGAGCACCGAGATCGTTCCGAACGAGGGTTGAATGGAATTTTCAACTCACGTCGCGATTATCGGGATTTGAATGCGTTAAAAAGGATTTTGAGGATTTCTAAACTACGGGGCAAGCAATAATAATAAAAGGCATATAAATCTACTAATCCTAAGGTGCAAACAAGTAATCTCAATTAAGTACGCAAATTAAACTAAAGACGAAAATTACTTTATGCCAAAAAAAACGTATTCTAAAATGCAAATTAATCTATTTTAACTCCTAAAAGTGATCTAATATTTTTCTACAACTAAAAATGTGATCTAAAAATTATCTAAAATTTAAAACTATATATATATATATATATATATATATATATATATATATATATATATTGTTTTATTTTTTATTTTATTTTTTTTTATTTTTTGAATTAAAATCTAAATTCGGGTTTTTACGTTTTTAGGATTTTTTTAGAGATTTTTTAAAAACTAATTTAACTAATTAAAATTTAAACTAATTCAAATGGCAAACTACAACTAGTGACGATGAATAATAAGCTAAGAGTATGATACTAAAAAGACTTAACAAGCATAATACGAATAATTAAACGTAACGGTAAACTAAGAATCTAATCTAAAAAAGAAGTAAGAGAATAGAACCCGATGATTTTTACGAGAGAAATAAAACCACCCGATCTTATAAGCACAAATTAATATAAAAGTTTACAACTTTATTAATCTTATCCACTAATTAGTAAGTAAAGTTTAAAACTTTATTCACCAACAAGCTTAAAAATTACTAAAGCTTCAAACTTTATGTATTAAAAATGCTTAAAGACCCTTAAGCTCCACGCCTTATGAGGTAGGATCGAATTACACAAACAAAATCAAAACTTTAAGGGTTAGCACAAATATATAAATATAAGATTTTTATAATAAAAAGCTAAAATAATAGATAAACTAATCTTAATAAATCAAATCTTAACCACCAAACTCTCTCAAGGAGATATGTTTCCACAAAAACTAATTTGGGTATTAAGGTCAAAGATTTAAAATACAAATTTTTTTTTTTTTTAGCAAGAAAAGAGAAGAAAGTATTAAATAACTAAACAAATAGGAAATTTAAAATAAAATAGTGAACTAAAGAAAAATTATATTTTTGGATTTTTTGTAAAAAAGACAATATTTTTAGAGACTTATTACTATTTTTAAGCTAAATAAAACAATAAAAACATAAACTTTAATAAAATAAGCAATAAAAAAAACTAAACTTTTATAAAAAATATAAATATGATATGTTGAGCGTGTGCACGGAGAGTATAAAATACACTCACACAATCTTACTATAACTCAACTCTTCATGTTATATTTTTATAAAAAGTTTTATAAAAATAAAATGAAATAAAAAGGATTAAGAGATGAGAAGAATATAAAGATGCAAGAAATAAATAAAACTTTTATAAAACTAAAGAGCATAAAATTAAAATACAAGAGTTTGGGGTACAAGATACAAATAAAGATGATGATAAAATGAGGTGAGGGAGGTGGGTATTTATAAACCCCCAAGTTACACATTGGCCCCTAATAATTTTTCATAATGACCCCTAAACTATTCTATCTTGGTAAAAAAATAGCCTATCAAAACTTGGTCCCCAAGTTTAATATTTGTATGCTTTGTAGGCTTGTAGCAGATTTCATTTTTTTGGCATTTGGTCTTGCGTAGGAATGCTGGTTTGGGCTTCTCTGGGCTTGAATGGTGCATGTGGACTGGGCCTTGGTTGGATGGCTGGCTGGGGTTGGAGCGAGCTGGGCTTGCTTTTGCGTCTTGGGCCTCGAGGGACTAGCAGCAAAAAACATTAGCGCTGAGGGGAAGAGGGGGGATTCGAACCCCTGACCTCATGGGTAGAGGAGCAACCAGACAACCAACTTTGCTACACCACTTTGTTGTTATAACTTGTCTTTCGATTCATTTTAACCCCTTTTCTTGCTGATCCATTTTCTTTCTTTTTAAACATCTTACTTAATTGTAGTCTTCGTTCGGGCTTTGTTTGGCCTTAAAATTTTTCTTTTCTTTCCTCGATGCTCCAAATAAAATTATCATTAGACCCGTAACTTCGTGCTCCTTCCATTCTCGTGCTCGTTTTTGTTCATTTTGCAATATCCGTTACCTGCACATACATAAACACAAAAATACAAATACTTATGGCTTTAGGGGTTTGTTTTTGGTCTTTTTCGTCCGGTTTTAATCTAGAAAAGGTATATGTTTTTACATATACCAGTCAACAAGCTCCTTTCACCGGTGGAGAAACCTTTACACTTCGCTTACACATATTTTCGACACAAAGCTAGATGTCGAGTTCTTTTCTAGGGTACAACCACTCCCACATAGGCACACACAATGTATTTTAAGGACTAAAATACTAACCACTCACACTCACAAGATTAAGATGGTTTGGTACAACAATGATGTATGAATCAACAACAGAAGATCATACAACAATAAACAAACAAAACTTCCAACTTCTTGTTGAAGCTTGAATGTATCTTGATTCGCAGCGAAAGAGACACCGTCAAGTTTAACTCACACAGGCTAGCCACTTGTGAATGACTAACCGTAAGAAACTTAAAAAGGCTCAAACACTGACCAATAATAAGAAGTGTGTAGTATGTTGGGTAACTCAAACGTATTAGGTTTGAGCACCGAGATCGTTCCGAACGAGGGTTGAATGGAATTTCCAACTCACGTCTCGATTAGCGGTATTTGAATAAGAGAAGGGGGTAAAATGATATATTCTAAACTACGGGATAAGGAAAGCAAATGGAACATCTAATCTACGGGGAAAACCTAAGAATTATGGCAAACTACGCAATTCTACATTAAAACGCAAATAAGGAATTTAAACGAAACGCGAAAAAAAAACAACTACGTCTATTCTAAATCCTAAAAATAACCTAAAATTACTTTTACTCTAAAAATGATATTAGAAAACTAATTATGAATTAAAACTATTTTTTAGGAATTTTCTTGAATTAATTCTAATTAAAAACTAATATTTAACTTTAAAAATAAAACTAAATAACTAAAAATTATGAAAAAGAGAGAGAAAATTATGGAATTACTTTTCAAAAATCTAAAATAACATAAAAGACTTTTCCAAACTATTTTTATATTTTTCAGATTAATTTTCTATTTTCTACTAATTTAATACTATTTAAATCTAATTTAAATTGTGAAAAATACCAAATAAAAGGGGAAAAATAAGGAAAAATCTTTTTTATTCCTTTTATATTTATCTTAAACTGGGAAAATTGAAAAATTATTTTTTGAAACTTTTTCTCAATTAATTGCAATTAAAGCTATTTAAAAATGCCTAAAAACTGAATTTAATAAAGAAAAATAGTAAACAACAGCTAAAAATTATGAAAAATGCAGGGAAATTCTAAAATGATATTCTAAAGCTATGAAAAATATAAAAACATGGGCTTATGTGTAGAATTAAAGAGCTGCAGTGTAAATGAACCTAAATAAGCACTTTGAAAATAAGCTAATAAGCACTATAGTGAACCAAACTTCTACACAAGCTAAGTAATACCAAAACTACTCTAAAGCAACTATCTATTGCTACTCCTAACTGCTAAACAGTGATCTACCAATGATTATGGCTAACTGATATATAAGCAAAACAGGAATCTGACCCTACTATTTAAGCAGTTCTAACTGCTTATCCAATAAGCCAAAGTGAAAAACAAAAGTGGAGATCTGTAGACCACCTAGCCAACTGCAAATGGACCAAATTTGAGACCATGAAAAGCTGTATTGAACCTTGTGCATTTGCTGCAAGATCTATACAAAATGGGTTTTCAAACAGTTTTGACTTTCTTAAAACAGTTAAGAAGGTTGACTTTAATGAGATTCAAGATCAAATGCAGGACTGATATGGATGAATAAAGATGTATGACAGATATAGCAAGCTAGATTATCCAATCTACACCTATATGACAGATTTGAGTGACTGGTTTCAACAGGTATTAGCTTAAGAACAGTTAAGGTGAAACTTTGACTAAAAATGAAGATTATGCAAAACTAGGACAGATATGAGTAAAGGGAACTAAAGCAAGCCTGAACCAACTGAGCTACTCTTATATCTAAACCTCTATCACAGTCCTTAGCACTAAACCAAACACTACTTTAGCATGAACCAATGACATTTAAAGCATATCCTTCACTGAAAACTGCATTGAATAGATTTGAAATAGACCAAATGACATTAAAATCATCTAACTAACACATTGAAATCAGAATTTAAACTCAAAACTGCTATGACTTTTCCATTTGACTTTTATTGACTTTTGCAAAAACTTGATAAAATCTGATTTTGAAAACAAGTGTACTAATAATTAACTCAGATAAGCTCCTAAAAGCTTATATGAGTCATTATAGACAGGAAGCTAAAACAAATGGAAACTAATAACAAATTAACAAGACAATGGGGATTTTAACATAAAACAGAAAATTGCATTAAATGAAATTAAGAGTACAAAACTGAAATGTAAAAGAAATTATACTACTGAAACAATAACTTGACCAGAAATTAAGAAGGTAACAGTACTCTAATACATGAATACTGGACAAAAAACAATGTGACTCAAGATGGGTATATATAGCTCGAGCTGAGGCTTGGGATCCTTTTCAGAAGATGCTAGAAGGCTAATCTCGACCATTCATTCCTCTCTTTGTCATCTCCTCAATTCTTGGCCACAGGATCAAATAGGTGAGGTGTTCCCACCAATGGGATTGCTCCAATCTTCCACGTTGGCAGTCTTTCTGACACATCAGGTTCTAGAAGCTCTTGGGATAGATTCTTAGTACTAAGATTTGTGTTTGGGATTGGGTACTTGGTGGTAAAAGGGTGGTGTTTGGGTTGGGAAGAAAGCAGGGGTGTTTGGGGCGCGTGATTCACTCCCGGACCACCCTCTTTTATTTCTCCGTCACACTTATCAACCGCTTGCGAACGGTCAACCGTAACAGATGATAAAAGGGCGACAGCCCGGGAGAGAAATGCAAGTTTACCAAGGATTAAAATATCTTTGGATCGTTTATGTTCTGGTGAGGTGTGATATCCTGAATACAACGACTGTGATAAAATGATATGATCAAGAATGTACAAAAACAGGAATCTGATTGGCTAACACTGAATGTGAATAGTAATAGCTCTGTCACAGCTATGCCGTTAAAAACGTACAATCAGAAACCTAAAAACGCAAAAAATATACAAACGTACGTTTTACTAAAACGTAAACGTTTAAAAACAAAACGACTATAACTATAATAGAGATTTGCATGTCTAGGCGACTTAAATGCAAATTAAATAAAATATAATCTATAACTATAATTTACAAGTATATACAAAAGGTTAAGATAACTAAAAACTAAAACAACAAATACATATTTACATAATAATTACATAAATGTAACAAAAATGAAATAAGAAAAGAATTATAATTATACTAAGGAAATATAAAAATATCAAAATTTTGAAGTCATTTTAATTCTATTTTTACAATTGTTTCCCGATTAAAATCTAAAACTCAAGCGTTTATGAAATTATCGTAAACGTACAAAACTAAAACGAGAATTCAGTCCAATACAACTTCCACAAATGTGAAAATTATATTTTTAGAATTCTAAAAAGATAAGAAAATTATTAGAAAAGAAAAATAAATTTTTACACAATTAAATTAATTATTATCAATTGAAAATGAATTAAATGTATTAAAAATGAATTAAATAATAAGAAAATCTAAAATTAACTTAAATAAATGAAATAAAGAATTTGAAAAATCTAAAATATCATAAAATGAATTTAGAAACTGAAGATGTATTTTTTACATAATTATCCTATTTATTATTAATTATTTACTATTATAATACACTTAAATACTAGAAAATATAAAAATAACCTGGAAAAATAAAATTTAAACTTAGAAAAATCTAAAATATTATAAAACTAATTTTAAAATAGAAAATATATTTATTATACAATTATACTAATTATTAATAATTATTAACTATTAAAAAGTATTAAAAACTAATATTATTTATTAAAAATACTAAACAGTAAAAGAAAAATCTGAAACTTTTTACAAAATTCTACAATAAATATAAGATCTAAAGGAAAATATAAAAATGGCAGCTTATGTACAAAAATAAGCTAATGGGCAAATAAGCTTATAACTATAAGCTATCACTTATCTCAAAAATGGTTCTTTTTGGTTTTTCTGCTTTATGGACTTATAAAGTACTAATATTATACATATGTGATGAAAAATAAGCTATACAAACCAAGAAATAAGCATAGCATGAGCTTATGAGCCCAACAGTTAAGCTTTTGGCTTGACTGTTGGAGCTTAAGCTCATGATAAGCTCAAAAAGAGCTATACATATAAAACAAAAGGCAAATAGGATATACATCAGTCCAATGCAACAATGTAAACAAGAAAAATGGACTGCTAAAGTGTGAGCTTATGGTTTAGACAATCAAGCTTTTGGCTTGACTTGGATGGAATTGAGGCCTCAAGGGACCTGTAATAAGCTCCACACTTGATAACAAAAGTAAAATAATATGCATACAAGCTATATGGACAACTATGAACAAGTATGTGCACTGGATTCACCTATAAGCTAGCAATAAGCTAATAGGCAAATCCAAAACCAAAGTACTGCAGTACTTTCACAAAATGGGACAAAAAGAAAGCTCATTGCAGCCCTGGAGAATAAGCTACAAACTGAAAATTAAGCACATAATCAACAAGTTGGGTTGCTAGGCTTCCTAAAAAGCCAAGCCACACAGGCTAGTGATCACTATTGAGCTTATGGGAGCTTGAAGGAAATGGTGTAAATGGACTGCATAAGCAGTCCATTGTTGTGAATGGGCAAACATCAAGCTCATATATGACTCATCAAATAAGCTCTAATAAACTCAACTTGAACTGAGACATTGAGATGGACTGCTTAGCTTCTCACAAAGCCAAGAATCACAATCTTAAGCTCATTAAGGAGCTTATAAGAACTTATTTACCAAGCCCCACTCAACTGTTTGCTTCAGTTGAGTGGACAAAATGGGACAATATAGATGGATAGAATAAGCTAATCAAATAAGCTAAAAATGGACAAATAAGCATACACATTACAACTAAGCTACAAAGGCTACACAAATAAGCCAAGTACACCAGCTAGGGTCTAATCCATGAGCTTATGCAAGCTCATGGTTTTGACAGCAAAACCATGGTGCAGGGCATGCAAACAGACAGAGTACTGAAAATAAGCTAATGAACAAGCTATCTAAAAGCTGAGAAAATGAAAACTATTATTTTTGTATTTTTCTTAAGCAGCTATATTTTGAAATCCCAAAAGGATTAAGACTAAAACTTAATAATAAATCCTACACAAAATTATACATTTTATTCAAAAATGACTATTTGAAAATTTTGACTTTTGTTCAAAACCAAAAGTTTGACTAAAATGGATTTTGAATTGATTTTAAACACTGATGATGTTATGTTAAGGTGTTTTAAGACTGAATATAGCAAGATTAACAACTTTTAAACACAAAATCAAGATCCTTGATCTTAAAAACTCAACAGTAAGCAACCAAGAAATGATCAAAAGAGATTTTGACTATTTGCTAAATGACCACTGTTTTAATGGTTAAACTGAGATACTAGATGTATATATAACACAGAACAAGCACAATCAAATAACACAAACAAGACCTACTAATATTTAAACAGGCAAATCCAAACACCCTATAACATGACTGTCTTGAAGTTTTTCAAAGCAAAAGATAGTCTAAACCAAATCTTTCAAATCCAGAGATCATATTGTGTCAAAATAGACCTTTTTCAGCCTAAACCAGATGTCAAACCAGTCTAAACCTATGATTTTCAAAAATTGGTATATTAACAGTACCAATGCAATATCAAGCCACAATCCAATCCAAGGCATTACAACATAATATAAAGCTATAATATCACTAAATAACAACAAATGATCACAAAAACATGAAAATCAAAACATCTAAAGGACTAAAACAGTTAAATGCAAAAATATTGAAGAAATGAAGCTTACATGTGATCAAGACTGAAACTGAGTACCAAGGTTAAAAGGCCACTCCTAACTTATTGTCAGTAGGCTAGGAACCAGAAAATCCATCCAGCTTGGCTTCTCTCCCCCCAGAACTGCTTATTGGATCACATTTGACTTCTGTTGACTTTTTGGATTTTTTATTTTCTTTTCTGAATTTAAAGACTAAAACTTGTTTAATGAATCTAAAGAGCCTTAAAACTTTGTCAAGAGCTTGTTTGAGCTTAAAGATCCCAATACACAACCATTAAACTTGAAATTAAATAACATGGAAAATTAAAGGAATTTAAGTAAAAACTCAAAACTGACTTAAAACTGAAATTAAACTGAATTTAAAAGTACATTACACAAGTTTAAAGTAAATTACAACATTAAGAAGATTTAAAAGACATTTAAACTAAGAAAGCAATAAAAACTATGACTATGTGACATTGGCCTAATGCCAAAGTACTTGTTCCTCTGCTTTTCTTCTTTCTTTTATACCCAATCTCATTCTCTTTCCACTCTGAATAATTCCCATCAAAATCCTTAGCCATTGGATGGCTTAAACTCATCTTAGCCGTTTGTTGCATTTTTGGCGCCAAAAAGGAGTAACAGCTGGATAGGTTGAGTGAGGGGGAGGGAAGTTGCATTAAATGAAGTTTGGAGGTTAGCTAAGGTGGGGGGAACAAAATATGAGCTGGGGGGATGGTGGTTTGAGTGAGCAGTGATAGCAGTTGGGAGGGGGAAGAAAAACGCGCCAATGGTGGTTTGGTTTGTTTAATTAATAAACGTGGATGGGTCGGGTTAAAGGGTTTGGACCGGGTACAAAATTGGGCCAAGGGTGGTTTGTTTTGGGCTTGGGGTTTAATAGGGTCCGGTTGGTTTGTAATATTAATAACATAGGGACCAAATGTGTAAAACCTTAATTCCCAGGGACCAAACATGAAAATTATGAAGATGAGTCAAAGGGTTGGTTTTGCCAACTTGAATAATCCAAGGGTTAATTTTTGACATTTTTGAAATTCCCAAGGACTAGATTTGAACATTTTGGATTTTCAGGGACTAAACTGTAATTTTCTCAAAACTTTTAGATTTTCCACCAAAGGACTAAATATAACAATTTGTGATTTTAAAAAGACCTTTGGTGACTTTTCTTTTGAAATTTTGACTCAGGGACTATTTTTGACAATTTTGGAAACTTTGGGGGACTGAAACTGCCAATTTTGCAAACTTTGCTCATTTTTCATCAGATTTTGATAGTTTTGCATTTAAAACACATAAAACACTGATTTGTGATATTTTGATCATTTTGATGTGTTTCTGAGCATTTTTAGACGTTTTGCAGTTCAGATAGACCCAAAAATGATGAGTATTTACACACTCATCAATCCCCCACACTAAACTATTGCTAGTCCCTAGCAATCTTTTGAAAAAATTTAATGGATTTCATCTCTTTACCAAAAGCCATTATACGGAGTAGCCAAATGTTTCAGTTCAAGCAAGAACCATGGTACACTGATAACCATGTGATTTTGAGCAAACCACCAGCTGTTCAACGGATTTGATTTTGTCTTTACCAGAAGCCGTACCCTTCTGGACTAGCCAACTCTTAGATAAATTATCAATATTATCTTTGGTGAGCTGATTACCAATTATGGATTTTCCACTGCCTTTACCACAAGCCATAATCTTGCGGGCTAGCCAACTCTTCACTTTTTAGGATATGGTGAGTTGATTACCATACAACTTATTAGCAAGTTGTCAACTACAAACGGATTTGAAATATCTTTACCAAGAGCCGTTTGCTCCTGGATTAGCCAATCCTTTGTTTATCAAACATGGTGGACTGATTACCATTTGTTGTGTTTAGTACGTAGTACTTCCACTAAAAAAATTTTTTAAATTTGGCCATTTTGGGGAAAAAGGGACTAAAAGGGTACATTTATGATCAAATTCGCCAGAATTTCCCCCCCACACTTAGAAATGAATATTGTCCTCAATATTCAAAGCTAAGTGAGGTAACACAACAATTATTTTATTTTTCAATATTTACAATTTTCAAAGTTTTTTTTTTTTTTTACAACAGGTGGGTTATTACCCCCACACTAGGTGGTAGAACAGAGAAAGAAGACAGAAATATGGGTGAAAACCCATATAGTGTGGCTTGTTTTTGATAACCAAGTCACTAGCTTGACTTGACCCCGAATTGAATGGTTCATGGGGAAACTGAGTGGGATTGCCACTCAAAGAATGGGTGAGAAATTGGAGTGGGATTGCCACTCACAGAATTATGAATAATCATCACTTAAGATGAGTCTAAGAATCATAAAAAGAAACTTAGAAAAGGCGAGAAGAATCTTTTTAATTTTTGATTTTATAAAAAGAAATGGAAAATATTTTTGTATTTTTAAAGTTTTATATATATATGTACAAAAGAAATTCCTAACAACCGCCCCTCGAAAGGGAATCTGGGTCTGACAGAGCTCAGCAACTGTAAACAGCCAACAACCAAATGTTGTAACTGAGGGACTTATCAAACTGGGCAAGTTGTGCAAAGGAAAAAATGTTTTTGTATTTTATATTGTTTTTGAAATCTGAAATATATTATATATAATATATACAAGGGATAGATATAAAACACAAGTACGTTACGCAGCACACCTCCCCGGCAGCGGCGCCAAAATTTGATTCACTCCCGGACCACCCTCTTTTATTTCTCCGTCACACTTATCAACCGCTTGTGAACGGTCAACCGTAGCACAGATGATAAAAGGCGACAGCCGGGAGAGAAATGCAAGTTTACCAAGGATTAAAACATCTTTGGATCGTTTATGTCCTGGTGAGGTGTGATATCCTGAATACAACGACTATGTGATAAAATGATATGATCAAGAATGTACAAAAACAGAATCGATTGGCTAACACTGAATGTGAATAGTAATAGCTCTGTCACGGCTATGCCGTTAAAAAGCATACAATCAGAAACCTAAAAGCGCAAAAATATACAACGTACGTTTTACTAAAACGTAAACGTTTAAAAACAAAACGACTATAACTATAATAGAGATTTGCATGTCTAGGCGACTTAAATGCAAATTAAATAAAATATAATCTATAACTATAATTTACAAGTATATACAAAAGGTTAAGATAACTAAAAACTAAAACAACAAATACATATTTACATAATAATTACATAAATGTAACAAAAATGAAATAAGAAAAGAATTATAATTATACTAAGGAAATATAAAAATATCAAAATTTTGAAGTCATTTTAATTCTATTTTTACAATTGTTTAACCGATTAAAATCTAAAAACTCACGTTTACTGAAATTATACGTAAACGTACAAAACTAAAACGAGAATTCAGTCCAATACAACTCCCACAAATGTGAAAATTATATTTTTTAGAATTCTAAAAAGATAAGAAAATTATTAGAAAAGAAAAATAAATTTTTACACAATTAAATTAATTATTATCAATTGAAAATGAATTAAATGTATTAAAAATGAATTAAATAATAAGAAAATCTAAAATTAACTTAAATAAATGAAATAAAGAATTTGAAAAATCTAAAATATCATAAAATGAATTTAGAAACTGAAGATGTATTTTTTACATAATTATCCTATTTATTATTAATTATTTACTATTATAATACACTTAAATACTAGAAAATATAAAAATAACCTGGAAAAATAAAATTTAAACTTAGAAAAATCTAAAATATTATAAAACTAATTTTAAAATAGAAAATATATTTATTATACAATTATACTAATTATTAATAATTATTAACTATTAAAAAGTATTAAAAACTAATATTATTTATTAAAAATACTAAACAGTAAAAGAAAAATCTGAAACTTTTTACAAAATTCTACAATAAATATAAGATCTAAAGAAAAATATAAAAATGGCAGCTTATGTACAAAAATAAGCTAATGGGCAAATAAGCTTATAACTATAAGCTATCACTTATCTCAAAAATGGTTCTTTTTGGTTTTTCTGCTTTATGGACTTATAAAGTACTAATATTATACATATGTGATGAAAAATAAGCTATACAAACCAAGAAATAAGCATAGCATGAGCTTATGAGCCCAACAGTTAAGCTTTTGGCTTGACTGTTGGAGCTTAAGCTCATGATAAGCTCAAAAAGAGCTATACATATAAAACAAAAGGCAAATAGGATATACATCAGTCCAATGCAACAATGTAAACAAGAAAAATGGACTGCTAAAGTGTGAGCTTATGGTTTAGACAATCAAGCTTTTGGCTTGACTTGGATGGAATTGAGGCCTCAAGGGACCTGTAATAAGCTCCACACTTGATAACAAAAGTAAAATAATATGCATACAAGCTATATGGACAACTATGAACAAGTATGTGCACTGGATTCACCTATAAGCTAGCAATAAGCTAATAGGCAAATCCAAAACCAAAGTACTGCAGAAGCAGTACTTTCACAAAATGGGACAAAAAGAAAGCTCATTGCAGCCCTGGAGAATAAGCTACAAACTGAAAATTAAGCACATAATCAACAAGTTGGGTTGCTAGGCTTCCTAAAAAGCCAAGCCACACAGGCTAGTGATCACTATTGAGCTTATGGGAGCTTGAAGGAAATGGTGTAAATGGACTGCATAAGCAGTCCATTGTTGTGAATGGGCAAACATCAAGCTCATATATGACTCATCAAATAAGCTCTAATAAACTCAACTTGAACTGAGACATTGAGATGGACTGCTTAGCTTCTCACAAAGCCAAGAATCACAATCTTAAGCTCATTAAGGAGCTTATAAGAACTTATTTACCAAGCCCCACTCAACTGTTTGCTTCAGTTGAGTGGACAAAATGGGACAATATAGATGGATAGAATAAGCTAATCAAATAAGCTAAAAATGGACAAATAAGCATACACATTACAACTAAGCTACAAAGGCTACACAAATAAGCCAAGTACAGTCCCCGCTAGGGTCTAATCCATGAGCTTATGCAAGCTCATGGTTTTGACAGCAAAACCATGGTGCGTGGCATGCAAACAGACAGAGTATGAAAATAAGCTAATGAACAAGCTATCTAAAAGGCTGAGAAAATGAAAACTATTATTTTGTATTTTTCTTAGCAGCTATATTTTGAAATCCCAAAAGGATTAAGACTAAAACTTAATAATAAATCCTACACAAAATTATACATTTTATTCAAAAATGACTATTTGAAAATTTTGACTTTTGTTCAAAACCAAAAGTTTGACTAAAATGGATTTTGAATTGATTTTAAAAACATGATGTTATGTTAAGGTGTTTTAAGACTGAATATAGCAAGATTAACAACTTTTAAACACAAAATCAAGATCCTTGATCTTAAAAACTCAACAGTAAGCAACCAAGAAATGATCAAAAGAGATTTTGACTATTTGCTAAATGACCACTGTTTTAATGGTTAAATTGAGATACTAGATGTATATATAACACAGAACAAGCACAATCAAATAACACAAACAAGACCTACTAATATATTTAAACAGCAAATCCAAACACCCTATAACATGATGTCTTGAATTTTTCAAAGCAAAAGATAGTCTAAACCAAATCTTTCAAATCCAGAGATCATATTGTGTCAAAATAGACCTTTTTCAGCCTAAACCAGATGTCAAACCAGTCTAAACCTATGATTTTCAAAAATTGGTATATTAACAGTACCAATGCAATATCAAGCCACAATCCAATCCAAGGCATTACAACATAATATAAAGCTATAATATCACTAAATAACAACAAATGATCACAAAAACATGAAAATCAAAACATCTAAAGGACTAAAACAGTTAAATGCAAAAATATTGAAGAAATGAAGCTTACATGTGATCAAGACTGAAACTGAGTACCAAGGTTAAAAGGCCACTCCTAACTTATTGTCAGTAGGCTAGGAACCAGAAAATCCATCCAGCTTGGCTTCTCTCCCCCCAGAACTGCTTATTGGATCACATTTGACTTCTGTTGACTTTTTGGATTTTTTATTTTCTTTTCTGAATTTAAAGACTAAAACTTGTTTAATGAATCTAAAGAGCCTTAAAACTTTGTTAAGAGCTTGTTTGAGCTTAAAGATCCCAATAAACAACCATTAAACTTGAAATTAAATAACATGGAAAATTAAAGGAATTTAAGTAAAAACTCAAAACTGACTTAAAACTGAAATTAAAATGAATTTAAAAGTACATTACACAAGTTTAAAGTAAATTACAACATTAAGAAGATTTAAAAGACATTTAAACTAAGAAAGCAATAAAAACTATGACTATGTGACATTGGCCTAATGCCAAAGTACTTGTTCCTCTGCTTTTCTTCTTTCTTTTATACCCAATCTCATTCTCTTTCCACTCTGAATAATTCCCATCAAAATCCTTAGCCATTGGATGGCTTAAACTCATCTTAGCCGTTGTTGCATTTTTGTGGCGCCAAAAATAAGTAACATTTGGATAGGTTGAGTGAGGAGGAAGTTGCATTAAATGAAGTTTGGAGGTTAGCTAAGGTGGGGGGAACAAAATATGAGCTGGGGGGATGGTGGTTTAGAGTGAGCAGTGATAGCAGTTGGGAGGGGGAAGAAAAACGCGCCAATGGTGGTTTGTTTGTTTAATTAATAAACGTGGATGGGTCGTGGTTTTAGGGTTAAAGGGTTTGGACCGGGTACAAAATTGGGCCAAGGGTGGTTTGTTTTGGGCTTGGGGTTTAATAGGGTCCGGTTGGTTTGTAATATTAATAACATAGGGACCAAATGTGTAAAACCTTAATTCCCAGGGACCAAACATGAAAATTATGAAGATGAGTCAAAGGGTTGGTTTTGCCAACTTGAATAATCCAAGGGTTAATTTTTGACATTTTTGAAATTCCCAAGGACTAGTTTTGAACATTTTGGATTTTCAGGGACTAAACTGTAATTTTCTCAAAACTTTTAGATTTTCCACCAAAGGACTAAATATAACAATTTGTGATTTTAAAAAGACCTTTGGTGACTTTTCTTTTGAAATTTTGACTCAGGGACTATTTTTGACAATTTTGGAAACTTTGGGGGACTGAAACTGCCAATTTTGCAAACTTTGCTCATTTTTCATCAGATTTTGATAGTTTTGCATTTAAAACACATAAAACACTGATTTGTGATATTTTGATCATTTTGATGTGTTTCTGAGCATTTTTAGACGTTTTGCAGTTCAGATAGACCCAAAAATGATGAGTATTTACACACTCATCAGCGCGTTTAGGTTATTTTAATGTATTTCAAAAGATTTGACCCGGGTCTTGGGTGTTGACCGGGTAAAGATGTTGGATACGGGTGGGATTATTGGATTGGACGGGTAAGAGTGTTTTGATGTTAGCATATTGGGCCTTGGCTGTGTTGGGTAATGGATTAGATTATTAAGGATTGGAATTGGACTAACATTTGAACCGGTTATAAAACCAAGGACCATTCATGCAATTTTGTTAAAACCAAGGACCAAAGGTGTATTTATGAAATGGTAAGGATGACTTGGGTAAATGGGATAAGTGAAAGGTATGAGGGTATAAAGGGTAAAATGGGAAAGTGAAGGGTAATTTGTGACAATATGTGAAAGTTGAGGGATTGAAGGTGTGGTTTTGTAAAGTGAAGGGTAAAATGTGAAACTGTGATACAATGACGGGTTTACAGTGAAATCTCCCAATCTTCATCTAGAACTCCGTAAAATGACTTTTGAGCTTCAAATCCAATAAATAGCATCCCGGCATCGGCTTTCGCACACTTCTCTCTCTCGTGCTCGGTTTTCTTCGGTTTTGGCTTCTTTTTGTGTGTTTTTACATATCCATACCTACACAAGCACAAACTCAAGAAAACCACAAATATTAGCAATAAACGGCTCTTTCTTGGTTATTTTGGGTCTATTTTGATGATGAAAAGGTATGTGTTTTAGCACATACCAAAATACCCAGACGAGACCATTGCCGTGTCCTCACGCAATGCAATCAACTCACGGCTTCAAAACCAAGGATTTCAATCTCTTTCTACTAAACCATTGATATGTCCAAACCATCAAGTTATCTCACACAAGCTAGCCACTTGTGAATGACTAACCGTAAGAAACTTCAAACAGTTCAGACAAACCAATTTAGAGAAGAAGTAGTCAATGTTCCTCAAAAGAGATTAAGAAAGCCTTAATTCTAAAAAATTATCCCGTTTACCTTTTAATTATCATGTATAGATATTACGATTAAGCACATTCCGATTATGAATGACGGTTTGTTGAACTTTCATGTCGATTAATAACTCCAACATTTTTCAAACGACACGTTAGGATCACGGAGTAAGAAACACAACACAGTGTGAAGTGACCATACGGATAGAATACATCGTCCTTGATTTTTCACAAGTCCCAAACTAAGCGTAAAACCGAAATCATTGTTACAAATGATTCTAGATGCTAACACTACCCATGGAAGTTACTTGTGTAATTACCTTTTGTTCCCATTTTCCTATTTCCTCTAGATTTTTTTATTTTTGTGAGAAATGAATTTCTTCAAATTCTCGTTTTCGATAACTTTTATTCCGATAAAGATACAAAGCTAAGTCGATAAGAGTTTATTAGTTATCCGCCTTCTCTCAAGAACCATTGTCGTAAAAATGAGGTCCACATCAAGGAATTTTTATTACTAACTTTTGACTTTTTCAATTTTCAACAACATTTTTTTTCTTTTTTTTTTTTTTTTTTTTTTTGCACTTATGCCTTTACTTATATGAGTTGTGAACCATGGAGGCTTCACGGGGGTAATTCCAAGACTATAGGCTTCATGAAATGAGGATCCCGTTTGGCTAGGCTAAGACTCACTCAATCCGGCTAAAGATCCAAGGGCCGATCTCCGACACCGCAGCTCACAACTTTTCTTATTGACATTATCACTTCTCATGAGTAGCTTATTTATTTTTTTTATTTTAGGATCCTTGATGTATCTTTCCAATTTTTAAAACAAAAATTCTTTTAAGAAGATAAAGAACTAACTATGTCAAAGACCGACATCTCTAATTATTATTTATTAGACAGATATGGGGTGAAACAATTTTGTGGGAACAAAAGCCATAAGTACCTTCGATGGGCTCTAAAGAGAACCACCTACTCCACGTTTAGCATCTAAACTCATAAGTAACTCTATCATTTCTCGATCTCTGCAAATTTAAAATCCAAATAATGAGATCATGGTCACTTAATAGATAATTTTTTTATTATCTATGGTTAAGGAAACAAGCTAGGGCTCAACACGCCCGGTCAAGTCAGAATTCTATTCTACTCTCACAGTAGTCAACAAGGTGTTAAAACATATATTAACTTAGCAAATACTTCGTCTAATGAAATCAAGTCATGCATATTTAAAGTCACTTTCGAAACTTGCAAAATCTTGGCCTTGTGAGCTAGAATTCGCATTTTATAGCCTCTATCTAAGAGACTAGCCAACTTTTCAATCAAAAAGACTTAACAAAAGCTTACAAAAATTTTAAATTTTTCTCATTTTTGCACAATTTTCATTTCAAAGGAAAAGCGGGGTTACGAGTACACGACAAAAAAAATAAGCAAGTGCGGTCAAATCAAATCGAAGATTACCCTACGGAACTAGAACAAAACATTGTCCTCAATGTTTTAAAGCAAGTATCCGCGAAAATCTAAAATCCGTTTATTAAGTATGCTCAAAGATAAACGTTAGTCGATAAGATTAGGATATCGGAGTTCCATCAGCATCGATCATGAAACTCGAGTGGAGAAATGACAAACTTCGAGCACGAGAGTCTTCATATCGGGAACATCCTACACACAACATCACAAACAACTAAACACGAGAAATCGAAGAGGCGAACCCCTTCACGTCACTTATTAGAAAATAGAAAGAAGATAGAGATAAGCATTGGGTGCCTCCCACGAAGCTTCTTTTTGTTTTTGATGACCAGAATTGCTAGCAGGACTCGTCCCGAATCATTTGTCCAGGGAAGAAAATGGTAGAGATACCGGGTCAAAACGGTGTCCTCATTCTGAAAAGAATGAGCTGGGCGGGATGG
>OU343218.1:21100221-21158626 GCA_910596185.1 Chrysanthemum makinoi | reverse complement strand
AGATGGTATGAGATGGTTATTTGTGTGGGGGAATGAAGTTTCTATTTTGTTGAACCATTTGGGCCAATTGATTAGCAAGGTTCTCAATGAACATGAATAAGTTTGTGATTATGATCCTTAGTGGGTATGACGTGTGATGCTTTGGTACTTATCCGAACATTTGATAGAAATGCAGTTGAGTCATTTGAAGAGTTGAACTTTTCCATGATCTTACGTTCAAATGCAACATGCTTCTCATGTTGGAGTAAGTAAGCATACAGTTGTTCATAATTGGTTTTCCTCAATCCTTTGTTCAATTTGATTGTAGAAACAAATTTGTGCCATTCAGGGTTCATGTTGTTTACGAACTTGGAATTGAGTTGGATATTTGGCATTGTCATTTTGATTTTCCTCATATCATTCACAATTTTGTGAAACCTCACACGATATTCAGTGGCACTTTCCCCTAGGTTCATTTTAAATTCTCAAAGTCATCATTCAACTGTGACTCCCTATCTTTAGTCAGCTTCAACTAGCGAGAAGCATCTTGACCTTATCCCAAACTGCCTTGGCCTTAGTATTATGATTGCTCAGCTTGTAAATGTCTTTTGGTAAACCTTGAAGTATAATGTTTAAAGCTCTAATGTCAGCATCATATCTCTTCTTCTCCTTATCATCAAGCTCATCATACATCCTTGGTCTATCCAACTCCAAAAAGACGGTTCCATCAGCTGCAATTTCAAGAATATCCCTGGTAGTTCAAATTTGAAGTGGTCCTATAGGTGATGATGAATAATATAAACATATTAAAACAAATCAACGCAGCGGATACATCACCAAACAATGGATCCATATAGCCATATGATCAATCAAGAATTAAAATAACGATTAGCGTGATCCGCGTTTCACCACCAAGACCTATACCACGAATGGAAGTGAGAAACCAAAAGATGAATGAGGTTGATCTTTTCCCAAGAATGAAACACACTACACGTGCTTGACTACCACCCGACGCTAGTCTAGTTACGTAACCTTGAACCTTGATTCACCTACAACAGATAAACAAGGAAGAGATGGAAAAAAAACACAAACCCTAGAAGGGAATGAATTTTTGCCATCACTTTTAGGGGAGGGGAAGGAGAAAAACGTTTTTGTAAGTTGTTATATGATTAAGGTTAAGACTTGATCAAATATCCTCTTAGTCTTATCATATCACAAGTTACACTAAGCTCCTCCAAGTTCCATATTCTTCCTCCTACAACACCATATGGCCGGTTAACGATCTCGAGTTACGTAGACAATTATATATTGTAAATACAATAAATACAATCTAAAAATGGTATCTCTATGTATAAGTGTGTAACCCCATAGGCTCACATACGTCTAGCCGTATAATTATTTATTAAGACACGAGCATACTCCAACAGCTCCCACTTGCGACGTCATAATAGTCAAGTAATTATACAAACAATGGTTAGCGCTCAGCAACATGCCAATGCCCCTAGAGATATGTGAGGTCGGGCCAAATTTTTCATTAAATGGTTTATATGTCATATATCCCTTTGTTGCAGATACCATGTTGAACACTAGACATGGATCAAATGTCATTCTAATGGTTCAACTATTATGTTCTCGATCTTGATATTGAACATGATTACCAAGTGAATTAAGATTCATCTTAATCTCATTTGGGTACGCCATACAAAATTGCTCAATTCATCAGGACCCGTGAGTATCTAACTCCAAATCATGTGGAGGAACAAATCCTATTTTGACTGCAAGTGTCAATCATATGCTTCAAATCACTCCTTAAAATGCAAGACCTGCTTTCATCTCAAGTCTAAGGACAATAGACATAAACATTTGCGAGATTCACTATTGACGCCAATCCACGCAGTGAATACTCGTAGGTTGGGTCAGTCCAATGTTCATCACAATGAACATCATGTGAGTTTGGAAAATAATCACCAACACGCTCACATCTGCCTTAATTCGATGATACTCCCGCATCGTCAACAGGCAATGGACAATTTTAGAGTAAATAAATTATTCATGGATTAAACATGCAAAATTAGAACAAATTAGTATGAATGAAAACGATCATACTAGGTATTTCAAATCATTATACAATACGACTACCTAATGTTCCATTATCCAAATACTAAAAATAGATATGCATAAGACTACTTATAGGTCAGAAACCGATGTTCCCACCATGATCAAATTATGTTGTACAAGACAACAAGTAGTCATCTAAGTAAACCTTGAGACTACTTCTCCTAAAATCCATGAAAGGTATGATGATTGTGCTTTTGTATGTGTGCATAAAGTACAATATGAGTATTGCAACAATGCATTCCATAGGGAGTTTGAAGCTAGCAAAACACCTACAGTAGACATTCATTCAAACAGCTGACAAACTGTAAATTGTTCTTATTCTTTTAATGTATAATGCATTAATGCTCTCAGTTGAGCACATCTAGTCAAAAATGTCATCATTCATGATGATATCCTACCATGACTATGGTTGAGCATCATTTCAGTTAAATAAGCATCAATGTATGCAAACAAAATAAAGATCCTCAAATATCTATAAATGTTGAACATATATTTGTTCCTTTGTAGGTCCATTAGAATGTTCGTTTAACAATTATCTTATGAGTTTCACTTAGATATTTGTTTTATCAACTCATCTTGCATTCATGCAAATGATATAATTAGTCCAATATAATGAATCCTTTAGTTAAACTTAAGGTTTCTATTCATGCTTTCAATCTCATTAGGTGAGACTGATTATTGAGACTCCCCTCAATAATGTGTCATGTTCAATAACCGCTTATGTTTATTATAATAAACATATGTAACAAGGTTGTATGTTTTATTTTCTAAAACCCTCAAGAGAAACTTCATTCCAAGCTAAGTTATAAAGTGTAGCTTAATAATGTTTCTAATATGTTAACGACATATGAGATTTTATAAAATAAATATAGTGCTCCAACTTGCTCTTAGTGTACTCAGGAGTGATCTTATTTCAATCAAAATCAAATTAATGAGTTTATAGTTAACATAAGATCTCTGCTCCTAGATGCATGATCTAATACACACTTGGATTCTCATATCTTGTAGACATAATAAAGATTATATGGATTCATAAACCCTTTTGAATACACATCGTCCTCGCAAATGTATTCAATAAGAAAAGAGTTTTGAAATCATATTGTCATATTTCATTTACATGAAGACAAGTATGACAATTCATCATCTTTATACATTTAACATTTGCAAGGAGGAATATTTAATCGTTGTCAATTTCTTGAGTATGAGTAACTCCTTTCACTACGATTGAATTAAATGTGTGTACAAGTTTGTCCTTTTGAGTCTTCTCATTGAGAACATCATTTTTAACCTCACAGTCTAACTGATTGGTAAGAGATCAATCAAGCTCCATGAATTATTGTCTTTCAAGGACTGCGTCTTAACATTCATAGTTTTGAGCCATTCATCATATTCAAAATCTGATAATGTAGCTCTGTAGTTAGCTGTCACACCCCCAAATTACCTGTTTTTGCAGCGGAATGGAATTCCTGGGGATTGACTGTCATAGCATCACAATCATAGTTATATTGAACGACCTAAAGTGTCGTTTGAAAACACATCGTTTGATTTATTAAAACAATCAGAGTTTACAAAGTGTAGGTCCCAAATGAAAATCAACATGTACAGAAATAAATTTGTTACAATTCAAACGATGCTTTAAAGTTCATAAAACCCAAGTGAGACGCCGTCACTCCGACTCTATGATGTCCACATGCATGCCATGAAGTGAATGCCTTAATAACCTAAAAATACATTGCTAAAAGTGTCAACACAATGGTTGAGTGAGTTCATAGAGTTTATGTAAATGTTTAATAGGACTACCACAAGTATAAATTATGTATGACAAATATGTCACAAAAATGGTACAATTGCTTAAGCACATGACACGAAGCTCGACTGATTTCGCCCCAATAGAGTGTTTTGCCAAACAACTCAAATAATGATATTAAATGAAATGCATCCGTCCGTTTGAACCGCCAACCCGGATGGAGGTGTCACCCCGAGATCTATCCACTCACCATCGCTTCTATGAAATTAACGGTTCATGCTTATGAAATGGGGACATTTAACTCGCAATGAGGTAACTTAAGCAATGTAATGAATTTGAATATACTTGGTATCCAATAAAATGATGTGCAATATATTCTCCCCCGTAGGTTTGAAATAAAGTAAAAACTTGAATAAATCGGGCTATGAAAACTCACCTGTTGCAATGATAATAATGATATGATGGAAATCGAAGGAGGCGTAACCTCTGACAGTGACCTATTATGAATGATATGCTCTATGATAAGTTATGATGTAATGTTATGCATGCAATTCGTATGATATTTATACCACTTGTGAATTTTTGAAAATAATACTTATCGTCGAAAAATAATTTTATAACGTTTTGACAATTTATAAACTTACTTTACAAGTATATATGTTGAAATGATATCCTATGATAATCATTTGGCGATTTATTATGAAATTATAACTTTTCGTCCCAAAATAATGTCATTTGACAATTCATGAAAGTGACTATGTGGCCTTGAAAAGCTAGTCAGAAATGGTGTACATCGAGTATTAGGAAACAAACTCAACGGTTTTGGGAAGCTTGTATCATTATCTCAAAGTTTTAGTGTTTAAGTTTTCGTCCTAGAGGTTCCGATCATAGAGAAAAATATAGGTAAGTATGGTACTTGTGTGTTTAAGGGTGGTTTTCGGCAAAGTTTGAGTGACTAGATTTCATTCGTTACAACTCCGCTAGACAAACGGTCGGACATTTTGAAAAATATGCTTGGCGAACTTACTTTTACTAGAAGACATCACTTTATAAAAATTTCTACATCAAGGTTAAAAACGACCTTCAACATGGTTACTTGTTTTGCCGTAATACTTGTCTATTAGAAATAATTTAGTTTTTCTTATATAATAAAGTTACGGCAACTTGTTTAAAATGTGAATAACTTAATCGTTATAAAGTCTTTTGTTTTTATATATCCTTGGAATCGTGATAATATATACTAATATATTTTTGATAACTCGACACTTTTATAACGCTTAAGACTCATTTTTGTCTCAAAAAAGTCGAGATTATATGCTGAATTTTCTGAAACAATTATTTTTCGTCGTCAAACTTGAAAAATTCATATCTTCTTCATTATAGCTCCGCTTAATCTGTTCAAGCGCCACGGTTTCGTTTTAAAGTGTATTTTCTAAATAACTAGGCCAAAAATTTTTATCTACTGTCGAAAATTCCAGATTTCGAAAATAAGGACAGACCCTTTTCAAAACTTGTCGAAATGAGTTTTTCTCACGCCAAACCTATTCTAACCCATTCAAAACAACTCCGAAGCTATTCTAATCCTACCATACACCTTCTTAGGGTGTCATGGTTTCCTAGACATCACCAAGAGTGATATTTTACAAGGAATAATTATAGGATAACATAAATATATATAAGTCTTAAAACAATGTAAAAGTGGTATAAACATCCATAAGTCTTGCATGTTTTGCTCAAATATGATGAAATGAATACAACATGAATATGAAAGATGATGATGAATAATAAATGCTTACTAGTTACTTGATGAGGTGTATTGAACAAAGGTTTAATCCTAAACACCCTAGGTTTTTATTTCAAAACCTAAACTAAGAGTGTAAATAGAGTGATATAAACTTGACTAGAAAAATATTGATGAGCTCCTTCTTGATCCTCAATATGGCCGGTTATGGAGAAGAGAGGAGAAGAGAGTATTTTTCACCCTAAGATATTATGTGTATGAATGAGTTTTAGTATGTAATACATTTTATGTGCTAGATATTTGATACAACTTGAGTGTGAGTCACCTAAATGGTCGACATACACACACAAAAGAAAAGACTATATGTGTTGTTTAGTTAATTAATTGTATAAGTAGAAGTGTAGGTTAATTACTTAAGGATAGTTAGTAACTTGAGTAAATATTTGAGCTTGTAGGGTAGCGTTAGTTAAAAATAAATTTTAACGAGACAAAATAAAATGTATTGAAGTCATAAAAATTATAAAAATACATTTCTCACAAGTATTGGGTGAATAAATATTTATCGTGTTAAATTTACGAAAACCGTCGTAATTATTTATATTTAACAATTTATATACAAAATAAATTGAAAACATCGGGTAAACTAATAATATAATTTTTATAGTCTTAATATGAGTATAAAAATATATTAGGAATATTTTTGGAAGTGTCGGATCAAATGTTCAAAATAATTGATTACGCGATAGCGTTTATTTAATAAAAATTATGCGTTTAATGTGAAATGCAAAACTATGCATGAACTAATATGATGACAATGATGCTAATGAAATATAGACTAAACCTAGTCTATATGAAATGTCCTTGATGATTGTTCATGAATTCGCAGCTTAACCATTAAGGTTACGCGAATTTGATACTCGTAAACCTAGTTTACGATAAATGATGAAATAGTGAAACTTGAGAAATGACCTGAAATTGCGAGTTGTCACATTCGCCCACCCAAAAAGGAAATTCAGTCCTTGTTAGGTTCTACGGTGTTATTGGTGAAAGGTGAGGATATTTGAGTCGTGTCGGGTCGTCCAATGTTTTCTGAATCGTACCGCGCCTTTCCAAGACGAGACTTTGAACATAAATCTGTTGCCAACTTGATATTCTAATGGTTTGCGACTTATGGAACATACTTCCAATATTTTGCGTCGTACATCGACGTAGCTTATCTGGTTATTTGTTGTTGTTTGTAACTGATTCTTGATTTGTACGATTACTTTTTTGTTTCATGAATGAGTTATGGACGAATGAGTTGGACTTTCCTGGTTTTGGCTCGTGAATAAGTGATTGATATTTCAACCATAGAGTGCCTCAATGGGTGTAGTCAATATGTTCATGTGATAACTATTGTTGTAAGGCAACTTGTTCGATGAAGAATGATTTGGCTAATCATTTCTAGAAAAATCACTCATGCCTTGAGCATATCTTCTAATGTTAGAATTGTTCTCTCGCTCTAACCATTGAGCTGAGGATAATAGGTGGTACTCATGTCCTAATAGAGTTTCATGGAAAGATTGAAATGATTGTTAGAAGTCCAAGGAGAATCGGCTACCTTATATTAGGTTCAACTGAAATTGATACCACGTCTCGTACAAATTTCAAAATGTTAAGTCTGTCGAAAATGACCTTATTGAAAAGGATAGACTATGGGTAACAATTGTGATTCCTCAAGGCTGTTCTAGCGAATGTCTTGACTTGAATCTTACTTGCCTAAGGTGTTTAGTCTTCATGACTAAAATGTTTATTGTTTGATTATCGAAGTGTTTCCATGCTCTATGTTGTAAAGTCACAAACCTTAAAATTTTAAGTGATGTGATGTGGTGTTTAATTTCCAAAATTCGTTCCATTATTGAGTGTTTCTAAAATAGTTCATCACTAGATTGTTATCATGCTAGCATAAATATAGATATCAACTTATACTATGTCGTAGAATGTTTGTTCTAATTTCACTTGTAGATGGGGAGTCATTGTTTGTCCGATATGTTCAAACCTGTTACATCTGTTGATGTGGAAGTAAGGTTACTTGGAATTTCTAGAGAACACAATGTCTTAGAGAAAGTTTATATCGATAACCTTAGTTTAACCAAATTTTCCTTTAAGGGAAATTCATTGTAGGGAAGTTCACATATTGTTGAGGCCATGTTTAATGGAATGTTCTACAGTCTTGGTTAAAAGACTTGGTTTATCCCTATAGTGTTGCTTAGTGTGTATTCGCTTCATTCTAAACCTTGTAACTCTGTCTAGCTAGTACTTTTGAAATGATAGAATTTGGCTTCTAGTCCAAAAATAGTGGTTCGGAATGTCTCGTGATGTCTTAAAATTTTTGTTGAGTTTTGAATCATCCTATTACCTAGTTCTTAGTCCTTGTTGGTAGTTCTCAAATCTGTTTTCTATTGTTTTTCTTGTATTTCCAGGGAATTCCTTATGAGGATGGTAGTCCGTGTCAAAATAAATATTTATGAACAATTTATATGATTACAAAGTTTTGCTTGAATGAAGATTTTTTTTTTTATTATTATTTGATTTTTTTTGGAGATTTGAAATAATGTTTGTTTCTTTCATGACATAATTCTTCCTAAATTATACATAGGTGATCAGGCCATGTATAATTGAGGACAAATGATGTGATGCTTGGTTTTGTTGAAATGGTATTATGTTTCTTCGAAGTTTCAGATGGTATTCAACGTTTTGTTTTGTAACATAACGGCTCAAACAATTTTTCAGGGTAACATGGAAATCGTTTCGCGTAATGATAGTAAAGAGTTGATAAAATGACTGGAAACCAATTGATAGGGTGGTAACAAAACAGCTTGTTGTAGAACTTTGTGAAACCATTTTCCTAAGATAGTAGTAAAATAACTTGAAATAAAATTATGTGAATCAATTTTATAAAGTGATAACAAATTAACATGAATTAAGATTTGTTGGATGGTTGTGATTATCGTGAAGATAATAAGGAATAATGATTATAGTCAATTGAAAGGTACCTATTATCTGTTCCTGTCGATGATCTAATCGTGTTTCAAGGAGCAGTAGGCAGTCTAGCAGCAATAGCCCTAGAATTTCTCACAGTCCTCAAACCAATGAGATGGTGCAGTGTCTATAATCTTAGTGATGGATGGTAATAGGGTGTGTAAAATCATGCACGCGTCTGCAAGTCGGATGTATAAGTAGTATCTATGGAATGTGATGGCACGGATGGGGCTCTAGGTGATAATGATGATGAAAATGATGATAATGAAAAACCTTGTGGTGAGTTAAGAAAATAAGTTCCTTAGGACTAAGCCTATAAGTTATACCAAATGGTATAATCTGTCCCAACCGAATGATAAAAGTTGTCCTGATTCTACGGTGAATCAATAGGGATCGTGATGGTGTAGGTGCAACTTCGTCCTCCTAAAAGTGTTCAGTCTCATTATTTGATGTTATCGATGTTGAGTCAACTGAAGTTAAAAATTGTGATGGGGAATGACAGGGCATTCTCCATGTCAAAGTGATGTGAGGATGATGGGATGGGTATCTGAAGGCATCCATGTGACAATCGATTTGAAATGAAAGTAAATAACTCGAAAAATGTACGTATAAACCGCATGTAAAGTGAACATGCACTTATGATGAAATGATGAGATGCTATGATGATGTAGTTATAGTCTAGGGTCAATGATGCAACCTAGTTCTATAATCGAAGCTCGATGCCAATCTGTCACACCCCCAAATTACCTGTTTTTGCCGAATGGAATTCCTAGGAATTGACTGTCATAGCATCACAATCACAGTTATATTGAACGACCTAAAGTGTCGTTTGGAAAACACATCGTTTGATTTATTAAAACAATCAGAGTTTACAAAGTGTAGGTCCCAAATGAAAATCAACATGTACAGAAATAAATTTGTTACAATTCAAACGATTCTTTAAAGTTCATAAAAACCCAAGTGAGATGCGTCGTCACCGCGACTCTATGATATGTCCACATGCATGCCATGAAGTGAATGCCTTAATAACCTAAAAATACATTGCTAAAAGTGTCAACACAATGGTTGAGTGAGTTCATAGAGTTTATGTAAATGTTTAATAGGACTACCACAAGTATAAATTATGTATGACAAATATGTCACAAAAATGGTACAACTGCTTAAGCACATGACACCGAAGCTCTGACTGATGTTCGCCCCAACAGAGTGTTTTGCCAAACAACTCAAATAATGATTATGAAATGAAATGCATCCGTCCGGTTGGAATCCGCCAACCCGGATGGATGTGTCACCCTCGATAGATCTATCCACTCACCCACGCTTCTATGAAATTAACGGTTCATGCTTATGAAATGGGGGCATTTAATTGGCAATGAGGTAACTTAAGCGATGTAATGAATTTGAATATACTTGGTATCACAATAAAAATGATGTGCAATGTATTCTCCCCCGTAGGTTTGAAATAAAGTAAAAACTTGAATAAATCGGGCTATGAAACTCTCACCATGCAATGATAATAATGATATGATGGCAATGCTGAAAGGAGGCATAACCTATGACCTTATGAATGATATGCTCTAATTATGATGTAATGTTATATACTTGTATGATATCTATACCACTTTTTAATACTTATCGTCGAAAAATAATTTTATAACGTTTTGACAATTTATAAACTTACTTTACAAGTATTTACGTTGAAATGATATCCTATGATAATAATTTGGCGATTTATTATGAAATTATAACTTTTCGTCGCAAAATAATGTCATTTGACAATTCATGAAAGTGACTATGTGGCCTTGAAAAGCTAGTCGTAAAATGGTGTACATCGAGTGTTAGGAAACAAACTCAACGGTTTTGGGAAGCTTGTATCATTATCTCAAAGTTTTAGTGTTTAATTTTTCGTACTAGAGGTTCCGATCATAGAGAAAAATATAGGTAAACTATGGTACTTGTGCGTTTAAGGGTGGTTTTCGGCAAAGTTTGAGTGACTATATTTCATTCGTTACAACTCCGCTAGACAAACGGTCGGACATTTTGAAAAATATGCTTGGCGAACTTACTTTTACTAGAAGATATGACTTTATAAAATGTTAAACATCAAGGTTAAAAACGACCTTCAACATGGTTACTTGTTTTGTCGTAATACTTGTCTATTAGAAATAATATAGTTTTTCTTATATAATAAAGTTACGGCAACTTGTTTAAAATGTGAATAACTTAATCGTTATAAGTCCGTTTTCTACGTTTTATATATCCTTGGAATCGTGATAATATATACTAATATATTTTTGATAAGTCGACACTTTTTATAACGCTTAAGACTCATTTTTGTCTCGTAAAAAGTTGAGATTACATGCTGAATTTTCTGAAACAATTATTTTTCGTCGTCAAACTTGAAAAATTCATATCTTCTTCGTTATAGCTCCGTTTTAATCCGTTCAAGCAGCCACGGTTTCGTTTTAAAGTGTATTTTCTAAATAACTAGGCCAAAAATTTTTATTTACTGTCGAAAATTCCAGATTTCGTAAATAAGGACAGACCCTTTTCAAAACTTGTCAAAATGAGTTTTTCTCGCGCCAAACCTATTCTAACCCATTCAAAAAAACTCTGAAGCTATTCTAATCCTACCATACACCTTATTAGGGTGTCATGGTTTCCTAGACATCACCAAGAGTGATATTTTACAAGGAATAATTATAGGATAACATAAATATATATAAGTCATAAAACAATGTAAAAGTGGTATAAACATCCATAAGTCTTGCATGTTTTGCTCAAATATGATGAAATGAATACAACATGAATATGAAAGATGATGATGAATATGAAATGCTTACTAGTTACTTGATGAGGTGTATTGAACAAAGGTTTAATCCTAAACACCCTAGGTTTTTATTTCAAAACCTAAACTAAGAGTGTAACTAGAGTGATATAAACTTGACTAGAAAAATATTGATGAGCTCCTTCTTGATCCTCAATATGGCCGGTTATGGAGAAGAGAGGAGAAGAGAGTATTTTCTTTTTCACCTCTAAGATATTATGTGTATGAATGAGTTGTAGTATGTAATACATTTTATGTGCTAGATATTTGATACAACTTGAGTGTGAGTCACCTAAATGGTCGACATACACACACAAAAGAAAAGACTATATGTGTTGTTTAGTTAATTAATTGTATAAGTAGAAGTGTAGGTTAATTACTTAAGGATAGTTAGTAACTTGAGTAAATATTTGAGCTTGTAGGGTAGCGTTAGTTAAAAATAAATTTTAACGAGACAAAATAAAATGTATTGAAGTCATAAAAATTATAAAAATACATTTCTCACAAGTATTGGGTGAATAAATATTTATCGTGTTAAATTTACGAAAACCGTCGTAATTATTTATATTTAACAATTTATATACAAAATAAATTGAAAACATCGGGTAAACTAATAATATAATTTTTATAGTCTTAATATGAGTATAAAAATATATTAGGAATATTTTTGGAAGTGTCGGATCAAATGTTCAAAATAATTGATTACGCGATAGCGTTTATTTAATAAAAATTATGCGTTTAATGTGAAATGCAAAACTATGCATGAACTAATATGATGACAATGATGCTAATGAAATATAGACTAAACCTAGTCTATATGAAATGTCCTTGATGATTGTTCATGAATTCGCAGCTTAACCATTAAGGTTACGCGAATTTGATACTCGTAAACCTAGTTTACGATAAATGATGAAATAGTGAAACTTGAGAAATGACCTGAAATTGCGAGTTGTCACATTAGCAGGTTCAGAATGACCCTCTAACTTATATCCCTTAGCATTGATATAAAACTATATCATTCTTATATAAACTATGATGCTTCACATGTGGAAAGTAATGTATTTTTTCAAGACAATCAAGAAATAAGATGGGCAACCTGCAAGGTAATAAAGCTTACGGCTCCCACTGGATTAGACAACATAACATGGGTTTCTTCACCAGTATTAAAGTCACATAGCTCCCACTGGATTAGACAACATTATAAGTGTTATTTCACCAGTGGAGAGTGAGTGTCGATTGGATACTTTCCTTCTTTCTTTGAATATCTAAACATCATTCCTAATGTGAGTCACTTGGACTAGGAAACATGTACTTAGATATTCAATGAAGTGTAATCAAGTTCTAACATATAGATGACGGGCTAGCCATCATTGATATTTTAACTTGAAAATAGGCATGCATTTCCTCCATAAGGTCGTGTAGGACCTTAGTAGGTTTATTGGGTTAATATAATTGCTAGGTAATCATGCTAGTAATTGTCTTTACCACTTTGCGGTTTATTGATATTTCCGTCTTCTAATTGTTAAAACTCATATTATTTTGGTAGCTATATAAAACGTGTTCTCAAGTTATCCAAATATCTTATCTCACTTCAAGGTTTCAAAACTGGAACTGGGACTATAAAACAAACTTGAAAGAATAAGATGTGCAACCATACTTAGTCGTTTTGACTTTTACAAGACATCACAATTTCTAGAGTAGGTGTTCTTTGAGTTTGATTAGAATTAGGATAATTCAAACATACCTATTATGGCATTTCCTCATTAATAAAACAGATAGGAACAGGTCTCTTTCTTACAAGGAAAGAAGTACTTAGTTTGTCTTTTTAATAAGAAAAGAACAAACTTTTGTTTACGGTTGTGTTGCATTGTATCATTAATTTGAATTAACAAAGTTCAATTTTAGTATTTTCTGTAATTATCCTTTTATAAATTAAGTAACCCATGTTTACAATTTAAAACAATTAATTTACGAAAAAAGGCTAAGATCCAAATTGTGCTTCTACTACCACATCAGTTGATCTGCTAGCAATAGTAGATTCAATTGGTAGGTGACGATCACCAATTGCATTACATGTGCAACGCTTAGATCCTTATCGAACTCATGGCACTAGTGAACAAGCATCTAGTGTCAAGTGGGCATGTTTAGTCCCATCCATTCCTCGGGTCAAGGTCTCACCGTTTAACTAGATTAAGTCATCCAATTTGAGAACGTGCGATAATATATCTAGGTCCCACGCATAAACAATAATCACCTTGGGTTACAATTCAACCTAGGTCCCACACATAGGAAAAAATTTATTGCAAGTGTTCTCAAGCGATTGGACGGCATGACTTAAATTTGTGTCGGGTAAAACATTTTCATGTGAATCAAAAACGTGTACGAAAGAAGCATGCATTCATTCTTTGTAGCACAAGTTAAAAACTCTTCCTAACTTAAGTCTAATCATTGTTTTGATTTATGTGTGTCGAGTTGTCCATTTTCATGACTAATATATAACCTACGTGGATTATAAACGAGTTTGGACAATGCATAAATCCAATATCATACATAACAAGTTAAGTGTTATTTTGAAAAACAATGATTTTAAGTTAAATCCATATTTAAACTTAGTTAAACTAAATTATAAGACTTACTTTGAAAATGGTTTGTGTTGCATTTTAAGTTTTTAGAAAACAGTTTGCATTTTACATACAATCATAGCATACATAAGAAGCAAATCAACCAACACAGAACCACAATATGCAAAGTCTCAACCGATGAAAAACCCTATGCTTGGTGTCGTGAGCCATCATGAGAACCAAGAGTCAACTATGTTGGGAATTAAGTTTAACTACTGATTCTGCCAAAGATTCTGCTGAAGAGATTCTGCCGAAGAAGAATGGATTCTGCTGAAGTTATACTTCAGCAAAGTATTAAAGCAGATATTGTGTTGTGCTGAAGTGTGAACCACGTAGAGAGATAAGCTCAAGATAGAGTAAAAGTCAGCCGTATGTATAGGTTGGCCAGTATTATGTAGAGCTTAATCAGAATAAACATTATGATTAACAAAACAATATGATTAGTTGCATGCTTGTCTAGATGCATGCTTAGTCTATGTTAGTATTAGGAGCCACATTGTCAACGCTCATTAGGGTTTCTTGCCTATATAAGAAACCATGATAGTTTGTAATAGGATAGCTTTTCTTAAGTCTTTAAAGTCTTGAAAACTAGTCGAAACATAGAGTTTCGATAATCAAAAGATCCATAGAGGATCAAAGAGTTCTTAGTTGATATAACTTGTATTTACTTTCCGCTATAAAAGATGAGTTGTAGAGATCTTCTATTAGTTTGCTTGTGATTACATAGGCAACACTAACGATCTCCGAGTGCTTAAGATCTATCAAGGTCTGTGTGGAACAACACGTGGTATCGAGCCTCGAAGTCTCTACGATACTAAGAACCCTTCTCACCCCATACAATCAAACTTTCATTCACCATGCCCGATCCGATAATGAAACTGATGTCACCAACACAAACAACACCAACACCACTTCTTGCAACAGCCAGCCTCTCAAACGAATGGTAAATTTCCTTATTTAAAAAGGGAAGAGTATGATCTTTGGACTATGAAGATGGAAAACTGGATTTCCAATATTGATTGGAATCGGGAGGTTGTAAAGAAAGGAAATAGTCTAAAGAAAATGATTCCCCAGGGATGGAAATTTATCATGGCTCCACCAAAACCGCCAAGAGGTGTCTGGCTATGCAGAGAGCACAAAGTAAAAACTATTCGCTTCAAGCCATACTGAAGATCATCTATGTGATTTTCATCATATGGATGATGCAAAGGACATATGGATGGCTCTCAAAGCAAGGTTCGTTGGAAATGAAGAATCAAAGAGAATGAGGAAGTCCATGCTGAGACAACAATTTCAGGACTTTAATATCTCCGAAGAAGAAGGTATCCACAAGGGATACGAAAGGTTCCATAGGATTTTGAGTCAGTTAAACCAGCTAAATGCAAAACCTGATAATGATGACTGCAACTCAAAGTTCCTTCGATCTTTACCTCCATCATGGTTACATGTAAGTATTGCCCTCAAGGCTAAAGGAGGGTTGGACATGCTTACCTTTGATGAGCTGTATAACAGACTCAGAACCCTTGAACCTGATGTCAGGACTCCCTACCGCATACATCTTCTCTCGACATGCAGCTTTTGTTAGGACATCTCACTCCAACATGATGGTACCTGCTCCTAGTTCCAACTATTTTCCATCATCTCCCAGCCCAACTACTTTCCATCATCTGCTCTCCCACTCCACCACATAACACTCGTCCCACGCCACCATCTTCTCAAACTAAGACTAGTAGTGTGATGGAGGATGTTCTTCATTCATTTGTTGCCGACTATGATACTCAGCAGTATCTTGCATATGAAGACTTTGATCAGTTGGACCCACTTGAAATGGAGGAGATGAAACTAAAATGGTGTGGCTTGTTGCCATGGACATTAAAGGTTTGAAGAGAAGTCGGAAGGAAGTTTGCTTTCAAGGGAAAGGAACCACCGCTTTGATAGGAGAAAATTCAAGTGTTTCACTTGCCACCGATGATGGCATTTCTCGGAATGCAAAGATGGAGAGTGGAGATGGAGCTAACTACATTTCCTATCGTCCAGAAACAGGAAAGCTGGAGCTTCAGCAGCCTTCTACCATGGATGAACAGTCAACGGATCACATGAACTCGTGAATGAGGAAGCTCATGATCTTGATAAGCTTGGATTGCTGGCAAGGTGCACTTCGGATGAAAGGCATGATCAGTTTGCCTTGATGGGACTATTCCAGGTAACAACTGTATATTTGGTTATAGTCTAAGATACAATGAACTTAAAGAAGAGTATGATGCTATGAAACCTAAGTTTGATGAATGCTATGTTGAAAATGAAGCTCATAAACTAGCATTAAAACAAGAGAAAGACAAAAGTGTGGTTTCAAAAGAATCAAATAGCTTATGAAGAAAAGATAAAGGTGTTATAGTTTGATCTTGAAGTTGCTAATAATTATTTAAAACTGTCTGAGAAAGCTAAGGATGAAGCTGTGTCTGAGAACCTAGAGCTTAAAGAAAAGGTAGCTGAGGAAATAGCTAGGAATAAACAATGGTTAATTTCAGGTGATAATCTAGCTAGAGAACTATAATAACAATCTGTAACCTCTCGGCTTAGGATTAGGCTTTCAAAATTATGTAGGAGTAGAAGCTAGGTATGATGGTCGTAAATCCACACTGGGGTTAGCTAATTTTGTAAAAGAGGGTAATATGCATGTCGTCCCTGGACCTATTAGAGGTGAATTTATGCCCACAGCACTGTCCATCACTATTGACTTTGATGGATCACATCATCTATATGGCAAAAAGTCAAAAGACTTGCCGCACCCGATACCTCATCTAATGACTTTGTCTCTTACAGTGACAATTCATCGGATCAAGGGTCTACTTCCTATGAAAGCTGTGATTCAAATGAGAAGTCCGACCTTCCAAGCCCTGTTCCTACACCCAAGCCTGCACCCTCTACTTACAAGCCTTCTAAGGAAGTCTGCTGAGGAATCAACTTCCGACAGCTTTTCTTGAAGACTTGTCTTTTAAATCTTTGAATAATCGGCCTTAAAAACAATTCCTTGAATATTTCTAATTTAAGTACTTCTTCATGTAATCAAACATCTACCTATTTGAATAAATCTTCCAAGAAGAAGACATGTTTTGTATGTGGAAGTAAATTTCATTTAATTAAGGATTGTGATTTTTATGAGCAAAGATTGGGTGCATGTGCTACTCCCCAGAAACATAAATCTAAGTGGACCAATGTTGATAATATTCCACCTTATGTCCCACAAACTGCCCATACTGACCCTCATTGGAGAGGTTCAATTAACAGACCATATGTGAAACCAACTAGCACTTTCTTTAAACATGGTTATTGGCCTGCATATGTTGACTCTATGTATGCTGGGATGGGATATGGGAGCACTGCTGTGAAGCCCTCAGCAGGTTGTTCTTGGACCAACACGGGACCCAATTATCAATGGAGGACCAAGAACAATGGTGGATCCTCTAAATCTTCATGTCCTAAACCGTGATTCAGGGGTTCAAGTCAAGAATGACTTGAACCTCCATCGAATTCTAACCGTTTGTATATATTTTATTGTTGTTTGTAGGATCATCCCCTTAAGCATAAGAATATTGGTATTGTTGATAGTGGTTGTTCCAGAAGCATGTCTGGAAACAGAGATATGATGCACAATTTTGTTCCAATAGAAGGAGGAGGCAATGTGACTTTTGGAGGAAGTGATGGAAGTATCACAGGAAAAGGCACCATAAAGACACCTCATGATATGTGTCTAAATACACATATATTTGTATTATATAAACCCACAAAAACAACCAAAAACACACAAATGACTCACAAAATGTTATAAATATCATTTAAATGTGTTTTTATGTGATTCAGGTACAAAAGATTAAAAACAAGTGAAAAAATGATCACAACAATTGTCATTTTCAGTCCCTGAAGTTACTCAAATTGTCAAAACTAGTCCCTAAAAGTTTTAAATGAATGAAAAGTCAACTTAAGTCCTTGGGAAATCAAAAATGTTCACAAAACATCCTGGATAAAGTTTACACAAAATGGCAATTTTACCCCTCAAGTTACAAAATTGGCAAAAATAGTCCCTAGGTATTCAAAACTTGGAATTTTACAAATAATACCCTTGTACTATGCATGATTGAAAAGTTGGAACATTTTGATAAATTTTTGGGAAATTACACTTTTAGTCCCTCAAAATCCAAAAATGACAATTAAGGTCCTTTTAACTTTCAAAATGAAATTTTATGGTCCTTGTTTTATCAAATTATGGCAGGTTTGGTCCTTGTGAGAGCATTGGAAAAAGTTCAATATCAGTCCCTTATGTTTGGATAAGTTACA
This sequence comes from Chrysanthemum makinoi, assembly GCA_910596185.1. Classification (NCBI taxonomy): domain Eukaryota; kingdom Viridiplantae; phylum Streptophyta; class Magnoliopsida; order Asterales; family Asteraceae; genus Chrysanthemum; species Chrysanthemum makinoi. The sequence continues at coordinate 21,140,237 of OU343218.1, read as the reverse complement.
TATTTGGTCCTTGTGCTTATTCTTAACCAAACGGACCTTATACCAAATCCAAACCAACCCATCTGGCCCAAACCCTTGACCCGGCCTTTGATATCACCCACCCGGTCAACGAAAGTCAAAACTCCTTAAACCCGCGCAATACCAGAGTCACTGTAGCATCCCCTCTTCAACCTCAGTATACCTCAAACCATGACTGGTTTTCACATTTTCAACACCCTCTCCATACCATGTCCCTCCACCCTTCACTAACAACCAAAACCCATTAATTGATTGAAACCAACTAATTAATAGCTCTAACCTGCTAAAGATGAAATTGGCGCCAAAAATCCAAGTGTATGGTTATGATAAGTTAGAGTAATCCAAAGGTGGAAGGGGTGGGAAACAATCAGTGAGAGAAGCCGTTTGGGTATAAAAGAAAGAAGAAAAGCAGAGGAACAGACACTTTGGCCTCAAGCCTTAGTCACGTAGTTATAGTTTTTATTGCTTTCCTAGTTAAAAATGTCTTTTAAGCTTTCAAATGTTGTAATTTACTTTAAATTAGTGTAATGAAATGTTCTTTCCAGTTTAATGTCAAGTTAATTTCAGTTTCATGATTTTGCTCAATTTCCTTTAATTTTCAAGTCATCTTAATTTCAAGTTAAATAGTTGCTTGATGGATTCTATAAGCCATATAAGCTGATGACAAAGCTTTAAAGCTTTTAGAAACTTAAAACAAACTATAGTCTTTAAAATTCAGAAAAATCAAGAAAATCAATGAAAAAATCAAAAATAGTGAGTTGAGAAGGAAGAAGGTGAAGAAGGGTTGAAATTTGATTGTAAGGGATATTAGGAGCTTAATGGGAAGCTATTGGGTGTAACCTTGTCCTTTGAATCTTGATTCTCAGTTTGAGCCATCTTGTAAGCAAATTTCTCAATTTTTGCATATTACTTTTTATGTTTTGTTTGCTTTGATTCTCATGTTTTCTTGTTTATTTGATGCTAGTTAATGATTTTATAGCTTAATATTAGGTGTTTATGTTTTGGAACTCATTGTGGCTTGGAATCACATTGTGACTGCCAAAATATTTGCTTTTGAAAATCCTAGACCTAGACTCTTGTGACTATTTGTTTAGGTTGAAAAAGGTTTGGTTTGACACACTAAAACCTCTGGATTTGATAAATCTTGATTACACAGTCAGATGTTATGAAAAGTCCAATTTAATCTCTTTTAAGGGCTGTTTGGATGTGTTGATACATGAGCAGTCTAGTCTTGTTGTGTTGTTAGTTGTTGTTGTTTCATATCACTTAAGTGTATAATAGATCAAGTAGTTATATAAACCAGTCCTTATTTTACAAAAAAAGTCAAAATGATCTTTATTCTTAATCTACTACTTAACTGTTATAAATTTAGAATGTATAATCATACATATTATCTTTAAAGTTGTTTATCTAGCATAAATTAATCTCATATTAGCTTAATACATCATATTAGATTATCTAGGATCATTAGAAGTTCATTTAAGTCAAACCTTAATGTTCTTATAAAAAGTCAATTTTCAATTAAGTCGATTTTGAATAAACTTAGAAATTTTATTGTGTCTTTGTTATTTAATTTCAAGTTCTGTGCTTTTGGTATGTTTTAGATGTGTTAATAAAAGCTTATTATATTTTTGTTTATCTTGGAATGTCATGTTTTAGTGCTTAATTTTTAGCTTATTTGTGCCTAGTTATGCCCTGCACCACAGGTTTAGGTGTCAAGTTCATGAGCTTACAGAAGCTTCATGACTTGACCCTAGCTTATGTACTTGGTTTCTTTTATGTTGCCTGTGGCCTATGTTGTATGTCTGTTTACTTTTCAATTTTTAGCTTATTCAGATAGCTTAATTTAACTCCTTATTTTGTCCCATTTACTCCTTCCAAAAGCAAACATTGGAAGGAGTTGGTTTCCATATCTCATGGAAAGTTCCCCACCAAGCTTGAGCTTGTGAATTTTGGCTTCTTATTAAGCTATCTATTCATACTCAATGTCTTAGTGTTTGGTTGAGCTCTCATGAGCTTATGTAACTAGTCTTTAGAGCTTGATGTTTGCCACAACAATGGACTGCTTATGCAGTCCATTTTTACCATTTTCCAAGCTCTCATAAGCCCATTAGTGATCACTAGCCTGTGGTGGGTTTGGTTTTTTAGGAAGCCTAGCAAGCCAACCTTTTGATCATGTGCTTATATCCAAGCTTGTGGCTCATTCACTAGGGCTGCAACATGTACTTGTTTTGTCCCAAAACCAGCATTCACCTGACCCGCTTGAGCCGAAAGCAGTGGTCAGTACCATCTTCATAAGCCTCTCAAAAGCTCATCAGTGGGTCCCACTTGATGAGCTTTGGTTTTTGAAAGCCAACCGCCTACCCCAATTCCCCTATTTTGCCCTTTTAAGCTTAAACTCTTAGCTTAATTTGTCATTCAAGGTATGCATGTCTTTGGTACTGCAGGTATTGGATAAGCTTATTAGCTTATTGCTAGCTTATAGGTGAATGCCAGTGCACCAGCTTGTACATACTTGTCCATATAGCTTGTACACATATATTTTTCCCTTTTATTTCCTGTGGGGAGCTTATTACAGGCTTTAGAGGCCTCAATTCCATCCAAGTCAAGCCAAAAGCTTGATTGTCTAAACCATAAGCTCACACCATTTCGTCCCAATTTTCTTGTTTATAATGCCCCATTGGACTTGTTTTTACCTTATTTTATCTTTTGTTTTCTGTTTAAAGCTCTTTTCAAGCTTATATGAGTTGAGCTTCAACAGTCAAGCAGCTTAACCTGTTGGGCTCATTAGCTCATGCTTTGCTTATTTCTTAGTTTGTATAGTTGTGTTTTCGTTTAATATGTTTAATATTAGTATATATATTTAGTCCAGAAAAGCAAAAGCCAAAAGATCATTTTAAGCTAAGTAATAGCTTATACTTAAAAGCTTATTTGCTTAGTAGCTTATTTTTGTTAATAATATATAGTTTTTATATTTTTCCTAGCTTCTTTTATTTATTTTAGAATTATGTATAAAAGTCATTGTGATTTTCTTTATTTGTTTAATATTTTTGTTTTTATAATACATAATAATAGTAAATAATTATTAATAATTAGTATAATCGTATAATAAATATATTTTCTGTTTAAAATTAGTTTTATAATATTTTAGATTTTTCTAAGTTTTAATTTTATTTTTCCAGTTTTATTTTATATTTTCTAGTATTTAAGTGTATTTTATAATAGTAAATAATTAATAATAAATAGAATAATTGTGTAAAAAATACATTTTCAGTTTCTAAATTTATTTTATGATATTTTAGATTTTTCAGATTCTTTATTTTATTTATTTAAGTTAATTTTAGATTTTCTTATTATTTAATTCATTTTTAATACATTTAATTCATTTTTAATTTATATTAATTAATTTAATAGTGTGAAAATTTATTTTTACTTTCTAATAATTTTCTTATCTTTTTAGGATTCTAAAAATATAATTTTCATATTTGTGGGAGTTGTATTGGACTGAATTCACGTTTTTATTTTGTACGTTTACATAAAATTTAGTAAACGTGAGTTTTTAGATTTTAATCGGTTAAACAATTGTAAAAATAGAATTAAAATGACTTCAAATTTTTATAAGTTTTAATTTCTTAGTATAATTATTTATTTTCCTTTTCCTGTTTTATTTTGTTTGTGTAATTATTACATATGTAAATATGTATTTGTTGTTTTAGTTTTTAAGTTTTCTTATACTTTTAATATTTGTAAATTATAGTTTAATATTTTAATTTTATTTAATTTGCATTTAAGTCGCTAAGACTTGTAAATCCCTACTATAGTTATAGTCGGTTTTAACGCCACGTTTAATTAAACGTTTGTATATCTTTTAGATTTTTAGGTTTCTGATTGTACGCTTTAACAACATAGCGTGACAGAGCTATTACTATGCACATTCCTAGTGTTAGTCAATCAGATTCCTGTTTTTGTACATTCTATATCATTTCAGCATTCACAAGTCATTGTATGTGGAATATCACGCCTCACCAGGACATAAACGATCCAAGAATATTTTTAATCCTTGGTAAACTGAAATTCTCTCCCGGGCTGTCGCCCTTTTATCATCTGTTACGGTTGACCGTTCACAAGCGGTTGATAAGTGTGACGGAGAAATAAAAGAAGGTAGTTCGGGAGTGAATCACCTCATCTAGATTTTGAAAATGTGTACTATGTTAAGGAACTTCAGCATTTCAACTTGTTCTCTGTTTCACAAATCTGTGACACTAACAACAAAGTTCTCTTCACTGAGAATGAATGTCTTGTGCTGTCTAAAGGCTTCAAACTCCCAGAAGAATCTTCAATTCTGCTGAAAGTTCCTCGAACTCACAATTTATACACATTCAACCTTAATGAAGTTCAACCAGGTGGTGACCTCACCTGTTTAGTGGCAAGTCTCTTGATGAGTCCACCAAAATGGCATAGATGGCTCATGTGAATTTCAAGACCATTAACAAACTCTCTAAAATGGGTCTTGTTGAAGGTCTTCCCACCAAAGTATTCACAAATGATCATAATTGTGTCGCTTGCAACAAAGGAAAACAACACGAGCTCTTACAAAGCTATCAATGCTATGAGCATCATTATGAACCTCTTGCTTGCTTCACATGGATCTGTTTGGTCCCACTCAAGTCGAAGCATTGATCATAAGTCTTTTCTTTGGTTATCACGATGGCTATAGCAGATTTTGTTTTTTTTCTCGAACCAAAGATGAAACATCTCAAGTCGATGAATTCATCACTCTTGTTGAAAATCGGTTGAACAAAAAGGTCGGTATTCATTGTGATAATGGGACAGAGTTCAAAAATGCTATTCTTATAGAACTCTGTGGGTCAAAAGGTATAAAAAGGGACTATAGTAATCCAAGAACCCCGCAACAAAATGGGGTGGCTGAAAGAAAGAATAGGATTGATAGAAGGCGCAAGATCAATTTCAGACTTAACTACCCACTATGTTCTGGATGAAGCTGTTGAGACACGTGCTAGTGTGGTCTCCATTACAAGACTCAACTCAAAACACCTTATGAACTTCTCTTTGGGAAGGTTCCTGTCATTCACTACCTAAAACCTTTTGGTTGTCAAGTGACCATTCTGAATACCAGTGATCCGTTGGGAAAGTTTGATGAGAAGGCTGATGATGGTTATATTGTGGGTTATTCAGCTCATAGTAAGGCCTACTGGGGTGTACAATTTGCACGCCAAGAAGATAGAGGAGACGTTGAACCTGAGATTTTTGGAAGATAAGCCTAATGTTCAAGCGACGTGGTCATACATGGTCCTTTGATCTGATTATACTGATTATTCATACCACAGACATTTGGCTAACCAAAATGGGTCCTCAAGACTCTCCATCTAATTCAGTTCTTAGATGATGACTCTGAAAATGAGTTTGAAGATGATGAACAACCTATACTTGTGCCTTCTTTCTTCTTTTCACTCAGGATACATACAGTGATGAATATGACTCTACCTTTGAGGATTGCTGGAGCAGAGGATGTAATATTCTCCAACCGCCCAGAAAGCTAATGAAGGAAGCAGAGAAACCTCGTAGTCGTTGTTGACTTCACACACCTACCTTCCCCAAACTGAAGGTATCTTTGTTCCTCTCTCAAGTCTTCTTGACTTTGGAGAACCTCATACACGCTTTCCAAAACCCTCCGATCTTGGAAATTACCAACCCAAAGCTGGCATTTTTACTTCACCCTCTTATGATGCTGACTTTGAACCAACAATCACTAATCTTGATTCATCCATTGAAGTCAACCCCACTGCCACTCAGAGGATCAACATTGCTCATCCTCAATCCAACATCATAGGTGATCTTATAGCACCTGTTAGAACACGGAGGGCTATAACGAGTCCTCAATTTGGGCAGATTGCTTTTCTCTCTTATGTCTCCAACCAGCAAAGAGACAATCACACAGACTTCAAACATTGTCTGTTTGTTTGTTTTCTCTCAAGTGGAACCAACTAGTGTTTCTCAAGCTCAACGATTCAAGCCGGCTCGAAGCAATGCAAGAAGAAATGCAACAATTTCACAACGCCAGGTTTGGATTTTGGTTCACTCACTGATGGCAAATATGCCATTGGAACAAAGTGGATTAGAAGAATAAGAGATGCTAGGGGTGTTGTGATCAAAAACAAAGCAAGATTGGTAGCTCAAGGCTTCAGACAAGAGGAAGGGATTGATTACGATGAAGTTTGCAATTGCCAGTTGAAGCAATTCATTTTCTTGGCATATGCTTCTTACATGGGTTTCATGGTGTATCAAATGGATGTCAAGGGTGCTTTTCTGTATGGTGAGATTGAAGAAGAGGTCTATGTCACTCAACCCAAGGGATTTGAAGACCCTGATCACCCAAATCATGTTTACAAGGTTGTTAAAGCTCTTTATGGCTTACATCAGGCACCAAGAGCTTGGTATGCTAGGCTTTCATCATTCCTGCTGAAGCATGGCTATAGCGAGGGTGCTATTGACAAAACTCTGTTCCTAAAGAAGAATTACTCGATATCATCTTTGTGTGCAAGTTTATGGACGACATTATTTTTGGTTCCACAAACGAAACTTAGTGCAGGGAATTTGAGGAACTAATGAAGGGTGAATTTCAAATGAGTGCTATGGGAGAGCTTACTTTCTTTTGGGTCTCCAAGTTCAAGAGAACCGGATGGCATCTTTATCACCAAGATGAGGACATTTGAAGAAGTTTGGTATGGAAGGTGTTAAGACTGCCACAACACCTTATGAAGCTCCAAAGACTAAAGCAAATAATGAACCGAGATCTACCAGAATGTTCATCCATGAGTCCATGATTGGTTCATTGATGTATCCGACACTTCAAGACCGATATTACATTTGTTGTGAGTGTTTGTTCTCGACATCAAGTCACTCCACTTACTTCCCATCTAAATGCTGTCAAGAAGATCTTTAAGTACCTCAAAGGCCAACCTCTTTTAGGCCTTTGGTACCCAAAGAGTCTCCTTTCAAGTTGGAAGCCTATAGACAGTGATTATGGTGCAATCTGGATAGAAGATCCACAACCGAGGCTGCCAATTTCTAGGCAAGAGGTTGATTTCTTGGCAATGCAAGAAACAAACCATTGTGGCCGCCTCAACTACTGAAGCGAGCACGCTGTCGCCAAATTGTCAGCGCGAGGTGTCCTTGGATTCGAACCAATTGCGGACTATGGGTACAACTTTATGAACTCTACAATTCATATAGATAACCAAAGTACCATTTGCATAGTCAAAAATCCAGTCTTTCACGAACTATAACAGTGATTTTGCAAATCAAGGCACCACTGTATAGGCGAGACGCAATATGAAAACCTTTGATAAAAAGTGGCTAAAATTCATGTACTGATGATATGTTGGCAGAATCTGATAACCAAAAGCGTTTGATGGACCAAGTTTCAACACCTAGTGGTCAATTGAATTGTTAAAAGACCGACTGCCAATTTTTTTTTTTTGTTTGAAGGGGGATGGAATAGGCCCCCCCCCCCTGAGGGGAGGCATATGCCTCAGGGGAGGATTTTGTACAAACTCTGCATATTTTGTTTGTATCATATTTTGTTCAATAAACAGTTTACATTTTTCCAAATTTGCTTTTTTCATTAAGTTTGTAAAAACACCACTACCCATGCCCAATCTTTCTATCCCATAGGTATTTTGACTGCTAAATTGTTTTCCACAATGAGAACCCACTTTCAGGGGGAACATCATCCCTTACTAGCAGCCATGTTGCCCCAAGGTAATGAGGCTGCTGATGAGGAGAATGTGGCTCATAATCCTCCTTCCTCACCTGTTGCTACTGATGGTAATCCATCGGTTACCATTGATGAGGGGCCCTCATCAACTGTTGAAGCAACTCATGTTGCTCCAGACCAGCCACCATGTCCAAGTCCTCCACCCACACTAGCTACTCAGGATGAGTCCGATCTATATAGGCTACCCACACCAAGCCCTGTGAGGGATCCTCTCAATGAAGATCTTCCTTACTTTGAGCATGACCATGATTCTGCTAAAAGGTCCAATGAAGCTCCCCTTACCACAGAGCAATCTGCTGGTGGAGCTGAGGACCCAATTACTCTCACATCTGTCTATGCTCTGGTCAATAGGTATGCTGCTGAGGTTACAAGTCTGAAAAAGGAGCTTGCTGAGACCAAGTCTTCTCTTGGAAGTAAGATTGAAGATCTTCAGAACCAAGTCAAGGAATTAGAGAACAAACTCAAAAGGGGCTCCAAAAGGAAACTTGTGGTTTCTTCTGATGAAGAACAAGAAGTACCTCGGTTTGGGTCTCTTGAGTTGTTGGCTGATGTTTCTCTCAATGATCCTTCATCATTAGCTGCTACTTCCTCAACGAAGAAGAAACCTGTTCTCTACACAAGAAGAAAGAGATCTTATTTACATAAGGTTTCTTCTGAAGCTTCTAAAGAAACTAGTGCTGATAGGACTGCATCTGCTGATGTGCCTGTGAAGGGTGTTTCTTCAGATCATGATGACCTGGGCATTGCTACTGAGGTCCCTGTCGTTGATTTAACTGAAGCTGAGGGTGCTAAGAAGTCTGATGATAAAGGGAAAAATGTAATAACTGAAGATGAGCTTGGTCCAGATCTAGTAAGTGAGGAGGAAAGACTAGGTCAAGCAAGTAGATTGGCTGAGTTTGAAAAGTCAAAGGAAAGTGAAGTATTGGCTCATCAACTTGGAACAGAGGACTTTTCATCTTTAACTCCTGAGAGAAGAAGAGAACTGGATGCAATGAGGGTTCAGATGCCTGCTGAACACTGGGATATACTAACTCAGCAAGTCATTTCAAGACCTTCTCTTGCTCAAAGTATACTAGGTGGAGATTTCCTCAGTGACACTTATGTGGAGCGAATGATGGCTCAGGGAAGACAAAGGAAGCAAGAAGCAATCGCACAAAAGAGGGCCATCAAAGCTCAGAAGGCCAAAGACAAACCTCTTTCTAAAGCTGAAATAAGAAGGGTTGTGAAGAACCAATGCTCAATGTACAACTCTGGGTTAACAATGAAAAAAGTCATGGCTTTTCCTGATCATGTCCTGTTTCGCAAATATAACCAAATCATGAGGGACAGATCATCATCTTCAACACATTCTACCAACGTGAAAAGGATTATTGAGAATGAAGCTACTCAAGAAGCCAAAAGACTTAAGTCAGATGATGCTCCACCCAAGGTGACTTCTCCAGTCATTCTTGCTGAAGCTACTTCTGAAGTTGCTTCTTCTACTGACACGAGTCCATCTGCTGAACCATATTCCAATTCCCCTGAAGCACCTGATATGCTGAAAGTCCCCACTTCATCTGTGGCACCCGTGGTCAATATAGAAGATTCTGAAATAAAAACAAAAAGGGCAATAAAGATGATTCACAGGATGAATGCACTCCGTGCTCCAACTAAGTCTCCCTCCACCTCTTCAAGTCCTATCACAAACACACAAGATGAAAATGCTCCCTCTAGGGAAATCTATCAACCTGGGAGGAGGAAGAAGAGAATGGCCAAAAGATCTCCTTTGGATCTTGAAGCTGATGACTCAACTTTCATTATAGAAGGGTCTGCTGCTGATTTTCCTGATGGAAATTCAGATGAGGTGGTAGATTGGAAATTAAAGGATGATGAGATGAATATTCTTCATCGAAGGGACTCCACTTCAATGGAATTCACCTTTCTAAAGGAAATTCTACACTTGGTAGACAGGGCAGACTTACTTTCTCCGTTCTCTCGAGTTACCACCTACTACTGCAACAAGGAACCACAAGGTTCTGGGATGTTCTTACCAGGAGATCTTCAAGTCCTGTTAAACTCCCACATTCCCAATAGCAAAGCATCTTCCATTTGGGAAAACTCACATCAGTGGAAGCTTACATCCTGGAGATTCTATCCTCTCCCTCGTGTGCATGTGCTTGAGACTAAGGGTGGAATCACTGTATGCATGTTTTCTGAAAGAAAGTATCCTTTGCCTAAAAGACTTATGGAAAAGATGCTGAGTCAGAAACTGGAAATTCCTCCAGATCCTGTGGGAAATGAAAGACAGTCTGCTTTAACACTGGTAGGATTGATCAAAACTCAACTTCAACAACTGCAATAGGCCTCATCCTCATCCATATCAGGACATATGGTACCCTCTGCATTACTTTGTTTTATTATTTTTTTTTGTTATGTATATACCTGTCTTTTCCTGTGTTAATTCTTAGTAAAAAAAAAAAAAAAAAAAAAAAAAAAAAAAAAAAAAAAACTAACTTTTGTGCAGCTTTGTTTGTTGTCCATTTTGATGGTTCTTAACTCACCTGATGTACCTTGTGTATGTCAAAGAGTTGGCTAGTCCAAAGGGTATAGCTTTGGTAAAGACACAACAAATCTGTTGATAGCTGTAATGGTTTGCTCAAAATCATAGGGTCTACAACCACCCATGCTTTACTGCTGAGAGTTGTATGGTCATCAATTCACCATGGTTTATTCCTCTTTGGAATCCAAGAATTGGCTAGCCCACATGTATATGGCATGTGGTAAAGGCAACTGAATCCATATTTGGTTCTCAATTCACCAATTCTAAGACTTGACTAGTCCTGAGCAAACGGCTACAGGTAAAGACAAGACAAATCCGTTTATATGGTTGCTGGTTTGCCAATAAATCAGATGGTTATCAATGTACCATAGTTTTCGAACTCAAACATGTGGCTACTCCAGTAGTAATGGCTATTGGTAAAGAGACATCAAATCCATTAATTTCAATGATTCACCTCTCACAGGAGTTAACACACCTGGAAGTGATGAGAATAGTATTGAACTTATATGTTTTGATGTACATGATGTCATATGTTGCTGCAAAGATCTGGTGTTTCACAGTTCAGTCATCATAGAGATGTTCTTCTGCTGAATCTTTGTTGCTGACCCTCAAGATTCTGGCCATCAATAGCTCAGAAGTATTTAAGATATGGGGCAGATCTTGCTTGGAAATTTTTTTCGTAAAATGGTACAATCCTCAACAGCATTATTGATCTATCCAGGAAACTGAAAGTTAACCTAGTCAAATTCCAGTTTAGGGGAGGATTGTTGGGAATTAAGTTTAACTACTGATTCTGCCGAAGATTCTGCTGAAGAGATTCTGCCGAAGAAGAATGGATTCTGCTGAAGTTATACTTCAGCAGAAGTATTAAAGCAGATATTGTGTTGCTGCTGAAAGTGCGAACCACGTAGGAGAGATAAGCTCAGTATAGAGTAAAAGTCAGCGCCGTATGTATAGGTTGGCGCCGTATTATGTAGAGCTTAATCAGAATAAACATTATGATTAACAAAACAATATGATTAGTTGCATGCTTGTCTAGATGCATGCTTAGTCTATGTTAGTATTAGGAGCGTACATTGTCAACGCTCATTAGGGTTTCTTGCCTATATAAGAAACCATGATAGTTTGTAATAGGATAGCTTTTCTTAAGTCTTTAAAGTCTTGAAAACTAGCCGAAACATAGAGTTTCGATAATCAAAAGATCCATAGAGGATCAAAGAGTTCTTAGTTGATATAACTTGTATTTACTTTCCGCTATAAAAGATGAGTTGTAGAGATCTTCTATTAGTTTGCTTGTGATTACATAGGCAACACTAACGATCTCCGAGTGCTTAAGATCTATCAAGGTCTGTGTGGAACAACAAACTAGGGACATAAACCACAACCACACGGAGGACTCCCACTTGCTCCAAGACCAAGCTAGGACAAGTAGAAGCCCATTATGCACATGAAAAGTGAATCTGCCATCCCAGAATTTCTGCATTCGGAGGCCCAATAGGCCAAGAAGGACTCCTCCCCGAGCTTAGCACCAAACTACAAACTTGTAGGCCCATGAGTTGTGCACCTAAAGTAAAATGTGGGTTAAAAAATACCTTACCAGTCATCGGGAAAGTCCGTTTTACTGCAGCTTGTTCGAGCAGCCATTTTGCGTCTTTATGTCTTTAAGTCTTCGCCATTCCATTCCAAGCACAATATATGGAATGTAAAATACAACTAATATTCTATCTATCTATTGTAAAATGCCCAAAAAATGGAAAAAATCGAATTAAAATTCATACATAAAGGCCGAAACAATGGCAAACCCCAAAAATGAGAAATATACGACAATCACAACCATTCATAGCACAAGTGGTCTAGGTATGCATCGGCTTTGCATATAAACACAATAATACCATAAAATGATGTACATAACAAGGTGTTGGCTAATTCCATGGACAAACATGCATGTATTTGTCATGGAAACAAAAATTAATAACAAGAATTAAAGATTTAGCCAACGAAACGAAGAAATTAACTGACAAAAATTAAAAACCCCGATTGGTACGTGTGTCAAATGGCTAAAGGACCAAAACCCATTGATATTAGGACTTTCCAAATATCATTTTACCACAAGAAAATTAGGATTAGGGGCTTATTTAAAACCGTTTCCAAAATCAATCAAAATCATGCGTTTTAGGCCATTTTACACGTACCGGACAAGTATACTAATGAGAATATGCATATGAAATGGCCATGGGATCAAAAATTACAGATCATAAGACCACATAAGGGTCGAATTAAATTCAAAAAATAGGCCTTAGGGGCTGTTTTTAAATTTATCCTTTTGAATCCATCAAAAACACGCGTTTTTAGCCATTTTTACGCCTACCCGATGATCATATGGCACATATGATGGCTCCTGATACCACTGTTGTCACAATTCTCAATTTCCGGTTATTTCTCAAACTCTATATTCATCATTTCATATCGGTTCATTCATGATTTTTCATTTCACCTTAATCGCGTAAATTTTATATTAAATAAACGTTATCGCGTGAGTTATTATTTTGAGCATTTAATCCGTTACTTTCAAAAATGATCCCGATATATTTTTATACTTATATTTAGTTATAAAAACTATATTTTGAGTTTACCTAGTGTTTTAAATTTATTTTATATATAAATCGTTAAAGTTATATTATTACGACGTTTTTCTTAAAAACTGCACGATAATTATTTTATCACTCAAATTTTACAAGGAATGTATTTTTACAATTTTTATGATCTCATTATACTTTATTTTGATCTATTAAAAATTACTTTTACCTAAAATTTCCTTGAACACACTAATGTACATATAAACCTTACAAGTTGTTATTATATATACATTTACTTACATCTTCTAACTATTACACATTATAAAAGAAAAAAAAAATATATTTGGGGAACAAATATCCCCCAAAACCGGCCCAAGGGGGGGGGGGTGGTTGCATTTATGGTTTGGTGACTTCTTTTCTACAAAAACTAGATTTATACTCCAAATCTTTCAATTCATTCATTGAATCTCAAAATTCATAAGTTGGTAAAGTCTTGCTTTTCTCTCTTCTTCTTTCTCTCCAAACCGACCATCATCTTGTTCAAGTAAGGGATCATCAAATTTTTCTCAAGCTCAAGTAATTACAATCTAGATTACACTCTTAATAAGGTTTTGAAATAAAAACCTAGAGTGTTTAGGTTTAACCTTGGTTCTTTGCACCTCATCATATCACTTGTAAGCATCTCATGTTTATTTTTCATCTTACATATTCATTTCATACTCATCTCATCATTTTTGAGCAAAAACATGCAAGACTTGTGTTGTTTATACCATTTTTACATGATTTTTAGAGTTTATATATATACAAAGTCATCCTATAATTATTCCCTTGGTATATATTGGTCTTGATGATGATTAGGAACCCATGACACCCTAAGAAGGTGTATGGTAGGATTAGATTAGCTTTGGAGTTGATTTGAAGGGATTGGAATAGGTTTAGTACGATAAAAACTATTTTCGACAAGTATATAAATGTGTTCTGTCCTTATTATATTTTTCTGGAAAATCCGACTATAGTCACGAATTTTTGGCCTTGATAATTAGAAAATATACTTTAAAACGAATCCGTGGCCGCTTGAACGGATTAAAACGGACTTATAACGAAGGAGGAATGAATTTTTCAAGTTGGCGACGAAATATATATAATCCTGAAAATTTCAGCAAAGGGTTTTTGTTTTGTACGAGTCAAAAACGAGCCTTAAGCTTCACAAATTATTTCGACTTATCAAAAATATATTAGTATACTTTGATATGAAGCTAAGGACGTATAATACGTAGAAAACGGATTTGAAACGACTAAAATATGCACGTTTTTACAAACTTGCCGTAACTATTATTTTTAGAAAAACTATATTATTTTACGAGACAAGTGTTACGGTAACTAAAACGACCATGTTGAGGGTGTTTTTTAACGAGGATGTGGAACTTTTTGGAACGAAATGTCTTCTAATGAAATTAAGATCACCAAGCATATTTTTCAAAACAATCAACCGTTTGTATAGCGGAGTTGTAGTAAATTATTTACGGTTGCTTAAACTTTGCCAAAACTCACTTTTTACACAACAATTAGACAAAATCACCATCTTTAACCTTTATTATCTTTATGTTCGAGACCTTTATGTCGAAAACTCCTGAACTGAAACTTCTAGATTTTGATACAAACTTTCCAAAACCGTCGGGTTCGTTTCCTAACGATCGACGTACACCACCTTTACGACTAGTTTTTTCGAAGCCATTTTATCACTTTCAAGAAATTTTTCAACGACAATATTTGCGGCGAAAGTTAAAATTTCACTATAAAACATTAATAAACTATTGTAGGATGACATTTTGACGTAAATACTTGTAAAGTATTTTATAATATGACGGGATGTCATAAACATATTTTGACGATAAACATTATTTCCAAAACATACAAGTGGTATGAATATCATATGGAGTTGCATGCACATCATTGTATCACACTAACACGCATTCACGACAACATATCATAACTCAATTCATGACATTTATTTAGGTCGCGGATAGTCTCCGAGCCTCATTTTAGTGCACTTCATTTTGTTAGCATATCAATCACACCAGGTGAGTTTCGTAGCCCCACTTTCTATTACTTATTTGTCTTACAAACTCTTTGGGGGAGATACATGCTCAAACTATTTTCATTTACTTTCACAAATACTCTAAACGTTTACTGATTACCGCGAGTTTCATAGCCCCTACTTTTATACATTTCAATTACTTTTGGGGGAGATACATGCTCAAACTATTTTCATTACTTTCGCAAGTACTTTAAACTCTTACATATCACGGTGAGTTCATACCCCACTTTTATTCGTTTAAATTCTTACAAACTATTTGGGGGAGATACATGCTTAAATACTTGTTTCACTCTTGCGAATACTCAAAACCATTTATACAATCGTGTTACAATATACTTCTTATACACTTTGGACATTATGTGTGGTTTATTGCGATATGTGCCTTAATGTGCTAAACTAGTTTTCAATTATGCATCAACATACAAACTTTAGCAACTGGTTAACTCCTGCGGGGGCCGGCAGAGAGGTATTGATAGTACTATCGGGCTGACGCCCCCACCCTTGTGTCCTTGATGACGCGACCGGGGTGAATAAATCTGTTATTCAATGCAACACAACAAACAAGTTAGACTCGTCAAGAGGTTTAGTTGGCTACATACAAGAATTAGTGGCTCCAAATTAAGTTGTTGGAAGGCTATTAATTTACAAACATCCCAACACGAGTGTTGGAAGACCCTTGTGGTGACACATATACTTTTACTACTATGATATATATACATACATGATTGACATACTATTTTTAGCAGTGGGTTGTAAACACACAGGTTGCAAGTTTTGTATGGGCGGGACTTGGAACTGAGTGGATTTACGATGCCTTTGCTTTGCGAACTATTCTATATAACCAAAAACTTTGCCTTTGTTGCATTAGCGCTCTTTAAAAGCTTTACTTGTTAACCAAACTCTATGAACTCACCAACCTTTGTGTTGACACTTTTTAGCATGTTTTATCTCAGGTATCTAAGGCATTCACTTCATGGCATGCATGTGGACACATCATAGAGTCGTGGTGACGACGCGTCTCACATGGGATTTATACACTTTAAAAACATCGTTTGGCTTGTATCAAACCTATTTCCGCATACATTGATTTTCATTTGGGACCTACCTTTTGTAAACTCTGATTATTCTAATTAATCAAACGATGTATTTTTCAAACGACACTTTAGGTCGTTCGATATAACTGTAACTTTGATGCTATGACAGTCCTCCCAAGGTATTCCATTCCGCTGCAAAACATGTAATTTGGGGGTGTGACAGATTGGTATCAGAGCGTCGGTTATAGAGAACTAGGTTGCATCATTGACCCTAGACTATACCCACATCATCATAGCATCTCATCATATCATTATAAGTGCACGTTCTTTATACATGCGACGATTCTTTATAAACATCATGAGCAAACACCATCATATGAGTCGATTAGTTCAAGCATTACATAGTTACTCCTAAATTATACATAGCCTGATCACCTATGTCTAATTCAGGAAGAATCATGCAATGAAGGGAGTAGTAGTCACATATGTGTAAGCAATTCCGTAATCAAGCCAAATTTTTAAAAGATTTTCTTCAAACCACTTGTTTCCAGTTTGATCCGAGCGACAGTTCTTGTTTGATGAGTTGCAAAGATCGAGCTAGAAACAAGTCGTACCTAAACCGATTTAACCTAATCGTATGACAGTTCTTGTTTGATGAGTTGTGGGATTAAGTAAAAATCGGTTACCAAAAAGTCTTTTTAAAATTGCTTGAGAATGGAAAGTTGTCTTATCGAGCCTAATCATAAGAAAGCATGTATTTAGGACGGGAATTTCTCACGATAGCACGGGAACGCATCTTGTTGGGCGGGTAACTCATATGCATGAGCATTGACATAATCATATAGACCATACATGAGCATAAACTTTTCGAACCCTTGTCGCGTTTTGGGCCATAGTATCATTAATCGAATCACGAGGACGTGATTCTGCTGACATGGGAAGAATGTCACAATTCTCAATTTCCGGTTATTTCTCAAACTCTATATTCATCATTTCATATCGGTTCATCCATGATTTTTCATTTCACCTTAAACGCGTAAATTTTATATTAAATAAACGTTATCGCGTGAGTTATTATTTTGAGCATTTAATCCGTTACTTTCAAAAATGATCCCGATATATTTTTATACTTATATTTAGTTATAAAAACTATATTTTGAGTTTACCTAGTGTTTTAAATTTATTTTATATATAAATCGTTAAAGTTATATTATTACGACGTTTTTCTTAAAAACTGCACGATAATTATTTTATCACTCAAATTTTACAAGGAATGTATTTTTACAATTTTTATGATCTCATTATACTTTATTTTAATCTATTAAAAATTACTTTTACCTAAAATTTCCTTGAACACACTAATGTACATATAAACCTTACAAGTTGTTATTATATATACATTTACTTACATCTTCTAACTATTACACATTATAAAAGAAAAAAAAAATATATTTGGGGAACAAATACCCCCCAAAACCGGCCCAAGGGGGGGGGGGGTGGTTGCATTTATGGTTTGGTGACTTCTTTTCTACAAAAACTAGATTTATACTCCAAATCTTTCAATTCATTCATTGAATCTCAAAATTTATAAGTTGGTAAAGTCTTGCTTTTCTCTCTTCTTCTTCCTCTCCAAACCGACCATCATCTTGTTCAAGTAAGGGATCATCAAATTTTTCTCAAGCTCAAGTAATTACAATCTAGATTACACTCTCATTAAGGTTTTGAAATAAAAACCTAGAGTGTTTAGGTTTAACCTTGGTTCTTTGCACCTCATCATATCACTTGTAAGCATCTCATGTTTATTTTTCATCTTACATATTCATTTCATACTTATCTCATCATTTTTGAGCAAAAACATGCAAGACTTGTGTTGTTTATACCATTTTTACATGATTTTTAGAGTTTATATATATACAAAGTCATCCTATAATTATTCCCTTGGTATATATTGGTCTTGATGATGATTAGGAACCCATGACACCCTAAGAAGGTGTATGGTAGGATTAGATTAGCTTTGGAGTTGATTTGAAGGGATTGGAATAGGTTTAGTACGATAAAAACTATTTTCGACAAGTATATAAATGTGTTCTGTCCTTATTATATTTTTCTGGAAAATCCGACTATAGTCACGAATTTTTGGCCTTGATAATTAGAAAATATACTTTAAAACGAATCCGTGGCCGCTTGAACGGATTAAAACGGACTTATAACGAAGGAGGAATGAATTTTTCAAGTTGGCGACGAAATATATATAATCCTGAAAATTTCAGCAAAGGGTTTTTGTTTTGTACGAGTCAAAAACGAGCCTTAAGCTTCACAAATTATTTCGACTTATCAAAAATATATTAGTATACTTTGATACGAAGCTAAGGACGTATAATACGTAGAAAACGGATTTGAAACGACTAAAATATGCACGTTTTTACAAACTTGCCGTAACTATTATTTTTAGAAAAACTATATTATTTTACGAGACAAGTGTTACGGTAACTAAAACGACCATGTTGAGGGCTGTTTTTAACGAGGATGTGGAACTTTTTGGAACGAAATGTCTTCTAATGAAATTAAGATCACCAAGCATATTTTTCAAAACAATCAACCGTTTGTATAGCGGAGTTGTAGTAAATTATTTACGGTTGCTTAAACTTTGCCAAAACTCACTTTTTACACAACAATTAGACAAAATCACCATCTTTAACCTTTATTATCTTTATGTTCGAGACCTTTATGTCGAAAACTCCTGAACTGAAACTTCTAGATTTTGATACAAACTTTCCAAAACCGTCGGGTTCGTTTCCTAACGATCGACGTACACCATTTTACGACTAGTTTTTCGAAGCCATTTTTATCACTTTCAAGAAATTTTCAACGACAATATTTTGCGGCGAAAAGTTAAAATTTCACTATAAAACATTAATAAACTATTGTAGGATGACATTTTGACGTAAATACTTGTAAAGTATTTTATAATATGACGGGATGTCATAAACATATTTTGACGATAAACATTATTTCCAAAACATACAAGTGGTATGAATATCATATGGAGTTGCATGCACATCATTGTATCACACTAACACGCATTCACGACAACATATCATAACTCAATTCATGACATTCATTTAGGTCGCGGATAGTCTCCGAGCCTCATTTTAGTGCACTTCATTTTGTTAGCATATCAATCACACCAGGTGAGTTCGTAGCCCCACTTTCTATTACTTATTTGTCTTACAAACTCTTTGGGGGAGATACATGCTCAAACTATTTTCATTTACTTTCACAAATACTCTAAACGTTTACTGATTACCGCGAGTTTCATAGCCCCTACTTTTATACATTTCAATTACTTTTGGGGGAGATACATGCTCAAACTATTTTCATTACTTTCGCAAGTACTTTAAACTCTTACATATTACGGTGAGTTCATACCCCACTTTTATTCGTTTAAATTCTTACAAACTATTTGGGGGAGATACATGCTTAAATACTTGTTTCACTCTTGCGAATACTCAAACCATTTATACAATTGTGTTACAATATACTTCTTATACACTTTGGACATTATGTGTGGTTTATTGCGATATGTGCCTTAATGTGCTAAACTAGTTTTCAATTATGCATCAACATACAAACTTTAGCAACTGGTTAACTCCTGCGGGAGCCGGCAGAGAGGTATTGATAGTACTATCGGGCTGACGTCCCCACCCTTGTGTCCTTGATGACGCGACCTGGGGTGAATATAATCTGTTATTCAATGCAACACACCAAACAAGTTAGACTCGTCAAGAGGTTCAGTTGGCTACATACAAGAATTAGTGGCACCAAATTAAGTTGTTGGAAGGCTATTAATTTACAAACATCCCAACACGAGTGTTGGAAGACCCTTGTGGTGACACATATACTTTTTCTACTATGATATATACATACATGATTGACATACTATTTTTAGCAGTGGGTTGTAAACACACAGGTTGCAAGTTGTGTATGGGCGGGACTTGGAACTGAGTGGATTTACGATGCCTTTGCTTTGCGAACTATTCTATATAACCAAAAACTTTGCCTTTGTTGCATTAGCGCTCTTTAAAAGCTTTACTTGTTAACCAAACTCTATGAACTCACCAACCTTTGTGTTGACACTTTTTAGCATGTTTTATCTCAGGTATCTAAGGCATTCACTTCATGGCATGCATGTGGACACATCATAGAGTCGTGGTGACGACGCGTCTCACATGGGATTTATACACTTTAAAAACATCGTTTGGCTTGTATCAAACCTATTTCCGCATACATTGATTTTCATTTGGGACCTACCTTTTGTAAACTCTGATTATTCTAATTAATCAAATGATGTATTTTTCAAACGACACTTTAGGTCGTTCGATATAACTGTAACTTTGATGCTATGACAGTCCTCCCCAAGGTATTCCATTCCGCTGCAAAACATGTAATTTGGGGGTGTGACAACTGTAGATGATGATTAATTATATAAACATATTAAAACAAATAAACGCAGCAAATACATCACCAAACAACGGATCCATATAGCCATATGATCAATCAATAATCGAAATAACGATTATATACCTTTGTAGCGTGATCCGCGTTTCACCACCAAGATCTATACCACTAATGGAAGCGAGAAACCAAAAGATCAATGAGGTTGATCTTTCCCAAGAATGAAACACACTACAGGTCCTTGACTACCACCCGATGCTAGTCTAGTTACGTAACCTTGAACCTTGATTAACCTACAATAGATAAACAAGGAAGAGATGGAAAAAAACACAAACCCTAGAAGGGAATAAATTTTTGCCGTCACTTTTAGGGGAGGGGAGGGAGAAAAACATTTTTGTAAGTTGTTATATGATTAGGGTTAAGATTTGATCAAATCTCCTCTTAATCTTATCATATGACAAGTTACACTAAGCTCCTCCAAGTTCCATATTATTCCTCCTACCACACCATATGGCCGGTCTCCCTATGGGCCAATAATGGGATTGCCCATTGTTGGTCCAATCTAAAATTACTAAGTCGTACATAGCATTTAATGGCCCGTTAACGATCCCGAGTTACATAAACGATTATATATTGTAAATATGATAAATACAATCTATAAAATTTTCATGTCGTCCCTCATCATAATGCATAACGTCTAGCCATATAATTATTTATTATGACATGAGCATACTCCAACAGGTCCTTCATCAATTGACTTAAGGATGTTAACACCATTCTCTTTGCCTAAGCAATACAATCTGATTGTTTGTGCCCAAAAGTAATAATATGATTCTTTGTGCTCAAGAGTAATAATGAGTACTACTCTTTGATTAAACTGGGAAATAGGTTGTTTCACAGGATTATACTAAATCAAGAGATAACTGTAAAACTTAAAACAAAGAAATGAAAATCTCACAAGGTCAAAATGCAGTATGTCAAATCACTTAGGTTAACAAGTCACAGAAGACATGTCGCACAATTACCAAACCACTTCTTTTAAACCGCAAAAAGACAAACCTCTTAAGTCAAACCACACAAAGACAAACCTTTTTGATCAAACCGAAGAAAGACAAACCTCTTTAATCAAACCACAGAAAGACAAACTTAGCACGCTGTTCGTAGATGGCTACTTGATCCTTATAGATGTTTAGCTTAGTAGTGATGGAATCATCAGGAACATATTCAGTGAATTCATCAAACACACATTCATCATTGATAGCAAAAGATGCATTACTTGGTACAATAGGACTTTCATCTTGCTTCAAATATTGATCATTGATATGTGCTAAAACACATATCATTTCTTTATCAAATATGACCCAAAATAACCAATAAAGAGCCGTTTATTGCTAATATTTCCTTTTAAATGTTTTAAAATAGTTTCAGCGTATTGTAATTTCTCATTGTAAACTCATATTATTAAGTTTTAATGAAATTTAGTTTTGTTCTTAAATCAGTGTTTAATCTTTTAATGTTACTTTATATTTCTTATTAGAATAGTTAGAATTCACTTCAGCTTATTTTAAAGTAATTGCAACTTGTTCTCATATTTAGCAAAAAACAAAAAAAAAATCAGAAAAATAACAAAAAACATAAAAAATATCTCAATTATCCTTTATAAGCTTCATTAAGCTTAAGCTACTGTTTGAATAAACTCACTTAAGCTCTATATAGCTTGTAGTGAGCTTATTACTGTTTTCAATCCATTATACACTCACATCTCAATATCAGTCAAAGGAAGTCAACTGCCGAAAAACGAAAGCTGAATTGGGTTGATTATCTTGTTTGGTTTGGAATTGGGTTGGAATTGAGCATTGATTTTGATTGGTTATGGGTTAAAATATTGATTCATGGTCCAAAGTTGCATCCATAGTGGCAGGACAGTTGTGAGTGCATTTTGCATTTACATTTTATAATCTGTAGTGTAGAATTAATTGTAGTGTTTGACTATTTGTTGAAATTAGCTTATCTAAGATTAATGTCATTTGTTTGTGTACTGTTGGAACCTTAGATTATTGCTGTCATTAGTTGTTAAGTCTGCACATTAATCTGCCTTATCTGCATATATAGCATATTGTAGAAGTGATAGTTATAGTTGAAGTACTTGCATGATTTAGGTGTTTTACAGATATTAGGACCTAAATTTGTTGGAATCATGGTTTAAATCTGAGTTTGGTAGTTAAAACTTGCCTATCAGTTAGATTTAGGTGTGTTTGGTTTAGGTAGCTAATCAGTGCTTGAGGATTGGTTTATGGTTAAGAGCAGTAAATATAGTCTCATTTAGGTCTATCTCACTCATTCTAGTCATTAGTTGCATATGTTTTCAATCTAAAGTCAAAATTTACTTTAATCTGTTCATAACTGCACATCAGTTAGATGCAGTTTTCCATAGCTTGCATTTTAGGATTAGGACCATTAAAGTTATTCTAATTTGGTCATATTTCATCATTCAACATCATTTATCACCAGTAGGATTGAATCAAACCTCAAGAAATTCAAAATCCATTTCTGTGATTAAAAGTCAAATTGTGATTTTCAGTTTGTCCACTGATGTTTGGTATTTTTTATTCTTTCATATCTGGTTCAAAATTGTTCAAAATTTAGATTTTACAACTTCAGTTGGTGGTCTATAGCAAGGTATTTTTAGTTCAATTTTGTTGAATTTTTAAATCAATCAAATCTGCTCTGAAACTTGTTCCTTAGTTGAAAAAGTGCCCTGTGCACATTAGTTGTGGCCAAACAGGCTTGTTGCAGAGTGGATTTTGGGTTTATTAGGTTAGATAATAGGATCAGATTTGGTCCAAAGGTTCTTTGCTAGGTCTAGTTTGGATTGCTGCATATGGTTTTAGGTTATATGCTTATCTGATAGCTTATTCTTACGCTTGAACTGAGCACTTCAGGCCTATTAAGCACTTAGTGGTTTTCCACTCAAATCAGTATAGCTTGTTAATTTTAGGTAAAGATTAGTTGCACTAAGTAGCTTTCAGTTGATTTTAGCCTATAATAGCTTCTGGTAGTTTCTGGTTCAGTATTATAGCTTTTTGCTTATTTAGGTAGCTTATTAATAAGCATTTTTCACATCAGTTTGTATTTCCAGTACACTAGACTTGTATTTCTCATTTCTCCTAATTTTAAAATAATATTTTAGATTTTTCCTGAATTTTTCATAATTTTCTGGTACTGTTTACTATTTTTCTTATTTAAAATAAGTTTTTAAGACTTTTTAATTACTTTTTAACACAATTAATTTAGAAAAGCTACAAAAAAATAAGTTTTTATTTTTCCTAAATTAAGAAAAATATAAAAAGCAAAAAAAAAAATTTCCATATTTTTCCTAGTTAATTTGTAATTTTTAGCATTTAAATTAGCTTTAATATTTTTTGTTACATAGAAATTAGAAAAAATAATCAGAAAAATGCAAAATCAATTTTCAAAAGTTTATTTAGTTATTTTAGATTTTTTAGAATAGTTTCATAATTTTCACATTCATTTTCATAATTTTTAGTATTTTAAATCATTTTAAAAATACAAAATTAGTTTTTAAGTAAAATAAAATCAAGAAAAAAAAAATAGTTTTAAATCATAATTAAGTTTTAAATTGCATTTTTAGTTTAAAAATAATTTTAAATCATATTTAGGACTTAGATTAGGTATAATTGGATTTTATTTACGTTTCATTTAACACGTTTGATAGGTCACTAGTTTTACAACACAAGCTTCCTAGAAAGAGATAGAGAGGAGAAGAGGGGCGGATGAACACGTTAAACACTCACACACACTATAGCAATAGGCCGGTTAAGCAAAGAGTGAAAGAGAATGAATAACATGAATAACCAACCTTCAAATGAAGGTTTACATAAGGTATTTATAGGAGGAAAGCTAGGGCAACACTCCTAGTTTCCATCCTTTCCTTAATGGACTAAGGCCAAGGCTCATGGGCCTTCTACATAAGCCTAAGGCTAAATACAAACATAAAGGCCATAATAAAGCTAACTATTACATATTAATTACTAACACTTGATTATGGTTTAGGAGTGATTCCAACAATCTCCCCCTCAAGTGTTGGTGATGAACGGTGAAGGCGTTGATGTAATAGAATCGCTGACGTCTTCTGACATTCTTCTTTCTTGTGAGAAGAATTGCCTTGGTACGAACAATCACCCCAGTGTAGAGAAATTGTCTTCTTCGAACAGTTATGCTTTGACGTCATCTTTAACTTTCTTCTTTGATTGATGTTCTTTGTGATGAAAGTGATAGTATGTTGTAGTCTGCATCAAGTCTGCCTCAGATCAGCTTCGCTGCTCCAGTGTCTCCACGTCATTCTTCAACATGCTCACACGCTCTTTGACGTTGGATTTCAGTACTGATGAAGTTCTCTAAGTCTTTAAGTTTGTAGATTCTTTGGTTGATGAAAAATCATTTGACTGTTGTGTTGCTTTAGGATAGAACTTCCATTAGTGATAATGTTGGTGTAAACATATGAAGAATCTGCACGATCATTCCACTCCAGTGCTTCCATAAGAAGTAAACATAAAACAGTTAGTAATAAGCGGATTCCGGCACTTACAAGTTTGAACTTCGAGAGAGTTGACAACATAGTGTGAAAACTCAGCTCTAATTCTTACAAAGGCCGTTCCTGAACCGGAGTCCCACAAGTGAGATAACACGATGTACAGAAGTACACCTACGGTTCAGATGAGTCGCTGAGGTACAACGAAGCATCACCTCACGACTGTAGACCGTTTGAGACACACTAAGCGTAATCCACGGGGAGTTACCGAAGTGACCTGCTGTCAGGGCTGTTTGATGTTGACCCTGGCAGGAGTTTCCATTCAATCACTGAGGATCACAGATGTGAACCTCTCATAAATGTTCTCGACAGATTGCTAAGATCTGTGAAGGACTCTATATGAACCACTGAATCACTGAAGATCTTATTTGTTGATCAACAAGTGATGAAATGTCAAGGGTTCCTAAGAGATCTTTTGATGAATCTTGTGGCTCTAGACTCAATTGTGCGTTTTGGTTTTCTTGAGCGGAGACTAGGGAGAGGGTCTCCTTCTTCAATATCAGCAATCTCTAAGAGAAAGCCGATAGATATGTAGGGTCCCTGTGAGATGAAACAAGCTTCTTTTGGGAGAAGCTTGAGTGGCTAAGAAGGTTTAGTGCATGCGTCACTGGGTCCATGACGACTTTTAATCTTCAATACCGGTGTCAACAAGTGACAACCAGCAACATATGAATTGAACCCGGTGTCTGCCCTAAGTTGAATAATCTGGAGGGCTATTTCTTTTCACCCTTTACTTTACGTTTCTTTTTTGATTCTTCAACTCCTTCTTTCTCCGATTCTCATTTTCTCCTTTTTATAATCATTCCTAAGGACTTCTAACACTAACTAATGGTAGTGTCCTTGGGTAGATCCCTCCGGCTCTGGCGGATCATAGGACGGTTATTCCTAACCTTAGTCACCTTATATCTTCATGACTAACCTAAGTTGCCATAAAACCATTTAGTACTACTGAAAACATATTCTCACAGTGTTTGTTAATGAAAAACATTTTGTGCCACTGATGAGATAATATTTTTGCATAAATACTCCCCCTCCACATGTGCTTAATAGTTTTAACGGTTAACTGCACAGTGAGGAGAGAGCGCGCACATTTTGAATTGATCAACTCAAGATAGACAGTCCCCGCGAAACACGTTATGTTGCATAGTTAAAGAGTTGTATTGTCAGCTTTTAGTTGACAACTAGCTCTAATAACTATCTTGAAGGTGTAGACAAACCTCGAAAGGTTGTCAAACCCGTCAAAGTTCATATCTACCAAGAGTTTCTCGAATGGTACATTCTACTAGGACAAGTCCTTTGCGAGACACGTTTACATTACTAGCGAACTAGTTTGAAATTATTACCCGTCCCGGACAAGTCTTTTCGAGTTACTAACAGTTAAGGATCTCGTCAATTCGTTGGTTAAGTCTATGCACACGAGAAAGCAACAAACATATTTCTTATCACATATTTTCTCCCCCTCAAAAATGGCATATAAAATGTTATTTTTGAAACGATTGAGAATAAATATGACCATTTCGAGTGTTACGGGAAGAATGACACAAAGAACGTTTTGTTTGAACAAAGTTTTAAGTCAAATACTCCCCCTCAACAAGTAATATAAACGGTTGAGGTTTTGAAAAATCGTAGGGGGAAGTACTTGTTCTTTTGAGCAAAACCTTGAAAAGTAAACGGTTTGATAGGTTTTACTCAAAAGTAAGAAGCTTTCGCTCCTTAGATGAGGATTGTGGCACTGAAGCGTACCACAGGGTCCTTTCTTTACAATTACGGGTTGTACACTGTTATGTGTGCACAAGCCATTGACATAAGAAATCAAACATCCAAATTTATATTGAGAGAACCAATTCAAGGGTTACCAGGAAGTCCAGTGATGTTGCCAGGAATGCACACAGGGCGTTGAAAGCCGGTAATGTTTCTCCTGGGTCGACCACCAACATAGCTCTCCAATCGTCTGAACTGATCCCGTCTGAACAACCTTTCATCAATCATTGTGATGATTCGTCTCACATCCCTCCTTTCCTGAGAATTCCAGCGCTTAGGAGACCCAATTTTCTGGCGTATATCCTTCAACCTGTACGCCAATCCGTCCCTAACCAGCTTCAAAGTATGATCCCCGAATTTCTGAAGTTCACTACACGCCATTAAGCAGTTTCGTTGAAGTTCACTGCGGTAAACAACTCCGAAAGGTTTGCTGATGAGCGTATATTGAGCTTGCTGATTGAGGTCGGGAAGATCAAGCGTTGGAGGAGTGAGGTTGACACGCGTTTGATCACGATGCGTCTAATGAAGATGAGAAGTGACTTGATGAATTCGCGTTGAACTTCAGTCGAGAATTGTCTCATACGACCTTGTACTTTGGCAAGGTACATGTCTTCGATGTCGTTGAGGGACAAGTTCTCAAAGTCAGCTTCGGAGAATGCATAGTCCTGTTCATCTTGTCGTTTGACTATGATATTCTTCATGAAGGTGTAGTCCCACTTAGACTTGAGATCAACGTGTTTGATGGCCACGATGTCCTTAGAACTGTACACTGGGTGTTGAGACTTCTGAACCAGGCAGCTTCTGTAGTAGATTCTTCGGCGTTCAGGCCAGTGATGAATCCCATACAATGCATCTTGGTCGTATGCTTGCACGTTGTTAGAAAACAAGCGATTTGCACGTTCCTCGATAGCAATGCAGTTTGAGTAAATAGCCGCTGGGAATGGAAGAGTCAACGATGTAGCGTATTTGCGTGAACCATCGCTTCCGTGTAAGAGAAAATCCAGGTCTTTGTTGAAGAAGTATCGAAAGGGAATCCGTGGTTCATCTGCTTGGCCAATGGTTGGTAGGGGTTTGGTCCAATCGGTGTAGTATGGAGGGTTGTCCCGTTTTGTGAAGTCAATGTTTGCCTCCGGATTGAGCCAATCCATGTTGTTAGACATTTCTCTGGCGATGTTCTCAAGGTGATATTCGACCTCGAGGGCGCTTTCAGAGCTGTCCTTTAGAATTTGGAAAGCTTCGCTCTTGATTCGCTTCAATTTAGATTTCGTCATTTTCTTCACATGGAACTTTTCTTGCAACAGTTTAGCATGCTCCAATGTGGAACCATCTACCAGCTCTTGACCTTCTTCAGGGTAGGGAGTTTGATCGACAAGTGTGGAGAACCATTCAAATTCTTCGGTTTTATCGTCATCAAGCCATGATACGACGTCAGGCAGAGTCGTCTTCTTATTCTTTTTAGAAGGCTTTGATGATGATTCCGGTTTCTGCACTTGTTTGGGTGAGGTGGGTTGTTGTTGGGGCTCAAGGACCTCTTCATCGTCACCACCCGTATACTCAAAATAATCACCGGTTTTCTGAGTCCTGGGTGGTAACTCGGAATCGTCCCGAGGTTTATTAGTAGAAGACCGAGTGGGTGGCCTCTGTTTTTCAGGATTAGGTTGCGGGAAACTTCCTTTGACTCTCTGTACTTGTGACACTTCCAGCACTGCCTCTTCTGGTTCTCCTAGTAGGTGTACCAGAAGATTTTTCGTCGAGATGACCAACTTTGCCTTGTCTAACTGCTTCCAGATACCTTTTGTACGTTTCGAGCTTTCTGACATCTTCAGTTAGAAGGTAATCTGGCAACACAGCACCTTGTTTCTTTGTAGACGATTCCTTGATTCTGACAGATAGGATAGGTTCAGTCGTCATATCGTGATTGTCGGGGTCATTGAGCCTCTTGGGAATATCTGGATGAAGCCCAAGTGCTCTCTGGATCAACAGTTTAGTATATCTGATGTAGGGAATCTTTGAGCCAAGCTTGTTGAGAAATGACATCATGTCATCCCAAATCAGAGCTTCGATAGCGATGTGTTTCATGTTGACCAATGCCCAAAATATTTGCAGTTCCATGAGCTTGGGATGCTCATAGCCACTGTCACGACCAGAAACAGACTTGGTGATGATCATGTAGAGAGTTCTCCATGGTTGAGGAATACTCTTAAGCTCTACGTGAGAATGCTTGGTGATTACTCCTGTAGCCTCGTCATAACCGATATCGATTAAGAATTGGAGAGTGAGCTCTTCAGTAGGTGTGGCATATAATTTCGTTGGTTCGACTTCAGGAATTAGGAGAACAGCCCTAAGTCCTGCAGTGTATATAGTGATTTGTTTGTGATTCAGAGTCACCGCCACATCACCATCCTTTCTTTGACCCTTTCCATCATGTTCCGTAACCGTTGGATATAGATCTCGTGAACAATTGCAGAGTGAGTGAGCATATTCGATACGGATGAGTCCTCGTAATATCAATAGCTATTAAACACTAAGACTCGAGCAAGTGAGGGTGTCGAAGTCAACACGGAGATTATTCTTTCCAATCTTCATTGGGTAGCCATGAGGATAGATATCAGCAATGGAGAGAACATTTGGTGCATCCATGTTTATTTGCCATGAATGTCGTGGGAAATAATATTAGCCAAACGAACCAACATATCGAAAGACATAATGTTAGTCAACAGAAGGTCTTATTGTCTAGTTATTGAATGTACAGTGTCAATGATTGTTACGAGTCCTAAGTCACTTGTAAGTCCAATAGTCCAATGACGTCGTGAAATGTTTCGTGAGTTAGTTAACTTTAAGTTTTAAAGTTTATGTTATCACTTATGATTCACAACATATCAAACGTTTTAAGTTTATTAGAGACATTATTGGATTCGTGACGATATGATTAGTTCATTTACAAGTTTGTACACGTAACAATTCATAACGAAGGTATAATCCAGGCTTATGCGTAGGATTGGTAAAGTTATGCGTAGATAGAAATGATATATGTGTAGGCATAAACTTACGCAGAGGGATCCTAACTTACGCAGTAAGAAATATTACGAGTAAGAAAAATGGACCTTATAGAGGTTACGATAGGTATATATTTACGCTGTAAGGCTACTGTAGAGTCCAACTTTATGCGTAGAGGTCAAGCTTACGCATATCCTTCACAGGATACGCGTAGTCCCATATGTAGAACCTATATGTAGAATCTACGCTGTAAGACTAATCTTACGCGATAACATGCTACGCATAAGATGATCCTTATGTAGAGTTACAACAACCTTGATTCCTAATTGTAAGTGTAGCAAGTCCTAAACAAAGCGCCATATCATCAATTTTGACACATAACATTCATTCTATGACAGATCAAAACACAATTGCTCATATTAACAGTTAAGCACAGAAAACCTTACGCGTAGTTTAAAACCCTAAATCTATGCGTATGAATTTTAGCCATAGAATATGCACCAAAGTTTTTCTGGTATGTCTTAGATGTTGTGAGAGTATAGTGACCAAGTTTTAACACCAAACTCAAGTAGAATCAAAATTTACCAAATATTATGAACTTTAAACCCTAATTACAAAATGTTAACCATTGTGTTTCGTGGTTAATAACAATGGAAAACATTAATTCAACATCACAAGAACATAACCCAACAATCTTTTTGACCAAAACACTTCACATTTGAAAAACCCAAATTTAAACCCTAATTTTCAAAAATCGTTGATTCGTGTTTCTAGGTGGATTTGGTTGGTTGAAATGGTGTCCTTGATGTATAAACAACGTTTTGACATTATCCACTTGACCAAAAACGTCCACACAATGATTGTGTGTTCATACGCTTATGCGTAGAACACATAATCATGTGTAACATGATTTTTAACCGTTGGATTTGAATTAAATTTAAGACCTTATCTTAAAAACATGTTTAGATCGTAAAAACACTTACACAACGATGATCAAATCAACAGATATCTTGAACGATTCTTAGGCGTAGATGTGTTAGGTTTTGTGTATTAAATGTGAAGAAGAAAAGTTAGGTGGGGATGTTTTATTGAAAAAGAGTTTAACCTTTTGACAGTTTTGGTCCCTCCACCTTTTCCTTTTTCAAACAAAGCCTTTTAACTTCCATTTTGGTTACCAAACAAAGGTTTTTAAGAAAGAAACTTGACGACACTCCCCCTCGACTTGAGAAAATAATGAACGGTAATTAATTTTAGTCCGAGGAGTGTCTTTGAACCAGAAAATTCACCACCATTGTTAAAAGAAACAACCGAGATATGATAACATGCAAGTACACAGATGTTTTGAAATAGTTAAAAGATTATTTTCTCCCCCTCAACACTTGATCTGAAAAAATACTGAATTTTGAAAGATTAAAGTGTTGACGAAAGAAATGTACTCGCCATGTTGAAAGAAAAATAGATTAGAAGAATATTTTTGTTGTTTTATCAGATTTTATATATTTTTTATTTTGTTTTTGAAAAATTTATTTACAAAAGAGAGTTTTGGTGTTTGACAGGTATTTAAGACTGTTTTAAGAGGTCATCCAATTCCTCTTGAGTCAAACACCTCATACCAATCCGGTGGATCAACTCATTAAACCTAGCGGGAGGCAAGGCTTTGGTGAGCAGATCTGCCAATTGGTATTCAGACTCCACAAAGTATAATTCAACGGTACCCTCGCTCCACGTGATCCTTGATGAAATGATAGCGAAGATCAATGTGCTTTATTTCAGTGTCAACTGAGTTGCACGAGATCGCAATTTACACCATTGTCGCAGTATATCGATTCACAAATACGAACCATAGTGTTGGGATATGAAAGTGTCAAGATATCAAAGTATCAAGATATGAAAGTACTGTAAGCTGCAAAGTATTGGAAGAAGTCAAAGAGTCAAAGTACTGCTAAAGACAAAGTCAAAGTAATCGCAAGATGAAGTCAAAGTACCGCTAGAACAAAAGAACTGTTATATTCGCTATGGAAAGTATTGTATTCCATGTTTAGATTACTTGTCGCATAAGGTTATCATTGTAAATCGACTAGGATATCCTTGAGCCTATAAAAGGACTCCTAGATTGGCATTAGATGTACGATTTCAGAAAAAGAGTTTTAGAGTTTACTAATTAGAGTTTAGAGAAAAGTTCGATTATCTTAGAGTTGTATTAGAGTATCTGCATAATAAGCAGATTTAGAGTTTGTTAATAAAGTTTTTCTTCTTAGCTTTGTTAAGTAAATTCAGCGTACTTGATAAAGATTGCTCAGTGTTTCTTTGTTAATAACTTAGGATTTATCCGAGGTTATTAAACCTTAACAAGCTAGTTAAGTTAGTTTGATTAAAGTATATCGATCCAACAAGTGGTATGAGAGCTTGTGTGGAAACTCTGACTAGGAAGAAACCCTACTACAACAATATTTAAGATGTCGAAGTCGTTCCACCACCCTCAATCACCTCACTCGAATTCCAATAATCAAGAAGGGAGAATATGATCTCGTGCATGAAGATGATGCAAGATATTGCCATTACGACCATGCTTTATGGAATGTAATTGTGAATGGGAATGAAGTAGTTTCGATCCCATTGTTGTTCCCCGACAACCTACAAAGCACCAAAGGCAGCCTTACCACAAGCCACTATAAGGAATCAAGAGAAGGCTTTAAACATTCTCTTGTCTGCCATTCCCAGATGGTCATCTTCAAGTTTCATGATGCTAAAGATGCTAAGCGTTGGGTCGCTCTCAAGACCGATTTGAGGGAATGAAGCCTCTAAGAAGATACGTAAAACTTGCTGAAACAACAGTTTGAAACTTTCACAAGAGGAGAAAGAGAAAGTCTTGATGCTGCATATGATAGGTTTCAGAATCTCCTCAACATGTTGGAATTATACAAGGCACAAGTATCAGTTGAGGATGCTAATTTGAAGTTTCTATGAGTCCGTATCTACATGGCATGTAATTGCTACTATGATCAGAGGACAACAAGGATTGGATGTTATGGACTTTGATGATCTTACATCAACTGAAGGTGTATGAACATGAGATGAGTGGTCAACCCAATTCCCAAATCTCACAAGTATTGCTTTTCTATCATCTGAAAAGAAGAAGCAAGACTCCAAAAGTATGCTTCTCCTCAAAGTAATCGTTTCTCAAAGTACTGCACAATCCCCATCATATATGCTCGCAGGCTCACCATCTACCTCTTTGCACTCAGATGAAGTTGTGTGCTCCTTCTCTTGCACAACAAGCAAGCTACCTGTCACGCATGAAGAAGATCTAGCACAGATTGAAGAAGATGCACTTGAAGAAATTGATATCAGTTGGCAAGTTGCTATGATCACTGCAAGGATTAAAAAGTACATGAAGAAGACAGGCAAAAGTATTGATTTCAAACCGAAACAAGGAATAACTTTTGACAAATCTAAAATTGAATGCTTCAATTGTCAAAAGACCGTCACTTTGCAAGGAGTGCGGTTTGCTAAGTATCAAGTAAATAGAACATCTGAGAAGCCAAAACTTGAGCTCAAAGAAATTCCAATAACTGAAACAAAGGCTTTGGTTGCTCAAGAGAAGTTATCAAAAGTTGACTGGAGTGAAGAGTTTGATGATGAACCGGTGACTTACTGTATGGTAGCAAAGTGGAAGATACAAAGGGAAGCATTGGACTGAGCACCGCTTTGATGAAGAATCAACATGCCGCTTTGGAATCTGATGATGGCTTTGAGGATTTGATTGAGAGCAAAGAAAGTGATGATGATCCTGTTTCTTTTGCTATGGTGGCTACTTCACCAACTCGCCTCCTATCTCTCGAGGTATGCTCAAACTGTTATGAGTTCTATCAAAAGTTACTTAATGCTTATGTCATTGAAAGAGATAATTGTATTAGGGCTAGGTCCTGAGGTAGCAGTGTTATCAAATTACTTTAGAGTCTATGGAAGCCAAAATAATAACACATGAAAATAATGAAATGGCCTGGGCTGAAAAGTATGAACAACAGGATTACCAGCTAAAACTTAGTGAATGGAAACTAAACTGTAAAATTGCTGAAATTGAGACATTAACTAAGGAAAGAGATGATTTGTTAGCTAAGTTTGCCGCTGGGGAGAGTCCGGCTTGTCCCATGTTACTTATGTTGAAAAACAGAGAAGGGCTTACATTAGAACAGGCTTAGGATTTGGAATGGACTTTAGTAACATAGATGAAAACCAACCTAGTGATCAGGATGATGATGTTTTTAAGGACATAACCACTAGTGATGATGAGCTCATTAACTACGTAGATTCATCTAGTAATGAGGGCTCAGTAAGTGAACCACCTCCTGAATATAAGAAAGAAAATGGTTATCATGCTGTTCCCCATCCCATTAATCATCAACCCTCTAGGCCTGATGTTTCTCATTATGGTGTAGACAGTCTAGAGTTTAGGAAGAATCTTGTTGCTTAATCTAGGTCTGAGAAACCCAAAGAAACTGTTGAAAATAATCAAGCAGTACCTTTAAACCAAAGTATCGCTCAACAAGCAAGCAGTACCTTCTGCAAAACCTTTTCAAAACAAGATCGCTAAACCTTTTTGGGATAATTTTGCTCATAACAGATCTTATCACCATCAAGAAGGCAAACCAATTTTGGGCATAGACATAGAAGAAATCACTTTGGTCATATGGGTCAAAACTGTGTTTTGTGTTATAGTCCTACTCACTTAATTAAAGATTGTGACAAACACTGTAATATCTAAGCAAGTTTCCAAGGAATAAGTCTACCAATCAGAGACCTAGAGAACACAAACCAGTTTGGACTAATTCACATAGGGTTAATCACGTAAACTTCACACCGATCATAGATACCCACATCGAGAAGACCTTCAAGATCTCACAAGACTTTCCAAAGTAATCGCCAAGGTAATCGATAACACTACTTGAATAGGAATTCTAGGAGATCTAACTATCAACCTAGAAGGTATCATAATTCATATAGGGGATCTAGATCACAGGAACCACCTGTTAAAACCTAATGGGTAAAAGGAAAGTACCGCCGAGAGACATACAAAGACGCTCAACAAAAAGTGAATCGATGTTTTTGTGACACAAGAAAATGCTAAAAATCTGGTGAAAGAGATTTATGTTGAAAACCCAGAAAGTTTTGAAAATCCACATGCTAAAAATCAAAAGATAATTTTGGATCATCATTTGAAAGATAGTGGAATTACATACTCAAAGAATTTGAGTTTGTAACTCCTCAAGGGGAACACAAGTCAATAATGGCTTGGGTTCCTAAAAGTTTCTAACTCTTTTCTTTGTGTGCAGGGCAACCCGTAAGAGGAGCTTAAAGATCATCTTATTGTGGATAGTGGTTGCTCGGGAGTATGACAAAGCATAAAGAGATCCCCGTCTGATTTTAGAAATATTAGTGGAGGAAGAGTTGCATTTGGGAATGATCCCAATGGAGGAAGGATTACCGAAAGGAATAATTAAAGCTGGAAGAATCGATTTTGAGAATGTCAGATATGTGAAGGAGCTAAAGTTCAATTTGTTGTTAGTCTCTCAAATTTGTGATAAAAAGCATCCTGTGTTATTCACTGACACAGAATGTCTCATCCTTTCTTCTGACTTCAAACCTGTTGATGATGACTTGGTAGTACTTAGAGTACCAAGGACAAATGATGTGTATAGTTTAGACATGAAGAGTCTACATTCTAATGGAAGAGCCACATGTTTGGTGGCTAAAGCAACATCTGAAGAGGCACATCAATGGCATAGAAGATTGGGCCATGTGAATTTCAAGAACATCAACAAACTGGTCAAAGGCAATTTAGTTAGAGGTTTACCTTCAAAGACTTACAAGAATGATCAATCATGTTTGGCATGCAAGAAGGGTAACCAACACAAAGCTTCCTGCAAGAAGCTTGATGAAAGAAATATTAGAGAACCATTGGAGCTATTAGACATGGATTTATTTGGACCTCGCTCGTGGCAAGTTTAAATAAGAAGAAGTACTGTTTGGTTGTTACCGATGATTGTAGTAGATTCAGTTGGGTTTTCTTTTTGGGCTTTAAAGATGATACCTTTGATGCTATTCAGACTCTTATAATAGCACTTGAAAACCAATTAAGACTCAAGGTTAGAGGTATTAGATGTGACAATGGAACTAAATTCAAGAACAAGCCTATGGATGACTTTTGTGCAAATAAAGGCATAAAGAGGGAGTTTAGTATTGCTAGAACACCACAGCAGAATGGTGTTGCAGAGAGAAAGAATAGGACTTTGATTGAAGCAGCAAGGACAATGTTAGCAGATTCTCATCTCCCTATTCAATTTTGGGCAGAAGCTGTAAGTACTGCATGTTATGTACTCAACAGGGTTTCTGTCACCAAACCACAGATGAAGACACCATATGAATTGCTGATGGGCAATAAACCCAACATTCATTTTATGAACCCTTTTGGATGCCCTCTTACCATTTTAAACACCATTGATAATCTGGGGAAGTTTGATGGCAAGTCTGAAGAAGGTTACTTATTGGGATATTGCACTAACAGTAAAGGCTTTAGAGTTTACAACAGAGTTACTAAGAAGATTCAAGATTGTCTTCATGTTGAGTTCTTAGAAGATCAAGATAATGAGAAAGGAAAAGGTCCTGATTGGATGTTTGATCTTGAGATTTTATCTCCTTCAATGAATTATGTTCCTGCTAGAGAAGAAAATCAACCTTTGCACACTGAAGAAGATATTCAATATGTTGTTAATGATGTTCATATTAGACCGATGTCGTTCTCGATAAAGATCCCTGTGAGTCCAAAACAAAGTATCGCTGTTCCTACGCAAAGTAATCGCTTCTCCAAAACAAAGTCAAGGTAACCACAATCCTCATTATCTACAGAGGATCAATCTATTTGAAAAGGAACTTAATCAGATGCTTCTTCAAGATGTTTTAGCACATTCTTACACTGATGAACAAAGGAGAGCTTATGAAGAGGCAAAGAAGATAAATAAGACCTGAGTACTTCATTTTGACAAGATTTCGATCAAAGTACGCCAGCACCTGTTGACAATACTTTAGATGATTTGGATGATCCTACCATGCCTCGAAAGAAGAAACTGATGATGATCTTGAAGATGAAGGTAT
This sequence comes from Chrysanthemum makinoi, assembly GCA_910596185.1. Classification (NCBI taxonomy): domain Eukaryota; kingdom Viridiplantae; phylum Streptophyta; class Magnoliopsida; order Asterales; family Asteraceae; genus Chrysanthemum; species Chrysanthemum makinoi. Next base: position 21,103,197 of record OU343218.1, on the reverse strand, counting down.
TTTCACAGATTCCAATGTAGGTGCTGATTATACTAACTTGATGATACATATGCAGTCCCACGTCCCATCTTACGAATTCATAAGAATCATCCAAATGATCAAATCATTGGTCCTTCTACTTCTGGAGTTATGACAAGACATAAAGCTAAGGGTTTCACAAAACCTTACAATGCTTTACATAGCTTCGTGTATAAATAAAACAGGCTAAATCATAAGGACCATCAAACCTGCTTATTTACTTGTTTCATCTCTCAAGAGGAACCCAGGAATATTGCTCAAGCTTTGACTAAAGAAAGCTGGGTTGAAGCTATGCAGGAAGAACTTCTTCAATTTAAACTTCAAGAGGTTTGGGTTTTATGTGATATTCCAGATGGGAAGAGAGTTATTGGAACCAGATGGGTTTTTAGAGTCAAAAGGGATGAAAGAGGCAATGTTATCAAAAACAAGGCAAGATTAGTTGCTCAGGGTTATAGACAGGAGGAAGGGGTAGATTATGATGAGGTATTTGCTCCTGTGGCAAGGATTGAAGCAATTAGAATCTTTCTTGCTTTTGCTTCTTATATGGGTTTTCAGGTATACCAGATGGATGTCAAGAGTGCTTTTCTTTATGGCACTATTACAGAAGAGGTGTATGTGAAACAACCTCCAGCTTTTGAAGAGCCTAAACATCCAAACAAAGTCTATAAGGTGGTTAAGGCTCTATATGGTCTTCATCAGGCACCTAGAGCTTGGTATGAGAGGCTCTCTACATTTTTATTACAACATGAATACAGGAGGGGAGCTATAGACAAGACTTTGTTTATCAAGAGAGACAAGAAGGATATCATGTTAGTTCAAGTTTATGTGGATGATATCATCTTTGGGGCTACCAAACAGTCCATGGTTAAGGAGTTTAAGCAGCTGATGCAGAAAGAATTTCAAATGAGTTCAATGGGAGAGTTAACATTCTTTTTAGGACTTCAGGTTAAGCAATCAAAGGAAGGAATTTTCATTAGCCAAGACAAGTATGTTACAGACATACTTAAGAAGTTTAACTTTGATGATATGAAGGCTGTTACTACACCTATTAAATCTATCAATTCATTGGGAAAAGATGAAGATGGACAGCCTGTTGAAGTCAAGCTGTACAGGTCAATGATTGGCTCTCTTATGTATCTTACTGCATCAAGGCCTGATATCATGTTTGCAGTTTGTCTATGTGCAAGATATCAAGTCTCACCAAAGATCTCTCACATGAATGCAGTAAAGAGAATTTTCTGTTATTTGAAACAACAACCTAAGTTGGGGTTGTGGTATCCTAAAGAGTCACCTTTTCACTTGGAAGCTTTTTCAGATAGTGACTATGCAGGTGATAATTATGATAGAAGATCAACAACTGGTGGATGCCAATATCTTGGAAGAAGGTTAGTCTCCTGGCAATGCAAGAAGCAGACAATTGCAAAAGCAACATCATCTACCGGGTTTAATATGTAGCTGCCGCAAGTTGTTGTGGTCAAGTTTTGTGGATGCAAAATCAACTCTTGGATTATGGGTTCAATTTTAAGAATACTCCTATCAATATTGATAATGAGAGTACTATTTGTATTATGAAGAATCCTGTGTATCATTCCAAGACAAAGCATATTCAGATTAGGCATCACTTTATCAGAGATTGCTATGAGCATAGGCTCATTAATGTGGTTAAAGTTCACACGGATGACAATGTAGCTGATTTACTCACCAAAGGTTTTGATGTGTCATGATTCAATCACTTGGTCGTGAGCATTGGAATGATTAACTACTAAGCTATATTTAAGGGGAGGACTATCAGATGTAAGGTATAGTCCTGTGTATTGCTTGAGGGGAGGATGTTAGTTTATACTTAGTTTATATTAAGGTATTTGGCAAAGTACTGTATTTCCTGAAAGTACTGCTTGGGAAAGTACTGCTTATGTGGAAAGTACTGTTTGTCGTATTAAAGTACTGTTCCAACGGTAATATTGAAGGGTAATTAAAGCCAACGGTTATTTTATTTTGGGCAGTGATTTTTCAAATCCTACCTATAAATAACTACTTTCCGATTTTCCCTCTCATATTATTCTCTACATCTTTTCCATACTTATCTCCCAACTACCATCTCTTTATTATTCGATACCATATTTCTTGTGCTCACTTTTTCAACAATGGTGAATCGTTTAACTGTTTCGAAGCACAATATGGTGGCTAGTTTGGACAAGACTGAGGCGAATGTGGCTTTCTAAGATATAATTGATTATCTTACTGGGTCGCCTATTAGTTATGCTCTTTTAGTTGAGCCGGATATAATTGCACCATGGATTCAAGAATTTTGGGCTAATGCTAGAGATAATATGGAGGAGGATGAATATTATATTAGATCCTCAGTTGCTGGAAGGACTATCAAGATTACAGAGGCCTCTATTCGAGAAGATTTATTATTTGGTGATGAAGATGGGGCTATTCGATTTGATAAGTAACTGATTTGGGATACTTTTAGGAATCTTGGTTATGAAGGATCTTTGACAGAACAAACATTCAAGAAAGCATTATTCTGTTCTCAATGGAAGTTTTTGATTCATGTCTTGCTCCATTGCATAAGTTCTAAAAGCACTTCTTGGGAGCAGTTTGGGTCAAATATAGCATCTGCAGTGGTTGGCTTAGCTACAGACAGAGTGTTTAATTTTTCAAGGCTTATTTTGGATGGGATGCTATCGCATATATCATCTGGGGCAAATTGGTTGATGTATCCAAGGTTTATACAGGTTTTCTTAAACAAGCAATTGGCTGATATTCCAAAACCTGCTACTTTGTTACCTGTCATTGTGCAACAAGCCAAAATTTATACATTCATGGCTAAGCGAAGTAATTTGTTTAGAGGTGGCGATATTCCATTAACAACAACAATGATGGAAGTTGTACAAGCTATATGTGATGCAGCTGGAGAGGATGAAGAAAGTGAAGGTACTGATTCTGCACAAG
>OU343218.1:21048346-21100121 GCA_910596185.1 Chrysanthemum makinoi | reverse complement strand
GTACTGCTTCACAAAGTGCTGCCTCACAAGGTACTGCATCTGCAAGTACTGCTTCTATTGAAGGTACTGCATCTTTACAGGGCGATGTTTCTCCAAGCCCTGAGGTTCAAGCAGAGATTGAGAGAACACCTACTCCATCTCCTCAACAATCTGTTTTTGATTCCGAGGCACATTCACCACTTCATGGTGATGATCATACTATACCTCGTGAAGGTTTGACCTTGGATAACTATGCTTTGACAAGGGAGTTAGCTAGGTTGAACAAGACTGTTGAGCGTCAAGCTAAAACAATTAGGAAGTTGAAACGTAACTATTTCTGGTTGAGGAATTTTATTAAACCCTATATTCAAGGTTTCAACTTATGGGTTAAAGAGGAAAACAAACGTCGTAAAGCACTTCGTAAGGAATTGAAAAGAAAGAAGGTTCCAAAATCATCTTCTGTCAACTTGGGGAGGAATTCAGAAAAGGAAAATTTGAAAGAAGATGTTACACAGCAGAAAGAATCTGAAGAAGATGTTATGAAGAAGAAAGAAGATTCTTCTAAGAAACAAGAAGAAGAAGTACAAGTTCAAGGTACTGATGATCAAAGTACTGAACATCAAAGTACTGATTTTCATGATACATCTAGGCAAGAAGTAATAACACCAATAACTCCAAGGGTATTGAATTTTGAAGAAGAAGCTGGTCCTTCTACAACTGTTATAGAAGAAGAGGAGGAAGCTACATTCAAACCTATTCATTCTGCGAGTGATGATGAAGTAATTGCTACAATATTAGATTTGTCACAACCAAGAGGAGGAGTTACTATTAGAGATGTACAAGAAGAAGAACAACCAAGAGCTTCTGAACCTACAATTGATCCTAAAGACAAAGGGAAAGGCATTCTGGTTGAAACTAAGAAGAAGAAACTCACTTTGGCAGAACTTAGAGCATTTGAAGTTGCAAGGAATGAAGCTGCAGCTAGAAAAGTTCAAGAAGAGTTAAATGCTAAATATAGAGAAGAACAAGAAGCTCAAGAAGCTCAAGAAGCTCAGAAACTACATGAGGAATTGAATGCTGAAGATACTGAACCTTTACAATCTCCTACACCTGTTAGATTTATGTCAAGAAGACCTAATTTAGCTAAAGAAAGGAATGCAATGATGGCATATTTAAAAGGCAGAGGATATAAAGGACTTCAGAAGCTAAACTATGTTGATATGAAAAGACTTTATGATGCTGAAACAGAAGCTTATAAGAAAGATGTTGCAGGCATTAAAGACTTTAGAGAAGAAGCTCATTGGACTGAAGCTGAAAGGAAGAAGAGCTTAAAGAGATAAAGAAAAACTGAAGCTACAGATGTTCAGTTTTCAAAGAAAGAAAAGGTTGAATTAAGATCTGAGACTAGTGATGAATTGAAGAATTATCTCAGAGTGGTAGACTTTGATTATACAAAAGAAGATGATGACATGAAGATGAACAGATCAAAGATCAGTGTTTTTAAAATTGTGACATCCAAGAATGAAGATTACATGGTTTTTCATAAGGAAGATGAAAGTTTTAAAGTTTTCAAAAGGCTATGGGATTTGCTGCATGTTATTGATAGAGTAGACCTATTCTACTTATATCATGTTGTAAAGGCTTATTTTGAAGATCATCCATTTGAAGGGATTGGATTGGTTTTACATGGTGATCTCATAACCATGTAGGAAACTGAAGAAGAAAGCACTGATGATATCTGGAAGGATCAAGAAAACTGGGAAATAGTTTGCTGGAGATTCTTTGAAGAATCTGGAGTTCATGTTTTGGAGTTAGAAAATGGAACAATGATACACATGTTTGCAGAAAGAAGATACCCTCTTACAGTTGAGCTCATGAGAAGGATGCTAGAGCATGGATTGGAAGTAGAAGAGGCTAATGAAATTGCTTGCATGGTTATCAATCTGTTTATAAACTAGACTACCATTGCTGAGAATGATCTATAACTGGTATGAATTTTATTTGAATAAATACTTTTTGATATATCAGTACTTTTATTCAAAGTACTGCTGATCAGACAGTAATTTCATCAAAGTACTGTTTGCTGAACTAAACCAGTTAAATGATTTTTAGAAGAAACCTTTTTGCTAAGTAATAAATATTTCTGAAATAAAGGTTGGATAAATGGTTTTTGTGATGATAACATCAATAGGTTATCAATCCACCATGGTTACAAAAGGATTGACTAATCCATGAGCAAACGGCTCGGGTAAAGATATATCAAATCCGTTTTTAGTTGACAACTTGCTAATAAGTTGGATGGTAATCAACTCACCATATCAGTAATGTGAAGAGTTGGCTAGCCCACAAGAAAATGGCTTGTGGTAAAGGCAGTGGAAAAACCATTATTGGTAATTAGTTCACCATTAGATAAAAGAACTAACTAGTCCAGAAGGGTACAGCTTTTGGTAAAGACAAAACAAATCTGTTGATAGCTGGTGGTTTGCTAAAAATCATATGGTTATCAATGTACCATGGTCTTACACACCAAAACATTTGGCTACTCCAGAGATAATGGCTTTGGTAAAGAGATCTAAATCCATTAAATTTTCAATGATTCACTTGGAAGTGATGAGAATAGTATGCAACTTAAACTGAATTAATGTACAAATTGTCATATGTTGCTGTGTTGCTGAAAAGATGGAGATTGCTGGATGCTGCTGTGAAGAGAACAATTCTAAGAGATACTTTGACAAAGCACAGATATTACAGAGATACAATCTAAAGACTAAAGAACAATCCATTTTTAAAGATAAAGCTGTTAAAGATATATTCACAAAGGAACTTGAAGTCAAGCAAGTAGAATTCAAGTTAGGGGAGGATTGTTGGGATATGAAAGTGCTGAAGATATCAAAGTACTGAAGATATGAAAGTACTGTAAGCTGCAAAGTACTGGAAGAAGTCAAAGAGTCAAAGTACTGCTAAAGACAAAGTCAAAGTACTGCAAGATGAAGTCAAAGTACTGCTAGAACAAAAGAACTGTTATATTCGTTTATGGAAAGTATTGTATTCCATGTTTAGATTACTTGTCGTACAAGGTTATCAATTGTAAATCGACTAGGATATCCTTGAGCCTATAAAAGGACTCCTAGATTGGCATTAGATGTACGATTTCAGAAAAAGAGTTTTCGAGTTTACGAATTAGAGTTTAGAGAAAAGTTCGATTATCTTAGAGTTGTATTAGAGTATCTGCATAATAAGCAGATTTAGAGTTTGTTAATAAAGTTTTTCTTCTTAGCTTTGTTAAGTAAATTCCGCGTACTTGATAAAGATTGCTCAGTGTTTCTTTGTTAATAACTTAGGATTTATCCGAGGTTATTAAACCTTAACAAGCTAGTTAAGTTAGTTTGATTAAAGTATATCGATCCAACACATAGTCTTTGAGTTGTGTTCTCATCCAGATGACTTGAGCACAACACGCCGACATGGCTACATATTACGCCGGTTGATGACAAATGATGTACAATCCTGCTTCTTTGATTGCCAAGACACTAGTTTATCACCAAGAAATTGTAGTGCTCCTGAAGTACTTTTCCGTGAGTCTAAACATCCTGCGTGATCAGCATCTGAAAAAGCGATTAGTTCAAAACCAGAATCCTTCGGATACCAGATCCCCAAGTTAATGGTTCCCTTGATGTATCGGAGGATTCTTTTAGCCTCAGAGAGGTGGGTTTCAGTTGGTCTTGACTGATAACGGGAGCATAGATAAACGGCAAAGACAATATCAGGACGGCTAGCTGTTAGGTACATTAGAGACCCAATAATACTGCGGTATTTTGTAGGGTCCTCTAATTTCCCATTTAAATCAGCGTCTAGCTTCTTGATATGAGTCATTGGTGTGGCATAAGTATCACAGGTTTTCATTCCAAATTTGTTTAACAGTTCAAGTGCATATTTGGACTGACTCAAGAAAATACCACGGGGTGATTGATGAACTTGCAGTCCGAGAAAGAACGTAAGTTCACCCATCATGGACATTTCAAAATTTTTCTTCATTAGTTTTGAAAAGCGATTGAGTACTTTTTATGTGTAGACCCAAAAATGATGTCATCCACGTAAATTTGAACAATTAAGATATGTGCCCCGTGATATTGTATAAAGAGTGTTGGGTCGACCGAACCTTTGGTGAAATGATTGGCAATGAGGAAAGATGATAGCTTATCGTACCATGCCCGAGGAGCTTGTTTGAGACTGTAAAGAGCTTTGTTCAGTTTGTAGACATGGTTCGGGAACTCAGGATCAACAAATCCATCTGGTTTTCTGACATGCACCGTTTCTTTAAGTTGTCCATTGAGAAACGTAGTTTTAACATCCATTTGATAGACCGTCATATTCATATGAGCGGCGAACGCGAGAAATATCCAATCAGCCTCCAAACGAGCAACTGGAGCAAAAGATTCTTCAAAGTCTATACCATCTTCCTGACGATAACCCTTAGCAACGAGTCGTGACTTGTTTCGGATAACAATCCCTTCGGCATCCAATTTGTTTTTCCAAATCCATTTTAGACCGATGACATAAACCCCTGTTGGTCTTTCAACCAGTTCCCATACTTCAAGTCTTTTGAATTGGTTGAGTTCTTCTTGCATGGATTCGATCCAGGTGTCTTTAGTCATTGCGTCTTTTATGTTTTTGGGCTCAGATTGGCAGACAGTGAGGGCATAAATGCAGTGCTCACCATCCGAGTGAAGTCGTTGTCTCGTAACAACTGGTTGGTTTGGGTTGCCAATAATGTTTTCCAGAGGATGATCTTTTGTCCATCTATGTGTAGAGGGTTGATGTTGATATACATTGTGTAGATTCTGAGGATTCAAATGGTTTGTTGAAGATTCTGCGACATCTGGTGTAGCAGTCTCATTGGCAAACGGATTAAAGAACGCATTTGGATCAAAATCTACTGGTGGGGGTACTTCATTCAGAACATCATCAGCTGGGTCATCATTGTTGGAAGCGGTTTGTTCTACTGTTGTGTTGGAGTCAATTAGTGGTGCTTCATCAACTGTAGTTGTTGTAGCAGGTGTATCAGGTATAGGAATATTATCAGGTTGTGCAGCGGAAACATCGGATACACCGTGAGCACGATCATCAATATCGTCACAGAACAGCGGAGCAAATAACCTTTCCATTTGTTGACGAGTGAGTTGTGGGCTCTGTTCAGCTGATGAAGGGGTTTGGGGAAAGTTTAAACGGTTGTGACCGGGTTCTAAGCTGTTATACTCAGAAGCCATTTCCTTGAGTTCATCAAAATGAGCATGAATCGTTCCCATTACCTCTTTTGTTCGACGATTCCAGATGCGGAAACCTTTAGAATTATCACAATATCCAATAAAGACTCCAATGTCAGCTTTGGCTTTGAGCTTTCCAAAGTCATCACGATCATTATTCGGATAGCAAAGAGATGCAAATACATGAAAGTGTTTGAGATTCGGTTTTCTGTTGTGGACAAGCTCAAATGGTGTTTTGTTGTGGCGTTTTGTAATAATAGAACGGTTTTGAGTATAGCATGCTGTAGAGACGGCTTCAGCCCACAAGTAATCTGGGAGTTTGGCATTTATTAACATTGTTCTTGCAGCTTCCACCAACGTACGGTTTCATCTTTCAACAACTCCGTTTGTTCAGTGTACGAGCAATAGATGTTTGATCTGTATTCCGCTTTCTCATAGAATTCATGAAGGGTTTGGTTAACAAATTCAGTTCCTCTGTCTGTTCTGATTTGTCGAACGGTGTTGCGAAGCTGAACCTGTATTTTCGTGAGAAAGGTGATAATCATTTGTGGAGCTTGGTCTTTGCTTCGAAGAAAGTAAACCCAAGTCCAGCGTGAATAATCATCAACGATTACTAAAATGTAGCGTTTGCCGTTAATCGTTTGTACACGCATCGGGCCACACAAATCCATGTGAAGAAGATGAAGCACATGCTGAGAGCTGTGTTCCACCTTAGAAGGAAAATGAGCACGAGTACTTTTTCCTTGTTCACAGGCTGAGCAAAGGTGATCTTTTGAATACCGAAATCGTGGGAGTCCTTCTACTAGTTTGTGTCGAGCAAGGTTGGTGATGGTCTGAAAGTTTAGATGTGAGAGACGACGGTGCCATAGCCAGGATTTTGTTGATGTTGCCTTTGAGAGTAAGCAGATGGGAGAAGAAGCAACCATGTCTTGCATAGAGATAGTGTAAAGACTAGACGAACGCGAGCCAGACATAAGGTTGTTTCCTTGTAGATCATGAATGAAACAAGTTTTCTCCCTGAAAGCAACTTCCAAATCTCCATCACAAAATTGACCTACTGAAAATAGATTATGACCGAGGCCTTCCACATAGTAAACCCTGCTTATTTCGATGTTCCCATTAACATAGTCTCCGTAGCCCATGATAGCTGCGAAGTGATCATTCCCGAACCTGACAGTGCCAATGAAATTTGCAATAAAGTTGGTTAACATTTTAAGATTGCCTGTCATGTGTCGGGAACATCTGCTATCAACAATCCAAAGAATGATCTGTATCACCTACATTACACACAGACGACACAGATGGAATAAAAGTATATGTGGAACCCAAAATGTTAGAGGGTTCCTGAGCAGTTAGAGTAGACATACACACATTAATAATTTTAGGCATCTATTTAAATCCAAATGTGTTATGTATCCATTTCTGCCATCTATAACTACTATTTGTTTTAGTCTTGGTGAATGCACTAGGTGGTACTACATTCTTAGGAGGTGAGATGAGAGCTACAGGGACAACAATGTGTTTCTTAGAATCTAAAGATGGCGGTCTACCAAGCACAGACTTAGATTGATTAGTTGGCCTAGAGGTATTCCGAATCTTAGGATTCCGTAAATGAGAGATGATAGCTTTCGCAACACATTTGTCATGACAATCAGAATTCATACTTTTAAGACAAATATCACAAGGTGCATCAGACATAATATCAAAAGTACTTAACGGTTTAGCATTCGTTACATCACTATTTCTATTACATTTGCCAGACGCAATTTCTATAGTGGAAGCAACGAGAGTCTTATTCATTGTCCTACGGTGTTCTTCTACTTCAGCATTCTTATTTGTCCTTTTCTTAGGTCGCAACTTCCTATTCTTCGATTGAGTGCTCCTAGGTACGTGAAGTGCGGACGTTTGGAAAAGGAGCAACTAGTCCTGTTTCAGTAGAGGGAAGCACGTTAGCAACTTGTGATTTGGCAGTAGGAATCCTAGGTTCACGATTACTAAGTGTGACTGGTGCTATCTTCTTAATGACGGTCGGGGGCAAATGTTCATACTTTCCTAACATTTCTCTTAGCTTAAAGATAGTGTGCACCAACTCTTGATTTTCAGAACGAAGATTTCCCAAAAAATTCATGACTTCCTTAGTGTGTTTGAGAAAATGGTCAAGCTCGTTTGATGCTTCATCACGAGTCTTTTTGAGTAAATCAAATATGACACCATATTCCTCTTTAACTTTTACAAGTTCTTGTTCATATTTAGAGATTTGACTTTTCAAAGACACGTTTTGATCATCCAGTTGCTCAATTGTTGGATTAAACGATTTAGATTGCAACTGGGTGATTTTCTTTTCAAAAAGCAAGTTCACGATTTTGACAATCTTTTTGACACCATTGAAGACGACGTTTTGCGTTTGTAAGCTCGTTATTCAATCGTTCATTTTCAGCTTTTAAAGAGTTGAGTTGATGCACAAGATCAGAATTATCAACGGTAACAACATTGTCAACAATATCAGCAGAGATAAAATCAGATGCAAATGGCAAAGCATGAAGTAACACAACATTATGGATATCAGCACAGATAACATCTTCCAAGAGTCGATCAACATCTTTTCTCAACATTTTTTTTTGCGTTTAGTATTAGAAATAGATGTTTCTGTTTTCTCGAAGACGTTTTTCATCACTCCAAGTTCCTTATGAAAATCCTTTTCCCAGGCTATTGCACAACTTTTCAAATTTTTAACATTAGGTAAAAGATTTTTCTGAAAAATGTCTCGTTGTTCACGCGCGAGAGGTGATTGAAAATGTTGAACTTTGATTTCAGAATGATATTCTATCTCATGTTCTAAAGTTTTGAGGTCACCCATGAAAATGTCAATATATCGAAGAATTTTGCGATTTTCAGGTTTAGAATTTACTTCACTGATGGAAGGTAAAGGACCATAAATTTGTTCAAGCTCATGTTTGGGATTAACATAAGTAGACTCGGGTGTTTTAATGATAAACCTTGGTGTGTTAGAAGACTACTTTGACGGGACGAAAGTGACCGCTTGTGAATAAGTAAAAGGTTTGTTATAAACAACTTTTTCTAATTTTGATCGACTCTCGTCTTCAGCATCTAATTCCTCTTGACGATTATATTCAACAACAGTCAAAACAGTATCATCAATCTTATATGCTGCACTGGAAACTTTCGGATTTGGTTTGAATGTTTTGGGAGAAAGCTTAGGTTTGTAATCAGCAAGATTGAGTCCATATTCTTTTGGATTTGGTTTTAAAGTAAACTTTTCAATAGCTGTTACAGACTCACAATGTTTATAAACAACAGTTTTGAACTCTTTAAGCTTGTTTTGCAAGTCAAAAATTTCTTCTAGATAGTCATCTATTCGATTCGTTGAATGCTTTTTGTATGCAGAGAACGCTTTTTGACAAGTTGACAACTCAGCCTTAGCTTTTTGATTTTCGAAGGTGAGAGCGTTAATTTGCTTTTTATGTTCATATTTCAGTTGTTCTATTTCAGACAACAAAGCATTTTTCGAAGCGGCTAGATCACGCATCTGTCTCTCTAAATGTTTTTCGTTTTGATGAGATTTAGTAAAAGCTGCTTCAAAACCTTTTTCACGTTTGTCTTGAGATTTGAAAAAATTGAGTTGCATGTTTAAACATTCAAAATCCTTGGTTAACAATGCATTTTTGCGTTTGAAGTCCTCATTAATTGCACGACATTCTTCCAGTATGGTTTGTTGGTCTTGTATTAAACGAGCAAAATCTGGATGAGGCAAAAGTTCGGTTTGTTCAACGTGGGTCTCAACATGATCATTATTTAGATCCTCAAGTATAACCACGGAGTCAATTTGATTTTCAAGGGAAACCATAAGGTCATCTTGATCGTCAAATGTAACTACGGGGTCTATTTGAAAATCATCGGAATGAGATGTAGAAGACTCATTTTGAACATTCTGAGCCATGCCGGATTCAGATATTGGCGGAGATATTAGATAAGAGATAAACATAGTTTGTTCGGGTACCTGAGACAAGCCATCAGTGTCATACACTGGGCCTGTTTCACTCATGTGTAACTCTTGCATATTAGCCATCAACATAACTGCTGAATTGGTCTGCAAGTCCTCCGTATCATCATCTGAGTCTGCATCTGCCTTAAAGCTCTGTTCTTTGTCTGTGAGAGTTCCACCAGCTTCATCCTTAAGAGCCAAAAGAAGAGCCTCTTTGTGATAAGCACTGCCCCTAGTCCTTGGCTTTGGGCATGCATTAGCCAGGTGTCCCTTCTCATTGCAGTTGTAGCATCGAAGAACATTTAACCCATTCTGAGCATTTCCGTGTTCCACCACTTGAGCTCTGTTGTTATTCCTACCTACAGCATTAAACCTGTAACACCCTAACCCGACAAGGGTAGAAGTGTCATCCTGGTGTCATATCAGAACATACTGTTGGGATATGAAAGTGCTGAAGATATCAAAGTACTGAAGATATGAAAGTACTGTAAGCCGCAAAGTACTGGAAGAAGTCAAAGAGTCAAAGTACTGCTAAAGACAGAGTCAAAGTACTGCAAGATAAAGTCAAAGTACTTGCTAGAAAAAATAAGCATGTTATATTCGTTTATGGAAAGTATTGTATTCCATGTTTAGATTACTTGTCGTACAAGGTTATCAATTGTAAACCGACTAGGATATCCTTGAGCCTATAAAAGGACTCCTAGATTGGCATTAGAGGTACGATTTCGAGAAAAGAGTTTTAGAGTGTACGAATTAGAGTTTAGAGAAAAGTTCGATTATCTTAGAGTTGTATTAGAGTATCTGCATAATAAGCAGATTTAGAGTTTGTTAATAAAGTTTTTCTTCTTAGCTTTGTTAAGTAAATTCCGCGTACTTGATAAAGATTGCTCAGTGTTTCTTTGTTAATAACTTAGGATTTATCCGAGGTTATTAAACCTTAACAAGCTAGTTAAGTTAGTTTGATTAAAGTATATCGATCCAACAAGTGGTATCAGAGCTTGTGTGGAAACTCTGACTAGGAAGAAACCCTACTTCAACAATATTCAAGATGTCGATTGAAGCTGTTCCACCACCCTCAATCACCTCACTCAGAGTTCCAATAATCAAGAAGGGAGAATATGATCTCTGGTGTATGAAGATGAGGCAGTATATTGCCATTACAGACCATGCTTTATGGAATGTAATTTTGAATGGGAATGAAGTAGTTTCAGATCCCATTGTTGTTCCTGGACAACCTACAGCACCAAAGGCAGTCTTACCACAAGCAACTATAAGGAATCAAGAGAAGGCACTAAACATTCTCTTGTCTGCCATTCCAGATGGACATCTTCTCAAGTTTCATGATGCTAAAGATGCCAAGCAGCTCTGGGCTGCTCTCAAGACCAGATTTGGAGGGAATGAAGCCTCTAAGAAGATGCACAGAAACTTGTTGAAACAACAGTTTGAAACTTTCACAGTAGGAGAAAGAGAGAGTCTTGATGCTGCATATGATAGGTTTCAGAATCTCCTCAACATGTTGGAATTATACAAGGCTCAAGTATCAGTTGAGGATTCTAATTTGAAGTTTCTAAGGAGTTTGCCATCTTCATGGCATGTGATTGCTACTATGATCAGAGGACAACAAGGATTGGATGTCATGGACTTTGATGATCTCTATCATCAACTGAAGGTGTATGAACATGAGATGAATGGTCAACCCAGTTCCAAATCTCACAGTATCGCTTTTCTATCATCTGAAAAGAAGAGCAGTACTTTCAAAAGTACTGCTTCTCCTCAAAGTACTGTTTCTCAAAGTACTGCTGTTTACAATCCCCCATCATATGCTCAGCAAGCCCCACCATCTACCACTTTGAACTTAGATGAAGTTGTATGCTCTTTCTTTGCACAACAAGCAAGCTTACATGTCACTTATGAAGAGGATCTAGCACAGATTGAAGAAGATGCACTTGAAGAAATTGATATCAGGTGGCAAGTTGCTTTGATCACTGCAAGGATCAAAAAGTACATGAAGAAGACAGGCAAAAGTATTGATTTCAAACCAAAACAAGGAATAACTTTTGACAAATCTAAAATTGAATGCTTCAATTGTCAAAAGACTGGTCACTTTGCAAGGGAGTGCAGGTTTGCTAAGTATCAAGCAAACAGAACATCTGAGAAGCCTAAACTTGAGCTCAAGGAAATTCCAATAACTAAAACAAAGGCTTTGGTTGCTCAAGAGAAGTTATCAGAAGTTGACTGGAGTGAAGAGTTTGATGATGAACCGGTGACTTACTGTATGGTAGCAGTAGAAGATGCAGTTGAAGACACTGTGGAAGCATTGGACTGGAGCACTGCTTTTGATGAAGAATCTGAACATGCTGCTTTGGAATCTGATGATGGCTTTGGAGGATTTGATTGGAGCAAAGAAAGTGAAGATGATCATGTTTTTCTTGCTATGGTGGCTACTTCACCAACTCAGTATCCTATCTCTGAGGTATGCTCAAACTGTTATGAGTTTTATCAAAAATTACTTAACAGTTATGTGATTGAAAGAGATAATTGTATTAGGGCTAGGTCTGAGGTAGCAGGTTATCAAATCACTTTAGAGTCTATAGAAGCTAAAATCATAACACATGAAAATAATGAAATGGCTTGGGCTGAAAAGTATGAACAACAGGATTACCAATTAAAACTCAGTGAATGGAAACTAAACTGTAAAATTGCTGAAATTGAGAAATTAACTAAGGAAAGAGATGATTTGTTAGCTAAATTTGCTGCTTGGGAAGAGTCTGGCTTGTCCCATGTTGCTTATGTTGAAAAACAGAGAAGGGCTTACATTAAAACAGGCTTAGGATTTGGAATGGACTTTAGTAATGTAGATGAAAACCAACCTAGTGATCAGGATGATGGTGTTTTTGAGGACATAACCACTAGTGATGATGAGCTCATTAACTATGTAGATTCATCTAGTAATGAGGGCTCAGTAAGTGAACCACCTCCTGAATATAAGAAAGACAATGGTTATCATGCTGTTCCTCATCCCATTAGTCATCACCCCTCTAGGCCTGATGTTTCTCGTTATGGTGTAGACAGTCTAGAGTTTAGGAAGAAGCTTGTTGCTCAATCTAGGTCTGAGAAACCCAAAGAAACTGTTGAAAACAATGTTCAAAATCCAGCAGTACCTTTAAATCAAAGTACTGCTCAACAAGCAGTACCTTCTGCAAAACCTTTTCAAAACAGTACTGCTAAACCTTTTTGGGATAATTTTGGTCAAAACAGATTTTATCAGTCATCAAGAAGGCAAAATAATTTTGGGCATAGACATAGAAGAAATCACTTTGGTCATATGGGTCAAAAACTGTGTTTTGTGTGTTATAGTCCTACTCACTTAATCAAAGACTGTGACAAACACTCAGAATATCTAAGCAAGTTTCCAAGGAATAAATCTAACAATCAGAGACCTAGAGAGCACAAACCAGTGTGGACTAATTCAAATAGGGTTAATCACAGAAACTTCACACCAGATCATAGATACCCACATCAGAGAAGACCTTCAGTATCTCACAGTACTTTCCAAAGTACTGCTCAGAGACAAGGTACTGAAAACCATACTTGGGATAGAAATTCTAGGAGATCTCACTATCAACCTAGAAAGTATCACAATTCATATAGGGGATCTAGATCACAAGAACCACCTGTTAAAACTGCATGGGTAAAACGGGACAGTACTGCTGAGAGACATACAGTACGTTCAACAAAAAGTGAATCAGATGTTTTTGTGTCAAAAGAAAATGCTAATAATCTGGTGAAAGAAATTTATGTTGAAAAATCAGAGAGTTTTGAAAATCCACATGCTAAACATCAAAAGATAATTTTGGATCATCAGTTGAAAGATAGTGAGAATTACATACTCAAAGAATTTGAGTTTGTAACTTCTCAAGGGGAACACAAGTCAGTAATGGCTTGGGTTCCTAAAAGTTTCTAACTCTTTTCTGTGTGTGCAGGGCAACCCAGAAGAGGAGCTTAAAGATCATCTTATTGTTGATAGTGGTTGCTCTGGAAGTATGACAGGCGATAAAGAGATCCTGTCTGATTTTAGAAGTATTAGTGGAGGAAAAGTTGCATTTGGGAATGATCCCAATGGAGGAAGAATTACTGGGAAAGGAACAATTAAAGCTGGAAGAATCGATTTTGAGAATGTCAGATATGTGAAGGAGCTAAAGTTCAACTTGTTGTCAGTCTCTCAAATTTGTGATAAAAAGCATCCTGTGTTATTCACTGACACAGAATGTCTCATCCTTTCTTCTGACTTCAAACCTGTTGATGATGACTTGGTAGTACTTAGAGTACCAAGGACAAATGATGTGTATAGTTTAGACATGAAGAGTCTACATTCTTATGGAAGAGCCACATGTTTGGTGGCTAAAGCAACATCTGAAGAGGCACATCAATGGCATAGAAGATTGGGCCATGTGAATTTCAAGAACATCAACAAACTGGTCAAAGGCAATTTAGTTAGAGGTTTACCTTCAAAGACTTACAAGAATGATCAATCATGTTTGGCATGCAAGAAGGGTAAACAACACAAAGCTTCCTGTAAGAAGCTTGATGAAAGAACTATTAGAGAACCATTGGAGCTGTTACGTATGGATTTATTTGGACCTGTCTCTGTGGCAAGTTTAAATAAGAAGAAGTACTGTTTGGTTGTTACTGATGATTGTAGTCGATTCAGTTGGGTTTTCTTTTTGGGCTTTAAAGATGATACCTTTGATGCTATTCAGACTCTTATAATAGCACTTGAAAACCAATTAAGACTCAAGGTTAGAGGTATTAGATGTGACAATGGAACTGAATTCAAGAACAAGCTTATGGATGACTTTTGTGCAAATAAAGGCATAAAAAGGGAGTTTAGTATTGCTAGAACACCACAGCAAAATGGTGTTGCAGAGAGGAAGAATAGGACCTTGATTGAAGCAGCAAGGACCATGTTAGCAGATTCTCATCTCCCTATTCAATTTTGGGCAGAAGCTGTAAGTACTGCATGCTATGTACTCAACAGGGTTTCTGTCACCAAACCACATATGAAGACACCCTATGAATTGCTGATGGGCAATAAACCCAACATTCATTTTATGAAGCCTTTTGGATGCCCTCTTACTATTTTAAACACCATTGATAATCTGGGGAATTTTGATGGCAAGTCTGAAGAAGGTTACTTATTGGGATATTGCACTAACAGTAAAGGCTTTAGAGTATACAACAGAGTTACTAAGAAGATTCAAGATTGTCTTCATGTTGAGTTCTTAGAAGATCAAGATAATGAGAAAGGAAAAGGTCCTGATTGGATGTTTGATCTTGAGATTTTATCTCCTTCAATGAATTATGTTCCAGTTAGAGAAGAAAATCAACCTTTGCACACTGAAGAAGATATTCAATATGTTGTTCATGATGTTCATATTAGACCTGATGTTGTTCCTACTAAAGATGCTGCAAGTACAAAACAAAGTACTGATGTTCCTAAGCAAAGTACTGATTCTCCAAAACAAAGTACTGTTGCACCACAATCCTCTTTATCTGCAGAGGATCAATCTATTCAAGAGGAACTTAATCAGATGCTTCTTCAAGATGTATTAGCACATTCTTACACTGATGAACAAAGGAGAGCTTATGAAGAGGCAAAGAAGAAGAACAAGACTGCAGAGTACTCTTACAGTACTTTGGACAGTACTTTCAACCAAAGTACTGCTGCACCTGTTGACAGTACTTTAGAAGATTTGGATGATCCTACCATTCCTGGGTTAGAAGAAACTGATGATGAGCTTGAAGATGAAGGTATTTTCTCAGATTCCAATGAAGGTGCTGATTATACTAACTTGGATGATACATATGCAGTTCCACAGTCTCCAATCTTACGAATTCATAAGAATCATCCAACTGATCAAATCATTGGTCCTTCTACTTCTGGTGTTATGACAAGACACAAAGCTAAGGGTTTCACAAAACCTCACAATGCTTTACTTAGCTTTGTATATAAACAAAACAGGCTACATCATAAGGACCATCAAACCTGCTTATTTACCTGTTTTATCTCTCAAGAGGAACCCAAGAATATTGCTCAAGCTTTGACTAAAGAAAGCTGGGTTGAAGCTATGCAGGAAGAACTTCTTCAATTTAAACTTCAAGAGGTTTGGGTTTTATGTGATCTTCCAGATGGGAAGAGAGTTATTGGAACCAAATGGGTTTTTAGAGTTAAAAGAGATGAAAGAGGTAATGTTATCAAAAACAAGGCAAGGTTAGTTGCTCAGGGTTATAGACAGGAGGAAGGGGTAGATTATGATGAGGTATTTGCTCCTGTAGCAAGGATTGAGGCTATTAGAATATTTCTTGCTTTTGCTTCTTATATGGGTTTTCAGGTCTATCAGATGGATGTCAAGAGTGCCTTTCTTTATGGCACTATTACAGAAGAGGTGTATGTGAAACAACCTCCAGGTTTTGAAGATCCTAAGCATCCAAACAAAGTCTATAAGGTGGTTAAGGCTCTATATGGTCTTCATCAGGCACCTAGAGCTTGTATGAGAGGCTCTCTACATTCTTATTACAACATGGATACAGGAGGGGCGCAATAGACAAGACTTTGTTTATCAAGAGAGACAAGAAGGATATCATGTTAGTTCAAGTTTATGTTGATGATATTATCTTTGGGGCTACCAAACAGTCCATGGTTAAGGAGTTTGAGCAGCTGATGCAGAAGGAATTGCAAATGAGTTCAATGGGAGAGTTAACATTCTTTTTAGGACTTCAAGTTAAGCAGTCCAAGGAAGGAATTTTCATTAGCCAAGACAAGTATGTTACAGACATACTTAAGAAGTTTAATTTTGATGATATGAAGGCTGTTACTACACCTATTAAATCTATCAATTCATTGGGAAAAGATGAAGATGGACAGCCTGTTGAAGTCAAGTTATACAGATCTATGATTGGCTCTCTTATGTATCTTTCTGCATCAAGGCCTGATATCATGTTTGCAGTTTGTTTATGTGCCAGATATCAAGTCTCACCAAAGATCTCTCACCTAAATGCTGTAAAGAGAATTTTCTGTTATTTGAAACAACAACCTAAGTTGGGGTTGTGGTATCCTAAAGAGTCACCTTTTCACTTAGAAGCTTTTTCAGATAGTGACTATGCAGGTGATAATTATGATAGAAGATCCACAACTGGTGGATGCCAATATCTTGGAAAAAGGTTAGTCTCCTGGCAATGCAAGAAGCAGACAATTGCAGCAACATCATCTACTGAAGCTGAATATGTAGCTGCTGCAAGTTGTTGTGGTCAAGTTTTGTGGATGCAGAATCAACTCTTGGACTATGGGTTCAATTTTAAGAATACTCCTATCAATATTGATAATGAGAGTACTATTTGTATTGTGAAGAATCCTGTATATCATTCCAAGACAAAGCATATTCAGATTAGGCATCATTTTATCAGAGATTGTTATGAGCATAGGCTCATTAATGTGGTTAAAGTTCACACGGATGACAATGTGGCTGATTTACTCACAAAAGGTTTTGATGTGTCACGATTCAATCACTTGGTCGTGAGCATTGGAATGATTAACTACTAAGCTATGTTTAAGAGGAGGACTATAAGATGTAAGGTATAGTCTTGTGTATTGCTTGAGGGGAGGATGTTCGTTTACACTTCGTTTATATAAAGGTGTTTGGCAAAGTACTGTTTTTTCCTGAAAGTACTGCTTGGAAAGTACTGCTTAGGAAAGTACTGCTTATGTGGAAAGTACTGTTTGTCGTATTAAAGTACTGTTCCAACGGTAATATTGATGGGTAATTGATAATAACGGTAACTTTGTTATTTAGGCTGTGATTTTTTTTTCAAATCCCACCTATAAATAACTCCTTTCCGATTTTCCCTCTCATATTATTACTTCACATCTTTTCCATACTTATCTCTCAATTACCATCTCTTTATTATTCGATACAATCTTTATTGTGCTCACGTTTTCAACAATGGTGAATCGTTTAACTGTTTCGAAGCACAATATGGTGGCTAATTTGGACAAGACTGAGGCGAATGTGGCTTTCTATGATATCATTGATTATCTTACTGGGTCGCCTATTAGTTATGCTCTTTTAGTTGAGCCGGATATAATTGAACCATGGATTCAAGAATTTTGGGCTAATGCTAGAAATAATATGGAGGAGGATGAATATTATATTAGATCCTCAGTTGCTGGAAGAACTATCAAGATTACAGAGGCTTTTATTCGAGCTGATTTATTATTTGGTGATGAAGATGGGGCTATTCGATTTGACAAGCAACTGATTTGGGATACTTTTCGAAATCTTGGTTATGAAGGTTCTTTGACTGAACAAACTTTTAAGAAAGCCTTATTCTGTCCTCAATGGAAGTTTTTGATTCATGTCTTGCTCCATTGCATAAGTTCTAAAAGCACTTCTTGGGAGCAGTTTGGGTCAAATATAGCTTCTGCAGTGGTTGGCTTAGCTACAGACAGAGTGTTTAATTTTTCACGGCTTATTTTGGATGGGATGCTATCGCATATATCCTCTGGGGCAACTTGGTTGATGTATCCAAGGTTTATACAGGTTTTCTTAAATAAGCAATTGGCTGATATTCCAAAACCTGCTACTTTGTTACCTGTCATTGTGCAACAAGCAAAAATTTATACATTCATGGCTAAGAGAAGTAATTTGTTCAGAGGTGGAGATATTCCATTGACTACAACAATGATGGAAGTTGTTCAAGCTGTGCGTGCTGAGGTTGGAGAGGATGAAGAAAGTGAAGGTACTGGTTCTGCACAAGGTACTGCTTCACAAAGTGCTGCTTTACAAGGTACTGCATCTGCAAGTACTGCCTCTATTGAAGGTACTGCATCTTTCCAATGTGATGTTTCTCCAAGTCCTGAGCTTCAAGAAGAAATTGAGCGCACACCTACTCCGTCTCCTCAAAGTTCTGATTCCGAGGCACATTCACAACTTCATGGTGATGCTCATTCTATACCTCGTGAAGGTTTGACTATGGATAATTATGCTTTGACAAGGGAGCTTGCTCGATTGAACAAGACTGTTGAGCGTCAAGCTAAAACCATTAGGAAGTTGAAGCGTAACTATTTCTGGTTGAGAAATTTTGTTAAACCCTATATTCAAGGTTTCAACTTATGGGTTAAGGAGGAAAACAAACGTCGTAAAGCACTTCGTAAGGAATTGAAACGAAAGAAGGTTCCTAAATCATCTTCTGTCAACTTGGGGAGGAATTCAGAAAAGGATAATTTGAAAGAAGATGTTATGAAGAAGAAAGAATCTGAAGAAGATATTACAAAGAAGAAAGAATCTATAAGTTTTGCAGAAAACATTATTTCAGAGGAACAAGAAGAAGAAGTGCAAGTTCAAAGTACTGATGATCAAAGTACTGATGATCAAGGTATTGAACATCAAAGTACTGATGATCATGATACATCTAGGCCAGAAGAAATAACACCAATAACTCCAAGGGTATTGAATTTTGAAGAAGAAGCAGGTCCTTCTACAACTGTTATAGAAGAAGAGGAGGAACCTAGATTCAAACCTATTCATTCTGCGAGTGATGATGAAGTAATTGCTACAATGTTAGATTTGTCACAACCAAGAGGAGGAGTTACTATTAGAGATGTACAAGAAGAAGAACAACCAAGAATTGATCAACCTGCAATTGATCCAAAAGATAAAGGGAAAGGTATTTTGGTTGAAATTAAGAAAAAGAAACTCACTTTGGCAGAACTTAGAGCATTTGAAGTTGCAAGGAATGAAGCTGCTGCTAGAAAAATTCAAGAAGAATTGGATGCTAAAGATAGAGAAGAACAGCAAGCTCAAGAAGCTAAAAATAGAGAAGCAGCTCAAAAAGTTCAAGAAGAATTAGATGCTGAAACTGCTGAACCTTTACAGTCTCCAACACCAGTTAGATTTATGTCAAGAAGACCTAATTTAGCTAAAGAAAGGAATGCAATGATGGCATATTTAAAAGGCAGAGGATTTAAAGGATTGCAAACGCTAAATTATGTGGATATGAAAAGATTATATGATGCTGAGAGAGAAGCTTATAAGAAAGATGTTGCAGGCATTAAAGACTTTAGAGAAGAAGCTTATTGGACTGAAGCTGAAAGGAAGAAGAGCTTAAAGAGAAAAAGAAAAACTGATACTACAGATGTTCAGTTTTCAAAGAAAGAAAAGGTTGAATTAAGATCTGAGACTAGTGATGAATTGAAGAATTATCTCAGAGTGGTAGATTTTGATTATACCAAGGAAGATAATGACATGAAGATGAACAGATCAAAGATTAGTGTTTTCAATGTTGAGAAATCTAAGAATGGAGATTACATGGTTTTTCACAAAGAAGATAAAAGTTTCAAAGTTTTCAAAAGACTATGGGATTTGCTGCATATTATAGACATAGTAGATCTATTCTACTTATATCATGTTGTGAAGACTTATTTTGAAGATAATCCATTAGAAGGGATTGGATTGGTTTTACATGGTGATCTCATAACCATGTGGGAAACTGATGAAGAGAGCACTGATGATATCTGGAAGGATCAAGAAAACTGGGAAATAGTTTGCTGGAGATTCTTTGAAGAATCTGGAGTTCATGTTTTGGAGCTAGAAAATGGAACAATGATACACATGTTTGCAGAAAGAAGATACCCTCTTACAGTTGAGCTCATGAGAAGAATGCTAGAGCATGGTTTGGAAGTAGAAGAGGCTGATGAAACTGCTTGCATGGTTGTCAATTTGTTTATAGACTGGACTACCATTGCTTAGAATGATCTATAACTGGTATGACTTTTAATTGAATAAATATTTTTTGATATATCAGTACTTTTATTCAAAGTACTGCTAGTCAGACAGTACTTTCATCAAAGTACTGTTTGCTGAACTAAACCAGTTAAATGACTTTTAGAAGAAACCTTTTTGCTAAGTAATAAATATTTTTGAAATAAAGGTTGGATAAATGGTTTTTGTGATGATTACATCAATAGGTTATCAATCCACCATGGTTACAAAAGGATTGACTAATCCATGAGCAAACGGCTCTGGTAAAGATATATCAAATCCGTTTTTAGTTGACAACTTGCTAATAAGTTGGATGGTAATCAAGTCACCATATCAGTAATGTGAAGAGTTGGCTAGCCCACAAGAAATGGCTTGTGGTAAAGGCAGTGGAAAAACCATTATTGGTAATTAGTTCACCATTAGATAGAAGAACTAACTAGTCCAGAAGGGTACAGCTTTTGGTAAAGACAAAACAAATCTGTTGATAGCTGGTGGTTTGCTAAAAATCATATGGTTATCAATGTACCATGGTCTTACACACCAAAACATTTGGCTACTCCAGAGATAATGGCTTTGGTAAAGAGTCCTAAATCCATTAAAATTTCAATGATTCACTTGGAAGTGATGAGAATAGTATGCAACTTAAACTGAATTAAAAGTACAATTTGTCATATGTTGCTGTGTTGCTGAAAAGATGGAGATTGCTGGATGCTGCTGTGAAGAGAACAATTCTAAGAGATACTTTGACAAGCACAGATATTACAGAGATACTATCTAAGGACTAAAGAACAATCCATTTTAAAGATGAAGCTATTAAAGATATATTCACAAAGGAACTTGAAGTCAAGCAAGTAGAATTCAAGTTAGGGGAGGATTGTTGGGATATGAAAGTGCTGAAGATATCAAAGTACTGAAGATATGAAAGTACTGTAAGCTGCAAAGTACTGGAAGAAGTCAAAGAGTCAAAGTACTGCTAAAGACAGAGTCAAAGTACTGCAAGATAAAGTCAAAGTACTGCTAGAACAAAATAACTGTTATATTCGTTTATGGAAAGTATTGTATTCCATGTTTAGATTACTTGTCGTACAAGGTTATCAATTGTAAACCGACTAGGATATCCTTGAGCCTATAAAAGGACTCCTAGATTGGTATTAGAGGTACGATTTCAGAAAAAGAGTTTTAGAGTTTACGAATTAGAGTTTAGAGAAAAGTTCGATTATCTTAGAGTTGTATTAGAGTATCTGCATAATAAGCAGATTTAGAGTTTGTTAATAAAGTTTTTCTTCTTAGCTTTGTTAAGTAAATTCCGCGTACTTGATAAAGATTGCTTAGTGTTTCTTTGTTAATAACTTAGGATTTATCCGAGGTTATTAAACCTTAACAAGCTAGTTAAGTTAGTTTGATTAAAGTATATCGATCCAACACATACAAGTAAAATTTTCAAGCGGAAGTCTTTAAATAATAATGTACCAAGTCATAATAACCAAAGATTTACAAGGGAAATTACAAAATCCAAATGTTAAAATAAAATGAAATCTCAAAACAAAAGCCCGCCAAAACAAGTCCAAATAATAAGGTAACTAGGGTTAGTCCACTCAGATAATCCACCTCTCAGCCCAATCAAAGCCCATCTTCAACCTAAAACCTGCCGCAGGAAAAGAAATGCGGCTGAGCTTAAAAAGCCCATAGAATAGATATAACAAAACGAAAGCTAAATAAAATCTGAAATGCAAAATTGAAACAAGGGGAAACGGATAACAAAGTCGCAGCGGAATGAGAATAATGAGTCAAAGAGGATCCTGCAGAACACAATTATACAGATATCCAAAACGAACAGATAACAAGGAGAATGAAGCAAAGCAAAGCATCGACGACATATAAACAAGCACATACAAACCAGGCATACAAAGACTGAAACATAAGCCAACATAGCAGACGTCATATCCACACAACATATACCGCATACAATCAATTCAGGAAATCAGAAGACATACAAGCCCAACAGATATCTACAGGAAAGCGTAAGCAATTAATTAATAAGTGAGCATGGAAATTTACACAGATCAAAACCCTTAGTTGAAAACATAACCAGTATCATAACAGTGGAAGTACTAACATCAGTCAACACATGGCAGTCACACGTAATAAGTAGGAATACAGTAAGAGCACTATAATTAAATGAATTAAATACATAGTAGGGCAATTAAACAAGTTAACAAGCTAGACTTCATAAGTTGAACCATTTACCCAATCAACTGTAGCATAAATATAAATGCAAACATGGCAGGTCAACAACAAGCAGATAAGGACACCACGGATAGTCATAGTCCACGAGATTAATTGAACGAGGTACAAAAGATAAACAGATCAACAATCGATTTCACACAAGCACGGTTACCAGACACATCAAAGGATCACATAACAGTAAGATAGCATATCATCAGATGACAACAGGTAAATCTTATATCGCATACATACATATCATACAGAGTAATCAGAGGTCATATAAACATGAATATCATAATCAAATCCAATAACATATAACAACCCGGTACGTGAATGGAACAATAATCGGAATTAACGGAATGAGAGTGTGACAGATCAAAGCAATGGAATGTATAAATCTTGGTAGTAGAGTGAGTCATATTAGGGTACACAGAATATGGTGCGTTGGGGAATGTAGAAGGTACAATATAGGTATATCAAAAGTGTAAGGGTTATCAGAAATCTACCCGAGCCCAGAAACATATCATATCATATCATATCATAAGTAGCCATTGTATTCGAGGGGTGACCTCGAATACCATACATAATAGGAGGAGACCTCAGTTAACAAATGGAGTAGCTAACTCCCGAGATTGTGAAGACGCGGATTGCACCCGACATCATTCACCAGATAAAGCTCCAATCAGATCAAATCCCTCGAAACATATCATATCTAGGATGCATCCATACGCCCAGAAAACATAG
Organism: Chrysanthemum makinoi; assembly: GCA_910596185.1. Classification (NCBI taxonomy): domain Eukaryota; kingdom Viridiplantae; phylum Streptophyta; class Magnoliopsida; order Asterales; family Asteraceae; genus Chrysanthemum; species Chrysanthemum makinoi. Next base: position 21,077,088 of record OU343218.1, on the reverse strand, counting down.
TGGCCAAAACATATACATATAGTGAGCTCATAATCATATCAGAATGGGGACGGTGTGTATCATCACTGCATTACCTGGAGTCATGCCATTCGTGCATCAATGACACGGTCAGGTTACCTTCCTGACTAGGAAACATATTTGGCTCGGGTATCAAACTGAAGGGTCAAAGCATATTCATATCATATCATAAGGGTTCATATCAAAGTTCATATCAAAGTTTCATATCAGATGGTTCATAATCAGAGGTTCATAATCATAACAAACTAATATCATAGCGAACAAAATCATATCAAAGGATTATGTCGGAATCATATCAAAAGGATCATAGCATAAGGAAATCATAGCAAAGGAATATTATAAGTGAAGCAAAGTCAAGGATTGAAAATTCAGCAGGAATCCCTACTGAAAAGGGATAGAATATCTGTACCTTATTCGGAGCAAATCACAATGAAAGTAAAATCAAGAAAGAGATCAATCCCGTCACCCGGAACCTATATGAATTAAATAACGTTCTATAAGAATCAGATTACTCGTTTAAGACGGCTTTCTATTTGTAGTAATCTTTCCATTTTAAGTACTATCCATTTTAGGTAACTTTCTATTTTAGGCAGCTTTCCATATTTAGCAACTTTCCATAATTAGCAGGTTTCCATATTTAGTAAGTTTCCATAATTAGCAGGTTTCCATATTTAGTAACTTTAGTCACTTATCTATAGTTAAATAATTAAAATGAGTATTATTATGATTTAAGGAACATTTATGACAAGTTACAAAAGTTTAGGGTTTAAAATGTCAATATTGCAAAGTATAGGGTTAAAAGTGTAAATATAGCAAGTTTAGTCATTTTACTCATTAAATCCATTTAGTTACTATATTAACAAGTTAATCCATCAAGTTTCATAATTTACAAAACAACCCTTTAACTTTATAAATCATGTAATACAAACCCTAGTTTTTGATTATGATTACGTATACGTTTTAACACATGTAGGCTTGATTATCAATAGATTATACCCTTATTCAAGTCGAGATAACCCTCCCCCAAATTCAGTTTGTACGCCCCATATGATAACCAAAACAAGCTCATAATTCATTCGTTAACGATTCCATTTATCGCGTACTTATAAGCATAGTTTCGTAGGCTCATTAATTCCATTTGACATCCATACATATTTCGACATAAAGAGAGGTCCAAATTCAGTTTCATATGAAGATTAACATGTCATATATCATTCGAATCACACATGTTTAGAGCCATGATTTTATGTAGTCTATTCCATCATTTTATGTTATAAACATATTCATTATTTCGTGTGTTTCATTTACATATTACAAGCCCTAGAAAACTCCATAGCCACGAATTGATTATGAAAACAAGGAGGAAAAAGATTTGAGATGATGATACGTTACCCGTAGCGTTAATGCGTGACAAAGGAACACGAATTAAACCACCACGATCAAAACCGAGCCTCCCTAGGCTAATAATACCCCACGACCACAATAAGAACCCACGACCTAGCTTCCTTTCCGAACCAAACACGATCACCACGTCCTCCAATCAATCACACACGATTACAAGCCTCCTAGGAACACTTTTCTTCTTTGAATTTCGGATGGGAAATGGAAAAAATAATGATGTAGCCGCCACTTGTGGAGAAGGAGGGATTAGGGTTTACTTTGTGTATTTTTGAAATGAAGAGTAAGAGATAAATGAGACTTTAATATAATTGATTGTGATTGAATGAGGGAGCCTCATAGGGGCCGGCCACTTAGGGGGGGGGGGAAGACCAAGCTTATGACTTTCCAAACTTATCTCTTTATCATGTATCTAGTCTCTTTTGTAGTTCAAGTTAATTTGGTACATTAGTAATGAGATAATTTGTTAAACGATGTTGACGTGTTTCCCGAGTTTGTATAATTTTAAGTTTGAGGACAAAATTGTCATTTCACGCGATTGAGATTTTAGGGTTTTACAACTCTTCCCCTCTAAAAGAAAATTTTCGTCCTCGAAAATTGAAGTCGCAGAGGTACACAGAGACGTACCGGCTTAAGGCAGACGTAGCAATCCATAGTTTCATACGGATCATAATCATATCAGTTTCAAAGCATTCAAATCTTACACGTAACAGATATCGGTGAGTATCTAGCAAAGAGGTACGGAATTCCAAACGAACACAAGTATCGACAAATAACGGGTATAAGTCATATTCCATTCACGTACCAACCCCAGGCATTCCCCGAGACGTCGTATGATTCCAATAAGTTCAAATTATATGATCTCGGTATTATCACGGTGATCAGACGTCATAATACTTGCATCACATAACGAGTCTTTATTGTCATCATATTATGTCACGGGTCATGACAAACCACATAACCAATATCACACAAAACATATCACATACCGATATCAAGTAACATACCAAAGCAGACCAGAATCATATACATACAACATAAGCCACATCAAACAACTTACCATATCATAATGAAAGAAAGCCACCAACTTGCGTAAAACGGTTCCTCATGACTCATTATCAAGATTCAAAGGAAAAAGCTGAGATATTACCAAAATGCCAAAAGATGATGCTTCACGATTCAAACCGAGTTCTGAACAAATCAAGGAAGAGCAATGCCGATCGAAATCACATAGCAAAATATCAAACCGCCACAAACGCATGACAACCAAATCGGAGTAACACAAGTCGCGCCCAAATCATATGAAGTAGATGAACCTTCTCAGCCACCGGTTGAATCTAGTCTTCGCTATGCGTCTTTGGTTGATTCGTCCAGCTTTTCCTCCAGCGGCATCCGATGTTTCCAACAAAGACGGCAGTCGGATGTGGCTTCGCTTCACGAACCTCTCCAAAGACAAAGGACACGGCAGAACGCAGGTTGGCACCATCGTCTTCGGCTCCACGGGTAGTCTCCATCTAACGATCGACAAACGGATGTGCGAAGACAAAATAATAAAATCAAATGCGAAGAGAAGAAAAGAAAAAAAACAGTGAAGACAAAAGATTATCGAAGTCAAAACTGAACGACAATCAAAAGGAATCGGAATATATCGGAACAGACGGAAGCCTAATGTCTACCCAATCCTCACAGGTCAATCCTAAGGTCAACAAGACGAAACCTGGCTCTGATACCATAATTGTAACACCCCAACCCGACAAGGGTAGAAGTGTCATAGTCTGGTGTCATATCAGAACATACAAGTAAAATTTTCAAGCGGAAGTCTTTAAATAATAATGTACCAAGTCATAATAACCAAAGATTTACAAGGGAAATTACAAAATCCAAATGTTAAAATAAAATGAAATCTCAAAACAAAAGCCCGCCAAAACAAGTCCAAATAATAAGGTAACTAGGGTTAGTCCACTCAGATAATCCACCTCTCAGCCCAATCAAAGCCCATCTTCAACCTAAAACCTGCCGCAGGAAAAGAAATGCGGCTGAGCTTAAAAAGCCCAGTGAACAGATATAACAAAACGAAAGCTAAATAAAATCTGAAATGCAAAATTGAAACAAGGGGAAATGGATAACAAAGTCGCAGCGGAATGAGAATAATGAGTCAAAGAGGATCCTGCAGAACACAATTATACAGATATCCAAAACGAACAGATAACAAGGAGAATGAAGCAAAGCAAAGCATCGACGACATATAAACAAGCACATACAAACCAGGCATACAAAGATTTTAGGTAACTTTCTATTTTAGGCAGCTTTCCATATTTAGCAACTTTCCATAATTAGCAGGTTTCCATATTTAGTAAGTTCCCATAATTAGCAGGTTTCCATATTTAGTAACTTTAGTCACTTATCTATAGTTAAATAATGAAAATGAGTATTATTATGATTTAAGGAACATTTATGACAAGTTACAAAAGTTTAGGGTTTAAAATGTCAATATTGCAAAGTATAGGGTTAAAAGTGTAAATATAGCAAGTTTACTCATTTTACTCATTAAATCCATTTAGTTACTATATTAACAAGTTAATCCATCAAGTTTCATAATTTACAAAACAACCCTTTAACTTTATAAATCATGTAATACAAACCCTAGTTTTTGATTATGATTACGTATACGTTTTAACACATGTAGGCTTGATTATCAATAGATTACACAACCCCTAGGTGATACCCTTATTCAAGTCGAGATAACCCTCCCCCAAATTCAGTTTGTACGCCCCATATGATAACCAAAAAAAGCTCATAATTCATTCGTTAACGATTCCATTTATCACGTACTTATAAGCATAGTTTCGTAGGCTCATTAATTCCATTTGACATCCATACATATTTCGACATAAAGAGAGGTCCAAATTCAGTTTCATATGAAGATTAACATGTCATATATCATTCGAATCACACATGTTTAGAGCCATGATTTTATGTAGTCTATTCCATCATTTTATGTTATAAACATATTCATTATTTCATGTGTTTCATTTACATATTACAAGCCCTAGAAAACTCCATAGCCACGAATTGATTATGAAAACAAGGAGGAAAAAGATTTGAGATGATGATACGTTACCCTAGTAGCATGTACGTGACAAAGGAACACGAATTAAACCACCACGATCAAAACCGAGCCTCCCTAGGCTAATAATACCCCACGGCCACAATAAGAACCCACGACCTAGCTTCCTTTCCGAACCAAACACGATCACCACGTCCTCCAATCAATCACACACGATCACAAGCCTCCTAGGAACACTTTTCTTCTTTGTATTTCGGATGGGAAATGGAAAAAATAATGATGTAGCCACCACTTGTGGAGAAGGAGGGATTAGGGTTTACTTTGTGTATTTTTGAAATGAAGAGTAAGAGATAAATGAGACTTTAATATAATTGATTGTGATTGAATGAGGGAGCCTCATAGGGGCCGGCCACTTAGGGGGGGGGGGAAGACCAAGCTTATGACTTTCCAAACTTATCTCTTTATCATGTATCTAGTCTCTTTTGTAGTTCAAGTTAATTTGGTACATTATGATATGTTTAATTGTTACTTAGGATTTAATCATTCATGTTCTTTTATATTTATATCATAAGTTAATTACTTCATAATGGATTTATTATTAATGAGATAATTTGTTAAACGATGTTGACGTGTTTCCCGAGTTTGTATAATTTTAAGTTTGAGGACAAAATTTTCATTTCACGCGATTGAGATTTTAGGGTTTTACAACTCTTCCCCTCTAAAAGAAAATTTTCGTCCTCGAAAATTGAAGTCGCAGAGGTACACAGAGACGTACCGGCTTAAGGCAGACGTAGCAATCCATAGTTTCATACGGATCATAATCATATCAGTTTCAAAGCGTTCAAATCTTACACGTAACAGATATCAGTGAGAATCTCGCAAAGAGGTACGGAATTCCAAACGAACACGAGTATCGACAAATAACGGGTATAAGTCATATTCCATTCACGTACCAACCCGTGCATTCCCCGAGACGTCGTATGATTCCAATAAGTTCAAATTATATGATCTCGGTATTATCACGGTGATCAGACGTCATAATACTTGCATCACATAACGAGTCTTTATTGTCATCATATTATGTCACGGGTCATGACAAACCACATAACCAATATCACACAAAACATATCACATACCGATATCAAGTAACATACCAAAGCAGACCAGAATCATATACATACAACATAAGCCACATCAAACAACTTACCATATCATAATGAAAGAAAGCCACCAACTTGCGTAAAACGGTTCCTCATGACTCATTACTGAAGATTCAAAGGAAAAAGCTGAGATATTACCAAAATGCCAAAAGATGATGCTTCACGATTCAAACCGAGTTCTGAACAAATCAAGGAAGAGCAATGCCGATCGAAATCACATAGCAAAATATCAAACCGCCACAAACGCATGACAACCAAATCGGAGTAACACAAGTCGCGCCCAAATCATATGAAGTAGATGAACCTTCTCAGCCACCGGTTGAATCTAGTCTTCGTCGTTGCGTCTTTGGTTGATTCGTCCAGCTTCCTCCAAGAAGATCCTCGATGTTTCCAACAAGACGGCAGTCCGGATGTGGCTTCGCTTCACGAACCTCTCCAAAGACAGGGACTGCTTTAAAAGAACGCAGTTGTTCGGCACCATCGTCTTCGGCTCCACGGGTAGTCTCCATCTAACGATCGACAAACGGATGTGCGAAGACAAAATAATAAAATCAAATGCGAAGAGAAGAAGAGCAAAAAGATGAAGACAAAAGATTATCGAAGTCAAAACTGAACGACAATCAAAAGGAATCTAATATATCGGAACAGACAGAAGCCTAATGTCTACCCAATCCTCACAGGTCAATCCTAAGGTCAACAAGACGAAACCTGGCTCTGATACCATAATTGTAACACCCCAACCCGACAAGGGTAGAAGTGTCCAATCGGTGTCATATCGTAACATACAAGTAAAATTTTCAAGCTTAAGTCTTTAAATAATAATGTACCAAGTCATAATAACCAAAGATTTACAAGGAAATTTACAAAATCCAAATGTTAAAATAAAATGAAATCTCAAAACAAAAGCCCGCCAAAACAAGTCCAAATAATAAGGTAACTAGGGTTAGTCCACTCAGATAATCCACCTCTCAGCCCAATCAAAGCCCATCTTCAACCTAAAACCCGCCAAGGAGAAAGAAATGCGGTGAGCTTAAAAGCCCAAAGTGAACAGATATAACAAAACGAAAGCTAAATAAAATCTGAAATGCAAAATTGAAACAAGGGGAAACGGATAACAAAGTTGCAGCGGAATGAGAATAATGAGTCAAAGAGGATCCTGCAGAACACAATTATACAGATATCCAAAACGAACAGATAACAAGGAGAATGAAGCAAAGCAAAGCATCGACGACATATAAACAAGCACATACAAACCAGGCATATAAAGATTTTAGGTAACTTTCTATTTTAGGCAGCTTTTCATATTTAGCAACTTTCCATAATTAGCAGGTTTCCATATTTAGTAAGTTTCCATAATTAGAAGGTTTCCATATTTAGTAACTTTAGTCACTTATCTATAGTTAAATAATGAAAATGAGTATTATTATGATTTAAGGAACATTTATGACAAGTTACAAAAGTTTAGGGTTTAAAATGTCAATATTGCAAAGTATAGGGTTAAAAGTGTAAATATAGCAAGTTTACTCATTTTACTCATTAAATCCATTTAGTTACTATATTAACAAGTTAATCCATCAAGTTTCATAATTTACAAAACAACCCTTTAACTTTATAAATCATGTAATACAAACCCTAGTTTTTGATTATGATTACGTATACGTTTTAACACATGTAGGCTTGAATATCAATAGATTACACAACTCCTAGGTGATACCCTTATTCAAGTCGAGATAACCCTCCCCCAAATTCAGTTTGTACGCCCCATATGATAACCAAAACAAGCTCATAATTCATTCGTTAACGATTCCATTTATCACGTACTTATAAGCATAGTTTCAGAGGCTCATTAATTCCATTTGACATCCATACATATTTCGACATAAAGAGAGGTCCAAATTCAGTTTCATATGAAGATTAACATGTCATATATCATTCGAATCACACATGTTTAGAGCCATGATTTTATGTAGTCTATTCCATCATTTTATGTTATAAACATATTCATTATTTCATGTGTTTCATTTACATATTACAAGTCCTAGAAAACTCCATAGACACGAATTGATTATGAAAACAAGGAGGAAAAAGATTTGAGATGATGATACGTTACCCTAGTAGCGTGTACGTGACAAAGGAACACGAATTAAACCATAACGATCAAAACCAAGCCTCCCTAGGCTAATAATACCCCACGGCCACAATAAGAACCCACGACCTAGCTTCCTTTCCGAACCAAACATGATCACCACGTCCTCCAATCAATCACACACGATCACAAGCCTCCTAGGAACACTTTTCTTCTTTGAATTTCGGATGGGAAATGGAAAAAATAATGATGTAGCCACCACTTGTGGAGAAGGAGGGATTAGGGTTTACTTTGTGTATTTTTGAAATGAAGAGTAAGAGATAAATGAGACTTTAATATAATTGATTGTGATTTAATGAGGGAGCCTCATAGGGGCCGGCCACTTAGGGGGGGGAAGACCAAGCTTATGACTTTCCAAACTTATCTCTGTATCATGTATCTAGTCTCTTTTGTAGTTCAAGTTAATTTGGTACATTATGATATGTTTAATTGTTACTTAGGATTTAATCATTCATGTTCTTTTATATTTATATCATAAGTTAATTACTTCATAATGGATTTATTATTAATGAGATAATTTGTTAAACGATGTTGACGTGTTTCCCGAGTTTGTATAATTTTAAGTTTGAGGACAAAATTGTCATTTCACGCGATTGAGATTTTAGGGTTTTACAACTCTTCCCCTCTAAAAGAAAATTTTCATCCTCGAAAATTGAAGTCGCAGAGGTACACAGAGACGTACCGGCTTAAGGCAGACGTAGCAATCCATAGTTTCATACGGATCATAATCATATCAGTTTCAAAGCGTTCAAATCTTACACATAACAGATATCGGTGAGAATCTCGCAAAGAGGTACGAAATTCCAAACGAACACGAGTATCGACAAATAATGGGTATAAGTCATATTCCATTCACGTACCAACCCCAGGCATTCCCCGAGACGTCGTATGATTCCAATAAGTTCAAATTATATGATCTCGGTATTATCACGGTGATCAGACGTCATAATACTTGCATCACATAACGAGTCTTTATTGTCATCATATTATGTCACGGGTCATGACAAACCACATAACCAATATCACACAAAACATATCACATACCGATATCAAGTAACATACCAATACAGACCAGAATCATATACATACAACATAAGCCACATCAAACAACTTACCATATCATAATGAAAGAAAGCCACCAACTTGCGTAAAACGGTTCCTCATGACTCATTACTGAAGATTCAAAGGAAAAAGCTGAGATATTACCAAAATGCCAAAAGATGACGCTTCACGATTCAAACCGAGTTCTGAACAAATCAAGGAAGAGCAATGCCGATCGAAATCACATAGCAAAATATCAAACCGCCACAAACGCATGACAACCAAATCGGAGTAACACAAGTCGCGCCCAAATCATATCAAGTAGATGAACCTTCTCAGCACGGTTGAATCTAGTCTTCGCTGCGCTTTGCGTCTTTGGTTGATTCGTCCCAGCTTCCTCCAAGAAGCATCTCGATGTTTCCAACAGACGGCAATCGGATGTGGTTCGCTTCACGAACCTCTCCAAAGACAGTGGACTATTGCGTGAACGCAGTTGGCACCATCGCCTTCGGCTCCACGGTTAGTCTCCATCTAACGATCGACAAACGGATGTGCGAAGACAAAATAATAAAATCAAATGCGAAGAGAAGAAGAGCAAAACAGTGAAGACAAAAGATTATCGAAGTCAAAACTGAACGACAATCTAAAGGAATCGGAATATATCGGAACAGACGGAAGCCTAATGTCTACCCAATCCTCACAGGTCAATCCTAAGGTCAACAAGACGAAACCTCGGCTCGATACAGTAATTGTAACACCCCAACCGACAAGGGTAGAAGTGTCACAGTCGGTGTCATATCGAACGCATAAGTAAAATTTTCAAGTGGAAGTCTTTAAATAATAATGTACCAAGTCATAATAACCAAAGATTTACAACGGAAATTAAAAAATCCAAATGTTAAAATAAAATGAAATCTCAAAACAAAAGCCCGCCAAAACAAGTCCAAATAATAAGGTAACTAGGGTTAGTCCACTCAGATAATCCACCTCTCAAACCCAATCAAAGCCCATCTTCAACCTAAAACCCCGGCCAGAGAAAAGAAATGCGCCGTGAGCTTAAAAAGCCTAGTGAACAGATATAACAAAACGAAAGCTAAATAAAATCTGAAATGCAAAATTGAAACAAGGGGAAACGGATAACAAAGTCGCAGCAGAATGAGAATAATGAGTCAAAGAGGATCCTGCAGAACACAATTATACAGATATCCAAAACGAACAGATAACAAGGAGAATGAAGCAAAGCAAAGCATCGATGACATATAAACAAGCACATACAAACCAGGCATACAAAGACTGAAACATAAGCCAACATAGCAGATGTCATATCCACACAACATATACCGCATACAATCAATTCAGGAAATCAGAAGACATACAAGCCCAATAGATATCTACAGGAAAGCGTAAGCAATTAATTAATAAGTGAGCATGGCAATTTACACAGATCAAAACCCTTAGTTGAAAACATAACCAGTATCATAACAGTGGAAGTACTAACATCAGTCAACACATGGCAGTCACACGTAATAAGTAGGAATACAGTAAGAGCACTATAATTAAATGAATTAAATACATAGTAGGGCAATTAAACAAGTTAACAAGCTAGACTTCATAAGTTGAACCATTTACCCAATCAACCGTAGCATAAATATAAATGCAAACATAGCAGGTCAACAACAAGCAGATAAGGACACCACGGATAGTCATAGTCCGCGAGATTAATTGAACGAGGTACAAAAGATAAACAGATCAACAATCGATTTCACACAAGCACGGTTACCAGACACATCAAAGGATCACATAACAGTAAGATAGCATATCATCAGATGACAATAGGTAAATCTTATATCGCATACATACATATCATACAGAGTAATCAGAGGTCATATAAACATGAATATCATAATCAAATCCAATAACATATAACAACCCGGTACGTGAATGGAACAATAATCGGAATTAACGGAATGAGAGTGTGACAGATCAAAGCAATGAAATGTATAAATCTTGGTAGTAGAGTGAGTCATATTAGGGTACACAAAATATGGTGCATTGGGGAATGTAGAAGGTACAATATAGGTATATCAAAAGTGTAAGGGTTATCAGAAATCTACCCGAGCCCAGAAACATATCATATCATATCATATCATAAGTAGCCATTGTATTCGGAGGGGTGAACTCGGAATACCATACATAATAGGAGGAGACCTCAAGAACAAATGGAGTAGCTAACTCCCAGAATTGTGAAGACGCGGATTGCACCCGACATCATTCACCGACATAAAGCTCCAATCAGAATCAAATCCCTCGAAACATATCATATCTAGGATGCATCCATACGCCCCACGGAAACATAGTGGCCAAATCATATACATATAGTGAGCTCATAATCATATCGAATCGGGGACGGTGTGTAACCTCACTCGTACACACTGGAGTCATGCCATTGGTGCATCAATGACACGGTCAGGTTACCTTCCTGACTAGGAAACATATTTGGCTCGGGTATCAAACTGAAGGGTCAAAGCATATTCATATCATATCATAAGGGTTCATATCAAAGTTCATATCAAAGTTCATATCAAAGTTTCATATCAGATGGTTCATAATCAGAGGTTCATAATCATAACAAACTAATATCATAGCGAACAAAATCATATCAAAGGATTATGTCGGAATCATATCAAAAGGATCATAGCATAAGGAAATCATAGCAAAGGAATATTATAAGTGAAGCAAAGTCAAGGATTGAAAATTCAGCAGGAATCCCTACTGAAAAGGGATAGAATATCTGTACCTTATTCGGAGCAAATCACAATGAAAGTAAAATCAAGAAAGAGATCAATCCCGTCACCCGGAACCTATATGAATTAAATAACTTTCTATAAGAATCAGATTACTCGTTTAAGACGGCTTTCCTTTTTTATTAATCTTTCCATTTTAAGTACTATCCATTTTAGGTAACTTTCTATTTTAGGCAGCTTTCCATATTTAGCAACTTTCCATAATTAGCAGGTTTCCAAATTTAGTAAGTTTCCATAATTAGCAGGTTTCCATATTTAGTAACTTTAGTCACTTATCTATAGTTAAATAATGAAAATGAGTATTATTATGATTTAAGGAACATTTATGACAAGTTACAAAAGTTTAGGGTTTAAAATGTCAATATTGCAAAGTATAGGGTTAAAAGTGTAAATATAGCAAGTTTACTCATTTTACTCATTAAATCCATTTAGTTACTATATTAACAAGTTAATCCATCAAGTTTCATAATTTACAAAAACAACCCTTTAACATTATAAATCATGTAATACAAACCCTAGTTTTTGATTATGATTACGTATACGTTTTAACACGTGTAGGCTTGATTATCAATAGATTACACAACCCCTAGGTGATACCCTCATTCAAGTGGAGATAACCCTCCCCCAAATTCAGTTTGTACGCCCCATATGATAACCAAAAAAAGCTCATAATTCATTCGTTAACGATTCCATTTATCACGTACTTATAAGCATAGTTTCGTAGGCTCATTAATTCCATTTGACATCCATACATATTTCGACATAAAGAGAGGTCCAAATTCAGTTTCATATGAAGATTAACATGTCATATATCATTCGAATCACACATGTTTAGAGCCATGATTTTATGTAGTCTATTCCATCATTTTATGTTATAAACATATTCATTATTTCATGTGTTTCATTTACATATTACAAGCCCTAGAAAACTCCATAGCCACGAATTGATTATGAAAACAAGGAGGAAAAAGATTTGAGATGATGATACATTACCCTAGTAGCGTGTACGTGGCAAAGGAACACGAATTAAACCACCACGATCAAAACCAAGCCTCCCTAGGCTAATAATACCCCATGGCCACAATAAGAACCCACGACCTAGCTTCCTTTCCGAACCAAACACGATCACCACGTCCTCCAATCAATCACACACGATCACAAGCCTCCTAGGAACACTTTTCTTCTTTGAATTTTGGATGGGAAATGGAAAAAATAATGATGTAGCCGCCACTTGTGGAGAAGGAGGGATTAGGGTTTACTTTGTGTATTTTTGAAATGAAGAGTAAGAGATAAATGAGACTTTAATATAATTGATTGTGATTGAATGAGGGAGCCTCATAGGGGCCGGCCACTTGGGGGGGGGAAGACCAAGCTTATGACTTTCCAAACTTATCTCTTTATCATGTATCTAGTCTCTTTTGTAGTTCAAGTTAATTTGGTACATTATGATATGTTTAATTGTTACTTAGGATTTAATCATTCATGTTCTTTTATATTTATATCATAAGTTAATTACTTCATAATGGATTTATTATTAATGAGATAATTTGTTAAACGATGTTGACGTGTTTCCCGAGTTTGTATAATTTTAAGTTTGAGGACAAAATTGTCATTTCACGCGATTGAGATTTTAGGGTTTTACAAAACCCTTGACCACCACCCATCTGACGACCATAGCCACGATTCTGAACTTCAACACGACCATTATTTATAACAGCTTGATTTCGTGTGTTAGATGAGGATCAAATACGATTGTTGGATTTGTTGGTATAACGGCTAAAGGCATTAGCAATCATAGCAAATCCTTGTTGCAGTGCTTCGAACGGATCAGATTCCTCACTAGCATCACTGACATTTGCTTGAGCATTGTTGTTGTTGTATGGAACCAATTGATTTTGTTGAGGTTGTTGCTGAGATTGTTGCTGTGAAGGATCATATGGTGTGATTGTAGCAGTTGGTTGAGTTGCTGGTTGAGGAGAATAACTGTTATGAGCATATAAGGCAAGTTGTTGATTTTCTGGATTTGTTGGTGGAGCAATTTGAGCACGGAGAATCCATTAATGATCAACTTCCTTTTCATGAGGCTTCAAGTAATCGTACAACAACCCGTAGGTAGATTGATGCATATTCTTCGCCTGACGGAGAAAAATGACATACTTCTCCCATTCAGGACCAAGACTACTCAGGAACTTAGTATTCACTGCAATTCTTGGCATAATGATGTTGTGTTTATCCAAATCATTGATGATGTCTGAAAAACGATGATGATAAGACTCTAGTGTCTCTCCAGGTTCAATCATGAAGTGTTCATAAGCCAAGTAGATTTTGGATTCCAAATCCTCTTGATTGAGTATAGATCCTTCCATAAGTAGACGAATATGTGCCCACATCTTTTGTGCAGTCTTTTGAGCATCAACACTATGAAGAATTGGGTTTGGTAATCCTAAGAGGATATATTCCATTGCAAGTTCATCAGCTTCATAGTGGAGAAGTTCTTGAGGATTCAAGTCTGCAGGAGTAGCAATGTTGGTTTGTTCATCTCTTGGTTGATTACCAGTAGGATCTCCGGGTACAACAACATTAGGCATCTGGAATGGACCTTCCAAGATAACCTTCTTTAAGAACTTTTCATGTGGCTTCTTCAGATCACAAAACCTAAAGAACCTTATCACCCATTGATCATAGTTTCCTGGAGTGAGCATTGGAGGTCTATCAAGTGATCCAACTTCATGTATTGATTGTTGGCTGCTTAAAGCTTCACACATCTTTGCAAACCAAGTGGGTTCCTTTATAGTGTTCCTTGACGGATGTTGATTGAAATCAGTAGTGTAGGATTGAGGTTGAAGACCAGGTGGAGGTTGAACCATTTGAGTTTGTGGAATTGCACCAAGTTGTGGAGTATGTTGTTGATTAAATTGTTGTTGATAAATTGCTCGTTGTTGATTCCATTGTTGATGTTGTGGAGTTAATTGTTGTTGTTGTTGACGTTGAGGATAAGTGTAAGGGAAATAGTTAGAGTATGGAGGTTGAGACATGTTGAAAAACTTGTGTTGGTAAAAAATGGATCTTTGTAGTCGAATGAACCTTTGTTGATGAAGTGTCCTTAGGCGTAGAAAAGACAAGAACCAAGTAGCACTTATGCGTAAAAACACCAAAGTTACGCGTAACAATAAGGAGTTACGCGTAGGATTTAGCTTACGCGTAAGTAGGAAAAGCACTAAAGTTAGGCGTAGACAAAAGTTGGGCGTAGAAACTTAGGCGTAGGATTACTTTATGCGTAGAACTGAGTTTACGCGTAAAGTGAATCTTAGGCGTAGGATTTTTACGCGTAAGCATATGCTTATGCGTAAATTTAGGGTTTTACCGAAATGATCTTTTACACTATCACAGTGCAAAAGATATCCAAAGTCGACGTATTTTCAGACTTATCCAAGTAAGAAAACACGGAATAAACCACGAAAATGGAGATCAAACCAAGGAAATTCTTACGCGTAGTTTTAGGGTTTCACCACGCGTAGAAAAGTACAAAATTTTGATTTTGTCCAAAAGTGATTCTAAACCAGTTTTTGTGTGATGAAATAGCTTCAATAACACCAAAATACACAAAAGTGTGAAACTTGATGAACCAAAGCTTCTCAAAACGTTACGAGTAGAACTAAACCCTCGTTCAGAAATACGTTCAAAAACACCTTTTCACGCATAAAGTTCCAACCTTTTTGCCAAAAAACGCTAGTTTAACACCTTATAACGTTGAAAGTACAAGAATCTTGGATTAGAAAGTGTAAAAAATGCGTTTTTAAGCAACCCAAAGGTATGGACCGTATGTTAAGCGTGAGGCCAAAACTCACTTCAAACAATACGTTCACCCAACTATTAGGCGATTGATATCACTGATAGGTCACTAGTTTTACAACACAAGCTTCCTAGAAAGAGATAGAGAGGAGAAGAGGGGCGGATGAACACGTTAAGCACTCACACACACGTTAGCAATAGGCCGGTTAAGCAAAGAGTGAAAGAGAATGAATAACATGAACAACCAACCTTCAAATGAAGGTTTACATAAGGTATTTATAGGAGGAAAGCTAGGGCAACACTCCTAGTTTCCATCCTTTCCTTAATGGACTAAGGCCAAGGCTCATGGGCCTTCTACATAAGCCTAAGGCTAAATACAAACATAAAGGCCATAATAAAGCTAACTATTACATATTAATTACTAACACTTGATTATGGTTTAGGAGTGATTCCAACAACGTTTTAGTATAATTTGCGTATTTAGGATTCCCCATAGTGTAATTTCCCTTTTATGCTTCCTCATTTCCCGTTATTTAAATCAAAATCAACAATATAAAACATCGAGCATTTTAATAACAAACCATAAACGACGTTGCCCATTCACACCTCATTGGGACACGACTCAGATTTCCTAATCTGTATCACTTATCACTCATGGGATTCGATTCACTATCCTTTTTCCTAAAGGGATTTTAAATCATTCCTTGTGGTTATTTTTGATATCGATATTGTATGTTTTCTCCATACACACCACCCTAAGCCGACTACAATTTCTACGAACCAAATTTTGGCGCCGCTGCTTGGGAGGTTGTGTCGCGACAATATCTTTAACGGTTTGACGATTAGTGACTCGAGATCCTTCCTTCGTGAAGTTACTATTTTTTATAAAAAAAAGTAAAAAATATTTTCCTTTTTCTTTTGTATATATATATCATATTAAAAATACAAAAAGATTTTCTCAACTGAGGTCTTATCATTAGTAAGTTCCCGAACCAAAGATCAAAAACTTGCCTTTGTGTCGCTTGTGAGTCAATTTATTTCTATCAGATAAACAAACTGTGTGGGGGGTATAAGGATGGCCTGACATTAAATTGCGCTGACCTAATAGCTTCTCCGCTCCCTTGTGCGTTTGTCTTATAGAAGTGATTTATTCACTTGGGATTATTGGTTTAAGTTCACTGTTATTTTCGAATACCGTATCATTTTAATTGACTTGGTTTTGTGCATGCGCACTCGCTCTCAGTCATGACGTAATCGTAATCGAAGAATAGACGTACCCGAGCTACGTACTATCGTTGAAGAACCCGTCATGGCAGATACTCGAACGATGAACGAGTTACTTCAAGCTGCCGTAGACGGATACGGTGATGCTATCGTTCTTCCACCAATTAATACCGAAAATTTCGAACTAAAAACTAATTTAATACAATTGGTGTCTAATAAACCTTTTTGTGGTTTAGATCATGAGGAGCCCCACGCCCACCTCCGTTGGTTTAATCAAGTTGCTTCTACGATAAACTTTCAGGGCGTCTCTCATGAGTCGATTAAGTTGAGATTATTTCCATTTTCCCTTTAGGGGGCAGCCCAGGCTTGGCTAGAAAAAGAACCCCCTCACTCAATTACAACATGGGAAGACCTTTCTAAGAAATTTGTGAACCAATTCTTTCCTCCATCAATGATAACAATGTTACGAAATCAAATCATAAATTTTCAGCAAAAATTTGACGAAAGTTTTGGAGAATCTTGGGATAGATTTAAAGAACTTTTGCGAAAATGCCCAAATCACGGTTTTACCGATATTCATCAGATTGATACGTTCTATAATGCTCTTACTCCGTCCGATCAAGATTCGCTTAACGCCTACCGCCGGTGGTAATATCTTGAGTCGTATGCCCGTCGATATTAGAACGATCATTGAAAACAAATCAAAAGTTTCTTCGTCTAGAAATAGACCGGTTGTTTCTAAAATCGCACCAACGACAACTACGTTTTGAAGAGTGAATTTAATGGGCTGACTGACCTTACTCATGCTGTTAATTCGATGATGAGAGAGTTTAAAAATCTGAAATCCAAACAAGTCAAAGCCGTTACCGGAACATGTGTTATTTGCGGTGGTCCTCATCCATACTATAATTGTCAAGCCACGGATGGTGATATCCGAAATTCTTCCGTTGCCTTTGCTAATCCAGTTCAAAATCAGAATCAAAGATACCGTGCCAACCAAATGGGACCACCAGGTTTTGCACCCGTTCCTCAACAACAACAAAACCAAAACCGTTATCAAAACAAATCTTACTATCAAAACCGAGGAGCTAATCTTAATCATGGTAATCAAAACTACCAAGCTCCTCCACCTCAAGTTTATCAACAACCTTATCAAGCACCTCCGAACAACGAGTTTCTAACTTACATGAAGAACTCCGATAACACCATTAAAAGTTTTCAAACTCAAATCAACGGCATGAGGACTGATTTCAAAAGGGAAATTAAAGCTACGAGTAACAAGCAGATGAGTGAAATGAGGAATATGTTGGATAGTTTCGTTCAAGCTAATCAAGCTTCTACCTCTTCTTTTCAACCATCGGGTTCCGGTTCTCTTCCAAGTAATACGATTCACAACCCGAGAGGTGACATGAAAGCGATTACTACCAGAAGTGGTTTTGCTTACGATGGACCCACGAATCCTACCACTATTTCTTCTTCTCCATCTCATGTGGTAGACCGTGAGACCGGGGTGACAAAGGACCTGGTGCTTCCTACTAATAAGGGGAGTACCGAGAATGTCCAACCCACGGTTGTCCAAGATTCTGAGCCCGAAGATGCTCCCGTTAGTGCTGAAAAGAAAACGACACTTCGATATCCCTCTCGTCTAAAAGAATAAAATCATAGAGAAAAGTATAATCATCAAATGGAAACGTTTTTTCCAAATATTCAAAGACTTGAATGTGGAGATCAGTTTTGCGGATGCTCTTCTCATGATTCCTAAACTTACTTCTACGATTAAAGGATTGCTTTCGAATAAGGAAAAGTTGTACGAGCTTGCTACAAAATCTTTGAATGATAATTTTTCGGCGGTTATTCTCAAGAAACTTCCTGAAAATTTAGGTGACCCCGGCAAGTTTCTCATTCTGTGCGATTTTCAAGGAATTATTCAGTGCTCCGCCTTGGCTGATCTTGGCACGAATATAAATTTGATGCCGACCTCAATTTACGAAAAGCTTTCATTGCCTCCACTTACCCCAACGTGTATGACCCTCGAGCTAGCCGATCGTACTACGAAGAAACCAAAGGGTATAGCCGAGGATTTATTTGTCAAAGTGGGGAAGTTCGATTTCCCCTCTGATTTTGTTGTAGTTGATTTTGATGCCGATCCTCGAGTACCCCTCATTCCCCGAATGAGTTTCTCAAGGATGGGCCATGCGTTGATTGATGTGTATGAAGGAGAAATCACTTTACGAGTAAGAAATGAAGCCATCACGTTCAAAGTTAACCATACTTCGAAATCTCTAACCAACCAATATGATGTGGGCAAAATTAATGACACTGAGGTGACAAAGGACCTGGAAATTCCTATTAATAACGGAAGTACCAAAGATTTTCAACCTCTGTTTGTTCAAAAAGTTGGGCCTAAACCATCGAGAATTTATTCGAGCCTTTCACGTTTTACGGTTAAGAGTTTGTCGACAATACGTGTTTAGCAAAAGAAGAAACTAGAAAAGGAGTCTACAACGGTTGTGGTGGAAACTGCTAGCACTAAGAGCACACCACTTTTCCCACCTCCACTTTCTGTGTATCGAATTGATCTTGTTCCCAAAAACATCGAGCTTTCTTTGAGTGCCAATTCCACCCCTTCTTCTGAAAATATGGAACTTTCTTGTAAACAAATCATTTCTGATTCTTCCTCTTCCCCCACTCAATATGAGGAGGATGATTCTATCATGAAAGAAATCAAGGCTTATTTGAAAGTGATTCACTTTCACCGGAAATTGATAATGCCGACATCGACATCAAGGGAGATATTAGTTTAATTGAAGAAATGATCTCCTCACTCTCTCCTAAATAATATAAAATTAAAGAAGTCAAGCCGTCTACTAATACTCTAGAGCTCAAGCTCAAGGATTCTTCTATCGATTTACTTCTCGAGGAGTTCGCCGATGAACTCGCTCGCATGGACCCTCTTCCACCGGGAAGTGAAGATGACGTCTTTGATTTCAGAGCTGACTTACATGAAATTGAATATTTGTTATATCAAGATCCGTCGATTTACTTCGAGAATTTCACCGATGAACTTGCTCCCATTGACTCGATTCCGTCAGATGATAATCTTTTGGAAGAAACAGAATATGATGATCCATTTTATCCGAAGAAAGAAAAGGAAGAGAAAGTTTCTACTGATGAGCTTGTTAATACTGAGATCCCACACTATTTTTTATCCGTGAGTGATTCCTTGACTCGTGAGGATTTTCACGTAGATGATACTTTTATTTCGTTCCTTTCCGAGGACAAGATTTTTAACCCTAGGATACTCATCGGAGAGGACATTAATAAAACCAAAGTTTTTCGGAAAAAGGATCATATCTTGGATGCCTTCATTGTTAAACCTTCAAACTACATTTCTCTGTACCATGGACTCCCTTCTTCTATGAAGTCGTTTCACTTAGATCCATCATCCCGTCGTCCGCCCGCTAAACCACCGGATGATGGATCACTTTTTCTGGATAAACCTTTTGTAAGTTTGGGTGGATTTAACCTTTATGTGCTTGAGCCCGACATTTTCTTTCCCTCCCAACCCACCCGTTATCTTTCGCTCTGGAGTGAGGATACCATCTTTGATCCGGGTATCCCTTCCGCTTGTTGCCCCAAGGACAAATGAATTCGGGGACGAGTCAGGCTAGCGACTCGGTGATAAAAAATAGTACTGCTTTGAGGCACCCCATGCTTATCTCTATCTTCTTTCTAATAAATGACGTGAAGGGGTTAGCCTCTTTGATTTCTCGTGTTCGGTTGTTTGTGATGTTTTGTCTAGGATTTTCCCGATATGAAGACTCTCGTGCTCAAAGTTTTTCTTTTCTCCACTCGAGTTTCATGTTCGTTGCTGATGGAAATCCTATATTCAAAATTCTATCGACTAACGTTTATCTTTTAGCATACTTAAAAAACGGCTTTTAAGATTTTCGTTGTTACCCTTGCCTTTAAACATTGAGGACAATGTTTTGTTTTAGTCTGGGGTGGGTAATCTTCGATTTGATTTGACTGCACTCGCTTATTTTTTGTCATATACTCTCGCAACCCCGGTTTTCTTTAGAAAATGACAAAAATGAGAAAAATTTAAAATTTTTTGTAAGCTTTTGTTAGTTTTATGATCAAAAAGTTCTTACTAGTCTCTTGGAAGTTTCTTTAAATATGCGTTTTCTTGAAATAGCCTTTGCTAATTTCTTAGACAAGAGGCTATAAAATGCTATTCTAGCTCAAAAGGCCAAGAATTTGCAAGCTCCCTAAGTAATTTTAAATATGCGAAGCTTAAACAAGAATTTCATGAGTTTCTAATAAGTGACTTTAAAAATGCGAGACATGAGATTATTTGACGAAGCATTAATATATGTTTTGACACCTTGTTGACTTTCCGATGGTGAGAGTAGGAATAGAATTCTGACTTGACCGAGCGTGTTGAGCCCTAGCTTGTTCCCTTAACCATAGATAATAAAATTATCGGCTAAGCATCCGCGGATCTCATTATTTGAGATTTTAAATTTGCGGAGATCGAGGAATGATAGAGTTACTTACGAGTTTAGATGCTAAGCGTGGAGTAGTTGGTTCCCTTTAGAGCCCATCGAAGGTACTTATAGCTTTTTGCTCCCACAAAATTGTTTCACCCCATATATATGAATAAATAATTAAAGATGTTCAGTTTTTGACGATAGTTAGTTCTTTGTCTTCTTTAGAGAATCCTTGCCCATGAGAGTTGGGTACACATAGAGGTACTGTCAGTGTTACGGTGTAAAAAACCGTAGGGTTTGGAGTTTGGCACAAAAATTAACATGAAATAAAGCCCAAATGTATTAAAGTTGAAAAATCCAAAGCCATAAAAGTTTTCTATGTCCGACGGTACCCCCGTTGTCATGGACTTCTAAAAAGGTTGAGGAAAATCCAAAGTCATAATAAGACCAAGGGCCTAAATTGCAAAAATGCAAATGTGCTGAAATAAGTGTTAAGCCAAACTTTGAATCCGAGAGATGTCTAAATAAAGCCTCTATCTCTGCACTCGTAGATGAGTTGTCTCTGTCGCCATAAAAAGGATATTCTCCCTAAATCGTGTGAAATGAGGACCTTGATGTGGACCTCATTCTTGTATGCAATGATTTTCGAGGGAAGGTGGATAACTAATTATCGACTTAGCTTCATATCTTTATCTGAATAAAAATTATCAATACAAGAAATTTGAAGAAATTCATTTCTCACAAAAATCAAATAATTAGAGGATTACACAAGTAACTTCCATGGGTAGTCTTAGCATCTAAAGTCATATTCAACAATGATTTCGATTTTACGCTTAGTTTGGGGACTTGTGAAAAATCAGGGACGATGTATTCTATCCGTATGGTCAGTCCACGCTGTGTTGTGTTTCCTACTCCGTGATCCTAACGTGTCGTTTGAAAAATGTTGGAGTTATTGATCGACATGAAAGTTCAACAAACCGTCACTCATAATTGGAATATGCTTAATCGTATTATCTATATGTGAATATAAAAGGTAAACGGGGCATTTTTAGAATTAAGGGTTCTTAATCTTTTTTGAGGAATCTTTGCTACTTCTTCATAGGTTTAGTAGAAAGAGATTGAAATCCTTGGTTTTAGAAGCGTGAGTCGATTGCATTGCGTGGGGACACGACAATAGTCTCGTGTGGGGTATTTTGATATGTGCTAAAACACATATCATTTCTTTATCAAATATGACCCAAAATAACCAAGAAAGAGCCGTTTATTGCTAATATTTGCTGTTTTCTTGAGTTTATGCATGTGCAGGTACGGATATGTCAAAACACGTAAAAGATAACCAAATCTGACAAAAACCCGAGCACGTGAGATAAAGATTGCTAAAGCTGTTCTGGAAGGTCAGAATTGTGCATTTGTGAAGATTTTTATGCTGAAAGGATGATTTGTGAAAGATTTGATCAAGTTTACAGAATTGTCAAAATAAGTCCCTGAACTTTCATCAATTAGCAGAAAATATCCTTGAAGATTCAGAATTGGCAAATTCAGCCCTTGGATTATTTGACATTTTCATGTTTGGCCCTTGGAAGACATTTTTTGAAGATACACTTTTGGTCCTTTAAATTTCAGAAATCACACTTTTGGTCCTTATAGTGTTATCCGGATCTCAAATTAAAACAAGTCCAAATCAAAATTGCCTAAGGCCCAAAATAAAACAAAAGCCCGGTCCACCCACTAACCTTACCCGGCCTTATCTCCAAACCCGGTATACCCAAGCCCGTTTCCAACTTATACCCGGTCAACCCCCATTTTAACCGGTCAAACTAAATATTTTATACCTAAAATTACTTTACCCCGCCAAAACCATTTTTCCCCCTTTGACCCAGAACTTAAGAACCCTAAAATACCCCTCGCTCAATTGATCTAATTCCACTATAATTGAGGGTAATTTGGTACTTTACCCTGACACACACTGACACTACCCACTCGAATAAATTATTGATGTTGGGATGGTTGATTTTGATTATTTTCCCATGTTATTTTTGATCCTTTCACTACGAGTTGATTTGGGTGTTTTGGCTTTATTAATATAGGGTTTTAGGTTAAACACAAACTTATTTGGTTAGGCGCGGTCCCTCAGAACTAGTAAGTTCGGCGTAATCTATTGCGTAATTGAAACATATGTAGTGCTGAGTTTCTGGGGAAGTTACGGCGTAACTTGGGGTTTAGTTATGCCGTAACCATTATATCTGCAATTACGGCGTAGTGGTTTGTCTTAGCTACGCCGTAACGATTGAAATTTCCTAATTACGGTTAACTTTTGTTTTGGTTACGCCGTAACTTGACATCAGTACGGTCTGCACTTACTGTTTCTTGTCTTATTTTCAGGAGGAAACAATCCCGCAAATTGGCCTTGGTTCTTGGTACACCCGAATGCTGGTATTAGGCAATTGTGCGTGGAGGAATACGAGAGATTACGTGAAAAGAACATCAGTCGACCCGATGCTCTTGACTATGATGCCTTTGGTACTTTGGCTAATGGAAGACGAGGGTGACGATTGAGGAAGTTTTGCAAGATCAAGTTCACGTGTACTGCTGGGGAGTTCACGTGTAATGCATGGTTAAGACTTTCCCGAATCACTGAGCCGATTGTTCCTAAATATGTCCGTGAATTCCTTGAAAGTGTGGAGTTCCAAACTGAAGTTGACGATGATGACAAGGAGTCATTGTTTTTCCAACTTAGGGGTGTTTGGAGGAGGTTGACCCTTGAGAATTTTACTTCGAGAATGGGTTTGTATACGGATGAGGAGATGGAAACTGAGGCTTCTCGACGGTTTTATAACACGTGCTAGAGAAGAAGGGATGAGTCCCAAGACCTTGCTACTTATTGATCAGATTTCTGTGTCAGGAGGTTATGATCCTCAGAAGCCAGCATCTTATGTGATGGTGAGAAACCCTATCCGTAGATTGGTGCACCGACTTCTCGCCTGTTCTATTCGGGCAAGACACTCAGCCAAGGAGAAGATGACCATGAACGATCTCTACCTAATGCTGGGAATGGAAGGAGGGAACAACATTGATGTTCCTTACTATTTAGACAGGTTTGTGGTTGTGGGTGCCAAGGGGTTTTCTGGCAGGAGTCCTTTGTAGGAGGCTCATGTCATCGGGAGATTAGCAAGGAGTTTTGATCTCATGACTGATACACCTTTGGCAAGATTGAACGTTGGTAGGGATACTATTTGATTGGCCTGCCTAAGCTAGTGGAGTTAGGGATTCGTGTTCAGGATATTGCTGGGTCGATTGCGTTAGTTGGGACTGCACCTAGGAGAAAAGAAGGGGAAGCTAGTGGTGCAGGTGGTTATGCTGGGGAAGCAGCCGAGGAGCAGGCACCCAGGGGTCGTAGAAGGGCACATGTTAATGTTGGGAAAACGTTGCAGATCATTGATGAGAGGCTTGAGGGAATGTCATCCCACTTCAACGAGGAGATTGAAAGCTTGGAAGTGGGTCTTTATGGTCTTGGGAACCAGTTTGAGGGTTTTACAGGTACATTGGACCAAGTGCAGCTGCTCCAGCAAGATTTTTTTCATTGGAGTGCAGATCGGACTAGCCAGATGCTTCAGCATATGCATTTGCGCCACCCCACATGGGGAGGTCCGGAGTACGTGTACCAACCCAACAATCCCGATATCGGAGTCCAACAAGGAGTGGCCTTCATGCAGCCCGGCGCCACTCTTAGAAGCACCACAAGTACTCCATATGATCCCTCTCAATTCCACTCCATGGATCATGATCTTCCGTGGAACGAGTGATTTCCCCATTTGATGAAACAGTTTATGACAATTTTAAAACTATTTGAAACTTATGTGTGTAATAACTCTGATATTTGCCTGATCTATCGTTATTTGTACCCGTCGGCTACAAGATTTTCCTGATATGCTGTGCAGGTTTTGGTTCTGTGATGCAGTTACGGCGTAACCTTAGATTTAGTTAACCCCTGCTGCAGTAGGCAATTTTGGAAGCAACACAAGTAGCTAAGGTCCATTCTAGATTCAACACATATTAGCCACCCCTTGACCCGCCTTCAACCTTTAGTGAGACATCTTGAGCGACCACTCGTGAGGGGAGTTTATTTCTTTCTTGATTATTTTTCATTTCTATTTTATTTTTCCTTTTTTCGTACAAATGGGACTTTGTACACTTCAAGTGGGGGGATAGGAATAGAAATGAAGTGTATGATACTTAGCTTACTTGCCCCAATTTTTCTTGTTGGTTTCAAAATTTTAACCTTATATGAAAATTTTTGTCATATTTTTAACCAATCTAGAATCGCATAAAGCCGAGCACACTATAACCCTTATTGCCTTTGGTGAGATTTAGCCTTTCTGTTTCCCCTATTTTACCCAGATCTACCATAAATTGAGTGTGCCGATAGTATTGTAAACTTTAGAACTTGACTTTTACATCACTTTGAAACCATAAACAAGTAGTGTATCAAGTTAGCTTGGTGCATTTGGAAAAGGCAATTTGAAAAAAGTAAATGTTTTAGGTTTAAACCCAAATAGCCTATATGTGTTCACTTGTGTGCGTTTATCGATAAGTCGCATTGACTTTTTGACCCCCGTGTAAACCCATTTTGCTGCACTCACCTTTAGTGAAAGATACCCCTAGTTACACCCCTTTTTAAGCCTTTCCTTTCATTTTCTTACCCTTATTTTTCATTACAACCTTTCACCTTAGCCTACCGTGTAGTTTTACCTTTCTACCTAGAAGCCATTGTTCACCATAGTTTGCGGTTCAAATAAAGAAGCCTTTATCATCATCTTTATCTCGCTAAAGATCGTCAAAGACTCCAAGTGGGGGGACACATATCTTTGTATCTCAAGCATATCATTGTATATGTTTAAAAAAATAATAAATAAAAAATTATTGTTTATAGTGCGAAAAAGTTTAAGCACTACGTGAAGAAAATTGGCATTGAGAAAAATCTTCTCGATCACGCTCTTTGGTTGGAAGAATAAGTTCAAGAATAATTTTGGAGGATTCTGGAGGCATGTACTGACCATATGAAGACGAACCTTGAATTGTTGGTTGAACGATGGTAACTCAGTTTTAAGCTATAACTATTTGTTTTTGCTTTTCACCCTCTATATATATCACATGCCTATCCTCACCCTTTTTGTCGTGAAGCATGTCTAGGTGATGCAGCGAGCAATCCTTGATGTCTTGGCCATGGATTTGGTCATGTATCATTGATTTTTTCCATTTCACCATGAACGTTAGTAATGACACCACCCCTTAAGCCTTTGAAACTCTACCTAACATTGCTTTCTAAATTTCGCCTTAACCTTAGCTCTAGTGGTAGAGTTGTGTGTAACTGCCAAGCTTATGATAGAATACTTACTATGTCCGTGCAATTGAGTGATCACCCCGAAATTAACACTTAGAATAGGATGAGTGAGAGTGTTTTCGTTCCCATTTCGTGAGGTGTTCGGCTCTTATCAATATTCTAGCATGGAAATTAAAACTTCGCATTCTTCATGAATGTATCTTTTGCGGTCTAAATTAGTCTACTTGAGGGCAGGTAGAGTTTAAGTGGGGGGATATTTGATAACATCAAATAGTCCTAAATTTCTAAGCGTTGATTTCCCCCTTTATCATCACATTTTGAGTTAATTATTCGTGAAAACATCCTTATTCCTTACTATTTCATTTCAGGACACATTCGAAGTAAGGAAGCTGCTATTGGACGTTTTCAAGTACTATTGATTCAACTGTCTCTTAATTACGACGTAACCAAATGATGAAGTTACGGAAAAACTATGGATTTCGAAGGCTACAGCGTAACCCTCAGCTCAGGTTACGCCGTAACTATTGATTACAAAGACTACGGTGTAGCTATCAGCTTTGGCTTGGCCGTAACATATATTTACACTGGATTATGGCAACTACGACGTAACACCTAACATAGTTACGCCATAGCCTATGGATAAGCACTAAATATTGAAGGAAGTTACGGCGTAACCTCCTAACAAGGTTATGCCGTAGCTATTTTGAAGCCTATATATATTCGATGATTTCATCAGTATGAGAGATCTCTCCTTTCCCAAACCTACTAGGGTTTGGGGAGATGAAAAACATAGAAGAAGAAGCATGGTTAGGGAGCATTAATAACGAAGTCCTCGTCTACGATTTCATTTGTATTCGAGTTTGGATTCTTTTTATAGTTTTTTAGATCTTATATTATGAATTCATGTTATTAATTAAAGTTTGAATTTATGTTATTGTTATTCTCTATAATTCTTTATAGATATTTGCTAGTCTTTTCATAGATCGCTAGCCTTGGTAGTATTATAAGCTTGGTAGTATCTAAAGGACTGGGAGATATGACCAACTGATCCCAGTCTGATAGATAGCGAAGTATGGGAGGAATTGGCCATAGTACGACCACTCTTCATGTGCGAATTGACCAAATGATCAGTTACCAAGTGGAGGTATTTAAGAGGTTAGGGGGAATCTAAGTTCCTAACGGCCAGGTTCCCACCGTCTTGATCTAGTAGATTTGGTGCTTAATGACTGCTATTTGGTTTCCGAATGATCCCGGGTGACCTGCTCATCTTGGTGAGGAATCTAAGAACCATAGGCCATGCCGAATCTACCGAAGAATTCTGGTGATAATTAACCACTTTATTGAATCTCGGTATCTGGAATCAATTCATATTTGTAGTCTTTATTAAGCTTCGTTTATTTATCTCTTTTACCTAAATTTCTGGTGTTTGTGTAGGTATATTAGAATATCTATGGATTACACCAACCTTAGCTACCCTTATATTATCAATATTTTATCTAATATCTTAGTTATTTCAAGGTCACAGCTCTCTTGGGACGATACTGGATTTACCTAAGGCTTTACTACATCTGATCATGTTGGAATCACTCCTAAACCATTATTCAAGTGTTAGTCATTAATGTGTAATAGTTAGCTTAAGTATGGATTTTATGTTTGTAATCATGCCAAGGCTTATGTAGATAGCCCATAAGCCTTGGCCCAAGCCCATAAGAAGGGAAGGATGCTAGTGTGTTGCCCTAGCACCTTGCCCTATAAATAATGCTTGTAATCCCTCACTTGAGGGTTGGTTGTTCAATTCACACATTTAATCTCTACGCATAACTCTTCAATATTCATACGTGTGTGTATGTGTGTGTGTTTGTTCATCCAATCTATTCCTTTCTATTTCTTCTATTGATGCTTGTGTTACAAATATGGGAACCTAACAGTGGTATCATTCGCCAAATTGTTAGGTGAAAAGCTTTTGTTTTTTTGAAGTGGTTTGGTTTTTTACGCGTAAGACGGATTCAAAACTTTTCACGCTTAAAAAAATAATTTTTTACAGTTTATAATCCAAGATTCTTATACTTTCAGCGTTTTTAGGTGTTAAAATTTCAGTTTTAAGCAAAAATTTTCAAACTTTACGTGTAATTCTTTGTTTTTAAACTTGGTTTTATACGTGTACTCACTTTTACGCGTAAGGTGTTTCTAAGCTTTGGATCATCAAGTGTCACACTTTTGTGTTATTTTGGTGATATTGAAGCTATTTCATCACAAAA
>OU343218.1:20863380-21048246 GCA_910596185.1 Chrysanthemum makinoi | reverse complement strand
TGATTTTTCTTCATCATCAAATGAAGAAACGGAGCTTAATTTGACCTCAGTTGACATAAATTGCAACGTATGAAGTCTCACTGCATCTGCAGACAGTTTTCTTCCAACCCTCAGCTACAACAACAAAAGCTTCACAACCACCTAAGGTATCTTTGTGCAGGAATAAGTAGTAGATGATACCATTTTTCTTAAAACAATTTTGAAAATGTTGTTTTGAAAATGGAAAAATATTGGTTTTGAAAATAAATTGGAATTAATTTTGGAAATCACCGGACTTCATTTTTTAAACTTAAGTCACTCAATCATCGACTACGTTCATCGATTGAGGGGGAGAGTGAATAAAATAAAATATTTTCAAACAATATTTCATCGATAAAGTTCCGATTTGTACAAAATAAAGTGGTGATCTAAAGGTTTAATGTTATGTCATGGTAAGATTTTCTCAATTATGAATCAAGATCTTTCGAAATGAAATTTTTTCTGTTCTTGTTTGATTGTGAAATTGTTTTATTTTACATAAGGATCTCTTAAAAACTATCATACCTGACACTAACAATCTTTAATGTCTTTAATAGGTCTATATCAGTCATTTTTCAAATTTAAATTTTGCCACGTCTTTCCCCCAAAATTTTCCAAATAATTTAAATCAATCGGGATCAAAAATCTCAATTGGTTTGAAATTTTTGATCGGGGGAGAGATTGTGATTTAAATCTCAAATCGGTTTTAAAAGGGTGATTGTTTTTAAAGCACTCCTTCCTTAATGTGCCAAACGATTTTGAAATACATATTGCACATGATTGTGGAGGAGCATTTAACCAAAAAACCAGAAGATTATTTAAACAAGGCCAAAATTCTCCCATGTTTTCCAAACTTTATTAAATCACTTGGGATCCAAAATCTCAAAGGGTTTTGTGAAAACGTAGAGGGGGGGGGGGGTGAATACGTTTCCATTTCAAACTTAAAACTTTTGTATCAAATATAGTATAAACCATTGCATTTGCTAATCTCGAGACGAGGACGCATTTAACGCATTACGGCATGTAAGGCCAACCCCTTAATATCACATAAGATTCCGCAAGATTAATGGTTCATTAAAAATCAAGTTTCACCATTATTAGTCCCGTTGCTTTTTCTTGATCAAGCGTGTCATAATATGTAAAGTGTTAAATGTAGTTTGTGACTATATGAAAGACCAAGTATGTGTCACAAACATAGACATCAACCACATAGAACATAAACAATGTAATGCAAGAATAAGAGTAAAGCGAAGAGTAAAAGGATAGACAAACCAACACGAGGATTTATAGTGGTTCGGCTACAAGGACACCTTCCTTGCCCTACTCCACTCCCCGAGTCACCTACTCAAGAGTTCGTAAGCACTACACCAACTCCTTATGGCGGAGAAGCCTTCACAACGTTGCTTAACCTTTTTCCGGTACAAAGCTAAATACCGAGTTCTTTCCCACCAAGGCGAACCACACCTAACACAACGTCACCTACCCTTTATACGGTGCTACCACCGAGTTCTTTCACACCTTAGGAGAACTAATCCTATCACAACGTCGCCTACCCTTTATTAGGTACTAGGCTAAGCACCTAGTTCCATTACTATGGAGGAACTACTACCCATCACAACACAACACCTAATCTTAGGAGATCCACTTTTACAACACCATCAAGGATATCACCATCCTTGGATCTAAACAAATCCTATATGTATAACGATGCACCTCATCGATTATACGACCTAGGCATTCTTCACTACCCATTTACACCATCCTTCAAAGACCTTTCATTAATGCCTTCAATATGGATCTTCGACACTCTTCACTAATGCCTTTGACACATCTTTGACACTCGTTATGTTTTGTGGCCTAACATAACAAACCTTGGGTTTTGTGGTACAAACACATAAACCATCTAGTCTAGTCATAGATACAAGAATATGATACTAGAAAATATCCAAGACAATGTGTCTAATGGATATGAACTCCTAGACTAAACATCAAGAACCCAAAGCATGATGCAGTTAGTCTTCTATGAATGAAGATGACAAGTTTTCCAAGCTTGTTGTATAAGATCTTCATGTGCTTGTATCTTGTGATGGGTGATCACTTTAGTAGGTAAGGAAGCAAGATCTCTAAGCTTGCTTTGGAGGATCACTTCGGGAGTATGCTTACAACAAATGAGAGTTAGAAGCATTATGATCATATGAGATGAGGGTGGTTTACATGTTTCCTAATGATCTAAGTATCCTAGATTTGGTGGAGAGAAACTATGTGTGAAAGTGTGAAGAAATGGTAAGAAGTGGTTTGCTATTTATAGCAAAAGACCAAAACCATGTTCTGCCCCGGATCCTTTCTAGGGATCCGGCTTTGTAAATCCAAGGGATCTGTGGGTCACCAGGGATCCGCAGACGCCCTCTTTACCCATAGTTTATGGGTTGAAACCATGGGTTATGGGTCATGGTTTTGAGTTGGTCCAAGGGTATTCCTTTAGATACAATGTATCTAATGAGTACAATGTATCTAGTCATATGGGTATGGGTCAATAACATGGGTCATGGATATTATCCATATATGACTTATGCGTGATGTCATGCAATGGGTATGGGTCATCGACTTTGGGTTTTACCCAAATACATTCAATGTATTTGGTCAAT
This sequence comes from Chrysanthemum makinoi, assembly GCA_910596185.1. NCBI lineage: Eukaryota > Viridiplantae > Streptophyta > Magnoliopsida > Asterales > Asteraceae > Chrysanthemum > Chrysanthemum makinoi. Next base: position 21,045,583 of record OU343218.1, on the reverse strand, counting down.
GGGTCAAATACTTAAGTTTCTACCCATTTATATTACCCATTATAATACATACTAGTTATGTATATATTTACCCAATATGTAAACACTAGTTCTTATACATATTAAGCATGTTTATTGGTTTGTTGGGGGTTTGATCATAATGCAACATAACAAACATGTATGTACCTGTGTTGTAGCATACAAGGACTTGAGTCATCGAGAGGTGTTGAGAGTATGTTGAGACAAGATCTAACTACAAGTAACTTATACATTTTACGCTATGTATTACAAGTTACATGTTTTTCATCAACAAAACAAATGAGAATGTATAGATTAAATATCGTAATATTTGCACTAACAATCTCCCCTTTTTGTTGATGACAAAATATATGTAAACGTAAAAGATAGTAAAATGTCAAAGTTACTTGTCCTGCATTTCCTATACATTACCTCTTTTCGTTTACACTTTTCTCCCCCTTTTGTCGAAACAAAAAGGGTGTGTCCTTGAAACTTAATTTCTCCCAAGAGTGGCGAGTTTGAATCATCCCTTGTGTGTATGTTCCTTGACGACATTGCTCCCCTTGTTAAGGGCGCCAATTTAGGGCTAAGACGAAATTGTTGCAAAATTTGCAATGTTATTGTTTTGATGAAAAACTCCCCTTTATTGAGAGCGTCAAGATCTCCTAGTATGTTTTGAAAAGCTACAAAACAAAAAGTTAGTGAAAAATTATATTCCTACTTGGACGAGTAAGTCATATGTTGCACTTTATAAATGCTCGACGGAAGCTCCCCCTAGCTCGAGGGCATCAAGAAGAACCTACAAACAAATTTTAAAAAGAGAATGATCCTACTACTTGCATCATCATGGTTGGTTTAGAGGTTGTAAGGTTTGTTCAAGTTAAGAAAAAAAAATGTGCTTAGGGATGAGACGCATTTCATTACAAAATTCACTTGGATTTTGACAACATAGATGTTTGTGGAGGATGGTTGGGCAACCATGAATTGTAGTGGTAGTGAGACACTTGTAGGATGTGGTTGACACAAGTAGCTTGTTGTTTGAGGTTGTGGTTGACACAAGTAGGATGTGGTAGAACACGAGACATACTTCATCACGTAGTTCATGAACTAGACCTTGGACACGGTGATAGTGATAGAAATTATCATTATGACTTAGAGGTATGGAAGTTGAGGTAGAGGTGATGAAAGGTATCAAGGTGAATCTTTGACTTGGTTGATGACTCATTAGAGGTGGTAGACATGATGACTTTGTGAGTGGTGATAAAAGTGGAGTAAAATGGTTAGGATGATGCAAGATTAGGAATACATAAAGAAATCCTCTGAATGAGCACAACTGACTCATGGTGAAATCGCACATTGTCATCCTACAAGAATCTAAAAGACGACAAAAGGGAAAAATTATATAAATGGATAAATTGTTCACAAAAATCATGAAACGAAAAGACATTTTACGATAGAATCATACAAATGCACTCATTTGTAAACATATATGAAAATGATAATCCTAAGTGTGAGAAAGCATGAAAAAGGAAATTTGAAATGATTATCTAAAGAGATAATGTACCTATTGTTCCACATGAGGTGAAATGAGGTGATGGGGTTCTAGCAAAGTCAAGCACCTACATATCCTAAGTTACTTTAGTCTAATAAGGTCTTATATGAAGATGGACTTAAATGATCATTTTAGCTAGAGTTGACATGAATTCATTTACCCCTGATCCTACCTGTTCTCCAATGATGGATCATCTAGGCTAATCCTAGGATCCGTTTCCAGAGCTAGGAAAGAATAAAAATGATTTTTGTAAGGTCTAACGCCTATACCTCCTTGAGTGTTTTAGTCTTCCTAAGTGTCTTAAATGAAAGAGTATGTTAGTGCAAATATTACGATATTTAATCTATACAGTCTCGTTTGTTTTGATTGATGACAAACATGTAACTTGTAATACATAACGTAAAATGTACAAGTTACTTGTAATTACATTTGTCTCAACATACATTCAACACCTCTCGATGTCTCAAGTCCTCGTATGTTACAACACAGGTTCGTACATGTTTGTTATGTGGCATTATGATCAAACCCATTAACAAATCATATAGAATGTTTAAAATACGTCTAGAGTCACTAAGTATTTTAATAGGTTAACCATTCTATTTCGAACCTCATTTTACATTTTCCATTCACAAGTATTTCAAAAGGTAACTAGACATTTTATTAACTAGTTACATAATACATTTTACAAGTTTACTTTGATAAACTTTTTAATCTAAAATGGAAATACATATTACATCATGGCATGCATCATCTTTGTAATCTTTAGAAGATTTCATAGAATATTTTGTTTATATTTGGACTCTACATAGCTTACACAATCTTGGATGGATTTGGTTGATTTAGTATTTTGTATGGCCTGTCACCACATACCAAAATGTATAGGGCGGAACCCTTTAAGGGTTCCGTGGTCCGTGGACGCCCTCGTCCATTTTGGCTAAAATAAAGCCAAACCAAGTTGTTGATTCATCCCTTTAACACACTTTCTATCTACCCTCCTTGCATCATTTATATCTGTGGATAACAATGTAGAAACATACATTAATCACCCTTACCATCACATGATCATAATGCTTCTAACATTCATCTTTGTTGTAAGCATACTCTACATCTTGATCAACCAAGGAAAGCTTAGAGATCTAGACATCTCCACTCACCACAAGTTGAAGATCTATCACAACAAGTTTAGGGAACTTGTGATCTTCATCATGAAGGCTTCCTATCAATGGAAGTTCATTTAGAAGTAGTTATTCATATCCATTGGACATTTGTGTCATGGATCATTAGTATAAACATCATTGCATCATAACACACATTCTCACCAAACTAGATTAGATGGTTTATGTGTTTGTGCCATAAAACACAAGGTTTGTTATGTTGGGCCATAAAACATATTGGGAGTGGTTGTACCCGTGTAAAAGAACCTCGACATCTAAAGCTTAGTGTCGAAAAGTGTAAAATGATTTATCAGAAGGTTTTCCGCCGGAAGGAGCTTGCTGTTGATTTAGTGAAGTAACTCTCGAGTTGGGTACTCGGGAGTGGAGTAGGCGAAAGGAGATCCGCGACCGAACCACTATAAATCATCGTGTTCGGTTTGCACTTTCCTTTCTTTATCTCTTTACTTTTATAGTTACACTATACTATTGCTTGTGATGTGGTTTGATGTTAATGCTTGTGTGACAACATGGTTTACTATGCTTTACATTAGTCACAAACAATAATTGGAACTTTCATATTATAACAAGCTTCATAAGCAATTTGATACTAAAGATCTAAAGTTTTTAAACGGTAACGTATTCACCCCTCTACGCTTCCACAATTGGTATTAAACATCGTGGCTCTTATTTTCAAAACAAATGGTTTTAAAATAGAGTACGATCCATGTATCAAATTACCATTGAAGCGAAAAATAATATGAAAAATGCTTTGCTTGTTATACTTAGAAATTTTGTTGTTAAATGTAACTTTGTATACAAGCTTGAAGGTTTTCTTGAAAATAAAATAAAAAGTTTGTTGAAAGAACTAGTAAGTATTGTATTGTGTTTATAGAAAATTTCTGAAGAAATATGATTTTAAAGGAGTGTTTGGGATAACTATAAATTTAGTTGAAAAATCATCTCCGTAAATGTTTAAGATAAGTTACATAAGTAGATATGTTGTTAAATATGTGTATTATATGTTTACTATGAAATCTAGTAAGTCACACACGCTTTCTCTATGTCAAATACTAGTTTTGGTGAATTGTCTCAGGACCACGGCACCAAATCTTATAAAAGGATCCCTTTATTTGGTTCCATGGAATCCGTGGTACAGATGCGCTGGGCAACTTCAAAAATCATAACTAATTAACCGTAAGTCCGACGAGTGAGCCACCTATCATTTTAAATGGAATTGAGTCTACTTTCATTTAAAAATACTTTCATGGCCTGAGTCTAATTTTAAATAAGTAAAATAGACCAAATACTACAGTATGTCTAAAATATTAAGTTTTGCTTTAACATAAAAACTCAAAATTTTGAATCAAACAATTTAAGTTGGTATTCTTAGAACTTTGATACAACTTCTTTTTGAAACTAATTAATTTGGTAATATGTTTAAAGGAAACTAATCAAGCTTGGTATACATCGCCATATTTAAACGCTAAATGACGAAAAGTGTTTTTCTTGTTTTGCTATGCTAAATGACCACTTGTTTATGTTGTTTGCATATATGTTGCTTGCTTATTTTTCAAATTGTTGTTTACACTTGTTTGTTTGCATAATATAAGTGTCAATCTTGCCATGTTATTTATTCGCTTGTTTGACGATTTCTTGTTTATGCACAATAGGACATTTGCTAGATTTTGTGCACTAAGTTGGAAAATTGTTTTACCATCACTTATAGACTTAGATCACTTCTTTTGCATAGGTTATACTAACATCTAGCATAACTTATGAAATGTCATAACTCACTTAGCAATGAGTACTAAGTAAATTAGTCAAGTACTTTGAAAAATGAAGATTTTAAGAGAGTGTTTGGTACAAGGACAAAAACAATGTTGTATGATGTAATTTATTTGTTTTACTTTATAGGATGATAAATAACTTAAAACATTGATGTATGCTAACCGTTTTGCAGGTGGATAGCACAAGTGTGTTATCAAATTTTACCCATTTTCACTCTTATGTGAAAATCGTTAGCCCTTGGTCAAAGTCTATGCTCCACTATGTTTGTATATGTGTTATTGACTTTTCCTAACTAGAAATAATTAATGTCACATGTTTTAAGCAAAATTTTTGTTTTGAAAACTCCCGACACCTAAAAATGGGTCTGAACTTTTCTCGGTCCACGATCGACGGCACCAAAACGTTGGTACCGTCTGTTATGCATTTTGGTGCCGCCATACATGTATAAGCGGACCAAAGCGGCACCAATTTAAGGGTTCCACCGTAAAGAAATGGTGCCTTGAATCCTACAGGTAAGTTGTTGAATTTTACTAAATCCCGCAATCTAATTTACCAAATTTCGTTTCTAGGATAGTTGTTAATGCATATCTTTCATACCTCACTCAACACATCCTCAATGGATTAACTTAGGATGTTTGACATGATTTTAGACACTTCCATCTCATTAAACTACCATCTTTGTATGGATTAACATCAAATCCATAAATCCTTTGTTCCATAAATCGACACATTCAGGATGGTCATTTTCACACCTTCAATTGTTACTTTTCCTCAAGCTTAGCATTTCTTAAAGCAAAGTCAAAATGACTAAAACCTCAAATAAGCCACTTAAGAAAACCACTAGGATTAGCATTCGATCTTGTTGCTTCATTAACTTGAACCTCATCCTCGGACTCGTTAACTCTCAACATCTCATCACCCATTCAAGATGTGAACTTTCTAAACTTAAGTACTCCAGCTCCACCACCAAAATCACCCACAATTATGACTACTTCACAACCATTCAAAACACCTTCACTACCAAAGTCTCCAAAACTTGTACTTTGTGCAAACACCACACTCATCTCCTCACCAGTTTGCGGATGACTTAGATGACTTACCAAGACTAACAAATCTGTACTCATTATTTGCAAAGATATCATACACAAGTCTGTCATATGACTATAGATATTGTTTTGTATCTACATTTATTACGTCACTTGGTTAACATGAAAATAATGTGTCATCCTTCAAGACGATAAGTATTTACATAGAGTCATAACTCACATATATGTTAAAGACATACTATCAAGTCTTGTTATCCTTGAGTTTAATCTAAGCTTTATAATCTCAACAAATTAGGATTGACAACTTAAGTATTTCATCCGAAATATTCAAGTAAATGCAACTTACGATTGTAGTCATTAAAGGTCATATCCGAAAAATCAACACCCAAGTATTTTAACAAACACATGTTGAAACACTTATCCCTCTTTGACACCTACTATCCCTCTTCCATCTTTTGGCACCATTAAGCGTATTGCTCATGATCTTCCAAGAGCATCCTTTAAATCAAACGTCCCCTTTCAAGGTGAACCTATACCTCAGCCCCTAAGCTTCATAGACATAACCAAAACTTCAAGCACTTCACCCACTAATTGTAGCAACCAATGAACCATAAGAATTAGTATCCGCATTTTTTTGTGTTCAATATCTATGGACAAATAATCAACCTAAGTACTCCCGTAGCACAACAAACCCCTACATCACCACATCCTTATTTAGACACACTAGAAGACATACCTCCTAGATCAACCAATCCACCATCCTTACCATCAATTGAATTCATTGAGTGTATTGCTCAAAAAGTTTTTGTGTCCAACACTTGTACTGAATCAAATGCACGTTTGAACAAACTCAACCATCCTTTCCCATATATAAGGACTTAGATAATTCATTATGGCTAGAACCTCAACTATCAAATAAGCATGGTGCTCTTGGTAATTGTTGTCAATGTCCACTAGGTATAATACTTTGTTGTTAAACTTCTGCATAAATTTCGTTAAACCTCAAATCAACATTTTAACAACATATGTTAAAATGCAATCTCAAAACCAACATCATACACCCCAAGCAACAAAGACTCTTGAGGAGTATACATAAGAAACTCGAGTGAATTCCTCTTGTCATCAACTAGTGAATATAATATTGAGACCAAGTTTATTTAGATGGGACTATTCGATTCAAACACTTTGGCTTCATATCTTCATTTAGGAAAACATGATGTTTTGAATAACATTATGACTAAGATTCATGCTAAGCTTCATCTTGTTAAAAGGATATTGTATATCCTATGCATCATTCTCATGAACATAAATAGTTGTGTTAAGAGATTTCATTACACCTCATTGGCTAAATGATCTTGAAACAAACACCTACAAGTTCTATGAACTAGCATATCCAATTCATCTTTTTATACTTGTTTTCATAAGCATGTTAACTTTATCCCATGGGATAATCTCATTTGTTGAAAGATACTATCTGTATCTATTCTCTTTCAAGCGTACATCATAACCTAATGATTCGCTCCCAGACGGTCAAGTTTTATCACACAAGCCGACCACTTGTGAATGGCCAACCGTAACAAACTTAAAACAGTGTCAAACAAATGTAATGAAGATCGAGAGTATAAGTGTTTCCTGTCGTTATGTCCAAATAGCTATGCGATGAATCACCAAACTAATAAAGTGATCGAGAGATTTGAATCCAAAATAGATTTGATTTATTATAACTACAAAAATAGTAAAACAAATTAATGTGGGCTTAAATGCAAATTAAAGAAAATTAAAAGATAAAAAATATTAAATAAACGCTATCACTATTTGCAAAATGATGTTTTGATTTTTCTTTATAAAACTTAAATTAAAAACTACTTTATGCACTTTAATAAGAAAAATGTGAAACCAAAACAATACAAATCCTAAAAATATAAAAAATGACATTTTTACAAACCTAATGATAAAAGAAAATTTATAGAAAAAGAAAATTATTTTTATAACTATTTAACTAATTATTATTAATTAAAAACTAATTTTAACTATTTAATAATAGCCTATAATACAAGAAAATATGAAATAAAGCTAGAAAAATAAAATTTGACTTGGAAAATCTAAAAATAAATAAAAGAGAATTTTAAAAACTATTTTTGTATTTTTCTGATTATTTTTGTATTTTCTATGAATTAAAACTATTTAAAACTATTTAAATTGCTTAAAAATACAAATTTAACTAAGAAAAATCTGAAAAAATATTTTTTGTCTTTTTATATTTATCTTAATCTAGAAAAATGAAAATTATTTTTTTGAGACTTTTTGAATTAATTGTATTAAATGCTAATTAAAAGTACCAAAATTGATTTAAATGAAGAAAATAGCAAACCTGACTTAGAAAAATCAAAAATTCAGAAAAGTCTAATATATATGAAGAATCTAGAAAAATATAAAAACAGGGCTTGTGTGCAAGAAAAATGAAATTCAGAAGATAAGTGCTTAAGAATAAGCACTTGGAATAAGCCACAAGCTACAAATGAGCACCAAACTGATACAGAAGCTACAATATGTTAAAACTACTTAAAAACAACTTATTACAACTATCCTAAACCTATGAATTACAAACTGCTATGATTATGATGATTTGAGCTTATGTGCAAAAACAGGTTGAGGCTACCACTTTTAAGCTTATGCACAAGCTACCCAATAAGCTGAAAATGAAAAACAGATATTGGAACTTGAAGTTGACCTGGTTGGCTACTTGTAAACCAAAGATTAGCCTTGGATAAGCTCTTATGAGCTTTGCCAAGCTCTAAGATACTGAGAAAACTCAAGACTAATCGAGTTTGTGATCAGGCAAATAAGCCTCGCTCGACAAGCTCTTTTGGGGCTTCTAAAAAATTACTAAAAATCAATAAAATTCATAATAAGTAACATGACCAACTGAAGTTTTAACACCCAAAGTTTCACTTGAATTGACCCAAAACTGAGTCAATGAAAAATCACCTAAGGTGGGCTGAAAATGGCTTTTTCAGTTTTGACTTTTCTTAGCAGTTATGAAAGTTTGACTTTGGTGAGATTTAAAACCAATTTGTCAACTGATTATGATGTAATATGATGAAATGGAATCAATTGTTACTCTAATGATATTTGAATACAAATCTAACTTTTGATATCACTAATTTTCAACAGTTAAGAAATTAAGACAGGTTATGTAAGATTTTGACTTTTAGCTTATGCAGAGACAATATGACTGACGAAAATGACTCAAGTGGAACTAATTGAGATTACATAGACAAAGTTTTAAGCAAAAACTAAAGCTTAAGCCTTAAACAAGCAGCTGATCCAAACACTATTTTCACAACAGTTTTGCAATTTAAACTAAGCTCATTACTGATTTAGCTCATATTCTTACTTAAACTGAGATTACTTATCCTAGTTACTAATAATTAAACAGGTTTAAACTTATTTGATGACCACAGATTCAAACAAATACTTTATGCAAACTGAGTATGAAATGGAAAGTGAGACACAAACTTACAAGTGCCCAGCTAATATTGCAGCTTAAACCAGAACCAATACCACTATTCTAATCCATTTCCAACCCATTCCAAGCTCTGCAATTACCAAATACCATTTCCATGCCCATTTTGCCTTCTCAGTTGACTTTTGTTGACCAACAACCAATGTTGCTTGAAACTGAATGATAAGCTCACTAAAAGCTATAAGAAGCTTCAATGAGCTTATTTGAACTTAAAAATAAGCTTCTAAAGCTTTGGACATAAGAGTTTGAAACTAAAATTTGTAACAGTAAACTGAAAATATGAAATTTAAGTGAAACCTTGAATTAACACGTGAAAACAGATTGTAATGATCAAACTACTTGAATTCAATACAGGAAAGCTTTAAGTTACAAAATTAGGAGACTAGCTAAGATAATTTAATAAAAACGACATACAAGAAATTTAAAAACTAACTACTCTTCTCTTTGCTTCTTATTCCTCTCCTTTTTATATGTAAAACTTCTTCTCTCACTCCTCTAAGCACATCCCACCATTTTCCTTGGCCATTGGATCAGTTGAAGAGATCTTGACCGTTTGATCAATTTTTGGCGCCAAAACACATATATGCCAGTTGGGGGTTGAGTGAGTTGGGGGTTGAGTGAGTTGGAGAGGGGTGCATTTAATGCTTCTTGGAGTTTGGTGAGGTGGGGGGAACAAGGGGAGTGGAGGATGAGCTAGGGGGATGGATGTTGAGTGTTGCAGAAGAGTTGTTGGGGAAGAAGAAAAAGGCGCGGGTTGATTAGTTTGACCAGATATTTGACTGGGAAGTATTAAAAGGGAGGGTCAAAACAGGGGGGTCTAAAAGGTTTGGCAGGGGGTCATTTGGTTTTGACAAGGGCCAAAATGATATAAAGGGTTTTAATAACAAGGACCTATTGTGTAATTTCTGAAAATCAAGGGACCAAGGCTGCCATATTTGCAAAGTTGCTCCAAGGGACTAAAAGTGACAAGCCCCAATAGTACAAGGACCAAACTTGACATTTTCAAATTTCCAGGACCATTTTGCCAATTTTAAACTTGAAGGACCAAATTTGAAATTTCTCAAAACTTTTGATATTTTTCACCAAAGGACTAATTTTGACAACTTATGATTTAAAAAGGACCTTTGGTGATTTTTCTTTTAAATTAAGTGCTCAGGACTATTTCTTACAACTTTTGAAACTGGGGACTGAACCGCCAATTATGCAAACTTAGCTCATTTTTCATCTGATTTTAAACATTTTGCATCTAAAACACATAAAATGCAATTTTGAGATATTTTCAGTATTTTGATGCATTTCTGAGCATTTTTAAACGTTTTGCAGTTCAGATTTAACCAAAAATGATGAGTATTTACACACTCATCACCTAACCTTGCTCAAACCAAGTGCACATCCAAGGTTAAAACTACACATCTTTAGAGCATACACAAGATCTATTGAAGTTGGTAACCTCACTTAGATTCTTGTTAAATAAAATACCAAAGAGCTTTCTTGAGAACGTTCTTAGTTTAACATATTCCATTCTCTAGTCTTAGATGATTAATTCACACTTAAAGTATACACTTAAACGTAAAAGATGTCATCCATTAGATCATACAATTAGCTATGTAATTTGAACAACCTTAGATTCTAAGCACAAGATTAAAACATATTGTGTAGCAACACACCATTGTTAAAATTCATGTGTATAACATGACATCTTCATCACCTTAGTTATATTGCATATTAGTTGTGTCACATTAAGCCAAGTATTGGTAAACTATAATCTTTTATGCACTTTAATAGGAAAAAGTAGGAGTTCCCATCTTTCTAACATAAGAATGACTACTTGAGAACCTATTGCACTAGAAACTCAATTGACCTAACGGTTGAATTGCTTCCTCGAGAGAAGTTGGGTATGTGGAATCACCCGTAAAAATGGTCGTGTTTAGCCTTAATTGAGCACCGCTAGTAATAGTCTCATATTCATTCTCCAACTTGAAAAATATGTTTTCCTATACTTGCCTAAAGTAAGTGTTAAAACATTGATAGTTTGCCTCGCCTAAGGAATACTAATCAAACAAGTAGTATATATGACTTTTCTTTCAAAATCACTTGCATTGCACTTACATGTGTTGATTACATGTTCTTGTTTGATACGATAAGTTGATTTGACATTATCTTAGTGTTTGATAACTTGTCAAATGTGTAAACCTTAGTAAAACCACTTGCATTGCACTTACATGTGTTGATTACATGTTCTTGTTTAATATGATAAGTTGATTTGACATTATCTTAGTGTTTGATAACAAGTCATAACGTATAAACCTTGGTATGGTTTATCTTCATAATGCTTTTATTCTTGTTTCGTGCTACTAAACGTTTAAACCTAAACTTTATTTGCATGATTCTTACTTTTGAATTATTTTTAGCATGATCAACATGTTACTTATGAACTCATAATATGCCATTTTGATACGTGATAATTTTGATATGATAAATTTGTGTTTGAAAGCTATTAGTTGGCATTCATTACATCTATGTAGTAACGATCCAAATGATACACGCTCCAAATTGTTATGTCTTAAACATGGCTTGCATGAATCTTTCATTTTGTTTCTTTTGCTTTTGTCACACTATTTGTTTGCTACATGTGCACATATAATCTGTCAAAGTGCTTTTGGTATGACAAACTTGTAGAAGCCTTTTTTATCTTACAAATTAATCACATAGATTTGTATATCCAAGTATGCTTAAGTGTCTAAGTCTAACGACAAAACAATCTCATAATGAAATGTCTTGAATAAAGTTGTATTCTTGCATAATATGATTGTTTTGATGCTATCTTGTGCGGTGATTTCTTGTCTACTAAGTGCAATGTGTTGTTTTTGCTTATATAATATGTTATCGTTTGATTTCTATCATGTTAACATCTTTTGTCACTAACAAATTTTTTTTGTAGGTTGATAACAAATTATTTGTTATCTCACTTGGTTCTAACTATTATATGCTCATTTTTGCATAATCTCCTTTATTGCTACGTAGATTAGTACTATGCTTTATGGGACCCCTAAACTTGCATATAGTTTAAAAGCATATAGAATTAAGTTCTAGAGGGTTGGCTTTGCATTCTTGTCTTTCAACCGATGGTATGTGCTAAAACACATACCTTTTCAGTGTCAAAATAGACCCAAAATAACCAAGAAAGAGCCGTTTATTGCTAATATTTGTGGTTTTCTTGAGTTTGTGCTTGTGCGGGTATGGATATGTAAAAACACGCAAAAAGGAACCAAATCAGACGTAAATCCAAGCACGAGAGATCAAGAGAGCTTAAGCGGAGCGGAAGGTCGAATTATGCGCTATGAAGATTTCTAATCTCTGAGGATGATTTGTGAAGATTTGATCAAAGTTTGAAGAAATGTCAGAAATAGTCCCTCAAGTTTCAACATTTGTCAGAAATGGCCCTTAAAGAATCAAAAGTTGCAAATTCAGTCCCTGGTCTATTGAAGATTGACAAAGATGGTCCTTGGAAGATAATTTGTTGCATGTTTGGTCCCTGGAAAGTGAATTTACATCTTTGGTCCTTTGAATACACTTGCATCTATTATTAATCCATTATCCAATCCAAATCCAACAAACACAACCTTCGGCCCAACAACACCACCCGGCCCTTTTGATAATTAACACAACCCGGCCACGTTATACAATCCAACCCTTTTCATACCATCCAAGACCCGAAATAAGCCATTTACCCGGTTTTGGACCCTGGTCAACAACCCTTGCCCGGTCAAAGTTTTTGAAATAATATTATTAATCCACCCGCGCCCCAAACAGTACCCAATCTCTTCCCTGCCTTCTTCCCCATAGCCAAACACACCTTTTACTCAATCCCAAACACAAATCATAGTACTTAGCATCTTCCAACCTTCTAGAGCAGCTGACCTGCTGACAGTACCCACGGCCAAACCAAGCTCTCCCATTGGCTTAGACACCTCACATGGACAATTGGAGCTTGTTGATTGGATGTAGTGACAAAGATTGAATATGTGGTCTGGAAAGGACCTCTAGTATCTTCCAAAGGCATCCCAAGCTCAAGGCTGCGCTATAAAAGACCTCTCAGTCACATTGTATTTTCGCCCATCCTTAGGCATTAGAGGAATTTTGACCCTTCTATTTTCATGTCATTTACTATTTTCAAGTAGTTTATATAGTTGTAATCTGCCATTGTAAACTCATTTTCATTAATGCCATTCAAGTACTTCTCATTAATTCATAGTAAATTGTTCATCTCAGTTTTGATTCTGTTTATAAGCTTTTATAATTGTCTTAATAAGCTCAGAAAAGCTATTTCAAGCTTTTGTGAGTGTGGTTGCTGTTTAAACTTTCTTTAACTGCCCTTTTTCTAAAAAGTCAACAAAAGTCAAACTTTGTCAAGATCTAAAGTCCAACAAGTTTTGGTTTAATTCTGGTTTTCATGTATTAAGAGACTCATTGTGATGCTGATTTGTGTGTCTTATTTGAGTTTTTGTCAGAATCTACTCTAAGTTTTATCAATATATAGTGCTTTGTCAGTTTTAAGGGATGTTTGGATTAGTATTTAAAATAAGCTAGAGGGTATCTTGCTGCAGTAGATTAGTTAGTCTAGGCTCTGCTTTAGTCATAGCATTCATATCTGTCGTTAATTTGTTCTTGTATGCATCATTAGTCAACATTTCATCTAATCTGCTCTTATCTTCTTAACTGTTGAAAACAGTTTTTGAAATCAGTTGATATAGGTTCAGTACTTGATAAGCAAGCTTGTGAAAGTCTTATTTCATCATTTTACATCCAAATCAGTCACACATTTGCATTTGAATTTCATTTAAGTCAATCTTCACACTGTTTTTTTAAAAGTCAAACACCATGTCAGGACCAATTTATGCAGATCTTGCAGTAGGAGCACAATGCTCATCTCAGCTAGTTAAGGTCTAATTTTTGGTCCATTTATAGTTTTCCAGGTGGTCTTCAAGACCCCATTTCTGTTTTGCCTTTAAGCTTTACTGATAAGCCCTTGAATAAGCTCAAACAAGGGGGGGTCAGCCACTGTTCTGTTTCATCAGTATGCACTGTCATTTAGCAGTTTTTGTTTGATCAATAACTTTTTCATTACTAGTCCTAATAAGCTGAAAATTGGTACAAATGTGCTCTGGTTGGTGGTCTTGAGGACCACATTCTTAGTTTTCTCTTTAGCTTATTGGATAAGCTAGTGCAACGCTATATAGGGTTAAACTGTTGCTTATGTAGCTTTAATCACTGGTAATATGCTTATTAGGGTTAGGAGTAGGTGCATTTAGTTGCTTTAGAGTAGTTATAGGATACATTAGCTTATATAATCAGTTGGTTCCCTCTTGTGCTTATTAGCTTATTATAAAGTGCTTATTTCATTCTAGTTTACACTACAGCCCTTGTTTCTTCCATATAAGCCCAAGTTTTTATATTTTTCCCTGCTTTAGAATGTCATTTTAGAATTTCCCTGCAAGTTTCATAATTTTTAGACACTGTTTGGTATTTTTCTTATATAAATTCAGTTTTTAATCATTTTTAAATAGCTTTAATTGCATTTAATGCAGAAAAAGTTCAAAAAAATAATTTTTCAATTTTAACAGTTTAAGATTAATATAAAAAGCATAAAAAACATTTTTCCCTATTTTTCTCCTTTTATTTGGTATTTTTCATAATTAAAATTAGATTTAAATAGTATTAAATTCATAGAAAATAGGAAATTAATCAGAAAAATAAAAAAATAGTTTTAAAAAGTCTTTAGTGATATTTTAGATTTTTAGAAAGTAATTCCATAATTTTCCCCTTTGTTTTTATAATTTTTAGATAATTGGTTTATTTTTATTAGTTAATAATTAGTTTTTAATTAAAATAAAATCAAGAAAATTCCTAAAAAATAGTTTTAATTCATAATTAGTTTTCATATATCATTTTTAGAGTAAAAGTAATTTTAGGTTATTTTTAGGAGTTAGAATAGTCGTTATTGCTTTTTATTCGCGTTTCGTTTATTCCCGTATTTGCGTTTTAGCGTAGAATTATGTAGTTTGCCTTAGTTTTTTAGGATTTTCCCGTAGATTATATGTTCCATTTACTTTCCTTATCCCGTAGTTTAGAATATATCATTTTACCCCCTTTTTCTCATTCGAATCCCGATTATCGAGACGTGAGTTGGAAATTTCATTCAACCCTCGTTCGGAACGATCTCGGTGCTCAAACCTAATACGTTTGAGTTACCCTTATACTACATCTTCTTATTATTGATCAGTGTCCGAGCCGTTTTAAGTTTCTCACGGTTAGTCATTCACAAGTGGCTAGCTTGAGTGAGCAAAGCTTGACGTTGTCTTATCGACACAAATCAATTTTATGCCACGGGGAGGGTTTTAGAAGGAAGTCGTATTCCGTCTTGAATCGTGTGCATTTTAAGATCCTTCCTCGTGAAGTTATCATTGATATTTGTACATATCCCTTTTATAAAACCCAAAAGATTTTCAAAATTTGTTTTAAAAACACAAAAATATTCTTCTTGTATCCTCTTAACCCGATAA
Source organism: Chrysanthemum makinoi (assembly GCA_910596185.1). Taxonomy (NCBI): domain Eukaryota; kingdom Viridiplantae; phylum Streptophyta; class Magnoliopsida; order Asterales; family Asteraceae; genus Chrysanthemum; species Chrysanthemum makinoi. Next base: position 21,029,957 of record OU343218.1, on the reverse strand, counting down.
TTCTTTTCTTTTACCCTCTATATAATTACTGACGGAGACGATTTCTTTGAACGTCGTGTTTTTCTTAACAACGTTGAGAAATTTGCAGCCTTGTCAAAAATTTTGAAACATAATCTTGATGAACCCTCGATTCGACTCCTCTCCGGTGAGGGAGATGGAACATGTTTCGAGCGAGGTGACTCGCTCAAGAACCCGAGCCTATGATGGAAATGGCTAACTCTTATCCGAATAATTCTTCAATTTATCATCTCGTGTGCATATGGTGCAGCGGACCCGAATATGGTGGGAATTGTCTTGCTTGTAGCAATGGAAAATCAGGAACCGAGTTTCACCACAATCCTGACTATGAGCCAACCAATTTTCCTAACCAACCTCTGTACTATGAACCAGAATCATACTCTTGTGAATACTGTGGTGGTCGTCACCAAGGTTTTCAATGTCAACTTCAATTTAACAACTCAACCTTTGGTTATGAACCTTACCCGTATTCATCACAACAATCATACTTTTGTGAGTATTGTGGAGGTCCGCACTTTAATTCCGATTGTCAAATGCAGAACCCGCTTGTTTACGAGCAAGTTCCTTGTGATAATTATGACTATTCTTATGACCCACCTCCACAATATCAAGAGATTCAACCACAACATCCGCAAATTCCTCAAGATAGTTTCCAAAGATGTATTAATATACTCAAGAATTTATGGATCCTCATCAAAACGATGGTGAATTACTTGCCGAAGATCGAGCATCTCGCAACGAAAGATCTATGTTAGAACTACTCGAAGAAGAAAAACGAGCAGCTCTTGAAAAAAGTGTCTTGAAGAAATACGAATTGAGGAACAAGCACTTGAAAGACGTGCCTGATGGCTCGAGACTTGCAATGACGATGATGATGAGGATTCCATCCAAATGAAAGAATACTATGAAAGTTTGTCGGCTGAAACCACTCCCGTTTCTGAGCCTTGCATTTCCGACTCTTCCCCTTCACTCACACCGGATGAGAGAAGTGACGTTCTTAGGGAAGAAGTCGATGATTCTATTGTTACAGACATTGTTGAACCCGTTGACTCTTTCATAATGGGGGATGAGCATCTTAGTACTATTCCGGAAATGGAAAAGTCTAGTGTTGAGATTCTTATCCCAATCCCAATTGAGTCTGGGGTTGTTGATATTTGTGATGAGCCTTCTCTTGATGTTGAGATGTTCTCCGATTCCTATGATGATTCTTATGGAGACATCGATTTCGTTGACGATTTACCTTCGAGCCCGAGCCGAGAAGAAGAGATTGAGCCCGATGATATTGAGATCAAGGATCCAGCATTACGTAAAACATTGTCGAGAGTTTATCTTCTCATTTCCAAAATTGAAGCCCTTAACAATAATTCAAGTTCTAGATCCTATCTCCAGTAAAGATAGTGATTTTTCTCCCGAGCTTGAGATTTTCCGATTTGATGAAGAGATTAGTGGCAATCCCACTATGACAGATGTTTATCCTCCGATTCTTGAGCGATTCTACTTCGATGTTGATATGGGTAAAGTTTTGAACGAGATTTCCGATACTCTGACAAATGACCCAATCGTTGAGGAAGCCGACTCATTTCTTGCTCTTGATGACTTGATACCACCGGGTATTGAGGATGTTGTTATGAATGATCCCGAGGGGGATATGATGTTTCTTGATGGACTGCTCGACTCTTCTTTCTCTAATGAGTCCACCATCCTTTATCCCGTTGAGCCTTTATGTGAAGACAAAATCTTTAAACCCGGGATATTCATTGATGAGTTCTTTGTTAAAACCGTTATTCGTGATAAGGATCCTCTCTTGGATGCCTTCATTTGTGAGCCTACACCTCTTGTCTTTTACCATGAGCTCCCATCTTTCTTGGAGTTTTCTCATTCTGATCCGTCATTCTTTCGTCCACCCGCAAAACCACCGGATGATGGATCATTCTTTCATGATATACCATTTGTGCTTGAGCCCGACACTTTCTTCACCACCCAACCCACCCAGTCTCATTCCTTCGAATCGACACCGCTTTTTGACCTCGTACTACCACTTTCTTCCCCAAGGACAAATGATTCGGGACGAGTGTCAGCGACTTCGGTGATCAAAACAGAGCGCCGTGGGAGGCACCCCATGCTTATCTCTATCTTCTTTCTATTTCTCTAATAAGTGACGCAGGGTCCGCCTTCGATTTGTTTGGTTGTTTTGATGATGTGTTTAGGATGTTCCCGATATGAAGACTCTGCGTTCGAAGTTTGTCTTTTCTCCACTCGAGTTTCATGATCGATGCTCGATGGAAATCGATATCCTAATCTTAACGACTAACGTTTATCTTTGAGCATACTTAATAAACGGCTTTTAGATTTTCGTGTTACCCTTGTTTTAAACATTGAGGACAAATTTCGTTCTAGTCAAGGTAATCTTCGATTTGATTTGACCGACTTGCTTATTTCTCGTTGTGTTTCTCAGAACCCCGCTTTTCCTTAGAAAATGAGAAATTGTGCAAAAATGAGAAAATTTTAAAATTTTTGTAAGCTTTTGTTAAGTCTTTTTGATTGAATAGTTTTGCTAGTCTCTTAGATTAGAAGCTATAAAATGCAAATTCTAGCTCACAAGGCCAAGATTTTGCAAGTTTCCCTGAGTGACTTTAAATATGCATGACTTGATTTCATAAGACGAAACATTTGCTAAGTTAATATATGTTTTGACACCTTGATTGACTTTCACCGGTGAGAGAGTAGGAATGGAATTATGACTTGACCGGGCGTGTTGAGCCCTAGCTTGTTCCCTTAACCATAGATAATCTAAAATTATCTAAGCATACCATGATCTCATTATTTGAGATTTTAAATTTTGCGAGATCGAGAAATGATAGAGTTACTTATGAGTTTAGATGCTTGAGTAGTTGGTTCTCTGTAGAGCCCATCGAAGGTACTTATGGCTTTTTGTTCCCACAAAATTGATTCACCCCATATCTGTCTAAATAATTAGAGATGTCGAGTTTTTGGCGATAGTTAGTTCTTTATCTTCTTAAAAGAATCTTTGTTTTAAAAATTGGGTACACATCAAGGATCCGTAATAAAGTTAATCAGTGCTAAGTGATATGTGAAATGTAATAAGTAAAGTTGTGAGCTGCGGTGTCGAGATCGGACCCTTGGATCTTTAGCCGGATTGAATGAGGTCTTAGCCTAGCCAGCCGGGATCTTCATTTCATGAAGCCTATAGTCTTGGAATTACCCTGTGAAGCTCCGTGGTTCATAGCTCATATAAGTAAAGGTATAAGTGCAATATATAATAAAAAAAAAAAAATGTTTAAAAAAATGAAAAAAAAGTCAAAAGTTAGTGAATAAAAATTCCTTGATGTGGACCTCATTTTTACGACAATGGTTCTTGAGAGAAGGTGGATAACTAATTATCGACTTATCTTTGTATCTTTATCGGAATAAAAGTTATCGAAACGAGAATTTGAAGAAATTCATTTCTCACAAAAATAAAAAAAATCTAGAGGAAAATAGGAAAATGGGAACAAAAGGTATTTACATAAATAACTTCCATGGGTAGTGTTAGCATCTAAAATCATTTGTAACAATGATTTCGGTTTTACGCTTAGTTTGGGACTTGTGAAAAATCAGGGACGATGTATTCTATCCGTATGGTCACTTCACGCTGTGTTGTGTTTTCTACTCCGTGATCCTAACGTGTCGTTTGAAAAATGTTGGAGTTATCGATCGACATGAAAGTTCAACAAACCGTCATTCATAACCGGAATGTGCTTAATCGTTATATCTATATATGTGAATTAAAAGGTAAACGGGGCGTTTTTAAAATTAAGGCTTGCTTAATCTCTTTTGAGGAACATTGACTACTTCTTCTCTAATTGGTTTGTTCGAATCGTTTGATGTTTCTTACGGTTAGTCATTCACAAGTGGCTAGCTTGTGTGAGTAAACTTGATGGTTTGGACATATCAATGGTTTAGTAGAAAGAGATTGAAATCCTTGGTTTTAGAAGCTGTTGATTGCATCATGGCGAGGACACAGGCAATGGTTTCGTCTGGTATTTTGGTATGTGCTAAAACACATACCTCAAAGGTCAAAATAGACCCAAATTAACCAAGAAAGAGCCGTTTATTGCTAATATTTGTGGTTTTCTTGAGTTTGTGCTTGTGTAGGTATGGATATGTAAAAACACGCAAAAAGGAACCAAATCAGACAAATCCGAAAGCACGAGAGATCAAAGAGCTTAGCTGTTTCTGAAGGTCGAATTATGCGTTATGAAGATTTCTAATCTCTGAGGATGATTTGAGAAGATTTGATCAAAGTTTGAAGAAATGTCAGAAATAGTCCCTCAAGTTTCAACATTTGTCAGAAATGGCCCTTAAAGAATCAAAAGTTGCAAATTCAGTCCCTGGTCTATTGAAGATTGACAAAGATGGTCCTTGGAAGATAATTTCAAAAGTTGCATGTTTGGTCCCTTGGAAAGCTGAATTTACATCTTTGGTCCTTTGAATACACTTGCATCTATTATTAATCCATTATCCAATCCAAATCCAACAAACACAACCTTCGGCCCAACAACACCACCCGGCCCTTTTGATAATTAACACAACCCGGCCACGTTATACAATCCAACCCTTTTCATACCATCCAAGACCCGAAATAAGCCATTTACCCGGTTTTGGACCCCCTGTCAACAACCCTGTGCCACAAAGTTTTTGAAATAATATTATTAATCCACCCGCGCCCCAAACAGTACCCAATCTCTTCCCTGCCTTCTTCCCCATAGCCAAACACACCTTTTACTCAATCCCAAACACAAATCATAGTACTTAGCATCTTCCAACCTTCTAGAGCAGCTGACCTGTCAGATTGAGTGCCCACGTGGCCAAACCAAGCTCTCCCATTGGCTTAGACACCTCACATGGACATTTGGAGCTTGTTGATTGGATGTAGTGACAAAGATTGAATATGTGGCTGTGAAAGGACCTCTAGTATCTTCCAAAGGCATCCCAAGCTCAAGGCATCTGCTATAAAAAGACCTCTCAAGTCACATTGTATTTTCGTCCAATTCCTTAGGCATTAGAGGAATTTTGACCCTTCTATTTTCATGTCATTTACTATTTTCAAGTAGTTTATATAGTTGTAATCTCAGTTTTTCATTGTAAACTCATTTTCATTAATGCCATTCAAGTACTTCTCATTAATTCATAGTAAATTGTTCATCTCAGTTTTGATTCTGTTTATAAGCTTTTATAATTGTCTTAATAAGCTCAGAAAAGCTATTTCAAGCTTTTGTGAGTGTGGTTGCTGTTTAAACTTTCTTTAACTGCCCTTTTTCTAAAAAGTCAACAAAAGTCAAACTTTGTCAAGATCTAAAGTCCAACAAGTTTTGGTTTAATTCTGGTTTTCATGTATTAAGAGACTCATTGTGATGCTGATTTGTGTGTCTTATTTGAGTTTTTGTCAGAATCTACTCTAAGTTTTATCAATATATAGTGCTTTGTCAGTTTTAAGGGATGTTTGGATTAGTATTTAAAATAAGCTAGGGTATCTTGTGCAGTAGATTAGTTAGTCTAGGCTCGCTTAGTCATAGCATTCATATCCGGCTGTTAATTTGTTCTTGTATGCATCATTAGTCAACATTTCATCTAATCTGCTCTTATCTTCTTAACTGTTGAAAACAGTTTTTGAAATCAGTTGATATAGGTTCAGTACTTGATAAGCAAGCTTGTGAAAGTCTTATTTCATCATTTTACATCCAAATCAGTCACACATTTGCATTTGAATTTCATTTAAGTCAATCTTCACACTGTTTTTTTAAAAGTCAAACACCATGTCAGGACCAATTTATGCAGATCTTGCAGTAGGAGCACAATGCTCATCTCAGCTAGTTAAGGTCTAATTTTTGGTCCATTTATAGTTTTCCAGGTGGTCTTCAAGACCCCATTTCTGTTTTGCCTTTAAGCTTTACTGATAAGCCCTTGAATAAGCTCAAACAAGGGGGGGTCAGCCACTGTTCTGTTTCATCAGTATGCACTGTCATTTAGCAGTTTTTGTTTGATCAATAACTTTTTCATTACTAGTCCTAATAAGCTGAAAATTGGTACAAATGTGCTCTGGTTGGTGGTCTTGAGGACCACATTCTTAGTTTTCTCTTTAGCTTATTGGATAAGCTAGTGCAACTGCTTATACAGTAGGGGTTAAATCTGTTTTGGCTTATGTAGCAGTTTTCTTTAATCACTGGTAATATGCTTATTAGGTATTAGGAGTAGGTGCATTTAGTTGCTTTAGAGTAGTTATAGGATACATTAGCTTATATAATCAGTTGGTTCCCTCTTGTGCTTATTAGCTTATTTTAAAGTGCTTATTTTCTTTTAGATTACACTACAGCTCTTATTTCTGCCACATAAACCCAAGTTTTTATATTTTTCTCTGCTCTAGATTAATATTTTAGAATTTCCCTGCAAGTTTCATAATTTTTAGACACTGTTTGGTATTTTTCTTATATAAATTCAGTTTTTAATCATTTTTAAATAGCTTTAATTGCATTTAATGCAGAAAAAGTTCAAAAAAATAATTTTTCAATTTTAACAGTTTAAGATTAATATAAAAAGCATAAAAAACATTTTTCCCTATTTTTCTCCTTTTATTTGGTATTTTTCATAATTAAAATTAGATTTAAATAGTATTAAATTCATAGAAAATAGGAAATTAATCAGAAAAATAAAAAAAATAGTTTTAAAAAGTCTTTTATGATATTTTAGATTTTTAGAAAGTAATTCCATAATTTTCCCCTTTGTTTTTATAATTTTTAGATAATTGGTTTATTTTTATTAGTTAATAATTAGTTTTTAATTAAAATAAAATCAAGAAAATTCCTAAAAAATAGTTTTAATTCATAATTAGTTTTCATATATCATTTTTAGAGTAAAAGTAATTTTAGGTTATTTTTAGGAGTTAGAATAGTCGTTATTGCTTTTTATTCGCGTTTCGTTTATTCCCGTATTTGCGTTTTAGCGTAGAATTATGTAGTTTGCCTTAGTTTTTTAGGATTTTCCCGTAGATTATATGTTCCATTTACTTTCCTTATCCCGTAGTTTAGAATATATCATTTTACCCCCTTTTTCTCATTCGAATCCCGATTATCGAGACGTGAGTTGGAAATTTCATTCAACCCTCGTTCGGAACGATCTCGGTGCTCAAACCTAATACGTTTGAGTTACCCTTATACTACATCTTCTTATTATTGATCAGTGTCCGAGCCGTTTTAAGTTTCTCACGGTTAGTCATTCACAAGTGGCTAGCTTGAGTGAGCAAAGCTTGACGTTGTCTTATCGACACAAATCAACCGACCTCTTTCCAAATCTCATTTTTGCTTCCGCTTTCCAAAAATCACCTCCATCATTATTTAGTTATAACAATATTCTAATCCTCTTCACTTTCTATTAGGAAACCACTTGCCTCATCATACGATCATCTCGTATTAATCGAGAAGAGATACGTGACTTTAAGGATGAAGCTTATTGTATGCTAACCATCATCCGAAAAACATCTAAGCTCATCTCTCTTCGTTAACCAATAACCTCCTAAACACTTTGTTGTCATTCCTTATTTGATACACATTATGTTGGATGTCCACCAATTAAGGGGGAGAGAAATCCACTCACATAATTGTCTTTTGTCAAATTTTATATCTCTTAGACTCTAAAATACCAACACATAGGCAAACACCACTTAGCTAAAACCGGTTCACGAAACCACAACTAGTTCAACCTTTTTAACCTTATATCACAAGTTTGCACTAATACCTCATCAAGTGACAAAAACACATCATGTGTTTTACAAACTTCTTCATCTCCACTATCAACGAATCTAGGATTTTCCTTAAACTATCACCTTACAACTTCACTATCTAGAACACCATCATAGGATCTTATCCTTTCTCGCTTGACATATATCATGCATGTCATTGTCAGTGCAATCGATATATTAATCAAAACAGCCATTTCCAACACGTTGGTCCATCCAACTCTCACTTATATGATGTCATTCTCATCCTCATATAGGTACTTATTATTATTATTATTATTATTATTATTATTATTATTATTATTATTATTATTATTATTATTATTATTATTATTATTATTATTATTATTATTATTATTATTATTATTATTATTAGTATTTTCCATATTGTCTTCACTTATTTTCAAAGTGATAATCATCCATGTCGGTCAAAACCATGCTAATACTACCTTTCCCATTGTCACCTAGAATAGGCCATTTTTATAATTCGTGTCAATCAATGAACGAATTTATATTCATGTTATCACTTTTATGTATTATTAGATAGAACGCATTATTGATTACTCTTGGGTTGAAGCATATGAGAACTTGCTCAAAACAATAGGTTGTTAGCATCAATAAATCATTCAAATCATAACCCTTATGCATCATTGAAATACAATGTCCATTCATATTTTTTTTCTCTCTTAGCCTTGGTCACTTGACATGACGCAAGGATTGCATGAGTCCATATTTTTTATATATTTACTATACATATGAGTTTCTAACTCCTTAAAAGCTTCCTACCTAATCACCACCACCTTCGATCACCACTTTCACTAATCATCACCACCATGGATTAGCGAAAACTTGCTTTTGTAAATGTCAAGTCATCTACCATCACCACATGAATCCTACTAGTAAACCGACACCAACACTAGCACCACTAGTTGCACACCCGGTGGAAGACTTCATATCTTCTTTCTTGGAATTATTTTGTAGGCTTTTATCATATTATATTCTCACTTTTCTTATGATTGTAATTAGGAGACTACACTTCATTAGATCTTTGATTATCATTTATCACATATATACATCTTATTTTTCTTTGTGAAAAAGATGAAATATATTGCACTAATGTTTTTCATTGTAGGTTCATCATCATATACACTCGATTGTATATAACTTACTCATCTAAGGATGAAGTTTGCATCAATTATTTTTCTTATTTTAGGTGCTTCTTGACACCCTAGAACAAGGAGGAATATCCTTTAAGCACTCGTATTGCATCGCTCATACACTTGGTTGTATGTGACATATTTGTCTAAAGACAAAGCTTCTATTATACTAATATTTATTTTGAAGGTTCATCTTAACGCCCTAGAGCAAGGGGAGCTTCCGTCAAGAATTTACTGAGTGCATCTTATACAGACTATGTTGTATAACACTTACTCGTCAAATGACGAATATAGTTTTGCACTAATATTTTTTTGTAGGTTTTTAATCATACCATGACACCTCAAACAATGGGGAGTAACCGTCAAGGGGGAGCATGCACGCATTTAGCATCATTCTCACTTTTCAAACAAGCATTTGTGCTTCGATAAAAAGTAGAGAAAATAGGCTAACATTGCTATGCATTTTCCTTTTTCATATATTTCTCATAATTTTTGTTGCATAAAACTAACCTTGATGTAGGTTGCTTCTTTATTTGATCCATGGATCCGCTACCAAACAAGGGACGGATTGAAGTGGACGGTTTAACTTCACTAGGGATGATGCAAGCTCGCTTTTTTGGGGAGAAATAAAGTTAAACTCAAAGGACACGCCCTTTTTGTTTCGACAAAAGGGGGAGAAGAGTGTAAACGAAGAAGGTAATGTAAAGGTAGTAAGGATACAAGTAACCTTTTTCATTTTACTATCTATTACGTTTACATATCTTTGTCATCATCAAAAAGGGAGAGATTGTTAGTGCAAATATTACGATATTTAATCTATACAGTCTCGCTTGTTTTGATTGATGACAAACATGTAACTTGTAATACATAATGTAAAATGTACAAGTTACTTGTAATTACATTTGTCTCAACATACATTCAACACCTCTCGATGTCTCAAGTCCTCGTATGTTACAACACAGGTTCGTACATGTTTGTTATGTGGCATTGTGATCAAACCCATTAACAAATCATATAGAATGTTTAAAATACGTTTAGAGTCACTAAGTATTTTAATAGGTTAACCATTCTATTTAGAACCTCATTTTACATTTTGAATTCACAAGTATTTCAAAAGGTAACTAGACATTTTATTAACTAGTTACATAATACATTTTACAAGTTTACTTTGATAAACTTTTTAATCTAAAATAGAAATACATATTGCATCATGGCATGCATCATCTTTGTAATCTCTAGAAGATTTCATAGAATATTTTGTTTAGATTTGGACTCTACATAGCTTACACAATCTTGGATGGATTTGGTTGAATTTAGTAAGATTTTGGTAATCTTGCTGTCAGTCCCCCACGGTACCAAAATGGTACATGGGCGGAACCCTTTTAAGGGTTCCGTGGTCCGTGGACGCTCCTATAACAACCAGTAAAATTTCAAGTCCTTACTCAACATCAAGCTCAAAATTAATTAATTTTAAAAGTTTACACATTTACCTTCACGCAATGCTATTTAATTAAATGACGTAAAACAAGAAACACCCTTTTTGTGCACTATGACTTTCGACTAAAGATTAGTCTACATATCATTAGTAATATAACATATCACATTTTTCTTTCTTGCGTACAAAACTCAAAACACACTACTTAAATATGCCATGCATATTTCATTAGAATGTAAATAAACTTTAGAACCAAAACATAAATGTATACAAGTATAAAAGCTTTATAAAAACTATAGCATGACACATTTGACTAAGATTACTTCTCCTACTACACTCAACTCCTCTATCAAATCACTTCCATATATTTCGGTTCACAACCAACCGTTCAACATATCTCCAAAAATGTCACTTTTGATAATTTCCAACTCATATACCACTTGTTATCCATGGTTTTGTGGACAAACATGTCATGAGACCATGCTTTCCACTTCTTTTCTTTTTGCTTGTTTCAGTGGAGAAACAACTCAACATCACACTCATTATCTTGAAGTAAAATGATTGGAAATATTCTATAGCAAACTCTCTTCTTTTGCTTTCCTTATTAACCGAACTAGACAAATCTTTAACACACCCATATCACACTCAAAAACTCTCATTCAACGTCAATACAAAACTTTGGGAAGCTAAAGTGATCGGATTTTACATCTTGAAAGCTAACGGGTTTAACTCGAATGCACAAGGAGTCTAACGATTGGGTTCATGTTTTGCTTCACTTTGCTCGACACTCACACACATCTCTAGTACTCACTGTGAGCATCAACATTTCTCAATCTTATTTACCATTTTCTTTTCTTTTCAAGCATGTACGTATTCACGTTCGCAAATTTTTATTTTTATTATGTTCTAAAACTTGGGTGACTATTTGAATAAACTTAACCTTAATATACCTCACAAACTAGTGCATGAAGATTTGATAATATGTTCAAGTTTAAAAGACTAAAGGTTGTGTCTGTTGGGTACCTTCGACATGCATGTTATCTTATAAAAGGTTTTGTGTTTGAAACTTGTGTGATAAAACTTGCTTGTTTATCATTCGACGCACGTTAGTAAGTGGTCTTTTATTTGAAGTTTTCAAACTCAAAACAACATGAAGAAACATAAACTTAAGTTTTGGCTCGTATGGAAAAATGCTAAATTCCTTATTTCGACTTATACATATTTGGCTTATTCTTAAGTTTATTCCGTTTTGATTTGTGTTTGTCGGATCAATGGTTGGACCGAGAGAGACTCCGATTTGATTATTTTGAAACAACTTAACCAAGTGCTTAGTATAAGCTTTTGAAACTCATAAACTCACTTTAATTCACTCTCAAAAATTCGTGTTTCTACTTAAATTCAATAAAAAGGAAGAATGGTTGGAGTGATGCTATCACAGTTGCATGTTTCAAATGTATAAACCAAAAGTCTAACCCAGCTGAAGCGAATATATATACACATACAGTGCATGAAAAGCGTATAAGAGCTTGTAGCCCAATTGGGTAACACGCTTCTTTCCATACAAGAGGTCCTGAGTTCAATCCATACCTTAGGATGTTTTGCCATTTTTTTTTTTATTATTTTGCAAATTTTCGAACATGATAGTTTCAGCCCCTGGACTTTGAACCTCTTCTCACTTTTCTTAAAAACTTTGACAAGTCTTATAATTTATAACAAATTGTTATATTTAACCCCCCAACTTTAAAATATTTGATTATTCCTATGAATTTTAATAAGTTATAACTTATAAAGTTTTTACAACTTTAACCCTTCCAAGATTAACTTTGTCACTTCCTGTTTTAAAACTCTGCCAATTTCAATAAACTCACGATACTCCTCCACTTATCGTTAAATAAATGTATGTAGTACCTATATTTATTTGACGACCTATTTTACGTAAACTAAATATTATATTTCTATAAATTATTTACTTTCGATTTCAAATAGCTAAATATATATATATATATATATATATATATATATATATATATATATATATATATATATATATATATATATATATATATATATATTCTCATTTGAAAACTCAACGAAAATAACAAATATTAATCATCTATTATTTATTTATCATTCGTCAATTCTTGAGCCAATATCTGAGTCAACCGTTATACGAAAGTTTCTTATACAGTTTTCCAAACTTATTCCAAGAGCCAAAACTTACAAATAATTCCACAACCGCATTTTCATGTACGTCAATAAACAAATTAATTTATGAAACTCCACATAAGCTATAGTAACTCAAATTATTTGAAAACATTTATTTTTGAACTTTAAGCATTACCACACAAGCTAAAACGATACAAGTATCTCACAAATAAACCATTTTTCAAACATAACAATTTATGGTCATAAACGGAATATATTATCTAAGACTTGCCATATTATATCTAGGTTTCGTATTGAAGCCGATGTCATATCGTACTTGCTATTGTTGTGCATTTCCTACCGTACCACTAAGGTGAGTTCATAGCCCCACTTTTACTCTTTTAACTGTTTTATAAACTCTTGGGGGAGATACATGCTTTAAACAAGAACAAAAGTCTTTTCTTAAAATGGATGCTTACCTGATCATTATTATTATAGCCTAAGTTGCTTGCCAAAAGTCCCTTACATTATGAACCATTAATCACTTGCGAGTGAACACAAATATCGTGTGATAGTACTATGGGAATTGACGACCCCGACTCCGTCATCGGAAATAACTGGGGCGCACTATATTTGGTAACTATGGAATTGGCAACTCCGTCTGAGGGCAATATTACGTACACCAGTAATTAAGGTGTATGCAGTTAGTTTGGTTTCATGAGTTTAGAGCATAATAATAATCTCTGTTTTCTATGGTAATTGTCTTCGAAGCAATTATCATCTCTTACTTGTGTTCAACTATTTACTAAACCTATGAATATCACTCAACCTTTGTGTTTATCTTTTTGAGCATGTTTATCTCAGGTATTAAAAGGCGATAGCTAACTCTGGAGGCGCTTAGGCATTGGCATGGCATGGTCATAGATGACTCTGATATACATTTGGGACCACTTAAATTTCTTTATGGGCTTATATTCCAACACAGAAACAATGTTGTAAACTCTGTTTTATCTCAATAAATGAAATCTTTTAAGGAAATATGTTGTTCTATACTTTGTGTTGTGATATCAGTCGAGTGACACCCCAATAACATTTACTTTCGCTGCAAACCATTTTTGGGGGTGTTACAGCTCCTGTCCATTTTGGCTATAAATAGCAAGCCAAACCAAGTTGTTGATTCATCCCTTTAACACACTTTCTCTCTACCCCCCTTGCATCATTTAGATCTGTAGATAACAATGTAGAAACATACATTAATCACTCTCACCATCACATGATCATAATGCTTCTAACATTCATCTTTGTTGTAAGCATACTCTACATTTTGATCAACCAAGGAAAGCTTAGAGATCTAGACATCTCCACTCACCACAAGCTGAAGATCTATCACAACAAGTTTAGGGAACTTGTGATCTTCATCATGAACGCTTCCTATCAATGGAAGTTCATTTAGAAGTAGTTATCCATATCCATTGGACATTTGTGTCATGGATCATTAGTATAAACATTATTGCATCATCACACCATTCTCACCAAACTAGATTAGATGGTTTATGTGTTTGTGCCATAAAACACAAGGTTTGTTATGTTGGGCCATAAAACATAGTGGGAGTGGTTGTACCCGTGTAAAAGAACTCGACATCTAGCTTAGTGTCGCAAATATTGTATAGGCGACGTTAATTTGGTTCTACCTCGAACTAGAACCCGGTATTTAGCTTTGTACTGGAAAAAGTGTAAGCGACGATTGTAAAGTTTTCTCCGCCGAGAAGGGAGCTTGTTGATCTAGTGAAGTAACTCTCGAGTTGGGTACTCGGGGAGTGGAGTAGGGCGGAAAGGAGATCCGTCACCGAACCACTATAAATCATCGTGTTCGGTTTGCACTTTCCTTTCTTTATCTCTTTACTTTTATAGTGCACTATACTATTGCTTGTGATTTGGTTTGATGTTAATGCTTGTGTGACAACATGGTTTACTATGCTTCACATTGGTCACAAACAATAATTGGAACTTTCATATTATAACAAGCTTCATAAGCGATTTGATACTAAAGATCTAAATTTTTTTAAACGGTAACGTAATCACCCCCCTCTACGTTTCCACAGAGTACTTAAATGATCAAGAGCAATGAGTGATGGTAGCTAATGATTCCCTTTTATGGAAAGAAATGGGGCTTTATGAGCACCAGTGGATGATCAAAGATGACACTAAGAAATTTGAGAGTGTCAAGTGGTGTTAAATGATCCTAGAGATCAGATGATGACTTGTGAGAGATTTGGAAAATTCCTTAAAAATCTTAATAAATTAAAAACTAGTGTTTGGCCTATTTTGAGGTAAGGATGACTAAAATCAATTTGCTAAAATTGAGAGAAATATCAAACTAGGTGTTTTGAGATAAGAGGAACAATGTGTAAACATTGGAGCGGAAAGATGGTGAGTTTTAAACTAATGAAAAATCAAAAATATTTCGAATGTGATCCTAAGTCATCCATGAGTGAATGTGAGATCAACTGAGCCTAAGGGAGGTTTAAGTGATCATAATGTAGCATGGTTAACTAATCCAATAAGGTCTAAAATGTTGGATTGATGCAAGGAGGCTACAAAGGAACTTTTGTCCACCCGGATCCCACGGATCCTTCACTTGAGGGATCCGTCTAGTTACATCTAAGGGTTCCGGCGTCAGAGAAAGATTTTCTTAACAGAATAGTTGCATAATTTTACTCTATGTTTCGAATTATGAAGCTAATGATTTCTACAGCAAGTATACATGTATACACATTAAGCAAAGCAAGGAGAGCATGTAGAGGTAACAAATAGGCAATCAAATGAGATCGAGCTCACAAATAACACAAAGGTTTAGCAAACTTAACAAGCACTATTCAACTAGCCCAAAACAGATTTACGGTCTAGATTAGTAAATCATTTACACTAACAATAACATGCAAGGTATGTGTTTAGAAAGAAAAGAGCACAAGATGGTGTTCAAGACAAAAGAGTTTTGAGGTGCTAGTTTAGGACAATCTAGTCATTATGGATGGCGATTAGCATACAATGAGCTTCGTCCATGAAGTCATGTAGCTCTTCTCGATCAAAGCAAGATAACCGCTTGATGAGGCAAGTGGTTGTGATTAATTAAAAGAAAAATTAATTTTACAACTTGTTTGATTAGTAATCCTAAGACAATGCAAAGTATTTCCATTTTAAACTTACTTTAGGAAAACATAGGAGTATAAATTTCTCAGGTGAGAGAATGAATATGAGACTATTAATAGCGGTGCTCAATTACGGCTAAACACGACCATTTTTATGGGTGATTCCACATACCCAACTTCTCTCAAGGAATCAATTCAGCCGTTAGGTCAAATTGAGTTTCTAGTGCAATAAGTTCTCCAGTATTCATTCTCACGTTACAAAAATTTATATTCCTACAATTGCCTATCGAAGAGTAACAATGATGATACTTTGCTTCGTTTATATTAATATTATACTCGAGACAACTAAGGTGACGAAGGTGTCAAAAAATTAAAAGTTGTCCATATGGTGAACAAAAAAAAAATGGTTGGATGAGCTAGTTCAACATATGAACAATTATATTTGGAAAGCTCGAGTTTGGACTTTCGGATATGAACAATTATATTTGTGTTGCAAAATAATTTACTTGAGTATATTAGATGAAATAATCAAGTTGTCAATCCTACTATGAAGCTTGGAGAGCGATCATGAAAAAGAAAACGGGAGAGTACATCATCAACACAAGTGTTGGTTATGATCCGATGTACATTCTTGTTGTTTTTAGAAACGATACTAGAAAATATGAAATCAAGAAATCATATAGGCACATAAAACATTTATGTTGCACACATGACAAACTCAAGCAAAAAGCCATTTTAGTGTGTTATATGTTTTAAACATTTTTCAACTTATAAAACTAACATTTTTGACACAACTAGATGTTATCCCAAACACTCCTTCAAGTAGCTCATTGATTAGTAGAAAAGTACTAAATCGACAAGCAAGAGAATGAATAGCAAGGAAAGGAAACCACATATGTTAATCAATCAAACAAGAACAAAAGCTATTTGAAATAAGCAATTAATCAAGTAATGCAATGGAAACAATTTATCATCTAGCATAGCATACGAATGTTCTTTTCATCGCTTTGTGTTAAACATGTATACCAAGCTTGATTAGTTTCCTTTATAAATATGATCAAAAATTTAATTTCAAAAGAGGACACATTGTTATTCAAAGATGAAAACATCCGTCTCAAATTAGATCAAAAGTTTGTGCAAAAGGAATGAATCTGGCTTGTCCCATGCTGCTTATGTTGAAAAACAGAGAAGAGCTTACATTAGAACTGGCTTAGGTTTTCGTATGGACTTTACTAACATGGAAGAAAACATAACTAGTGATCAGGATGACTTAGAAGATATAACCACTAGTGATGATGAACTCATTAATTATGTAGACACATCTAGCAATGAGGGTTCAATTAGTGATTCAGCTCCTGAGTTTAAGAAAGACACTGGTTATCATGCAGTTCCCCATCCCACTGGAATTCATCAACCCCCTAGGCCTGATGTTTCTCGATTTGGTGTAGACAGCCTTGAGTTTAGGAAGAAGCTTATTGGTCAATCTAGGTCTGAAACCCCAAAAGAAACTGTTAACACCAATGTTCAAAGTCAAGCAGTACCTTCAACTCAAAGTACTGCTCCACAAGCAGTACCTTCAGGAAAACCTTTTCAAAACAGTACTGCTAAACCTTTTTGAGATAACTTTGGTCAAAACAGATTTAATAATTTACCTAGAAGGCAAAATAGTTTTGGTCATAGACATAGGAGTAGACACTTTGGAAGTATGGGTGAAAAACTGTGCTTTGTGTGTTATAGTCCTAATCACTTAATCAAAGATTGTGACCGACACACAGAATATCTTAGTAAGTTTCCAAAGAATAGGTCTACCAACCAGAAACCTAGAGAGCACAAACCAGTTTGGAATAATTCAAATAGGGTAAATCATAGTAATTTCTCACCAGACCATAGGTACCCTCACCAGAGAAGACCTTTTTCTAGACAACCAGTATCTTCACAAGCAGTACCTTCTCAAAGTACTGCTCAGTCAAAACAAGGTACTACTTGGAATAGGAACCCTAGGAGATCTCACTATTATCAACCTAGAAGGTATTACAATTCACATAGGGGATCTAGATCACAGGAACCAAGTGTTAAAACTGAATGGGTTAAGAGGGAAAGTACTGTTGAGGGACAAACAGTACTTTCAACAAAAAGTGAATCAGATGTTTTTGTGATAGAAGATAATGTGAATGAATCTACAAAAGAGAGTTTTGTTAAAAATCCAGAAAGTTTTGAAAATCCACATGTGAAGAACCAAAAGATAATTCTGGATTATGTTTTAAAAGATAGTGGAAATTACATACTCAAAGAATTTGAGTTTGTAACTCCACAAGGGGAACACAAGTCAGTAATGGCTTCGGTTCCTAAAAGAAACTAACTCTCTATATTTTTGTGCAGGGCAACCCAGAAGAGGAGCTTAAAGATCATCTGATTGTAGATAGTGGTTTCTCTGGAAGCATGACAGGAGACAAGGAGATTATGTCATATTTTAGATCTATTAATGGAGGAAGAGTTGCATTTGGGAATGATCCAATGGAGGAAGGATTATTGGGAAAGGAACAATCAAAGCAGGGAGAATAGATTTTGAGAATGTTAGATATGTGAAGGAGCTTAAGTTCAACTTATTGTAAGTCTCTCAAATCTATGATAAAAAGCATCCTGTGTTATTCACTAACACAGAATGTCTCATTCTTTCATCCGAATTCAAGCCTGTTGATGATGACTTGGTAGTACTCAGAGTACCAAGAACCAATGATGTGTATAGTCTGGACATGAAGAGTCTACACTCTTATGGAAGAGCCACCTGTTTAGTGGCAAAAGCAACAACTAAAGAAGCACATCAGTGGCATAGAAGATTTGGCCACGTTAATTTCAAGAATATCAACAAAATGGTCAAAGGCAATTTAGTTAGAGGTTTTCCTTCAAAGACTTACAAGAATGATCACTCATGTTTGGCATGCAAGAAGGGTAAACAACATAAAGCTTCATGCAAGAATATTGAGGAGAGAACTATTAGAGAACCATTAGAGCTGTTACATATGGATATTTTTGGACCTGTCTCTGTGGCAAGTCTAAACAAGAAGAAGTACTGCTTGGTTATTACAGATGATTGCACTAGATTCAGTTAGGTATTTTTCTTGGGCTTTAAAGATGACACTTTTGATGCTATTCAGACTCTAATCATAGCACTGGAAAACCAATTGAGACTCAAGGTTAGAGGTATTAGATGTGATAATGGGACTGAATTCACGAACAAGCTTATGGACGAATTTTGTGCTAACAAAGGAATTAAGAGGGAGTTCAGTATTGCAAGAACACCACAATAAAATGGTGTTGCAGAGAGGAAGAATAGGACTTTAATTGAAGTAGCCAGAACTATCCTTGCAGATTCACAACTACCTATTCAATTCTGGGCTGAAGCTGTAGGTACTGCTTGTTATGTACTTAACAGAGTATCAGTCACCAAACCACAGATGAAGACACCCTATGAGTTTCTGATGGGCAACAAACCCAACATTCGATTTTTGAAGCCTTTTGAATGCCCTCTTACTATTTTAAACACAATTGACAATCTGGGAAATTTTGATGGCAAGTCAGAAGAAGGATATTTATTGGGTTATTGTACCAACAGCAAGGGCTTTAGAGTTTACAACAGAGTTACTAAGAAGGTTCAAGATTATCTTCATGTTGAGTTTTTAGAAGATCAAGAGAATTAGAATGGTAAAGGTCCTGATTGGATGTTTGATCTTGAAGTTTTGACTCCTTCCATGAACTATGTACATGTCAGAGAAGAAAATCAACCTGTGAATAATGAAGAAGATTCACAATATGTCGTTCATGGAGTTCATATTAGACCGGATGTTGTTCCTGATGTAGAACCAAAGAAAATTACTGATGCTCCAAAGCAAAGTACTGGTGATGCACCAAAGAAAAGTACTGGTGAACCAAAATCCTCACTATCTACTGAGGATCAAGCTATTCAAGAGACACTTAATCAAATGCTTTCTCAAGATGTTATGGCACATTCTTATACTGATGAACAAAGAAGAGCTTATGAAGAAGCAAAGAAAAAGAACAAGAATGCAGAGTTCTCTCATAGTACTTTGGACAGTACTTTCGAACAAAGTACTGATACTCCAGTTGACAGTACTTTAGATGATTTGGATGATCCTACCATGCTTGGATTAGAAGATACTGATGATGAGCTGGATAATGAAGGTATTTTCTCAGATTCTAATGAAGATGCTGATTTCACTAACTTGAATGTTACTTATGAAGTTCCACAGTCTCCAATCTTAAGAATTCATAAGAATCATCCAACTGATCAAATCATTGGTCCTTCTACTTCTGGAGTTTTGACAAGACACAAAGCTAAGAGTTTCACTACACCTCACAATGCTTTACTTAGCTTTGTATATAAGCAAAACAGGCTGAATCATAAGGACCATCAAACCTGCCTATTTACTTGTTTCATCTCTCAAGAGGAACCCAAGAATATTGCTCAAGCATTGACTAAAGAAAGCTGGGTTGAAGCTATGCAGGAAGAACTTCTTCAATTTAAACTTCAAGAAGTTTGGGTTTTATGTGATCTTCCAGATGGAAAGAGGGTTATTTGAACCAGATGGGTTTTCAGAGTTCAAAGAGATGAAAGAGGCAATGTTATCAAAGACAAGGCAAGGTTAGTAGCTCAAGGTTACAGACAGGAAGAAGGAGTAGATTATGATGAAGTATTTTCTCCTGTAGCAAGGATTGAGGCTATTAGAAAATTTCTTGCTTTTGCTTCATATATGGGATTTCAGGTCTACTAGATGGATGGCAAGAGTGTCGTTCTTTATGGCACTATTACAGAAGAGGTGTATGTTAAACAACCTCCAGGTTTTGAAGATCCTACACATCCTAACAAAGTCTACAAGGTGGTTAAGGCTCTTTATGGCCTTCATCACGCACCTAGAGCTTGGTATGAGAGGCTCTCCACATTCTTATTACAACATGGTTACAGAAGGGGGGCTATTGATAAGACTTTGTTTATCAAGAGAGACAAGAAGGATATCATGTTAGTTCAAGTATATGTTGATGATATCATCTTTGGGGCTACCAAACAGTCCATGGTTAAGGAGTTTGAGCAGCTGATGCAGAAAGAATTTCAGATGAGTTCAATGGGTGAGTTAACTTTCTTTTTGGGACTTCAAGTTAAGCAGTCAAAGGAAGGTATTTTTATAAGTCAAGACAAGTATGTATCTGACATACTTAAGAAGTTCAGTTTTGATGCTATGAAGCCAGTAACTACACCTATTAAATCAATCAACTCATTGGGCAAAGATAAAGATGGACAACCTGTTGAAGTCAAGTTATACAGATCAATGATTGGCTGTCTAATGTATCTCACTGCATCAAGGCCTGATATCATGTTTGCAGTATGTTTATGTGCAAGATATCAAGTCTCACCAAAGGTCTCTCATATTAATGCAGTAAAGAGGATTTTTAGTTATTTGAAACAACAACCTAAGTTGGGGTTGTGGTATCCTAAGGATTCACCTTTTCACTTGGAAACTTTTTCAAATAGTGATTATGCAGGTGATAACTATGATAGAAGATCAACAATTGGAGGATGCCAATATCTTGGAAGAAGATTAGTCTCCTGGCAATGCAAGAAGCAGACAATTGCAGCAACATCATCTACTGAAGCTGAATATGTGGCTGCTGCAAGCTGCTATGGACAAGTTTTGTGGATGCAGAATCAACTCTTGGACTATGTATTCAATTTTAAGAATACTCCTATCAATATTGATAGTGAGAGTACTATCTGTAATGTGAAGAATCCATTTTATCATTCCAAGACCAAGCACATTCAGATTAGGCATCACTTCATCAGAGATTGTTATGAGCATCGGCTCATTAATGTGGTCAAGGTTCACACAGATGACAATGTAGCTGACTTACTTACCAAAGGCTTTGATGTTTCAAGATTCAATCATTTGGTGGTGAGCATTGGCATGATAACTACTGAGCTACATTTGGGGGGAGGACTATAAGGTGTTAGTATAGTCCTATGCATTGTTTGAGGGGAGGATATTTGTGTATACTTAGTTTGTATAGAGAAATTCATGAAAGTACTGCTTTTACTTTCTTGGAAGTACTGCTTGGAAAGTACTGCTTGGGAAAGTATTACTTACGTAGAAGTACTTTTTGTCGTATTAAAGTACTGTTCCAACGGTTATATTGAGGGGTAATTACTAGTAACGGTGATAACGCTACACGCGTCGTTCGGAGTCAAAGGAACTTCCATTTCGTCGAGCAAGTTTTTCAACACCCTAGGCAGTGAACCTAATCATTGTAGTGTAGTATTAGGGTAAGCCACGTGTATTGATATCGTTCTCTAGGGGAATAGGAATGCTAGTAAGAAGTTACTACGCTAAGGTTGGGGTTGAAGAAGATTATTTTTTTATCTTTTTTATGTTTTTTAGGAAATTGAAAGGTACGGATCTCGGGGTATTGGATTTGGGGGTTGGTATTGCTACCGATTACTCTACTTATCTAATTATCTAACCTAAGGTGTATGTAGTCTATGTCTAATTATTGTGTGCTCGTATGATAGTTTAAAGATGTGTTTACTTAGGTTTTACTATTCCTTAATTATCTCCTATTGGTGGTTGAATTGTCACGTCCTTATTCCTAGTTGCGTTGTGTATCTAAGGTTGTAGGGTATGCGTTTTTCCCTAACTCTTTGAACTTACCAAAGGGTCTCGTCTACAAAACCCACTAGGGATGATAAACTCCTACTCTAAGGCACTCTTTGGATGGTTTAGCTTACAACTACTCAAGGAGTCATATTCTAAGGTTCACAAAGATTTAATCAAGCATTAAGTACACAACGAATGACCTATCGCATTACTAGATCATTAATCAACTAAGATAAGAGACAACCAATCAATATTCAATAATTAAGTTTCATATTCCCTAAGCAAACACACAAGTAAATTAGTCGGACATGGAGAACATGCAAGCATACACACAAATAATCAAAGACATAACTATATTAATGAAGTAAAAAATTATCTTGATGTAAGATAGGGTTTGGAACCCTAAAATACTGTACAAGACAGCCTTGGTTCAGTTTAGGTTTTTACTCTAAAAGACTACACACTAAAAACTGAAAATTTTGGATTCTATATATAAGATTACACATGTGACGGCGTCACCTTATGTTTTGTGACGCTGTCGGATCTCCGTCATTAGGGTTTCGTCTTGGCCACGTTAGACTTGCGACGGCGTCACCTTATGCCTGTGACGCCGTCCTCTTCAGCTTCTGACGCCGTCTGAATTGCATCTAGGCCGTCTGAGTTGCGACGGCCTACTCTTTTATAAGCTGACGTCGTCGCTTGAAATTGGGAGTTTTGGCTTCTGAGCCATCACAGAAATCTCCGACGGCGTCGCGTATAACACCTGACGCCGTCACCTTGTGTTTTCAGCAGCTTTGAGTGTCTCGATTCTGACTTTGACAATTTTCTTCATATATTCGCGCCTTTTCGTCCAAATAAGTGCCATTTCAGCATTTTTCCTTCAAGAGACCTAAAAAATAAAAAGGAACGATATTAAGCAATAACGGATACAAAAGTGATCAAATAAGGGCTTAAACGACCCCTCAAAAAGGTACCTTTTAAAACCTTATCAAATATCCCTACACTTGGTATTTGCTTGTCCTCAAGCAAATGTGATTTTAGCCAATTAATTTACAAGTTAGGGGTCATGAAGCAATGGTTCAAAACGGTCCACAACACATATATGACCCGCAAAAGTCATAACAAGCACGGAAACTACATACTATCACCTCACATGGGGTGTTTGGATACTCACATCTCTCTCTTATCATACACTTTTACTCTACCATCCTCTACGGTAACATCAAAATGGTAGGGATTTATAGGCACATCCCTACACTTGAGTTTTTATTACTCTAACACTAATTTGACCCGAATTGAAAAGATCAAAACACTTGGGGTACATTATTACGCAAACAAAGGGAAATTGAATTTAACGTTCCCTTCCCGTCATTTCATAAACTTTAACTTTTCCCATGAATCCCAATCGTCCCAAAACTATGTACAAAGGATATGACTCGACTTAGCAACTCATGCAAGCAACCAGATAATTAAACAAAGGGTTTAGGGTGATAACAATAATGCACTAAAAGTGAGTGCATATAAGGTAGGCTAAGGCGATTTGGGTGTATATTTGGGGGTGGGATGTAAACAATGCTCTTCATTGATATTCCGGAAAAAACCGAAACATCATGAGAAACGCGAAAAGGATAGGCTCTGAGGGTTTAACTAGGGGTATCGTGTACTAAAGATGAGTACAACGCAAAGGGTATGGGGGAATTACTCAACCGATGTGGAAGAAGTAATTATATTACGGGTATCAAACAAGGGTTATCCTAATGCCTCTTATCATTTAGTTATTCCTAACTACACAAGTGTAGTCTTACTAGCGATCTCGAAATGCATCACAAAACAAGTTCTAGAATCTAATATACTACCGATTCACACTCTAAGCATTAAAGATGAATGCTTTAATTCCTACTAATCTAAGGGCGATCCTCACATTTTGGGTGGAATTTAGGTGGTAAAGGGTTTTTGTGCTAGTCATGCAACTTCCTATCCGTGAGACGCTTTCGTTAAGACTAATGGCCCACTCCTATATGTCATGAAAAATTTTAAATTTGGTGCCAAAATTACCCTAACCGACATTTTCTCATGGTTTATTACACAAATACAATTGGACAAAGAAAATAATCAAGGATAAGCATAGTTTCAAAGTTCCCGTTCTATTTTCCCTCCCTACACTTAAACTGAACATTGTCCCCAATGTTCCCCGAAAGTATCAAAGTTATGATAATGGAAGGTAATTAAAAATGAAAGAAACTAGTACTCCCCTGATTAGCTCGGTAGGATCCATGTGAAGTGGTGGTTAAATCCTTTCCAAGAAGAATTTATGCGTGAAAAGCTCCTTCCAATCTTATGTAACGTCTTCTTAATAAATTAAACCTGCACACTTGAAGAAAACAAACGAAACCTTCGCGTAAAATCGGCGGTAATAATATATATAAGACTCGATTTAAACTAGAATATAATGCTTGTGGAATGGATGTTTACAGAATTTCTGGAAAATTAAGACCTGGAAAATTCCAAAATTTATAAGTGGCTCAGAAAACGAGAGAAAAGTAATATGTTATTTTTACTCCTTCCTGACGCCGTCAGGTTGTGATCCTGACGCCGTCAGGTTATCCTGACAAAAACTGTTATGCGATTTTCTAGAAAAAATTCTAGAAAATTTACATCTTTAGAATCTTGAAAAATTTCTGCAAAACATCTATTATGACTCGATACAAGCATTTGACTCGAACAAACACATAAATATATCTTTTAGTTAATTGTTATTCTCATGTTTACGTTTCTTTTGAAAACGTGTGTAATCCTCCCTACACTTATCCTTTATGTAAAATACCTTTATATGCAATTAAGACGTGGTTAAAAACAAAATAAAGCATTTTTACAAATTTAAACATGAGGATAAACAATTAATAAAAGATATATGATACTAACAAGCAAACAATTAAGCATGGGTTGCCTCCCATGAAGCGCTTTTCTTTATTTAAGAGTCTTGTAGCTAGACTCGTAGTCGTGCTCCTACGTTGCCTCGCTTTCCATTCTCAATGAGAATTCTATCATGTTGACAAAATTTTCATCGACTCTATACCTGGGCCCTAGGGTCAAGCAATCCTTATAATAATGCCTCCTTCTTTCCTACATAAATTTATAACCTTTTTCAACATCGTCCTTTCTTTTGTCCTCAAAAGCTTTGATGTTGTCTTGTTCATAAATGGGCAAGTGGCCATACTCATTTGATTTCCAAGGCATCCTATAAGTGATCTCATCGGTTTCTTCCTTAAATCTAACCATTCCATCATGATTGTTAAGGCTCATTTTGGATGTTTCAATAAACGGTTTCCCTAGCACTACTTGGGATAAGCTATAGTCAATGACGCATCCCACATCTTCTAGGACCATAAAATCAACTAGGTAGGTGAAATTTCCTATAAAGACATGCACATCCTTGACTCTTCCCGCAAAGTTGCAAACCCCACCTGGGTACTTAGGGTCTCTCCTAATATTAAGTCGCTCATTCATAATTTCATTATAGATAGCAGATGGCATCCCATTAATGGGAGATTCTGTATCTATGTAAGTATGGTCGACACTTCTATATCCGATCATACAAGGCATTTTTAGGTTCCAAGGATTTCCTCTCCTAATCTTTGGGCATATCCTAATGATAGGTGATTGGGGATTATCGATTATGTGTTGATGGTAGGCGACCTCTTCCTTAGTGGGGTAAAGATTAAAATAAGCACTATTCTCCTTGTTAATGTCTATCCTATGCAACTCATTATTGTCTTTGATTTCATCAATGATTTGGTTGCGAAGAGAGTTGAAGGACTGATGGTTGAGTGGTATACTTGGGCTTGCTGAGCAAAACTTAGCAAGAAAACGGGTAGTGAGATCTTCCTAACTTGAAATAGATCCTGTGGGAAGATAAAAAAGCCATTTACTAGATTGTTTTCTTAAAGAGAATTGGAAGAGACGCAGGCGCGTGGTCTCCCGAGTAGTAACATCGAGGTCGATGGAATCAACAATTTTAAGGAAATCCCTTAGATGCTGATTCTGATCTTCAGAACGAAGTCCATGAAATGCACATCCGTTTTGCACCAACCGGATGGTGTCGGATTGCAGGGCCATAGTTTGGGCTTGGTTGGGAAGCTCAATGGTGTTCCTATAGCCTAAGTGGCTTGGTCTCAAGTATTTACCAAGAGTACGGGCTCTTGGCGGGTCATTTGGTGGTGGGTTGATGAGTGGTGGTTGGTCATCACCTTCCATGATGAAAAGTGATGGGATTACGAACAAAGGTCACGAAGAAGGGGGATAGACTAAGAGAAAGCTAAAAATGAGAAAAATTTTACTTGATAGAAATCAAGCAAAGAAACCTAAACGAGGTGGACTACTAACTAGCTATTCTATTCCCCGACAGCGGTGCCAAAAACTTGATAACGCTACACGTCGTTCGGGGTCAAAGGAACTTCCTTTTCATCGAGCAAGTTTTTCAACACCCTAGGCAGTGAACGTAATCGTTGTAGTGTAGTATTAGGGTAAGCCACGGGTATTGATATCGTTCTCTGGGGGAATAGGAATGCTAGTAAGAAGTTACTACGCTAAGGTTGGGGTTGAAGAAGATTATTTTTTATCTTTTTTATGTTTTTTAGGAAATTGAAAGGTACGAATCTCGGGGTATTGGATTTGAGGGGTTGGTATTGCTACCGATTACTCTACTTATCTAATTATCTAACCTAAGGTGTATGTAGTCTATGTCTAATTATTGTGTGCTCGTATGATAGTTTAAAGATGTGTTTACTTAGGTTTTGCTACTCCTTAATTATCTCCTATTGGTGGTTGAATTGTCACGTCCTTATTCCTAGTTGCGTTGTATGTCTAAGGTTGTAGGGTATGCGTTTCTCCCTAACTCTTTAAACTTACCAAAGGGTCTCGTCTACAAAACCCACTAGGGATGATAAACTCCTACTCTAAGGCACTCTTTGGATGGTTTAGCTTACAACTACTCAAGGAGTAATATTCTAAGGTTCACAAAGATTTAATCAAGCATTAAGTACATAACGAATGACCTATCGCATTACTAGATCATTAATCAACTAAGATAAGAGACAACCAATCAATATTCAATAATTAAGTTTCATATTCCCTAAGCAAACACACAAGTAAATTAGCCGGACATGGAGAACATGCAAGCATACACACAAATAATCAAAGACATAATTATATTAATGAAGTAACCACTTATCTTGATGTAAGATAGGGTTTGGAACCCCAAAATACTATACAAGACAGCCTGGGTTCGGTTTAGGTTTTTACTCCAAAAGACTACACACTAAAAACTGAAAAATTCGGATTCTATATATAAGACTACACTTGCGACGGCGTCACCTTATGTTTTGTGACGTCGTCGGATCGCCGTCATTAGGGTTTCATCTTGGCCACGTTAGACTTGCGACGGCGTCACCTTATGTCTGTGACGCCGTCCTCTTCAGCTTCTAACGCCGTCTGAATTGCATCTAGGCCGTCTGAGTTTCGACGGCCTACTCTTTTATAACCTGACGTCGTCGCTTGAAATTGGGAGTTTTGGCTTCTGATCCGTCACAAAAATCTCCGACGGCGTCGCGTATAACACCTTACGCCGTCACCTTGTGTTTTCAGCAGCTTTGAGTGTCTCAATTCTTACTTTGACCATTTTCTTCGTATATTCGCGCCTTTTCATCCAAATAAGTGCCATTTCAGCATTTTGCCTTCAAGAGACCTAAAAAGTGAAAAGGAACGATATTAAGCAATAACGGATACAAAAGTGATCAAATAAGGGCTTAAACAACCCATAAAAAAGGTACCTTTTAAAACCTTTTCAAACGGTAACTTTGTTATTATGGGCTGTGATTTTTTCAAATCCCACCTATAAATAACTACTCTCCGATTTCCCTCTCATATTGATATTCTTGAATCTTTTCCATCTTTATCTCACTTTCACCCATTATATTCGATCATATCTTTTAATTGTGCTCACACATTCCTCAATGGCGAATCGACCTACTGTTTCAAAGCACAACATGGTGGCAAATTTAGACAAGACTTATGCGAATGTGGCTTTTCATGATATAATTGATTATCTTACTGGGTCGCCAATCAGTTATGCCCTTTTAGTAGAGCCGGATATTATTGCACCTTGGATTCAATAATTTTGGGCTAATGCTAGGGATAATATGGAGGAGGATGAATACTATATTCGATCAACAGTTGCTGGAAGGACTGTTAAGATTACAGAGGCCTCTATTCGAGAAGATTTATTATTTGGAGATGAAGAAGGGGCTATTCGTTTTGACAAACAGCTGATTTGGTATACATTTAGGGATCTTGGTTATGAAGGGTCTTTGACAGAACAAACGTTCAAGAAAGCCTTATTCTGTCCTCAATGGAAATTTTTGATTCATGTGTTGCTCTATTGCATAAGTGCTAAAAGTACCTCTTGGGAGCAATTTGGGTCAAATATTGCATCTGCTGTAGTTGGAATGGCTACAAATCGAGTTTTAAACTTCTCACGGTTAATTTTGGATGGAATGCTCTCCCACATATCACATGGATCCAAATGGCTAATGTACCCAAGATTTATACAGGTTTTCTTAAACAAGCAATTGGCTGATGTTCCAAAACCCACAGACTTACTACATGTGATTGTGCAACAAGCCAAGATTTTTACTTTTATGGCAAGAAGGAGTGATTTATTCAGAGGAGAAGATACTCCATTAACTGCTTCAATGATGGAGGTTTTTCAGGCTGTTTGTGATGCAGCTGGAGAGGATGAAGAGAGTGAAGGTACTGCTTCTACACAAGGTACTGCTTCACAAAGTGTTGCATCTCAAAGTGCTGCATCTCAGATTTCTGTAACACAAAGTACTGGAATGCAACATACTGCATCACAAGGTATTGCTTCTCAGAGTACTGAAGTTCAATAGCATATTGCAGTTACACCTCCACAATCTCCACCATCATCTCAACAAGAAGCTCATTCACAGTCTGAAGGAGATGTAGTCTCTATGGAGCCTGAGGGTCAAGTTCTCACCAATTATGCTTTAACAAGAGAGTTTACTAGGTTGAAGAAATCTTTTGAAGATCAGGCTAAAGAGATTAAGAAATTGAAGATTAAATTTAGAAGACTCAAAAACTTGTCTGGCCATTGGTTAAACATCATCGTCATTGGGTCAAATCTCAAAGGAAGCAAGGACGATCTGTTAGGGATTTTAAGCAGAAAACCACAGGCAAAACGGTTCCTAAACCATCTTCTGTCCATTTGGGGAGGAATTTAGAAGAAAAGAAATTGAAAGAAGATGTTGTTAAGGAGAAAGAACCTAAAGGTACTGAAGAGCATGTTATAATTGAAATTACTGAAGAAGAAAGGACTGAAAATCAAGGTATTGAACAACAAAGTACTGCTTTTGATCAAGGTACTGTACAACAAAGTACTACTCTTCATGGAACCTTCAGACAAGAGTTAATTACTCCAAGAGTATTAAACTTTGAAGATGAAGCTGGTCCTTCAACTGTTGCTCATGAAGAACAAGCTGATGCTTCAAAAACTGTCATACCAGAAGAACCTGAAAGAACTATAAGTGATGATCAACTTGTTGCTGAAATATTACATGATCTATCAAGGCCAAAAGGTGTTACTATTTATGAAGTTGCAGAGGAACAAACAAGAACTTCTCAACCTGCAATAGATCCTAAGGATAAAGGAAAGGGCATTCTGGTAGAAATTAAGAATAAAAAGCTAACTT
The DNA here is from genome assembly GCA_910596185.1 of Chrysanthemum makinoi. NCBI lineage: Eukaryota > Viridiplantae > Streptophyta > Magnoliopsida > Asterales > Asteraceae > Chrysanthemum > Chrysanthemum makinoi. The sequence goes on along the minus strand of OU343218.1, from coordinate 20,999,833 downwards.
TGGCAGATCTTAGAGAAATTGAAGTTGCTAGGAATGAAGAAGCTGCTAAAAAGGTCCAAGAAGAGCTTAATGTTGCAGTAGTAGCTGAAGTAAATCATGAAGAGGCAATGAATGAAGAGGTAGCTAGGAAGTTACAAGAAGAATTGAATGCTGAAGAAGCTGAACCTTTACAGTCACCAACTCCTGTTTCTTTTATACCTAGAAGACCAAATCTTGCTAAAGAAAGGAACACTATGATGGGTTATTTGAAATGTCGAGGATATAAAGGGTTACAGAAGCTGAATTATGTTAATATGAAAAGATTTTATGATGCTGAGACAGAGGCTTATAAGAAGGATGTTGCAAGAATCAAAGATTATAAAGATGAAGCTACTTGGACTGAAGATGAAAGAAAGAAAAGTTTGAAAAGAAAAAGGAAAACTGATGTTGAAGATGTACAGTTTTCAAAGAAAGAGAAAGTTGAGCTAAGAACTGAGACTAGGGATGAACTAAGAAATTATCTCAGAGTAGTAGATTTTGATTATTGCAAAGAAGATATTGATATAAAGATGAACAGATCTCAGATTACTGCTTTTGAAGTTGTGGAATCCAAAGATGGAAGCTATATGATGTTTCACAGAGATGAAGAAAGCTTCAAAGTGTTCAATAGACTATGGGATGTTCTGCATGCAATTGACATAGTGGATTTATTTCATCTATACCATTTGGTGCGAAAATACTTTGAACATCATCCATTAGAAGGAATTGGTTTAGTATTGCTTGAAGATCTCACTACAGCATGGGAAACTGAAGAACAGAGCAATGATGACATTTGGAAGAATCAAGAACAATCGGAAATTGTCTATTGGAGATTCTTTGAAGAATCTGGTGTACATGTTCTAGAGCTGGAAAATGGAACAATGATTCACATGTTTGCAGATAGAAGATACCCTCTTACAGTTGAGCTTATGAGGAGGATGCTAGAGCATGGAATGGAAGTAGAAGAAGATAATGAAACTGCTTGTATGGTCATCAATTTGTTTATCAACTGGACTACTATATCTGAGGATGATGCATAACTGGTATGAGTTTTCATTGAATAAATTATTTTTGATAAAATAGTACTTTATTTAAAGTACTGCTGATCAAACAGTACTTTAATCAAAGTGCTGCTTGCAGCTTTTAATCGGTTAAATGATTTTTAAGAAGAAACCTTTTGCTAAGTAATAAATATTTTGAAACAAAGGTTGAATGAATGGTTTTTGAGGTGGTAACATCAATAGGTTATCAATCCACCATGGTTACAAAAGGATAGGCTAATCCATGAGCAAACGGCTCTGGTAAAGATATCTCAAATCTGTTTTTAGTTGACAACTTGCTAATAAGTTGTATGGTAATCAACTCACCATATCAGTTAATGTGAAGAGTTGGCTAGCCCACAAGAAAATGGCTTGTGGTAAAGGCTGTGGAAAAACCATTATTGGTAATTAGTTCACCATTAGATAAAAGAACTAACTAGTCCAGAAGGAGCTTTTGGTAAAGCCAAATCAAATCTGTTGATAGCTGGTGATTTGCTAAAAATCACATGGTTATCAATGTACCATGGTCTTACACACCAAAACATTTGGCTACTCCAAAGTTAATGGCTTTGGTAAAGAGACTAAAATCCATTAATTTTGAATGATTCACCTCTCACAGGAGTTAACACACCTGGAAGTGATGAGAATAGTATGCAACTTAAACTGAATTAATGTACAAATAGTCATATGCTATTGTGTTGCTAAAAAGATGTAGCTTGCTGGATGATGTTGTAAAAAGACTAAAGATACTTTGATAAAGTGCAGAAATTACAATCCAAAGACAAAGACAATCATTCCTTGAAGCTAGAAAAGTGAAAGATTAATCTACAAAGGAACTTGAAGTCAATCAAGTAGAATTCAAGTTAGGGGAGGATTGTTGGGATATGAAAGTGCTGAAGAGTTAAAGTACTGAAGATTCTCAAAGTACTGCAGAGTGGCACAAAAAGTCAAAGTACTGCTAAATAGAAAGTCAAAGTACTGCACATGAAGGTCAAAGTACTGCAAGATCGAAAGAATTGTTTTATTCGTTTATGGAAAGTCTTGTAATTCTATATTAGATTACTTGTCATACAAGAATACAATTGTAAACTGACTAGGGTTATCCTTGAGCCTATAAAAGGACCCTTAGATTGGCATTCGAGAAACGAGTCTTAGAGCTTACGATTACAAGTTTAGAGTTTTAGAGAGTTCGATATTCTTAGAGTTGTTGAAGTATCTGCATAATAAGCAGATTTAGAGTTATTAATAAAGTTGTTCTTCTTATATTTGTTAAGTAAATTACGCGTACTTAATAAAGATTACACAGTGTTTCATTGTTAATAACTTAGGATTTATCCGAGGTTATTAAACCTTAAACAAGCTAGTTAAGTTAGTTTGGTTAGAGTACATCGATCCAACATGCATGACACTAAAGTATTACAACACTACATGACATTCGTCAATTGACAATTAACAGAGCATGAAGTTATCCTGATTTTAGCATTTCTCATTCAGTTAACCTTTAATATATTGTCTAAACAAATTAGCTCGGTGATCACCATTCAATTATTTATCCAAATTAATCAAGGTTAAAGACCCATTATACTAAGGGGTGTTTTGAATTGTTTACTTTTTTCTCTTTTCTTGCTTATCTTTATTTCAAAATGTTCATTTGAGATATAACAAAGTTAATATCTTACCATCATATTGGTATCTATAATTACCAAAATGTCATACCTACAAAAGATCACAAAGATGAAACAACTTAAGCTTACCATGTCACAGCTGGAATATAAGATAGCATTGGAGAACAATTAGGAGCAATGGAACTATGAATGTTTCTGATGTTATGGTAATTCATCTGCAAAACAAATGTTCAGAAGGTTGAGATGATTGCAACTTGTTCTTTCTAGTTTTTGTTAGGTCGCCATATTAGTAACACAAGCATCAATATGTAAGAAATAGGGAAGGAGAATGATCAGTTGAACAAAGACAAACACATACACACACGTATAAGTATAGAAAGGTTATGCGTAGGAGAGTGAAAGTGAATGAATTGAACAACCAATCCCCAATTGAGGGTTATTACAAAGTATTTATAGGAGAGGGAGCTAGGGCAACACTACTACTCCCTTCCTTTCCTTATTGGACTTAGGCCTAGGCTTATGGGCCTTCTACATAAGCCTAAGCTAGTTACAAACATAAAGGCCATAATTAAGCTAACTATTACATTTAATTACTAACACTTGAAATCATGTTTAGGAGTGATTCCAACAATCTCCCCCTAAGTGTTAGTGATTGAAAAATATGAACGGTGAAGGTGCTGATGTAATAGTAGCTTTGACGTCTTCTGACATTCTCCTTTCTTGTGAGAAGAATTGCCTTGATTCGAAGAATCTCCCCAGTGTAGAGAAATTGTCTTCTTTGAACAGTTCTGCTTTGATGTCATCATTATCTTTGTTCTTTGATCATTGTTCTTTGTGATGGTAGTGATAGTATGTTGTTGTTGTCTGCATCAAGTCTGCCTCAGGTCTGCTTCATTGCTCTAGTGTCTCCACGTCATTCTTCAACATGCTCACACGCTCTTTGACGTTGGATTTCAGTACTGATGAAGTTTTTTAAGTTCTTTAAGTCTTTAAAATTTTGTGTTGCCTTATGAGAGAACGTCCATTGGTGATGATGTTGGCATGAGCATGTGAAGAATCTACACGATCATTCCATTCCAGAGCTTCCATAAGAAGAAAACATAAGAAGGGTTATTAATAACCGGATTCCGGTACTTACAAGTATGAACTTCGAGAGTTATAACAGCATAGTGTGAAAACACAACTCTAATTCTCCCAGAGGCCGTTCCTCAACTGGAGTCCCACAAGTGAGATAACGCGATGTACCGAAGTACATCTACAGTTCAGATGAGTCGCTGAGGTACACCGAAGCATCACCCCACGACTGTAGACCATTTGAGACACACTAAGCGTAATCCATGGGGAGTTACCGAAGTGACCTGCTGTCAGGGCTGTTTGATGTTGACCCTGGTAGGAGTTTCCATTCAATAACTGAGGATCACAATTGTGAACCTCTCATAAATGTTCTCGACAGATTGCTAAGATCTGTGAAGGACTCGATAACGTACCACTAATGTTCTTATTGTTGAACAACAAGTGATGAAATGTCAAGTGTACCTAAGAGATCTTTTAATGAATCTCGTGGCTCTAGACTCAATAGTGCATTTTGGTTTTCCTGAGCGGAGACTAGGGAGAGGGTCTCCTTCTTCAATACCAGCTATCTCTATGAGAAAGCCGATAGATTATGTAGGGTTCCCTGTGAGAATGAAACAAGCTTATATCGAGAGAAACTTGAGTGGCTAAGAAGGTTTACTGCATGCGTCACTGGGTCCATGACGACTTTTAATCTTCAATACCGGCGTCATCAAGTGACAACCAGTAGCATATGAATTGAACCCGGTGTCTGCCCTAAGTTGAATAATCTAGAGGGCTATTTCTTTTCACCCTATACTTTGCATTTCTTTTTGATTCTTCAACTCCTTCTTTCTCTGATTCTCATTTTCTCCTTTTTATAATCATACCTAAGGACTTCTAATTCTAACTATTGGTAGTGTCCTTGGGTAGATCCCTCCGGCTCTCGCGGATCATAGGACGGTTATTCCTAACCTTAATCATCTTATAACTCCATTGCCATAAAACCATTTTCATGAAAATCTCTCAAAGTGTTTGTGAATGAAAAACATGTTTGAACACTTCAAGAGATTTAGATTTTCAGAAATACTCCCCCTCCACATGTGCTTAAGAGTTTTTACGAAAATCTGCACAGTGAGGAAAGAGTTCGCATTTTTTTGAATTGATCAACTCAAGATAGACAATCCCTCGCGAGACACGGTTACGTTGAATAGTTAAAGAGTTGCATTGTCAGCGTTTAGGTGACAACTAGCTCTAATAACTATCTTGAAGGTGTGGACAAACCTCGAAAGGTTGTCAAACCCGTCAAAGTTTATGTCTACCAAGAGTTTCTCGAATGGTACATTCTACTCGTACAAGTCCTTTGCGAGACACGTTTACATCACCAGCGAACTAGCTTGAAATTATTACCCGTCCCAGACAAGTCTTTTCGAGTTACTAACGTTTAAGATCTGGTCAATTCATTGGTTAAGTCTGTAGCACAAAGATTCATTTGCAGTTTCACAACATATTTCTTATCACATAATTTTCTCCCCCTCAAAAATGACAAATAAATATGTTATTTTTGACGAAATGTTGAGAATAAATATGACCATTTTGAGTTTTGTGGGAAGATTACAAAGAAAAATTTGTGAAAAAAGTTTTAAAGTCAAATACTCCCCCTCAACAAGTGATATAAACGGTTGAGGTTTTGAAAAATCATAAGGGGAAGTACTTGTTCTTTTGAGAAAAACCTTTGAAAAAGTGAAAGGTTTGATAGGTTTTACTCAAAAGTAAGAAGCTTTCAATCCTTTTATAAGGATTGTGGCACTGAAGCGTACCACAGGGTCCTTTCATTACAAGAACAGGTTGTACACTGTTATGTGTGCACAAGCCATAGTCATTTTAAATCACACATCCAAATTAATATGAAAAAGAAGCAGTTTAAGGGGTACCAGGTAGTCCAGTAATATCACCAGGATTACGAACAGGGCGTTGATAGCCGGTGAGAGTAATCCTGGGATGACCACCTACAAAGCTCTCTAATGTTCTGAACTGGACCCTTCGATACAACATTTCATCAATCATAGTGATGATCCTCTTCACATCCCATCGTTGCTGAGAATTCCATCGCTTTGGAGACCCAATGCCTTCATATATCGCCTTCAACCTATAAGCCATGTCATCCCTAACCTTCTTCCATGTGTGATCCCCAAACTTGTGAAGATCTCTACACGCCATCAAGCAGTTTCGTTGTAGTTCACTACGGTAAATTACTCCGAACGGTTTGCTGACGAGAGTGCATTGTGAAAGTTGGTTGATGTCAAGTAGTTCTAGCTGAGGTCTGGTGAAGTTGACACGGGTCTGATATGATTCAACTGCAAGTTGTAAATCTTCTACACGTTCTTTGATTACTATGCTTCTGATGAAGATAAGCAAGGACTTGATGTATTCACATTGAACTTCAGTCGAGAATTGTCTCATGCGTCCCTGTACTTTGGCAAGATACAGATCTTCAATGTCGTTGAGAGACAAATTCTCAAAGTCCGCTTCACAGAATGCATAATCCCTTTCGTCTTGTCTTTTGACCACGATATTCTTGAGGAAAGTGTAGTCCCATTTAGACAAAAGATCAACATGCTTAATAGCAACGATCCCTTTAGTACTATACACTGCATGTTGAGACTTTTGAACCAGGCAGCTCTTGTAGTAGATTTGTCGGTGTTATGGCCAATGGTGAATCCCGTACATTGCATCGATGTCATACTGTTCCACACTATTAGAAAACATGTGAGTAGCCTTTTCTTCGATGGCTATACAGTTGGAGTACATGGCTGCCGGGAACGGAAGTGTAAGTGATGTAGCGTATTTCCTTGAACCATCGCTACCGTGTAGAAGGAATTCCAAATCATTGTTGAAAATGTATCGGAATGGAATCTTAGGCTGATCTGGTTGGCCAATAGTTGGTTGAGGTTTAGACCAATCGGTGTAGTATGGAGCGTTATCTCTTCTGGTAAAGTCGATGTTTGCTTCACAGTTGAGCCAATCAATGTTGTTAGACATGGCTCGTGCTATGTTTTCAAGGTGATACTCAACTTCAATTGAACTTTCTGAGCTGTCTTTGAGTAGTTGAAAAGCTTCATTCTTGATTCTTGTCAACTCGGATTTCGTCATCTTCTTTACCCGAAACTTATCTTGAAGAATTTTAGCATGATCCAAAGTACGACCTTCTATCGCATCTTGACCATCAGGTGGGTAGGGAGTGGAGTCAACCAGTTTAGAGAACCAGTCATATTCAATGTCATCCTCGTCTAGCCATGATACGACATCAGCCTTAGGCGCCTTCTTCTTCTTTTTCTTAGGCTTAGATGAGGATTGTGGTTTCTTAGCTATGTCGGGAGAGGTGGGTTGTTGTTGGGGCTCACGGACTTCCTCATCGTCACCACCCGTATACTCAAAGTGATCATCGGTTTTCTGAGTCTATGGTGGTAACTCATAATCATGAGGTTTGTCAGTAGAAGAGCGAGGAGGAGATCGTGGTTGAGTTGGAGTCCTTTGGGGTGGAGGTTGCATGGAGGATGATTCACCAGACTTCTTTGGGCGTTTTGGGTCGTCATTCTTATCCTTATCCTTATCTTCATCGTCTCTTGGATATTTAGGCATTTGAGCTTCTTCTTTGCATGCTGATTTGAGTTGATATTCCAGCAGTGCTTCAAACAATTTACCTTCGTAAGAGGCAAATGTTGCAGATCGTTTAGACATTTGAGCTACCAGCCGGTTAACCAATTCAGCATCTGAGAAGATTATGGGATTAGTTGGATTGATGTTTACATGCATTGGTGTTGATCTCATAGTTTGCTTGGCCAAATGCAATAGATTCGGATAGAGTTGTTTGGTAAACATCTCCTTTGTAACTCCAGGAACGATGTCAAGAAGGAACTTGTGAGTGTAACCTTTGATCATCTCATTCATTTCCCATTGAAGATCACGTTGCATGAACTTCTGGACGTATTCCCTTTCAGCTTGCATCTTGTCATTCTCATCATGAAGATATTGTACCTGGTCAGCGAGAAAATTCAGCTTTCTGTAAAGCATGTCTTTCTTTCTGACCTGCTTGACAGCTTTAATGATTCGAGTCTTAGCTTGAGAGATCCAAGAGGCCGTTGGCTTCTTCACTGATTTGGATGTGGATCTGGTTGATCTTTTGGATGGTGGTGGTGAAGAGTGAGAAGACGAATCTGATGATGAAGAGACATGAGGAGACTCGGGGTCCTTCGGTGGTTCAGAAGTTTCCTCCTTAGAACGTGCGGGACTGTCTAGAAGAAAATGATCATAGGCGGTTTCTTCTTCATTTCCAGACTTAGCCTTATCATCAGCCTTAGAATCATCAACAGGAGTTTTCTCAGTCTTTTCCGATTCTGGTTCCTCAATATCAAAGTTGATCGAATCCTCAATCTGCCGTTGTTGTTGTTCGTGGGTGATGGTAGTACCAGTTCCCTTATCAGGTAAATTAACCGCATCAAGAACTGGTGTGGCTTGAGTACCACCGCTTGAGCCTCCAGGGTCACGAGTTTGATCTTTTACGAATTCTTCGGCAAGATGTTTATGTCTGAGTTCCTTCAACTTCCTTTGATAGTCCTTTTGCTCATCAATTGGTTCTTCTTCAGAGCTCTCCTTATCATGCTCAATCCCTGGGGTTTTCCCTTTCCTTTGTCAGCTAGTGGACTGGGAGGTTTAGCTACTGAAGGAGTAATATTGGTTGCAGTTTCAGAGTAGAAGACCTCATCGTCTAATTTGGTTTCCTCAGAGCTTTCGTCCACTAGCTTTCTTGGTGGTTCAGGCTTGGGAATGGGAATAGGAGCAGCTTCCTTAGAAGGAACTTTCCGTCTGTGTCCAGGTTTCCTCTTAGGGAACTTCCTTTTACTCTCAGTGCTTGCAGCACTTCCTGCACTTCCTCTTCTGGTTTTCCTGGTAGGTGTGCCAGAAGGCTTGTCATCGAGAAAACCAATTTTGCTTTCTTCAACTGCTACCAGATACCTTTTTTTATGTGTAGAGCTTTTAGATTTTGATCAGACAGAAGGTGATCCGGCAACACAGCACCCTGTTTCTTCGTTGTTAATTCCCTGAATCTGACAGTTAGAGTAGGTTCAGACAACATGTCATGATTGTTGGGGTCATTGAGTCTCTTGGGGATATCAGGATTAAGCCCAAGTGCTCTTTGGATTAACAGTTTTGTATATCTGATATAAGGAATCTTTGAGCCAAGGTTTTTGAGGAATGACATCATGTCGTCCCATATCAGAGCTTTAATTTCGATGTGCTTCATGTTGATCAAAGCCCAAAAGATCTGTAGTTCCATGAGCTTGGGATGCTCATAGCCACTGTCACGACCGAAAACAGATTTGGTGATGATGATGTAGAGAGTTCTCCAGGGTTGAGGAATATTCTTAAGATCCACGTATGAATGCATGGTGATTACTCCTGTAGCTTCGTCATAACCAACGTCGATCATGCATTGTAGAACAGTCTCTTCAGTTGGTGCAGCAACGTAATCTATAGAACCGATGTCGGGAATGAGGAGAACAACCCTTAAGTCTGTAGGTGTGATGGTGACTTGTTTGTGGTTGAGAGTCACTGTCACAGCATTTGTCCTTTGATCTTTTGCATTGTGTTCTAGAACTGATGAATGTAGATCTCAGGAACTGTAGCAGAATTTGAGAGCATGTTCTGATAAGGATGATTCTTCAGAATATCCACATCAATCAAGCAAGAAGACTCTGAGCAGGTGAGAGTTTCAAAGTCAACACGAAGGTTGTTCTTTCCAATCTTCATTGGATAGCCATTAGGGAAGATATGAGCAACGGTGAGAACATTTGGTGCATCCACATTCATCTGAAATATATTTTGCCAAAAGAACCAACATATCGAAAGACGTTATGTTAGTCAACAGATGGTTTTATTGTCTAATTATTGAATGTGCTATCTTGATGATTGTTACGAGTCCAAAGTCGCTTGTTTGTCCAATAGTCCAATGATGTCGTGATAAGTTACGTGAGTTAATTAACTTTATGTTTGAAAGTCCACGTTATCACTTATTTTTCACAACATATTAAACATTTAAGCTTATTAGTGACATTATTGGTTACGTGGCATTATGATTTATTTATTTACAAGTTTGCACGCGTAACAATTCATAATAAAGGTTAAACAAGACTTAGGCATAGAAATGGCAAGCTTATGCGTAAACAGGAATGATATACGCGTAAACGCAAGCTTATGCATAGGATCCTGACTTACGCGTAAGAAAATGGGACCTTATGCGTAGAGCTTACGCGTGAGCGTATATAAAACCTTACGCGTAAGGCTTACTCGTAAGAGTCAACCTTATGCTTAGTGGTCACTGTTTATGCATATCCTTCATAGGATACGCGTAGTCCCTTATGTAGAACCTTACGCGTAACAGTTACGCGTAAGATTACTCTTACGCATAACATTCTACGCGTAAGGTGATCCTTATGCGTAGTTTGCTAGTAACCTTGATTCTGAATTTTCACTTGTAACAAACCTGAAATAAGTTCATCATAGCATCAAGATTAACACATACATTCATTCTATAACAGATCTAATCACGAACACTCATTCAAACAGTTATGCGAAAAACCCTTATGCGTAAACCTAAACCCTATGTTTTAAGAATTACGCGTAGGAGAATTAGCCATAGGAATTACACTAAAATGATTCTGGTAGTTCTAATAAGTCAAGTGAGTTGATATATCTAAGTTTTAACACCAAATTCTCAACGAATCAAAAATACCCAATTATGAAGAACATAAACCCTAATTTCTAATTTTCAATCAATTAGTGTTTCTGGGTTGATTCTAAACATGGATATGTTCAATTCATCATGTAAACAACATCACACAACAACCTTTATAACCAAAAACGTTCTCATTTGAAAATACCCAAATTAACGCATGAACCATAATTTTCAAATATCATTCAATTCGTGTTTTTGGGTGAGTTTTGTGGATAAAAATGGTATCATTGACATTATACAAACATTTTGACACTACCATTTCAACCACAAACACATAAACGAGATTATGTGTTCATACGCATACGCGTAGAACATAAAATCGTCCTTAGGTTAATATCTAACCGTTGTTTTTCAAAACGATTCAAAACCATTGTTTATCATCATGCTACAAACACCAAAACACTTACAAAGTGAAGATCTGAAACATGGATTTGTGGAACGAATCTTAGGCGTAGGATTTGTTTGGTGAAAAAATTAAATGTGAAGAGTTGATGAGGTTGGTGGGGTGTTTTGTTAAAATAAATTTATGCTTTTGACAGTTTTAGCCCCTTCACCTTTTCCATTTTCATCCAACGCCTTTAACTTCCATTTTGGTTACCAAACGAGTGATATTTGGAAAGAAATTTGACGACACTCCCCCCGACTTAAGAAATAATGAAAGTTTATAAATTTTAGTCCAAGGAGTGTCTATAAACCAGAAATGTGACCACCATTATTTAAAGAAACAACCGAGATAAGATAACATGCAAGTACAGTGTTTTATGAGACTGAAAAATATTAGTTTTGTCCCCCTCAACACTTGATCGAAAAAATACTGAATTTTGAAAGATTAGAGTGTTGACGGAAGAGATGTACTTGCCATGTTAAAATAAATATACATAGAAGATTATTTTTGTTATTTTATCTGATTTTTTGATTTTGTATTTTGTTTTTGAAAAATAGTTACAAAAGAGATTTTGGTGTTTGAGTGGTGTTTAAGAATGTTTTAAGATTTCATCCAGTTCCTCTTGAGTCAAACACCACATACCATCCGGTGGACCAACTCATTAAACCTAGCAGGAGCTAAGGCTTTGGTGAGGAGATCTGCCAATTGGTATTCTATACACACAAAGTATAATTCAACAGTACCCTGTTCCACGTGGTCCTTGATGAAATGATATCGAAGAACGATGTGTTTTGATTTCGAGTGTTGAACTGAGTTGCACGAGATCGCAATAGCACTCCGATTGTCGCAGTACATCGGGATTCTGTCAAATACGTAACCATAGTCTTTGAGTTGTGTTCTCATCCAAATGACTTGAGCACAACATGCCGACATGGCTACATATTCTGCTTCGGTTGAGGACAGCGATGTACAATCCTGCTTCTTCGATTGCCATGACACCAGTTTATGACCAAGAAATTGTAATGCTCCTGAAGTACTTTTTAGTGAATCTAAGCATCCTGCGTGGTCAGCGTCTGAAAAAGCGATTAGTTCAAAACCATAATCCTTCGGATACCAGATCCCCAAATTAATGGTTCCCTTGATGTATCGGAGGATTCTTTTAGCCTCAGAGAGGTGGGTTTCAGTTGGTCTCGACTGATAACGGGAGAAAAGATATACGGCAAAGACAATATCAGGCCTGCTAGCTGTTAGATACATGAGAGACCTAATAATACTACGATATTTGGTAGGGCCCACCAATTTCCCATGTAAATCAGCGTCTAGCTTCTTGGTTGGAGCCATTGGTGTGGCATAGGTGTCATAGTTTTGCATTCCAAATTTTTTTAACAATTCAAGGGCATACTTGGACTGACTCAAGAAAATACCACGGGGTGATTGATGAACTTGCAGTCCTAGAAAGAACGTAAGTTCACCCATCATTGACATTTTAAAATGTTTCTTCATGAGTTTTGCAAAAGCGATTGAGTACTTTTTATGTGTTGACCCAAAAATGATGTCATCCACGTAAATTTGAACAATTAAAATATGTGCCCCGTGATAATGTATGAAAAGATTAGGGTCGACCGAACCTTTGGTAAAATGATTGGAAATGAGGACAGATGATAACTTATCGTACCACGCCCGAGGAGCTTTTTTGAGACCATACATAGCTTTGTTCAGTTTGTAGACATGGTTCGGGAACTCGGGATCAACGAATCCTTCTGGTTGGCTGACATAAACCGTTTCTTTAATTTGCCCATTCAGAAAAGCAGTTTTGACGTCCATATGAAACACCGTTATATTCATATGAGCCGCGAACGTGAGAAAGATCCGAACAGCCTCATGACGAGCAACCGAAGCAAATGATTCTTCAAAGTCAATACCCTCTTCTTGTCGATAACCCTTAGCCACCAGACGTGACTTGTTTCAGATTATATTCCCTTCAGCATCCAATTTGTTCTTCCAAATCCATTTGAGACCAATGACGTAAACCCGTGTTGGTCTTTCAACCATTTCCCATACTTCAAGACGTTTGAATTGGTTGAGTTCTTCTTGCATGGATTCAATCCAGGTGTCCTTTGTCATTGTAACCACCCGCATTTTTAGGTTACTTTTCATTTTCGAGAATTTACTATTCACTTTTACTATTCACATTTACTATTCACTTTCACTATTCATCCGTAAAACTTTTATTTCACATTCTCGTAAGATAAATTATTTTAGTAATGACCTGAGAGTTCGACCATCGTTAGATCATTTTCGCAAAAGTTATTAAGTAAACATCGTTTTAAAGTTTCGTTTTGGACGGTCCACCGTTTAAACATCACGCGCTTAACGAAAATCAACCCTGATAATTTTCCTCGCATCAGATAAATTTTTAGATCACTCATGATTAATTTGAGAATTTTTAAGATCTATTATTTTTATGTTACCAAATAAGCCCAGCGCTGAACAAAACTAAACTTACATTTTAAACAATTCTACTTACATCCAGACTTAACGATTCCTGCACTATGTTTCTAATATGTTTTTGACACTTTTACATTTTTTGGAAAAGTCAAACATATTTCCCTCCTCCTTTGACCATAAAGGAATTAACCTTGTACGTTCTACATTTTTGCATATATAGCGTAACTTTTAAACTTCACAAATAACTATTAAGTTATCCCGCGTATGAAGAAAACCACATTATGAAATCTCATATCATTTTTAGACTAATTTTAGTCTACTCTAAATAAATTCACGGTCGTTTCCCTGAAATTTCGTTCTTTTCCGATAAACTGCGAATTACGCGTTTTTGACCCGTATTTCCAGCTTTAAGCAGCGTTTTTGCACCCAATGAGACATATCATCCATTTTATATTTTTAGATGAAGTATAATGATGAGTCTCATCATTCCTACAAGTTTCGTATTTTTACGATACCCGGTTTTACGTTTTGTGGCTTCGGTTAGCATTTAACGGAACCAAAACTCATTCCGTAACCAAGATAATACCAAAACTATCCACCAAAGTCATCCTATCTCTATATGAACGAAATTAGGGAGGGGATTCATCACCTTGGTGTCAAAATCCTAAGCATGCTACCTTTAGATCATTACATGTGTAAATTTAACCATGGTTAGTTTTTAACCCAATATATAGTTAACTAAAATCTCTAGCCTATAAATACCAAGCATAAACCTTCATAATCTCTTGCACCACCCCTTCTTAACATCTAAAGTCCTAAACCTAAGGCATTTCTTATAGATCTTGTAAGAACATTCATGTGTTCTTGAAGAAAACTAGCGTTTGATCTTCGTTCTTGGAAGTTTTCAAGAAAGAGTTGTTATAATCTTCAAATAACTTCAAGTCTCCAAAAAGACGTTGTTATAATCTTCATTTCTTCTTCGGGTTCTCAAGAAGGCGTTGTTATAATCTTCTAATAGCCTTGGGTTTTCGAAGATTGCAAATTCCACGTCGAAGCTCCGCTAATATTTTATTTTTCCATAATACTCAAGCATTCTATATTAAGGTAAGTATTTATAAAACTCAAACTTATTTAAATACTTATAAACTTTGTTAGTTTATTTATTGTATTTATAAACTCTTAATATATAATAATCAAGTAATCAAAATCCATGTTTTACGTATTAAGCACTACAACACTAGGGAACTTCATGTGAGGGGTTCATTTGGGTAAACGTATCGACGAGTTGCTGGATTTATGATTTAAAGTGTCCTAGCTACTCGAACGTTTACTGCATGACCTCTGAATTATGATGGCCCGAACAGTAGTACGATATCTATAAACTAAACATGTTTTCACAACTAGACCATTTTTATAAACGACATACACAAATATCATGTACTACATCATGATCAACATAGAAATATATATAGGATGGTTTATGTTTTCTTAAACATTATTCCAAACCTAAGTCGCAACATTTTATTTTAGGTTGCTCGTAGAAGTTCTCACGACATATCCATCATTCTCGTTATACATTTGATTTCATTTACTCTGAGGTGAGTCATAGCCCCTACTCTTTTAATACTTGTTTTACAAACTCTTTGGGGGAGATACATGCTCAACTATTTTCATTTACTTTTATAAGTACTTTAAACTTTTACTGATTACCATGAGTTCATAGCCCCACTTTTTATTACTTAATTGTTTTACAAACCCTTGGGGGAGATACATGCTTTATTTTAAACCGAACACATTGCTTTCAAACAAAAGCGGGCTCAAGTATCACAACGTATTGAGGCAGTATCAAATAAAGCGGCTCAAGTATCATATACTTGAGGCAACCGCAGACCACTATATACTTATCTGATTGTTATTAGCACTAAGTTTCCGCATTTGCCAAACTTAAGTCCCTTAATCATGAATCATTAATCACTATGTGAGAGTGGGCGCGAATATTGTGAATAGATCTATTGGGATTGACGAATCCCGTTTGTGTTGGCCCCATTAAAGGCAAACAAACGCACTATATTTGAGTAACATTGGTAAAAATGGCAATTTTACCAGATAGGGCACGCACCGACATTTTCTCCAATTAATTTTGGAACACGTTAACGCCTTGATTGCATGATGCTTAGTCTAATAATAACTGTTTTGGTTTTCAAACCATTGGTGTGAGTCTATAGCTCACACTACAAACATTATGTGTTCAACTGATTTCCTAAACTCTATGAATTTCACTCAACCTTTGTGTTGACAGTTTTAAGCATGTATTTCAGGTCCATAATGTCGGAAGCTGACACGGAAGAGCGAGGACTAGATCAAGAAGGCTATAAATATTTTATCATTCACAAAACATCAAAGACTTTATATTGATGTACTTTGTAAACAATGGAACCAACTGGGACCTATTTTGTAAACTCTGATATATTTGAATAATTTGAATGATAAATCTTTTAAAACGACTCCATTAGAGTTCGTTTTCTATTGTTATGATTGTTGTGCCATGAAGTAACACCCGTTTGAATTCGCGTACCACGAAGTTGGGGGTGTTACAGATTGGTATCAGAGCCAGGTTTATAGAGAAACGGGTCTGATTGATACTTAAACTATAACTACTTTTTCAAACAAAAACATTTTATAGCCTTCCGTTCTCCGTGCCTTCCATCCTCCAGACGATTATGTGACTTTTAGGCATTTTAAGCTATACAAACATACTAGTATATTGATATATACACTCAACATATTTTCAATCATTTTAGCTAAACGATATCTGCGTATGCCTATTCTAAAGCATTGCGGCACAATCATATTTTCCCAATCATGTATCTACTTGTGCATTTTAGGATTACGAAACTTTATCCAAGACATTGTAACTGATTACAATGGTCTTTCCTACTTCCTAGACATTGTGAGATACAATGGTCTCATTCATATTTCAAGACACTGTGAGATACAATAGTCTCTATTACATTCTCAGACACTGTAAATCCTACAGTGGTCTCATTTATTTCTCAAGACATTTTGGGTTACACAATGATCTCTCTATCATTTCTCAAGACATTGTGAGTTACACAATGGTCTCTCCATCATTTCTCAAGACATTGTGAGTTACACAATGATCTCTCCATCATTTCTCAAACCTTGTGAGTTACATAATGGTTTAAATTCCTTCACAGACATGGTAAGTTATACAAAGTCTCTAAAAATTATCTTATAAACATTATATGATATCGTTTTACATGAAACCCGTCACAGTCTATCAATTTCCCTAATGGAAATACAAGAAATAGGATTTCTAAAGGACAAAGTGACTCATCATCTGCAAAAGCTGAAGTTCAGCAACTTTCTCTACATTCATCAAAATTCTCTTCTAAAACCTTCATTTTAAAGGTCCGTAATGCTAGCCAAGTATGGACTATTTTAGAATTACTTAAGATTTCCTCTCCACACGTATCTACCCATATTATCTTCTATGCAATGGAATGTGAAAACATAGGTTACAAGTCTTTTATGGCCAGGACTTGCAACTGAATGGTTTGATATCGCCTTTTCTTAGTGGACAATTTCTCAAAAGCTATGAACATATCACAAGTATACCTAATTTAGGTATTTGAAAAATTTATCGAACCTCGGCTAAATATAGCCTAATCATCTATATTTAACCTTGGGATAGTGGAACATGGTCTGATTAACTATGTTCGACATAAATTTTTCAAACACTAAGAATAGTTATACAAGGGTTATATTCAGGTTAATTTCCTACTTAAACTCAATAAACCACCAGAATTCATTAAAAAGATCTAGAGACGCGATAGTGTTTTACCACTCAGCGAGATCTTAACATCTTATTTATACAACCTAATTTCATTCTTGAAATTTTCATACATGAGATAATCCGAACTACTATCTTGGGATAGTCATCAAATCTTCTCGTCATTTCTTAGAAGTAATAGCCTGTTTAGGTTTCAAGGATCTCATTATGCCATATTCCTTTAAAATTCACTTTTGATTTTAAAACAAACTTGACATCTCTAGTAGACATAAACAATATACGATATAGCCTTCATCTCGAAACCACCTAAGACATGATCAACTTTGGAAATGGTTTGGATAACCACTTGCCACTAGCAAGACTTTCCCTACAACGACAGTTTTCACATCATTACAAACCATTTCACATCAACAATATCTTACACCTTTGATTAACAACAGTTACCCAAACAACAATAAAAACTATTCCATTTGAGGCACTATATCGACAAAAGTGTTAGTTAACCATTTGCTAAACTAAGGTGTTTAGAGATCACCCACGAAACAACTAAGGAAACCATACAAATATAAATTAGGCTCCATGCCGTACACTATCACCAAAAACTCCATGTTAGAAATTCAGGTTTTATTGATAGCCTCGATACAATAAGATATGATTCGTTTTGAGAATCGGGAAAAGCCAAACTTTAGGTATATTGGACTGTATAAGATTTTAACAAACCCTTTAAGTGATCAACTTAAGCCACATAGTACATAATACATTCTATGACCAGAAACTTGAAAACGCAAAGGCTAGGATTCGGCGTATATACCCTCATGTTCCTAGACACCTCAACATCGAGTAACACACATTGAATTCCGGGACGGAATTCCCATTAAGGGGGTGAGACTGTAACCACCCGCATTTTTAGGTTACTTTTCATTTTCGAGAATTTACTATTCACTTTTACTATTCACATTTACTATTCACTTTCACTATTCATCCGTAAAACTTTTATTTCACATTCTCGTAAGATAAATTATTTTAGTAATGACCTGAGAGTTCGACAATCGTTAGATCATTTTCGCAAAAGTTATTAAGTAAACATCGTTTTAAAGTTTCGTTTTGGACGGTCCACCGTTTAAACATCACGCGCTTAACGAAAATCAACCCTGATAATTTTACTCGCATCAGATAAATTTTTAGATCACTCATGATTAATTTGAGAATTTTTAAGATTTATTATTTTTATGTTACCAAATAAGCCCAGCGCTGAACAAAACTAAACTTACGTTTTAAACAATTCTACTTACATCCAGACTTAACGATTCCTGCACTATGTTTCTAATATGTTTTTGACACTTTTACATTTTTTGGAAAAGTCAAACATATTTCCCTCCTCCTTTGACCATAAAGGAATTAACCTTGTACGTTCTACATTTTTGCATATATAGCGTAACTTTTAAACTTCACAAATAACTGTTAAGTTATCCCGCGTATGAAGAAAACCACATTTTGACATCTCATATCATTTTTAGACTAATTTTAGTCTACTCTAAATAAATTCACGGTCGTTTCCCTGAAATTTCGTTCTTTTCCGATAAACTGCGAATTACGTGTTTTTGACCCCGTATTTCGGCTTTTAGCAGCGTTTTTGCACCCAATGAGACATATCACCCATTTTATATTTTTAGATGAAGTATAATGATGAGTCTCATCATTCCTACAAGTTTCATATTTTTACGATACCCGGTTTTACGTTTTATGGCTTCGGTTAGCATTTAACGGAACCAAAACTCACTCCGTAATCAAGATAATACCAAAACTATCCACCTAAGTCATCTTATCTCTATATGAACGAAATTAGGGAGGGGATTCATCACCTTGGTGTCAAAATCCTAAGCATGCTACCTTTAGATCATTACATGTGTAAATTTAACCATGGTTAGTTTTTAACCCAATATATAGTTAACTAAAATCTCTAGCCTATAAATACCAAGCATAAACCTTCATAATCTATTGCACCACCCCTTCTTAAAATCTAATGTCCTAAACCTAAGGCATTTCTTATAGATCTTGTAAGAACATTCATGTGTTCTTGAAGAAAACTAGCGTTTGATCTTCGTTCTTGGAAGTTTTCAAGAAAGAGTTGTTATAATCTTCAAATAACTTCAAGTCTCCAAAAAGACGTTGTTATAATCTTCATTTCTTCTTCGGGTTCTCAAGAAGGCGTTGTTATAATCTTCTAATAGCCTTGGGTTTTCGAAGATTGCAAATTCCACGTCGAAGCTCCGCTAATATTTTATTTTTCCATAATACTCAAGCATTCTATATTAAGGTAAGTGTTTATAAAACTCAAACTTATTTAAATACTTATAAACTTTGTTAGTTTATTTATTGTATTTATAAACTCTTAATATATAATAATCAAGTAATCAAAATCCATGTTTTACGTATTAAGCACTACAACACTAGGGAACTTCATGTGAGGGGTTCATTTGGGTAAACGTATCGACGAGTTGCTGGATTTATGATTTAAAGTGTCCTAGCTACTCGAACGTTTACTGCATGACCTCTGAATTATGATGGCCCGAACAGTAGTACGATATCTATAAACTAAACACGTTTTCACAACTAGACCATTTTTATAAACGACATACACAAATATCATGTACTACATCATGATCACCATAGAAATATATATAGGATGGTTTATGTTTTCTTAAACATTATTCCAAACCTAAGTCGCAACATTTTATTTTAGGTTGCTCGTAGAAGTTCTCACGGCATATCCATCATTCTCATTATACATTTGATATCATTTACTCTGAGGTGAGTCATAGCCCCTGCTCTTTTAATACTTGTTTTACAAACTCTTTGGGGGAGATACATGCTCAACTATTTTCATTTACTTTTATAAGTACTTTAAACTTTTACTGATTACCATGAGTTCATAGCCCCACTTTTTATTACTTAATTGTTTTACAAACCCTTGGGGGAGATACATGCTTTATTTTAAACCGAACACATTGCTTTCAAACAAAAGCGGGCTCAAGTATCACAACGTATTGAGGCAGCCGTATCAAATAAAAGCGGGCTCAAGTATCATATACTTGAGGCAGCCGTACCACTATATACTTATCTGATTGTTATTAGCACTAAGTTTCCGCATTTGCCAAACTTAAGTCCCTTAATCATGAATCATTAATCACTATGTGAGAGTGGGCGCGAATATTGTGAATAGATCTATTGGGATTGACGAATCCCGTTTGTGTTGGCCCCATTAAAGGCAAACAAACGCACTATATTTGAGTAACATTGGTAAAAATGGCAATTTTACCAGATAGGGCACGCACCGACATTTTCTCCAATTAATTTTGGAACACGTTAACGCCTTGATTGCATGATGCTTAGTCTAATAATAACTGTTTTGGTTTTCAAACCATTGGTGTGAGTCTATAGCTCACACTACAAACATTATGTGTTCAACTGATTTCCTAAACTCTATGAATTTCACTCAACCTTTGTGTTGACAGTTTTAAGCATGTATTTCAGGTCCATAATGTCAGAAGCTGGCACGGAAGAGCGAGGACTAGATCAAGAAGGCTATAAATATTTTATCATTCACAAAACATCAAAGACTTTATATTGATGTACTTTGTAAACAATGGAACCAACTGGGACCTATTTTGTAAACTCTGATATATTTGAATAATTTGAATGATAAATCTTTTAAAACGACTCCATTAGAGTTCGTTTTCTATTGTTATGACTGTTGTGCCATGAAGTAACACCCAGTTTGAATTCCGCTGCGTACCACGAAGTTGGGGGTGTTACAGTCATTGCGTCTTTAATGTTTTTAGGCTCAGATTGGCAGACAGTGAGTGCATAAATGCAATGTTCACCATATATGTGAAGACATTGTCTCGTAACGACTCGTTGATTCGGGTTGCCAATAATATTCTCTAGAGGATGGTCTTTTGTCCAACGATGTGTAGAGGGTTGATGATGGTATACATTGTGCAGATTCTGAGGATTCAAATGGCTTGTAGATGATTCCGCGACATCAGGTGCAGCGGTCTCATTAGCAAACGGGTTAAAGAATGAATTTGGATCAAAATTTGCAGGTGGGGGTACTTCATTCAGAACATCATCAGCTGGTTTTGCGTCGTTGGATGCAGTTTGTTCAACTTTTGTTATAGAGTCAACTAGTGGTGCTTCTTCAACAATAGTTGTTGTAGCAGGTGTATCAGGTATAAGAGTATTATCAGGTTGAGCATCGGAAACATCGGATACACCTGGAGCACGTTCATCAATATCGTCACTGAACAGAGGAGCAAATAGTCTTTCCATTTGTTGACGAGTAAGCTGAGGGCTTAGTTCAGCTGATGATGGGGTTTGGGGGAAGTTTAAGCGGTTGTGACCGGGTTCCAAGCTGTTATACTCAGAAGCCATTTCTGTAAGTTCATCAAAATTAGCATGAATCGTTTCCATAACCTGCTTTGTACGACGATTCCAGATCCGGAAACCTTTTGAATTCTCACAGTATCCAATAAATACTCCAATGTCAGCTTTGGCTTTGAGCTTTCCAAAGTCTTCACGATCATTATTTGGGTAGCAAAGGGATCCAAATACATGAAAGTGTTTGAGATTCGGTTTGTTGTGGATAAGCTCGAAAGGTGTTTTTTGTGGCATTTTGTAATCATTGAACGGTTTTGAGTGTAGCATGCAGTTGATATAGCTTCTGCCCACAAGTAATCTGGAAGTTTAGCATTAATTAACATTGTTCTTGTAGCTTCCACTAACGTTCGGTTTCGTCTTTCAACAACTCCGCTTTGTTCTGGTGTCCGTGCAATAGATTTTTGATGCTCTATTCCCACTTTCTCATAAAATTCTCGAAGAGTTTGATTCACAAATTCAGTTCCTTTGTCAGTTCTGATTTGGCGGACGGTGTTTTGGAGCTGAACTTGAATTTTCGTGAGAAAGGTGATGATCATCTGTGGAGCTTGGTCTATGCTTCGAGCAAAGTAGACCCAAGTCCATCGTGAGTAGTTATCAACAATTACCATGATTTAGCATTTGCCATTAATTGTTTGCACGCGCATCGGGCCACACAAATCCATGTGAAGAAGATGAAGCACATGCTGAGAGCTGTGTTCCACCTTTGAAGGAAAATGAGCATGAGTGCTTTTCCTTTGTTCACAAGCTGAGCAAAGGTGATCTTTAGAATACCGGAATCGTGGGAGACCTTCAACAAGTTTGTGTCGAGCAAGGTTGGTGATGGTTTGAAAGTTTAGATGTAAGAGACGACGGTGCCATAGCCAGGATTTTGTTGATGAAGCCTTCGATAGTAGACATATAGGAGATGAAGCAACTATGTCTTGCATTGAGATTGTGTACAAACTAGAATTGCGAGAGCCAGACATAAGATCGTTTCCTTGTAGATCAAGAATGAAACAAGTTTTCTCTCGAAAAGCAACTTCTAAATCTCCATCACAGAATTGATCGACTGAAAAGAGATTGTGACCGAGGCCTTCCACATAATAAACCCTGCTAATTTTGATATTGCCATTGATATAAACTCCGTAACCCATGATAGTTGCGAAGTGATCATTCCCGAATCTGACAGTGCCAATGAACTTTGCAATAAAGTTTGATAACAATTTAAGATTCCCTGTCATGTGTCGGGAACATCCGCTATCAACAATCCAAAGGATGATCTGTATCACCTGCATTACACACAGACGACACAGATGGAATAGAAGTAGATGTGGAACCCGAAGTGTTAGAGGGTTCCGAAGCAGTTATAGTAGATATACACACATCATTAACTTTAGGAATCCATTTAAATCCTAGTGTAGTATGTAACCATTTTTGCCATCTCCAACTAGTATTTGCTTTAGTCTTAGTGAAAGCACTAGGTGGTACTACAGTCTTTGGAGGTGATACTAGAGCTAAAGAGATATCAATGCGTTTCTTAGAATCTAAAGCGGGCGGTCTACCAAGCACAGACTTAGAAGCATTAGTGGGCCTAGAGGTATTCCGGGTCTTAGGATTCCTTAAACGAGACAAGATAGCTCTAGCAACACATTTGTCATGACAATCAGAAAGCATACTTTTATGACAAATAACACAAGAAGCATCAGACTGAATATCAAAAGTACTTAAAGGTTTAGCATTTGTTACAACAAGTTTTCTATTACATTTGTCAGACGCAATATCAAAAGTGGGTGCAACTTGAGTCTATATATATATGATGCGGGTTTTAACATTTACAAAGTCTCGTTATACCTATGGTCTACCCTAATGCACTAACGGGCAGTGTACCGGGTCGTGTGTAGTGTAGTATTTGGTAAAACCGAGGTCGTCCCAAGAGCTATGTATCAGCGGCGTGAAACCTCATTTGACCTAATATAGTTACGTCGTAGCCTTTGGGGAGAGTTACGCTGTAACCTTCTGAAGAGTTGGTTTTCTGAGTCACGCTATAGTTACGGTGTAATGTGAGAGATGAGTTACGCCGTAACTTCTTTAAAGTTAACATACTATCATAAAACTTTGGATAATTCTCCAATTCCGCGTCTCTTTAGCTCCAATGCTCGTAATTTACCTGAGAGTGGAAAACAATGGAAAACAAGCGTAAATCCATATAAATGATATAAATTACAAGCATTATTGGGGGAAATTAACACTTAATATTCAGGACTTTTTGATGTTGTCAAATATCCCCCCACTTGAACTCTACTTGCCCTCAAGTAGACCTTATTAGAAAGATTCCTAAAAAGATATCTCCCATAACCTGGAAAATATAAGGTTACAAATCCCTTACGATAGAATAAAACAAAGCCGAACACCTAACGAAATGGGAACGAAACACTCAATTCTCTCAACTATACTAAGTGTCAATTTCGGGGTGATCACTCAATCGCACAGTCATAGCATGTATTCTATCATAAGCTTGGCGGTTACACAAATCTCCACCACTAGAGTTAAGGGCTAAACATTTCTCGAAGGCAATATGGGTAGACACGACAAAGGTTAAGGGGTGACTCATCATTCTTAACATGTCACGGTGAAGTGGACAAAATCAATGATACATAACCAAATCCATGGCCAAGAGACCAAAGATTGCTCGCTGCATCACCTAGACACGCTTCATAACTAAAGGGTAGGATAAGACATGGGATATATAAATGGTGTAAAATAAAAATCAAGCAGGTAGTCTAAATCTATAACCAAGTCATCACCACTTACCGTCCGCCCAAAGTTCAAGCTTTAAAGTCCAGAAACCGGATCATGAAATACTAGGTAGATGTGTCATTAGAGGATGTCGTGATGGGCACACTACCTTTTCTCCAATTGTTGGCATAATTACCAACTCCAATCTTCAAATGTGACCGAGGTGGCCTCCTCGATACTAAATCTATAAAGCTCATAACATAGTTCTTATAACATCGCACTTTACAATAATAACATAATAATTTATTATTATTTTATTATTTTTTAATTTTTTTTCCGAATCTTTTTTTTTCAACATAACAATAATAACTAAACATAATATCCCCCCACTTGAGACGAACAATGGGAATTTGGGGGTTCTTCAATGATCATCAGGATTATGTCGTTGACGAAAGCATGATTTCTGAACCTTTCCACTTGAACCTTGAACTTAGGCAAATGATGACTTCCCAATCAAAAATAAAGACTACAGGGTAGGCTAAGGTTTATGGGTGTATCGAAACAATATATAGGGTTAACAAAATGAAAGGAATGGCTCAGATGGGTGTATCTAGGGGTATCTTGCACTAAAGGTGAGTGCAACAAAAGGGTTTCACATAGGGGTTGAGAAGTCGAGGTGACTAATCGATAGACATACAATGGTAGGCTATTTGGGTGATAATCCTATAATATTGTCTTCTAAAACTGAAAGTCCAAATACATCGAGCTAACTCAACATACCACGTCTATGGTTTCGGAATGATGCAAAGGCCAAGTTCTAAAGTTTACAATCTACCGACACACTCATAACTTGGTGGATTAGGGTAAAATATTGGAAACGGATAAGGCTAATCTCACCATCTAATATCAAGGGTTGTATGTGCTCGGCTAAGGTATAATCTAGTTAGGTTAAGAAAAACATGTCAAAGTTTAAAAATGGCATAATTTTTTAGAATAAACTAGAGAAATGAGGGAAAAATAATGTTCAAGAGATAATTCTACTCCCGTCCCCCCACTTGAATTGTAGAAAGTCCCTTTTGTACAAAGCGTTAAATAAAGGTGAAGAGAAAAGTAGAATTAGAGCGAGAACTTCCCTGAAATTTGCTCCACAAAGAAAGAAGGTCCATGGAAAAGAGATGTGCCTTCGTGTAAGCATCCATGAGCAAACTTCATTCCCTGAAATCACACTACCGACAAGCATAATTCTAAAAAAAATGAAAAATAAAAACAAACCTAACTCACTTTCGTTGTTACAATTTGGAAAATCCAGCTGTTAAAGTATCGGTCACCTCAAGTGTATGTAATCGTTAGAAAGCTCGTAGTCGTAGTTATTTAATATTAGGTAGTATTTAGTTAAGTAACACCGTGGAGGACGGACGGGTCTTTACCCACTGTATGCCTGATCCACAGCCTGTAGGTTGCGTTTATGTAAGATACTATAAATACCCTCTACCTCCCAAGGTAGAGGGTTGGAGCTCTAAATAATACTTTTACTTTCTTTCACTAAGTTCCCTAAACCTCTAAACTTTCTCTCTGTAAAACCTAAAGTATACGCCCCTTTGTGATCATGGTTTGATGTGTTTGTGAAATCCAATATGTTACAAATGGTATCAAGAGCCATGGTTTGATCATCTCTCTTACATTTTCTTGGATTTCTAGTGGTTTTATATGGTTTTTGGGTTTGAAACAGTTTAGTGGTATTTGCATCATTTGGATCATTTCTTGTGTTAAAGTTTTGATTTTGAGTGTACTTTTGTGTTTAGAATCATTGTAAGTGCTTAGGTCTTGATTTGGAAAGCTTGAATTACTGTGGTTGGGTTAGTTTTAGATTTAAAAGTGTTGTTTTTGAACCTTTCTAGCTAGCGACTTGAGTCTCGGAATAGTATTCTTGGTAGCGATTTGTTTCTTTATTATTCACCGACTTGTTGTTGTTGTGGTAGCGACTTGTGCTCTAGAAATATGTCTTTTGAGACAAAGCGACAAATAGTACAAAGTAGTGGCTGTACCATGTCGGCTAGCGACTTGTCAACACAGCGACTTGTCTTTACAATTTTTAGCAACTTGACTTTGTTGTGGGTAGCGACTTGTGCTCTAGCGACTTCTATTTTGAGACAAAGCGACATATTGTAAAAAGTAGTGGTCGTACTGTTCAGTCTAGCGAGTTGTTCTTTAGCAACTTGACCATTTAGCGAGTTGGTCTTTAGCGACTTGCCCACTTAGCGAGTTGTTCTTTAGCGACTTGTCTACTTAGCGAGTTGTTACTTTAGCGACCTGTGTCTAGCGACTTGCATCACAACGACTTGTGCCTTTAGCGAGTTGTTACTTAGCGACTTGTCCTCAAGGTTTATAGCGACTTGGTTGATTATTGTTTTTGATACGGTTTTCTCTTGATTTAGCAAAATCCCATGAAAGAATCTATTTCCCGGTTTAATCATAGAGTTATAAAATCCCGTGAAATCTGTAATCATGTCTACCAACGTGCCTAAAATCATCTCTTCTGTAGCTGAGGACGTTCAAGCAGCTGGATCAGATACTCGTCCACCCATGCTTGACAGAACTGACTATGACTCATGGGCTCAACGAATTAGGTTGTATTGTTCGGGAAAGGAAAATGGGGTTAAGATTCTCAAGTCAATTGATGAAGGACCTTATCAAATTGAGACTACCAGAGATGTTCTTGAAACTGCTGCAGATGGTACAGTGATCTTAGGTTTGGACAGACCAAAGACGTATGATGAGCTCAGTGATAAGGAGAAAAAGAGATACGATACTGATATCAGGGCTTCAAACATTGTACTTCATGGTCTTCCAAAAGATATCTACAAGCTTATCAATCACAACACTGAATCCAAGGCGGTATGGGATAATGTCAAGATGCTTCTCTTAGGTTCTGGATTGACTAAAGAAGACAGAGAATCAAAACTGTATAATGAATTTGAGCACTTTAAGATGAAACCAGGAGAAAGTGTCACTGAATATTACGTGAGATTCCACAATCTTGTGAATGACATGAGGAATATCAAAATGACCATGCCAAATATTTAGCTAAACTCAAAGTTTGTGAACAACATGAATCCCGAATGGCACAAATTTGTCACTTCAGTCAAGTTAACTAAGGGTTTGAGGAACACTAACTATGAGCAACTGTATGCATTCCTTCTTCAGAATGAGAGACATGCTATGTTTGAACGAATGATCCTTGAGCAGTTCAAATCTAAACAGGGAGAAGCAAGCTCATCAAATGATTCGACAGCATTCTACACCCATGTAGGGATTACTAACAAAGCTTCACAAGTCATACCTACTGGAAACGGTAATCACAAACTCATTCCCGATCCGAGGTTCAAGCAACCTGATGCTGATGCAGTCATGGGACACTTCATCAATCAACTGGCTCTTATGGTTAAACAAAACTTGACCCTCACTCCACATACTAACAGTCTTTACACTAACAATGAAATTAGAACTACATCCAATCTACACAATCATGCTATTGTAAGAGATGGAAAGGTTATGGTGCAACCAGTTCAAGGAAGGCAGTATGAACTGGGAAGAGGTGGAGTAGGTGGAGGGTATGTGGCAAATCAGAATCGTGGAAGGAATCCAAATCAAGGACAAGCAAAGCTAATCAAGGGCTACAACTGTGGTGGTGATGGACACATTGCAAGGAGCTGCGCATCTCCAAAACTCCCTCAAAATGCAGAGTATTTCAGGGATAAGATGCTGCTAGTACAAGCTCACGATAGTGGAGCCGTTTTGGATGAAAAAGAGTTGATGTTTCTTGCTGAGGGTAATGCCAAAACCTATGATGCAGATGTAGATGAGCAGCCAATTCAGGAATTAGGTCACAATCATCAAAATGCCTTTCAAGTTGCTGACTGTGATGCATATGACTCTGATGTCGATGATGAACCTACTGCCTAGAAAATTTTCATGGCTAGCATTTCTACAATGGTCTCTCTGAAGGTCTCATCGTCACAGCAAGCTGGTCCATCCAAAGAATCAATCATCTCAGAGGTATTAAAACTATATGATGAAGTTGATGAGCAAAAGATACACGACAAAGTCCAATCACATGAAACTTATGATTCAGATATTGTTAATGTGGGTAATAGTAATATTGTCACATATGATCTATATGTGATCCAAAGTGAAAGTGTAATTGAATCAAGTGATACATCCTCTGCAGTCAACAATGACTATGTTTTTGATGAATTCACTACACGTGCCCCTGATGATTTTGTTATCTCTGAACTTAATACCTACAAAGAACAAGTTACCATTTATGAACAACGTGCTAAGTTTGAGTTAACTACTCGTGAGCAGGAAATGGATGACCAAATGCGTACAATTATTAGAAAAAGTAATTTTAGGGAAGAAATATTAAAACAAGAGTTAGATTCCTTAAAAGAAAATCTTAATAAAATGGCTAAGCAAAAACAAGAACTTCAAGAAAATGTGAAAGTGCTTAAGCAGAAATTTAATGCTAAGGAATAAAAACTCTTAAATGAATTTTCCAACCTAAAAACTTTGTAAAACAAACATGAAAACAAATTGTACGTACAAGGAAACACCATTCAGACTGCTCACATGATTACTAAGCATAAAGTTCTAAGTGACAAACATA
The DNA here is from genome assembly GCA_910596185.1 of Chrysanthemum makinoi. Classification (NCBI taxonomy): domain Eukaryota; kingdom Viridiplantae; phylum Streptophyta; class Magnoliopsida; order Asterales; family Asteraceae; genus Chrysanthemum; species Chrysanthemum makinoi. The sequence continues at coordinate 20,970,836 of OU343218.1, read as the reverse complement.
GTGTTGCACTAGTTGATGAACCAAATTCTGAGGTCTGTAAGAAAGCTAGAGATGCACAAAAGGTAATCTATGATGGTAATGAAATACTTAAGCCTAGACAGAAACCTAGTTGCGCTGAGTGCACTGAGGAAGATAAGCAATTAGAAGAAGTCACTAGAATGAAATTAGATGAAAAACTTAAGAGCCCATCAAGCATGAAAAACAACATCAGTTTTAAGACACCTAACTATGCTAAGGAAAATTGGATTGCCTTTAACAAGTTTAGACGTCAAACACAGCTGACCCCTGAACAAGTGTTTTGGAAAAAGGAGATGGACAAGAAAAAAGTTGATGATTATATTGAACAGAATTCCCCCTGTAGGAGAATGCTTCCAGCCACTGTATATCCCCCCAATACACCCATGCACTTAGTGCCCAGAACTCTTCCTACCAAAGCAAAACTCTAGTCAGTCTTTATGTAGTATATCAACTGTTTGGGGATTTTGAAAAAACATGTAAAAAGAGAATCACACCAACCGAGATTACAGAAGGGGAAAGGGGTTTTGAGCTAACAAAAGAATGCTACTTAACTGAAGTCATGCCTTTCTTTAAGCAACTAAAAGGACAATTTGATTCTTTACAAAAAGCCATTGACACTGAAGTGAAAGACATGAAAAAGATGTTTAATGAAATGGAAATTGAATTCAGTGATTATAAGCGTGAGTTAAAATATTATGAGATTGAGAGGAAAAATGTGCATACTTTGAATTAGAATTTAATTTCTGGATGTATTGCTCAAGATGTGTTCTATACTGCTATACTGCTACGAATTGTTCTATCAATTTTTCTCAATTTCATGAATTGTCTGTTGCTCTTAAAGTCTCCCACGATCGTGTCATTGATCTTGAAAAAACAAATTCTAAATTGCATGAGAAAATTCAACAGGATGATCATGATAACGTGGTAAAACATTTTTCTAAATTGGAGGTTGAACATCTTAATTTGCAACTAAAATATCAACACCTCAAAGAAAATGTTAAAACCTCAAACGTCATGATATCCTCGGATATTCCAGAGTTTGATGCAGTTTTTGAAATAAACAAACGTGATGAACAAATTTGAGCTCATTGCAACACGATCAAAAAAATGAGAGCCCAAATCTCACAATTGAAGGGCGAAAGAAACAATGCAAATGGCTCCCAAATGCCTCCACCTTTAGATTCTCAGTGTTCTTAAACCTTTCATCTTCAAAACTTGGTTAATATTTTACAAAAGGAAAATGAAAGTTTTCTAGAAGAAAATGAATAGGTTAAAAGACACTTTAAAGAGTTATATTATTCAATGAAAGTCACTTGTGACATAAACAATGAAAAAATAACATCTTTACAAAAGGAAATTGAGAATCTGAAGAGACTGGAAAAAGGGAAAATGCCACTTGTTTAGGATGAGAATGTTGCCTCAATGGCATCTGCAGATTCTATGTATGCTGTATCTATTAAATATATTCCTCCTCATCTCAGAAACAATGAACGAGTGTTTCATGATTACTTTTATCATCTTAAGGATAGTCTACCTTCATGAGATTTTAGAAGAAGATCACATAAATAAACAACTTGATAGTGAAGTTAGGTATGCATGCTTATATGCCAAACGATCTCAGGAGCTTTTAGAATATTTAAGAGCAACATGCCCAAGATCCTTTTGTAAGAATGATAAAGTTGTTATGCCTTGCTCCATGCCCAGTGATAAGAAAGTGAACTCTAATGTGCCTTCAAGTAGTTAAGTTCCCTGCACTTCTAGATCAGGAATGCAAAAGGTAGCAAAACCAACCAATGTTCCCATAATTCCCTCTACAGGAATAATCAGTGGCACAAAAGCAAGCGGGTCAAAGTGTCCAGGCAATACAAAGCAAGATAGGACCTCGCAAGATAAGAGTGTGCAATGGAAGAAAGTAGAAGACCACCCTAGGAACATTAAGTTTGATTTAAATAAAACGAATCGTGTTGATTCTAGTATTAGCTATAAGCATACTGTAATTAATTCGAATTCTGCTACTATCTACAAAACATGTAATGATGATTGCTTGGTTGCTGTTTCTAATCATGTATGTGGTGTGAATGATTTGATTAATTCTGTTAAATACCCAGTTAAAATCGTTAATGTCAACAATCATGTTAAGAAGGCTAGAAAGCAATGGTGGAAGAAGGCTGGAAAACATTGGAAACCCACAGGAAGAAAATTTAGGAATGTAGGTTATCAGTGGATACCTACTGGCCGCAAAATTAGTCTTAATAAGTTGTGCCCTAAATTATCTAATTCAATGCCCATTAGGAAATGGATGCCTACTGGTAGAACTATTCCTTTAAGAAGTGAACATACTTTGAATAGGTCTAATATGCACACTAGCAATGCATCTATCCCAGATGATTCCGTTGATTCTACTTCTGATGTGGGTGTTCCAATCAGTGTTACTAACCAAATTGGACCCATTCTTGCATGGGGATCCCAATTATCCAGTTATCCATTCTTGTCTGTGTTCAACTGCAGGTCATTCAAATCGTTCTGTGGTACTTGGACTCAGGCTGTTCCAAGCATATAACTAGAGACCGGTCGCGGCTCATGAACTTCGTGAGTAAATTCATCGAAACTGTTAGATTCAGAAACGACCATTTTGGTGCTATTATGGGTTATGGAGATTATCTTATTGGTGATAGTGTATTCTCCCGGGTATGTTATGTTGAAGGTCTTGGTCATAAACTATTCTCTCTTGGGCAATTTTGTGACTCCGATTTAGAAGTGGCCTTTAGAAAACATACTTGCTTTGTTAGAGAACTTGATGGTGTGGAACTTCTCAGAGGAACATGTGGTTCAAACCTATACACCATCTCTTTCAAGGATATGATGAAATCTTCTCCTATCTGCTTGTTGTCAAAGGCTTCGAAAACAAAGTCATGGCTATGGCACCGTCGTCTCAATCACTTGAACTTCGGTACGATAAATGATCTTTCCAGATAGGAATTAGTAAGAGGACTACCTAGACTAAAGTATGAAAAGGATCATCTTTGTTCAGCATGCCAATTGGGAAAAATCAAGAAGTATGCCCACAAACCCAAACCTACAAATTCAGTTATGGAAGTTCTACATACCATTCACATGGATTTATGTGGACCCATGAGAGTGCAAACTATTGACAGGAAGAGATATGTGTTTGTTGTGGTTGATGATTGCTCTCGATTCACTTGGGCTAAGTTCTTGAGGACAAAGGATGAAACTCAATATGTCATCATTAAACTTTTCAAACAGCTGCAGGATCGACTTAACAAGACTGTCAGAATCATCCGAACTGACAATGGAACTGGTTTTTTAGTAAAGAACTTAGTGATTTTTATGAACGTGTTGGAATCAGTCATCAAAGAAGTATTCCACGAACTCCTCAATAGAACGGTGTGGTTGAAAGACGAAATCGAACTCTTGTGGAAGCCACAAGAACAATGCTGATTTACTCAAAGGTTCCAACGTTTCTCTGGGCTGAAGCCATTGCCACTGCTTGCTACACTCAAAATCGATCCCAAATTCACACAACTCATGGAAAAACTCTGTATGAACTTGTCCACAATAGAAAACCTGATCTATCATTCCTTCTTGTGTTTGGTGCTTTATGTTATCCAACTAATTAGGGTCAAGATTTAGGCAAACTGAAAGCTAAAGCGGACATTGGAGTATTTGTAGGATATGCACCAAACAGAAAAGGATATTGAATCTACAACAAAAGAACCCGAAATATCATGGAAACAATTCATGTTACGTTTGATGAGCTGACCGGTCAAATGGCTCCTGAACAATCCAGTTCTGGACCCGCATCTCAAAATAGTCCCAGTAGTTCCTCCCTTATACATAATTCCTCATTTGCAGCTCCATATTTACCACCTTCAGAAGAAGATGTGAAGAAATTGTTTAATTCAATGTTTGATGAATACTTTGAATCGGAAGAACAAATCCATTCTACTACGTCAAAAAAGGCTGCTCCTAATCCAACCAACACAGTCAATCCATCCATCTCTGTGTCGTTGTCTCACGAAGCACCTACTGTAGAGCATTCCTCATCATTTTCAAGTCCTCAATCTTCTAATGTACACAATGGAAATGTCGCCGCTATTACAGATGATGAAAACCTTTTTGCTCCTCCAGAAGATGAACCGTTTGAAAATATTTTTGCTCCTGACCCAACTTTTGAACCGTCTTCATCAGGAGATCCTAACTCTGCTACCTTTGTTCCTCAACAACAACCACACGAGCACCTTAGAAATTGGACACATGACCATCCATTGGACAACATCATTGGAAACCCTTCTCATCCAGTATCCACTCGTAAACAACTTGCAACTGTTGCTTTGTGGTGCTTCTTTAACTCAGTACTATCTAAGGTCTAACCAAAAGATGTTAAAGCAGCAATGACTGAAGACAGCTGGTTCAATGCCATGCAGGAAGAAATATATGAGTTCGATCATCTAGATGTATGGGAATTAGTACCTGCTTCTGATTGTGCTATGATCATTGCTCTAAAGTGGATCTTCAAAGTAAAACTTGATGAGCATCGTGATGTGCTAAAGAAAAGGGTATTGACTTTGAAGAATCATTTGCTCCAGTTGCACGTATTGAGGCAATCAGAATCTTCCTGGCTAACGCTGCAAGCAAGAATATGGTAGTCTATCAGATGGATGTAAAGACAACTTTTCTTAACGAAGATCTGAAAGAAGAAGTATACGTCAGCCAACCTGAAGGTTTTGTGAATGCAGAGCATTCTACTCATGTCTATCGCTTGAAGAAGGTGCTTTACGGTTTGAAGCAAGATCCAAGAGCATGGTACGAAACGCTATCAAAGTTTCTTGTATCTAATGGATTCAACAAAGGAGTTGTTGATCCGACATTGTTCACTAGAAAGTCAGGCAAACACTTAATTCACGTTCAAATCTACGTTGATGATATTATTTTTGCCTCGACTGACCCCAATGAATGTGACTATTTTTCTAAGGATATGGGCTCCAAATTTTAAATGTCAATGATGGGACAAATGTCATTTTTCTTAGGATTACAAATTTCACAAAGTCCCGGAGGCATTTTTATCAATCAATCTAAATATTCTAATGAAATTTTAAAGAAATTTGGATTTGACACTTGTGACCCCGTTGACACTCCCATGGTGGAGCGTACCAAACTGGATGAGGACCACTCAGGGATCATGGTTTATCAAACAAAATATCGTAGTATGATTGGATCCCTGATGTACCTCACAGCCAGTAGACCAGACATCTTGTTCGCTGTATGCATGTGTGCTAGATATTAGGCTATGCCTACTAAAAAGCACCTTGAAGCGGTTAAACGGGTCTTTCGGTATCTCCAAGGTACCATTAACATGGGACTTTGGTATCCGAAGGACACCAATATGTCACTAACAGCATATGCAGATGCAGACCATGCAGGGTGTCAAGATACACATCGAAGCACATTAGGTTGTGCACAATTCTTAGGAGAAAAGCTTGTAAGCTGGTCGACTAAGAAACAAATGTGCACGTCGATATCATCTACAGAGGCTGAATACATCGCCATGTCATCGTGTTGTGCTCAAATCCTATGGATGAGATCCCAACTATCTGACTATGGCTTTGACTTCAACAAAATTCCTCTTGTGATAAAAAAGTGCAATTGCTCTCTCCTGCAACAATGTTCAACATTCAAGAGTAAAGCACATTGACATTCGACATCATTTCATCAGTGAACAAGTGTAAAAAGGTGTGGTAGAACTTTACTTTGTGAGAACTGAATATCAGCTAGCAGTCATCTTCACTAAGGCACTCCCTCGAGAACGTTTTGAGTTCATTCTTCCTCGTCTTGGACTCAAGAGACTTCAACCTAAGAAACTCAAACTTCTTCAAGAGGAAGCAGAGGAGTAAAGGCATCTCTTCATCTATTCGTTGTACATATTTCATCAAAAAGAAAATACAAAATTGTAAAATCAACAAAAGCAAATAGAAAATTATAAAATCTTCCAAAAATCCATAAAAATTTTAAAAAACACGAAAAATTCCAAAAAATATTGTCATTTTCCTCATGCTGTTCTTATTTCGATAACATCTATGGTCCTTGTGTTGTCATTCAAAGAATGACACGGGTCTTTAGATGTTGTTCGAATGTACATAAACTGTTAAAAAAAATCCATTTTTTGAGAGAAGGATAAACAAAGGCTTATAGTCATTTCAGTCTATAACCCGTTTTATAAGAAAGAACAGAGCCATGCTTTATCTAATTTTTCAAATCTCATGCTCTGATTCTAAAAACAAATGTTTGTCACCAAAAAGACAAATGTTTCTTTCACAAATATTTTTCCTTCTATAAATTCTTCTGAAAAATATTTGTTATCTAATGAAAACTAATAAACCAAAATAACTCGGACTCAATTTTTGAAATTCATCTGGACTTGACATATGTCAAAATCTCTATTTCTCAATCAACAACTTATGTCATTGATTGAGGGGGAGAATGATTTCAATTAAATCAAAAGGTTATTTGTAATGTTTTCAAAAGATAATCAAGCATGTTGTCATTAGAGTTAAAAGTCTCAGATTTGATCCTTATCGGTGAAATGTTTTCATAAGCAAGTCACAATTCTCCTCAAAATCTTTCAAAAACACTTTAAATCTATAGAGATCACAAATCTCAAATGATTTGAAAATTGTGATCGGGGGAGAATTTGTTATTTAAATTGGATTTAAACTGATAATTCGACAAATGGTTTGTAAGTGATTAACAAGCTCTCCTCCCTACATGTGCCAAACGATTTCAAATTTTCCATGCACATGTTAAGGGGGAGCATCTATATCAAACCAAAAAGGATTGACACGTGATTGTTTTGTCTCAAAGTGCAAGCTCCATCTAATACGTGCTAAACTCTTTTTGAATCTTGAAGCACATATTGAGGGGGGCAACTCTTTTGAGAAACACATCCTCTCCCAAAAATATCTTTAAACAAAGTATGAAAAATACTAATTTTGATCAGGAAGTGATGTTGATATCTTTTAGAAACCGTTGATCTAAGAATCGAATCTTTCATTCTTAAATATGAGATTTTCAAGTCCTCTTGCCTCCATGTTCCAAAACTATTTCAAAAAATATGATGCACATGTTGAGGGGGAGCTTTTTCTAAAAATATCAAAAACAATTCAGGTACAAAATGTTTTGATCATGTATCACAAGTACTTGGATTGATTTTCAAATGATTTTCAATTGATTCCAATGGCAGAAGAACAATACCAAAAGACTGACCAAATTTACTTTATGCATGGTGTTATAAGAATGGTTAGGTTAGGTATTCATTCCCACGATCCCGCCAGAGCCGGAGGAATCTACCCAAGGACAATCCACTAGATAGTGTAGAGTCCTTAGGTATGATGAAAAAAGGAGAAAAGTGAGATATGGGAAGAGTGAGGACTAAGATAGAGCTAGAACTAGAATAAACACAACAAGGTTCTAGTTATGAAGTCTCGGTAAGCACTGAAGGGGTTTTAGAATGAAAAAGAATTGAATGTGAAAAGGGTGAAAAGAAATAGCCCTCCAATAATTTAACCTTAGGTCAGAAACCGGGTTCAATTCATATGCTACTGGAGGTTACCAAGGGAACTCTGGTATTGAAGACAAGATGTCATAAACCCAGTGATGCACTACACTACAACTTCCCAAGCTACTCAAGCTCCTCTTAAAAGGACTTGTTTCATTCTCACAGGGAACTTAAATTATCTATCGAATCTCTCTTAGAGATGTTTGATATTGAAGAAGGATACCCTCTCCCTAGTCTCTGGCATAGGAACCAAATGTGCATAATTGAGTCTAGAGCCACAAGATCATCTTATAAATCTCATTAGGACACTGTCAATGAAGACTCTTTGTTTCACACAATGTGGAAAGAGAGATTATATCTTAAGAGTCCTACGCATTATCTTTGTGGTATTGCCAGAACATCTGAGTGATATGCAAACATATTCACAAGGAAGATGGAAAGCCTTCTAGAGCCAACATCAAACAAGCTCCTGGTAGGTGGCATCTGAAATCTATTCAATAGATAAATCGTGTGACAACTGAACAGAAACAATGAGGCGATTCAAAATCATGAATCTATCCTGGTTCAGGTTATGGATTGACGGATATCTGCGGAAAACCGGTCGTTGTACTTAAATTTATTTTCTCTAGCACATCAACTGTGTATTAATATTTCAAAAATAAAAGGTGTTTACGATTGATAACTGATTTTCCTTAAAACCTTCGTGTATTGCAGAAACATTTTATTGAGAAGTACACGATTGTTTTTCAAATCATTTTTCATCAATCATTGAATCTCAATTCGCTGGTTTACTCACTCCGTGTTGTCTTCTTTGAGACGTTCCGGTTTGAGAACAACTAGAGCAGCTACGAAAACCTGTCAAGGAGATTCTTCGGAATTATACCTGATCACATGCAGTACTTTTACTGATCAACGAGGAACCGTCGGCCGTGTACCTTAATTCAACGAAAGTGATCAAAGATACTTTCGTGCGCTTTATTGCTAACTGTTGTATGCAGGTACGCCCGACGTTTGCAGCTAATCAGAATGGAGAGGTCAATTCATAGCCGCATGCTCATACAACACATTCATTTCTAAATAAATCATGATAAATGTATCAACGGCTCTGATATTATCACTCCATGCTTCTGCTATGCTGCTGCAAATATCATGAATCAACTAAAAATTCTGCTACTCTGATGAGAAGAAATCATGATCCAGATGTGAGCATGTCGGTCCAATGTCACAACAAAACATGATGGAAACATTGGTAAGGAAGAGCCAGAGATTTATGGTGGCAGATGATCTCAAAGCTGGCTCAAAAATCATTATCACATGGATTAGTTAAAGACCTCCACTCGAATGAACCAAACATGCAAAACATGAAGAATCAAAGATTACGAGCTATAGAGCAAAGAACTATAACAAGAATCCAAGAACAATCTAAATGTTATATCTGTTTGTATTCAATGTAATTTGAGGTGACCTCCCTTAGGGGGAGATTGCTAAGATTTGGAAAATCCAGCTGTTAAAGTATCAGTCACCTCAAGTGTATGTAATCGTTAGAAAGCTCATAGTCGTAGTTATTTAATGTTAGGTAGTATTTAGTTATGTAACACCATGGAGGACGGACGGTCTTTACCCAATGTATGCCTGATCCACAACCCGTAGGTGGAGTTTATGTAAGATACTATAAATACCCTCTACCTCTCAAGGTAGAGGGTTGGAGCTTATAATAATACTTTTACTTTCTCTCACTAAGTTCTCTAAACCTCTAAACTTTCTCTCTCTAAAACCTAATGTATACGCCCTTTTGTGATCATGGTTTGATGTGTTTTTGAAATCCAATATGTTACATTCGTAGGAATCACGGTTGCATTTAGCATATGCAACAAGCCTTTTAAATCACTTGGTTTCCCAAGTGGACGAGTGAAGTCTCGTGAGGGTTTACAGGGAACACACCAACAAAGTTCATTTAAAATACTAATAAAAGGTTATTGTGTTTTAAAATGAAAGAAGTAAAGCAGAGGAAGGTTACGTCGTAACTCTTTGAGGGAGTTACGCCGTAACTAGCAAAACGTGACTTAAGTTGCAAAGCGAGTGGTTACGGCGTAACCACTGGGATGGTATTATGCCGTAATTAGTAACGCGTCTAAAATTCTGCTGCAAAAGGTTGGTTACGGCGTAATCACCTAGATGAGTTACGCCGTAACTATTGTCGATCAAAAACCGCAAATAATTACTTCCTCGTTTCCTGCAAAAATGGTTAGAAAACAAAAAACTCTACAGAAATGGAAATAAAACAAAAGAAAGGGATAACTCGGGTTGTCTCCCGAAAGAGAACTTTTCTTTATTCACGAGTCTTTAAGTTAGACTCAGAGCCGCGGGGCTCTGTGGGGGTCTTTGGACTTGCCCGGCTTCCACCACTCGTTGGTACTCATTCATCCATTTGTTAAAACCCTTTTTTCTTGCAGTATTACGGATGCCATATGTTCCAAATTTTTGCAAAAGCCATTCATCACATGATAATCCCCGGTCATCGTTTTTAGCAATAACACTACTTGTTATACTTATGCTTGATCTTTCACCGTTAGTCATGGTGTCAGTAAGATGATTGTAATTGTACTGCTTAACCAATCCCTTATTGATTTTCGAGTTCCCGAAACTCATTTTGTACCAATCTTCAAATGCTAATTCAATATCATGCCTTTCACCCTTGTGAGGGTATATCCATTCATTAGACTTTCTTTCACATTCATGAAAAGGGCTATACGGGGGCCATGATGTCACTAATTCGTTAGCCTTGTTTAATATTGGGTTGCGGAAATATTTGTTTGGAATTGGAGCTTCATTAATGCCCTCGACAATCTTATCCTGCTTCTGCTTGCAATTATCAACACTCTCTCCACTATTACTAGTACAAAGATCAAAATGTAGAGGGGGATATAGTGATTGAACATTAACAACATCAACATTATTAGAAATTTCAACTTTTGGTTTTAAATGCTTTTTCATACTAAAAGTTATTCGTTCATTTTTAGTTCCCAAAGAAATTTGTTTTTCAAAAACCTTAATTTGCGCCCTACAAGTGGCTAGGAAAGGTCTTCCAACGATTAAGTTGTAAGCATCCTGCTTCCCCATGTCAATTGCCACAAAATCAGTGGGGAAAAAGAACTCTCAAATTTTTAGAAGCATGTTATTCACTATTCCCCTAGGTACAACTTTAGAGGAATCAACTATTTCTATCATTATTGTTGTTTCTTTTAAATTGGTAAGTTTTAATTTATCAAACAATGTGGTAGAGATAAGGTTTACCCCGGCCCCCAAAACACCTAATGCAGGAATCTTAATATTACCAATAGTGCATGGAAGAAGAAAACTTTCATGGTATTGCTGCTTCTCTGGAAGTTGGCTTGGCAGGACCTCGTCGTGTTCCGATTTATCATCTTCTCTTAGGTAGTTAATCCCGGACAGATCATTTGTGATAGAGGATGTGTGCTGCTATTTCTTTGCTTTATCTTGCGCAAATATGGCCTTGCAGGCAATAGCTTTAGCATTACTTATCTCCAGGTTTTTAGCTAATTGCCCAATTTGTGTTTTGAGGTTTTTAATCATAGCATCTTGGTTTCGCAGGTTCATATTGGTGTCTTCTTTTACTTTGACCATCCATTCCTTGAGTTTTTCTCCCTTTTTTTTAGACTCTTCAATGTGCCTGCGCATTATTTCTTCAAGGCTTCGTTTAGGAGGATTGTTGTTGATTCTTGTGTAGAATCCTGGGGATTTTTCTCGATATCTGGGCTTGTTATTATTGTAATTTTTGAAAGGGTTCTCACTTCCATATTTAACTTGTCCGACCCTTTTAACTTCCTCGTTGGAGGAACATTCTTTAGTAGGTTAAGTTCCATTTCGCTCTACTTGAATGGAATGCACATTTTCCTTGAGTTTTTCATGTCTCTTCCAAGACTTTCTAATTTTTTGTTTATTGCTACAAGGCCTTCCATATCTCCATTCTTACTTCGGTTGCTCCCTCCATCGTGCCATTTATGAGAGTGTTCTGCCATTTTTTGAATAGTATCTAAAGCCAAAGTGGGTGTTATACCAGGAATCGGCCCATGAGAGTCGACCATGTAGGATCGTAAATATTGTGTTGTTTGATGATTCTGGTGGTCTTGGATGATGGAAATACATGTTAGCCATTTAGAGAGAGAAAGATAAGAGATGGGTGTTCTTGTTATAGAGTTGCTTTACAAAAATGAAAGTTAGATTATGAGAAGCACCACCCCTTCCAAGGATGGAAGGGGTATATATAGTTACAAATACTACATCCTCCTATCGGACTGTGGATCAGGCATACAGTGGGTAAAGACCCATCCTTCCTCCACGGTGTTACACTAAACTAAACTACGCTACTAATTAACTAATTAACTACTAAACAACGTAAATAACTACAAGTCTATGAGCTAACATATGCTAGACCATAATTGGGGTGACCGACACTTTAACATGGATTTTCAAATTCATAACAATCTCCCCCTAAGGGAGGTCACCCCATAAAATACATTTTGCATCCTAGCATTCTATCTTTGTCTTTAGTTCTGAGCTCGCAGACTTATATTCTTCAAGTTCTGCAACCTTCGAGCTTTCATTGAGATCATCAGCCACAGTAAATATCTGGATCACCCTTTGTTGTGTTGCCTTCATGTGATGTTGTGACTTTCGGACTGACATGCTTACACTTTCAGGATCATGACATCTTTCCATCAGAGTAGCGGAAGCTATATTGGTTCATGATATTTGCAGCAGCGTAGCAGAAGCATAGTATAAAAATATCAGTGCCAGGTTTTGTAGATATGCACTTGTCATGATGTTTCAATTCAGTTCGGATGCTGTGAGCATGCGGCATTGAATTGACTTCTCAATTCTAATCAGCTGCAACCGTCCAAATGTACCTGCAAACAACAGTTAGCAATAAAACACACGAAAGTGTCTTTGAACACTTTCGTTGAATTGAGGTACACGGCCCACGGTTCCCCATTGATCAGTACAAGTACTACCTGTGATCGGGTAGAATTCTGAAGAATCTCCTTGACAGGGTTTCGCAGCTGCTCTAGCCATTCTCAAACCGGAATGTCTCAAAGAAGACAACACGGAGTGAGTAAACCAGCGAATTGAGATTCACTGATTGATGAAAATTTATTTGAAAACAATCGCGTATTGCTTGAAGAAAGATTTTTACAATACGACGAAGGTTTTATGAGAAAGATCAATTTTCAATCAAAAATACTTTTTGTATTTGAAAAGAGTACACATTCGATGTGCTAGAGAAAAGAAGAAGTTTGCACACCGAACGGTTTTTCCAAAAGTATTTTTTCATTCAGAGATACTTTTTGAGTTTGTAAACATGAGTACACATTCGACGTGCTAGAGAAAAGAAGATTTGCACATCGAATGATTTTTCCAAAAGTATTCGTCAATTCCAGTCCTGGACCAAGGTTGATTCAAGAGTGAATCATCCCATCATTTTTGTCCAGTTGTCACAAGCTTGATCTTTAGAAAAGATCTCACATGTCACCCACCAAGAGCTTGCTTGATGTTAGCTCTAGAAGGATTTCCATCTTCATCGTGAATACGTTTACGTATCACTCGGATGTTCTGCCAATACCACAAGGATAATGCGTAGGACTCTTAATATATTCTTACTTTCCACATTGTGTGAAACAACAAGTCTTCATTAATTTTGTGTCCTAATTAAATATTGTGGATGATCTCTTGGCTCTAGACTCAATTGTGCACATTTGGTTCCTATGCCGGAGACTAGGGAGAGGGTCTCCTTCTTCAATATCAACAATCTATAAGAGAAAGTTGATAGATTATGTAGGTTCCTCGTGAGAATGAAACAAGCCCTTTTAAGAGGAACTTGAGTAGCTTGGGAAGTTTAGTGTAGTGCGTCACTGGGTCCATGACATCTTGTCTTCAATACTAGTGTTACCTTGGTAACAGCGAGTAACATATGTATTGAACCCAGTTTCTTCCCTAAGGTTGAATTGTTGGGGGGCTATTTATTTTCACCCTTTTTCACATTCATTTCTTTTTCATTCTTCAACCCCTTCAGTGCTTTCCAAGACTTCATTACTAGAACCTTGTTGGGTTTATTCCAGTACTAGCTCTGTCTCAGTCGGCACTCTTCCCATATTCTCATTTTTCTCCTTTTTTTATCATACTTAAGGACTTCTACACTATCTAGTGGTTTGTGCCTAGGTAGATCCCTCCGGCTCCGGCGGGATCGTGGGAACTAAGACCTAACCTAACCATCCTTATAACACCATGCATAAAGTAAATTTGGTCGGTCTTTTGGCATTGTTCTTCTGCCATTGGAACCAATTGAAAACCATTTGAAAATCAATCCAAGTACTTGTGATACATGATAAAAACATTTTGTACCTAAATTGTTTTTGATATTTTTAGAAAAAGCTCCCGCTCAACATGTGCATCATAATTTTTGAAATAGTTTTAGAACATGTAGGCAAGAGGACTTGAAAATCTCATAATTAAGAATGAAAGATTCGATTCTTAGATCAACAGTTTCTAAAAGATATCAATCATCACTTCCTAATCAATTTAGTATTTTTCCTACTTTGTTTAAAGATATTTTTGGGAGAGGATGTGGTTTTCAAAAGAGTTGCTCCCCCTCAATATGTGCTTCATGATTCGAAAAGAGTTTAGCACATATTAGATGGAGCTTGTACTTTGAGACAAAACAATCACGTTTCAATCCTTTTCGGTTTGATATAGATGATCCCCCTTAACATGTGCGTGGAAAATTTGAAATCGTTTGGCACATGTAGGGAGGAGAGCTTGTTAATCACTTACAAACCATTTGTTGAATTATCAGTTTAAATCCAATTTAAATCATAAACTCTCCCCCGATTACAATTTTCAAATCATTTGAGATTTGTGATCTCTATATATTTAAATTGTTTTTGAAAGCTTTTGAGGAGAATTGTGACTTGCTTGTGAAAACATTTAACCGATAAGGATCAAATCTGAGACTTTAAACTCCAGTGAGAACATGCTTGATTATCTTTTGAAAACATGACAAATAACCTTTTGATTTAATTGTGATCATTTTCCCCCTCAATCAATGACATAAGTTGTTGATTGAGAAATAGAGATTTTGACATATGTTAAGTCCAGATGAATTTCAAAAGTTGAGTCCGAGTTATTTTGGTTTATTAGTTTTCCTTAGATAACAAATATTTTTCAAAAGAATTTATAGAAGGAAAAATATTTGTGAAAGAAACATTTGTCTTTTTGGTGACAAAAATTTATTTTTAAAATCAGAGCATGAGATTTAAAAAATTACATAAAGCATGGCTCTGTTCTTTCTTATAAAATGGGTTATAGACTGAAATGACTATAAGCCTTAGTTTTAGACATGTTTAGAAAAGAATATTTACACCTTCTGCTCGAACTTCATCTATGGTCCCATGCCATTGTTGAATGACATTTTTAAGACCGCAGATGTTATCGATACCAGATGACATGTCTTGAGAAAAAATACTTTTGGTATTTTTCAAATTTTCTGATCTTTATAGGTTTTTTTTTGGTTTTATATTTTTCTATTTTCTTTTTGTTGCTTTTAAATTTTTTTTATTTTGCTTTTTTATAAATATTTACAAAGATAGAGTAGATGATATAGTTTAAGAAGATGATGATACGAGTACCGAGATAAGGATATCGAGCAACACGTCGTAGAAGATAGAATTTGTTATCTCTTAAACTTCCACCACCAAAGCTTCTGAGGCTCCAGAATAGAAGATAGAACATGAGCCTTTGAGAAAGAGAGACTTTGGCAGCTTCCCTCCAAACCGAAAATCCATTAGATGAGCAGTTTCGAAGCTCTATTTCAAGCTTGCCTTAGCCAGATGCACAGAGAAGCACACCATTATCATAAACCCAAATGCTCCTTTTAAGATCGATGATCGAGATTCTTCGTTCGGGGTTATATCATCAACAAGAATAACAACGTATCATCCCACTCTTTTAAATTTATTCTCATACTTTGAAAGGTTTCAAGAGAACAATTCCATCAAATAGTTGAATTGACGCAGTCAGCCTCTTTGTATAATGCTCAAGAACTCTCCCGAATACACTTCATGAGGGGAATGGAAACACCTTCCCATGTTCACATTTTTCTTCCCTGATGATCGTGTATGAAGCTCAAGAACCCAAAGTACACCAATACCCAAGAGCTCTCCCGAATACACATCATGAGGGGAATGAGAACACCTCCCCATGTTCACATTTTTCTTCCCTGATGATCGTGTATGAAGCTCAAGAACATAAAGTACACACATTCCCAAAGAGATAATAACTGATAACACCTCCCTCATGTAACACATTTATCTCCCCTGAATATGTCATACTTGTGTACCTCTTTTATCTTCAGAAACTTTCTCTTACATCACTTCCCCCACATAGTTGGAATAATAACACTACAAGCCTCGATGAGTAAAACCTTGAGTTACTCTGCTGTTATGACATTTGTCTTCCTGGGATATCTTCAATCACTTAGAAGAATTAAGTTCATCAAGTTTACTCGCTTTGTGTTTAGATGTGAGTCTCCTTCCCCCTTGCTGTTTTGATGCTCAGAATCAGCAACACATTATACGCCCGTATACTGGAAATCTTTTGAGAAGAACATTATTAGCTCAGATGTATCTGTGAGAATCAACTTGCTGAAGAATGTGAGCAAGTCTAATTGGGGATTAACTTTGGCTTTTCACTCTCCCCCAATTAGTGCTCTCCCCTAAACCGACAATCTTTATGATGAATGCTTTGAATAAGAAGAAGTCTTTGGATTATCAAATGCAACTCGTCTTTAGTCTTCTAACATGCATCAGAAAATGTAGCACAGACTATAGACTCGACCTTCTTCAAGATTGTCCAGTTGGGGAATAGATAGTTAACATCTTCATTTCACCAAAAAGCATCCCAATTAACTAACATCTTGCAATTCCCCTTAACTAAATTCTCTCCCAATCAACCAAGAAAAAAAGATGTTCATCAAGGAAATTAACAATTAGCCCGCAACGAACATTTGAAATGGTAACACCAAACAGACAATCACATCAAACAAGAACAGAAGGTTGCCCGGAATCATCATGTCGATGTGTACGTGAAGCATTAACTGGAAGCACTTTGTCGTTAAACTTATAAGTCCGTGAGAAGATGTTAACCAATGGCTCTTAGAAGAAACTCCATGTAAAGATGACCTGATAAGAAGGTCGGTTCTTATGTGAGTTTGGAGTCGTTTGACCATTTACTCTCAGATATAACTCAACATGTAGAATAATCATACTTCTTTTCCCCCTCAAGAATTGCATACGGAGATGCCATTCTTGATTAAATAAGTGAAAATCATCTAAATGTATTCAATTCACACTTCTCCGCCGCAAAATTAGCACATGATGTCACCATCGTCATTATAGTTGAGCAAGTGGAATAAGAGAACAATCAACAGTAGTCCGGTTCACTTAATGACTGAAAGCGCATGGAAAAAGTATGTAGCATGTTGATGAGAATGGTCATATAATGAGAAGATTTATCCTCTTCTGAAGATAAAGCGCACTGACACGTACACTTTTCTTTCCTTTCTCCCCCAAAATGGTTGTAATGTCGTCAAACTACTTCTTCAACTGTTTGTATCGATTCTTCAAGACAACTTTGTCACGTCTAATCGCAAAGTTGGAGTTAAATGATCTAATCATATCAAGTCAGGCTTGAGCAACAAATGATTTCCCATTTCTGTTTCCTTTGTTTCCATTATTCACCTATACTACCAATAAATCAACCAAAGAATGGTACATTAGTGGTGTCCAGTGTGTTCTAGGGGCACCTACAAAAATGTTAAATAATGAATTAACACTTGTCCATATAAATTTAACGATTATAAAAAACTAAAAGATCAATAAATAAACAATCACACACCGAGCCCGAGTCCTATAAATCCATCATCAGGGACTTATCCAAGAGATTACTTGATTCATAAATGATATCGCTTCCAAATATCAATTCCAAATCTTTATGACTTGGCATAGATATTGTTCCATACGCTCGTGCTTGTGGCTGTACCTGAAATCAAGAATCACCACCGCTACATATATATACAAAGTAAAACAAATGATAATACATAATTTGAAATCATTAAAGCAATACCTGTATGTACGCCTCCCAAACATCATCAGTAGAAACTACCGTTAGTTCCTTCTCATCCCATGAAAAACCATCTTGTTTAAGTAAAACCATTATGTCAGTATAATACTTTAAGAATTTCTTGTACCGGTTCCTTAATCCCTTTTATTATGGTGGCACCCGAATTTAGCATTGAATAAATTCAGCATTTCAGTCCATGCTTCTTTGGTATATGAGTTATCAATTTTATTGCCTTTTTATCGCGCGTTGTTCAAATAGTAACTCAGCAAAATACGCGTGTTTCTAGTTTAGAGGCTAGTGTGATTTTTCTAGGGTTGTATCCGATCTTCTTCAAGTGTAATGACACTCCATTCATGATTTCCTCATATCCACTCTTGGAATTCGGGAGTGTAGCATCCACTACAAACAATTTTAACAAAAAACGTTTACCGAAAAAACACATAACCAACACCCACATCAGTTAAACCAAATGATTAAATTCAATTATCTCACCTTGTTACAACAATGAATCATTTGCAGAACGTGATCGGATTTAAAAATGATTACACGGTTCATATACGGCCAACAGCCTCTTCTTTTCAATAGATGCCTATCACATTTAAAACTGATACTGGCTATATTACCCTTACCAAGATGGAAGACGTAGATACATGAAGAGGAAAATAAATACGTACTCTTTCTTCACATTTCTGTTGCTCTTATTTTGTTACGAGCACGCCCTTTCCATCAAGCCGCTGCTTATCTAACACATCAACAATATCCTTTTGGTATATTTTTGTATGACCTCTTCTCACCTGCACGCGCGATCCAGTTATCCCATTAATACCTTTCTCAGTTCATGCAGCAGTCATAAGTTGAAGTTCACGGTATAATACTTACAGCCATTATTCCAGCTTCATTGACAAGATTTCATATATCTACTCCAGAATACCCAACAGTAATAAACACCGGCTGTCAATGATAAAATATTAGGACCAAGTAAAATCATGAAATAAGTTTATAACGGCAAAGTTAACTAAAAAAATGAAATTCCAAAGTATCACATTGTGTCTGACCTGTGTTCAAATAAAACATAACCCAAATTGACCCATCAATATTCACATGGGTCGAATTTGAGACCTCTAGAATTTAATAAAGGCTCTAAGGTTGAGACTAACACAATAAATAAAACCTGAGGAGGGTGTGGCCAAGAATTTCACATGACGACCTTGAACGTCCATTTGCAAACCACTCCATCAGGTCTTACCTGTGTCCTGGTTTCTTTCTAAGTTAAAGATAGGATTTGGTAAACCTTTAACCCGTCAGACCCGTTTTCAAATAAAACATAACCCAAATCAACTCATTGATATTCATATGGGTCGAAATTGAGACCTCTTTCGCCTACTCCTTATCTATTTTCTGGTCAATTTTTTTTATTCGGCAGCTACTTCGCCCTTTTAGTCGCTTAGTTCTTTGGCCGCTGCCAGTGTACTCCATCATCCCAACTATTCCCTCCCTTTCCTCCCCATGGTCCAAGTAGTATAGTGTTGTCCAATAATTGTATTCAAATATCATGTTAAACATATAGAAAATCTACCTGCTCAAAAGGCTCGCTTCTTACAGGTCATAAATAGATTTAGTTTTATAACAAAATATATACAGTAGAAAGAAATTTTTTTTGGCCATTAGCTTTTATTAATTAACTTAAGAAAAATTAATAAAAATTCTTATATGTGCTCACTAAACACATAGAAATATTTTCACAAAAATAATTATACCAAAGACAGTCATACACTTTTTGAAAGTTACAAACCCATACCGTTGCCTTGGATACTGAGCAAGATGTCTAATGTATCTTCTTTGTTAGGATTTGGAAATTCCGGTAGTTAAAGTATCGGTCACCTCAAGTATATGTAATCATTATAAAGCTCGTAGTCGTAGTTATTTTATGTTAATTAGAAGTTAGTTAAGTAACACCGTGGAGGACGGACGGGTCTTTACCCACTGTATGCCTGATCTACAGCCCGTAGGTGGCGATTTATATAAGGACTATAAATACTCTCCACCTCCCAAGTTAGAGAGTTGTAGCTCATAATAAGATTTTTCTTTCTCTCACTAAAGTTCTCAAACCTCTAACTTTCTCTCTCTAAAAACTATCTTATACGCCTATTTGATCTTTGGTTTAGTGTGTTTATGAAATCCAATATGTTACAAATGGTATCAAGAGCCATGGTTTGATCATCTCTCTTACATATCCATGGAATTCTAGTGGTTTTTAGATGGTTTTTGAGTTTGAAAAAGTTAAGTGGTTTTTGTATCATTTGGATCATTTCTAGTGTTAAAGATTGAATTTTGGGTGTACTTTTGTGTTTAGAATCGTTGTAAGTGCTTGGGTTTTGATTTGGTAAGCTTGAATCACTGTGTTTGAGCTTGTTTTGGATTGAAAAGTGTGTTTTTTGAAGTTTTTCTTGCTAGCGACTTGGTTCTCGTAGTGATTTTCATCATAGCGACTTGCTTCAATAAAAGGTAGCGAGTTGTAGTGTTAATTGTTAGCGATTTGGTCCTAGCGACTTGTCTATTAAGACAAGCCGACAAACAGTAAAACTTAGTGGATTCTCCACTACGGCTAGCGACTTGGTGAAGTTAGCGACTTGCTTTCAATTTTGTTAGCGACTTGGACCTTAGCAAGTTGCTCATTAGTGATTTGACTGTGTAGCGACTTGGTGCCTTAGCGACTTGTGTCCAGCGACTTGGGTCTTAGCGACTTGGTTTTAGCGACTTGGTTCATAGGAAATAGAAATCTAGCCAGTTGCTATTTAGCGACTTGGTGCTTAGCGACTTGGTTAAAGGTTTCTTAGCGACTTGGTTGATTTTTTTTTGTAATACGGTTTTCTCCCGATTTAGTAAAATCCCGTGTAATCTGTTAACATGTCTACCAACGTACCTACAATCATCTCCACTGTTGCTGAGGATGTTCAAGCAGCTGGTTCAGATACTCGTCCACCTATGCTTGATAGAACTGACTACGACTCTTGGGATCAACGAATCAGATTGTATTGTCTTGGAAAGGGAAATGGGGTCAACATTCTCAAATCCATTGATGAAGGACCTTATCAGATTGAGACTACAAGAGACATACTTGATACAGCTGCAGATGGAACAATGATCTATTTATTAAACAGACCAAAGACGTATGATGAGGTCAATGATAAGGAGAAAAAGAGATTCGATGCTGATATCAGGGCTTCTAACATTATACTTCAAGGTCTTCCAAAAGATATCTACAAGCTTATCAATCACAACACCGAAGCCAAGGCAGTGTGGGATAATGTTAAGAGGCTTCTCTCAGGTTCAGAATTGACCAAGGAAGACAGAGAATCACAATTGTATGATGAGTTTGAGCGCTTCAAGATGAAACCAGATGAGAGTGTCTATGAGTATTATGTGAGATTTCACAAGCTTGTGAATGATATGAGGAACATCAGAATGACCATGCGAGACATTCAGCTGAATTCAAAGTTTGTGAACGACATGAATCCCGAATGGCACAAGTTTGTCACCGCTGTGAAGCTAACAAAAGGTTTGATTAATAAAAACTATGAGCAACTGTATGCCTTCCTTCTTCAAAATGAGAGACATGTTGCGTCTGAAAAAAGGGTTATTAAACAATTCAAAGCTAAACAGGGAGAATCAAGTTCATCAAATGATTCAACCGCTTACTACACCAATGTAGGGATAACTACCAAAGCTTCTAAAGTCATACCTACTGGAAATGGAAATCACAAACTCATTCCCGATCCGAGGTTCAAACAACCTGATGCTGATGCAGCAATGGAACATTTCATCACTCAACTGGCTCTTATGGTTAAAGAAAACCGAACCTTCTCACCTCACACTAACCGACTTTTCACAAACAATGAAATCAAAACCTCATCCAACCTACACAATCATGCTTTGATCAGAGATGGAAAGATTTATGTGCAACAAGCTCCAGAAAGTCAATATGAACAAGGAAGAGGTGGAGCAGGTAGAGGGTACGTAGTTAATCAGAATAGGGGAAGGAATGGAAATCAAGCACAAGCAATGCCAATCAAGTGCTACAACTGTGGTGGTGATGGACATATTGCTAGAAACTGCACATCTCCGAAACGCCCTCAAAATGCAGAGTACTTCAGAGACAAGATGTTACTTGTGCAAGCTCAGGATAATAGAGCTGTGTTGGATGAAGAGGAGCTGTTTTTTATTGCTGAGAGCAATGCCAAGACATATGATGCAGATATGGATGAGAAGCCAAGTCAGGAGATATGTCACAATCATCAGAATGCCTTTCAAGTCGCCGACTGTGATGCATACGACTCTGAAGTCGATGATGAACCTACTGCACAGACAATTTTCATGGCTAGCATTTCTCCAATGGTCTCTCCAAAGGTCCCTCACCACATGCCAGCGTGTCCATCCAAAGAAGCAAACATCTCTGAGGTATTAAAACTATATGATAATGTTGATCAGCAAAAGATACATGATAAAGTTCAATCGCAAGAAACCTGTGACTCAGATATTGCTAATATGGGTAATGATAATATGGTCCCATATGATCAATATGTGATCCAATGTGAGAATGCGATTGAACCAAGTGATGTATCTAATGCAGTCAATGATGATTATATTTTTGATGAATACACTACTAGTGTTCCTAATGATTCTGCTAGTTCCTTACTTAATGCCTATTAAGAACAAGTTGCCATTTATGAACAACGTGCTAAGTTTGAGTTAACTACCCGTGAGCAGGAGATGGATGACCAAATGCGTACAATAATTAGAAAAAGTAACTTTAGGGAAGAAATACTTAAACAAGAGCTAGATTCATTAAAAGAAAAGCTTAACAAAACGGCTAAGCAAAAACAAGAACTTCAAGAAAATGTAAAAGTGCTTAAGCAGGAATTTAATGCTAAGGAATCAAAACTCTTAAATGAATTTTCCAACCTAAAAACTTTGAAAAACAAACTTGAAAACAAATTGCACATACAAGGAAACACCATTCAGACTGCTCACATGATCACTAAGCATAGAGTTCTAAGTGACAAACATAGTGTTGCAATTGTTGATGAGCTAAACCCCAAAGCATGTTTGAAAGCTAGAGATGCAGAGAAGGTACTCTATGATGGCAATTAAATCCTTAAGCCTAGACAGAAACCTAGTTATGCTGAGAATACTAAGGAAGATAGACAGTTAGAAGAAGTAACTAGAAAGAGATTTGATGGAAAGCTTAAGAGCCCTATATGAATAGAAAAGAAAATCAGTTACAAAACTCCCAACTATGCTAAGGAAAATGGATTGCAATGCTGAACTGAAGTATACCGATCAAACACAGTTGACCTCTGAACAAGTGTTTTGGAAAAAGGATATGGACATGAAAAAAGCTGATGAGTTTGTTGAAAAGAATCCCCCATGTAGGAGAATGCTTCCTGCCACTCTTTATGCCCCCAATACCCCAATGCACTTAGTTCCTAGATCAATTACGACTAAGAGAAAGAACTAAATCAGTCAATATGTTATTTTTCAACTATTTGTTGATTATGAGAAAACTCGTAAGAAAAGGATCACACCCACTGGGATAACTGAAAGGGAAAGGGGTTTTGAACAAACTAAAGAATGCTATTTAACTGAAGTCATACCTTTCTTTAATCAATTAAAAGGTCAATTTGAGAGTCTTAAAAAGGGAATGGATTGTGATATCAAAGAATTGGAAAAGGAATTTGATGCAATGATAGTTGAAGTTAGTGAGTATGAGCGAGAACTAAAATACAATGAAATTGAGAGGAAAAATTTGCATACCTTGAATGAGAATCTTATTTCTGAATGTATTACTCAAGATGTGTTTTACACTGCTACAAATTGTTCCCTTAATGCTTCTCACTTTCATGAATTATCTGTTGCTCTAAAAGTCTCCAATGATCGTGTCATTGAGCTTGAGAAAACTAATTCTAAAATGCATGAGAAAATTGAACTGGATGATCATGATAATCTGGAAAAACATTACTCTAAATTGGAAGTTGAATATCTTGATTTACAATTAAAATATCAACATCTAAAGGAAAATGATAAAACCTCAAATTTCAAGACATCCTCGGATGCTCCTGATTTTGATGCAGTTTTTGAAATAAACAAACGTGATGAACAAATTCGAGCTCATTATAACACGATCAAAAAAATGAGAGCCCAAATCTCACAATTGATGGGAGAAAGAAACAATGCAAATGGCTTCCAAATGCCTCTATCTTTAGATTCTAATTCTTCTCAAACTTTTCACCTTCAAAATTTGGTTAATGTCTTACAAAGGAAAATGAATGTTTTCTAGAAGAAAATGAAAAAGTTAAAAGACATTTTAAAGAGTTATTTGAGTCAATGAAAGTCACTCGTGACAAAAACAACGAACAAGTAACTTCTTTACAAAAGGAAATTGAGAATCTGAAGAGACATGATAAAGGGAAAATGTCACTTGCTTGGGATGATAATCTTGCCTCACGGGAATCTACATATCCTATTTATACTGTTACGGTTAAATATATTCATCCTCATCTTAGAAACAATGAACATGTGTTCCATAATTACTTTTATCGTCTTAAGAATAGTCTAGAATGCCTTCGTGAGATTGTAGAAGAAGATCACAAAACTAAGCCACTTGATAGTGAAGTTAGGTATGCGTGCTTATATGCCAAACGATCTTAGGAGCTTCTAGAATGTTTAAGAGCAACTTGCCCAAAATCCTTTGATAAGAATGATAAAGTTGTTATGCCTTGTTCCATGCCCAATGATAAGAAAGTGTATTCTAATGTGCCTTCAAGTAGTTCAGATCCATGCACTTCTAGATCAGGAATACAAAAAGTTTCAAAACCAACTAATGTTCTCGTAATTCCTTCTACAGGAGTAATCAGTGACATTAAAGCGAGCAGGTCAAAGCCTCGAGGCAATACCACGCAAGATAAGACCTCGCGAGCTAAGAATGTGCATTGGAAGAGAGTAGAAGATCACCATAGGAATTTTAAGTTTGAGTCAAATAAAACGAATCGTGTTGATTCTAGTATTAGCTATAAGCGTACTGTAATTAATTCAAATTCTGCTACCTTGAGCAAAACATGTAATGATGACTGCTTGGTTTCTGGTACTAATTATGATTGTGGCATGAATGTTTTGAATAATTCTATTAAATTCCCTGTTAGAAGCGTTAATGCAATCAAACATGTTAAGAAGGGTCGAAAGCAAAAGAGGAAGAAGGTTAGAAAACAGTGGAAACCCACAGGAAGAAAATTTAGCAATGTAGGTTATCAGTGGACACCTACTGGTCGATGCCTAAATTAAGTCTTATTAAGATGTGCCCTAAATTGTCTAGGTCGATGCCTATTATGAAATGGATGCCTACTGGTAGAACTATCCCCTTAAGAAGTGAACATACTTTGAATATGTCTCTTGAACACAATAGTATTGCATCTATCCATAATAATTCCATTGATTCTACTTCTGATGTGGGCGTTACAATCATTGCTACTAACCAAATGGAACTCATTCTTGCATAGGGATCCCAATTATCCAGTTGTCCATTCTTGTATGTGTTCAACTGCAGGTCGTTCAAATCGTTCTGTGGTACTTGGACTCAGGCTGTTCCAAGCATATGACTGGAGACCGGTCTCGGCTCATGAACTTCATGAGCAAATTCATCGGAACTGTGAGATCCATAAATGATCATTTTGGTGCTATTTTGGGTTATGGAGATTACGTAGTTGGTGATAGTGTGATTTCCAAGGTGTATTATGTTGAAGGTCTTGGACACAATCTATTTTCTATTGGACAATTTTGTGATTCCGACTTAGAAGTGGCCTTCAGAAAACATACTTGCTTTGTTAGAGATCTTGATGGTGTGGAACTTCTCAAAGGAACACGTGGTTCAAACCTATACACCATCTCTATCGAAGATATGATGAAATCTTCACCCATCTGCTTGTTGTCAAAGGCTTCTAAAACTAAGTCATGGCTATGGCCAGTAAGTCTCAATCACTTGAACTTTGGTACCATAAACAATCTTTCCGAGAAAAGGAATTAGTAAGAGGACTACCTAGACTTAAGTATGAAAAAGATCATCTCTGTTCAGCATGTTAATTAGGAAAAAGCAAGAAATATGCCCATAAACCCAAACCTGCAAATTTAGTTATGGAAGTTCTACATACCATTCACATGGATTTATGTGGACCCATGAGAGTGCAAACTAACAATGGGAAGAGATATGTGTTAGTTGTGGTTGATCACTACTCCGATCACTTGGGTTAAGTTTTGAGGACAAAGGATGAAACTCGGATGTCATCGTTAAACTTATTAAGCGACTCAGTCTGACTCACAAAAAAATGTCCGTAATCATTTGAACTGACAATGGAACTGAGTTTGTTAATAAATAACTCAATGAATTTTATGAAAGTGTTGGAATCACTCCTCAAAGAAGTGTTCCACGAACTCCTCAACAGAACGATGTAGTTGAAAGAAGAAATCGAACTCTTGTGGAAGCCGGAAGAACAATGCTAATTTACTCAAAGGTTCCAATGTTTCTATGGGCTGAAGCTATTGCCACTGCATGCTACACACAAAATCGATTTCTAATTCATACAACTCATGGAAAGACTCCGTACGAACTTGTCCACAATCGAAAACCTGATCTATCATTCCTTCATGTGTTTGGTGCTTTATGTTAACCAACTAATGACGGTCAAGATTTAGGGAAACTACAAAAGCGAACATTGGAGTATTTGTAGGATATGCACCAAATAGAAAAGGATACCAAATCTACAACAAGAGAACCAGAAAAATCATGGAAACAATTCACGTTATGTTTGATGAGTTGACCGGTCAAATGGCTCCGGGACAATCCAGTTCTGGGCCCGCAACTCAAAATAGTCCCATTAGTTCTTCACTTGTGCATAATTCATCACCAGCAACACCATATGTACCAGCTTCAGAAGATGAATTGAAGAAACTGTTTGATCCTATGTTTGATGAACACTAAGAGCCAAATGCAAATGTGCTGTCAATTCAATCCACAGAGGTTGTTCCTATCCCTGTCAACATAGATAACTCCTCGGCTTCTATGTCATTAAGTCATGAAGCGCGTACTACTGATCACTCAGTCTCATCATCAATTCCTCAATCATCACGTGTACACAATGGAAATGATGCTGCTGCTATAGATAATGAGAATCCTTTTGCTCCTCCAGAAGATGAACCCTTTGAAAATATATTTGCTCCTGAATCTCCAGCAGAACCATCTTCATCAAGAGAAAATGACCCTGCTACTTTAGTTCTTCAACAACAACCACACGAACACCTTAGAAAATGGACACATGATCACCCATTGGACAACATCATTGGAAACCCTTCTCGTCCAGTATCCACTCGTAGACAACTTGCAACTGATGCTTTATGGTGCTTCTTCAACTCTGTACTATCTAAGATCAAACCAAATGATGCTAAAGCAGCTATGACTGAAGACAAGGTTCGAGGCCATGCAGGAATAAATACATGAGTTCGATCGTTTAGATGTATGGGTTTTAGTACCGCCCCGCATCGGTATATGATCATTGCTTGAAGTGGATCTTCAAAGTAAAACTTGATGCGCACGGTGATGTGATTAAGAACAAGGCTCGGTTAGTTGCAAAAGGATACCGTCAAGAAGAGGGTTTAGATTTTGAAGAATCATTTACTCCCGTTGCATGCATTGAGGTAATCAAAATCTTCTTGGCTAATGCTGCAAGCAAGAACATGGTAGTATATCAGACGGATGTAAAGACGACATTTCTTAATGGAGATCTTAAAGAAGTCGTATACGTGAGCCAACCTGAAGGCTTTGTGAATCCAGAGCATCCTACTCACGTCTATCATTTGAAGAAGGTCTTTACGGATTGAAGCAAGCTCCAAGGGCATGATATATATACGCTATCAAAGTTTCTTCTATCTACGGATTCAAAGAAAGGAGCAGCTTGATCTGACATTGTTCACCAGAAAGTCAGGCATACATTTAATTCACGTTCAAATTTATGTTGATGATATTATTTTTGACTCGACTGACCCCAATGAATGTGAACGGTTTTCTAATGAAATGGGTTCCAAATTTAAAATGTCAATGATGGGACAAATGTCATTTTTCTTGGGATTGCAAATTTCAAAAAGTCCCGGAGGCATTTTCATAAATCAATCTAAATATGCAAATGAGATTTTAAAGAAATTTGGATTTGATACTTGTGATCCTATTGACACTCCCATGATAGAGCGTACCAAACTGGATGAGGACCACTCAGGGATCATGGTAGACCAAACGAAATATTGTAGTATGATTGGATCCCCGATGTACTCATACTAGTAGACCACATTTTATCACTGTATGCATGTGTGTAGATATTAGGCTAAGCCTACTAAAAGCACCTCAAGCGTTAAAAGGGTCTTTCGATTCCAAGGAACCATTAACATGGGACTTTGGTATTCGGGACACTAATATGTCACTTTAATACGCAGATGCGATCATGCAGGTGTCAAGATACACGTCGGCACATCGGGATGGTGCATAATTTTAGGAGAGAAGCTTGTGTCGTCATCTAAGAAGCAAATGTGTACGTCGATATTCCCATGTAGAGTGAATATATTGCCATCATCTGTGTTGTGCCAATCCATGGATGAGATCCCAATTATCCTGACTATGGCTTTCAATAAAATACTGTATTGTGATAACAAAAGTGCCATTGCTCTATCCTGCAACAATGTTCAACACTCAAGAGCAAAGTATATTGACATTTGACATCACTTCATCAGGGAACAAGTAGAAAAGGGTGTGGTGGAACTGTACTTTGTGAGAACTCAATATCAACCCTAGCGACATCTTCACAAAGGCACTCCCTCGAGAACGTTTGAGTTTATTCTTCCTCGTCTTGGACCAAGAGTCTTCTTACAACTGAGACAACTCAAATGTCTTCAAGAGGAAAACGAGAGGAGTAAAAGCATCTCTTCATCTATCTCTCTGCATATATTTTTCAAAAACATAATACAAAAATTATAAACCACAACACTAAGCAGAAATAAAAAATACAAAATTTCAAAAATCCTAAAATTTGAAAACTTAAAAATTTCCAAAAAATATTGTCAGTTTTCATAATGTTTTTCATATTGATTATATCTACGGCTTCTTGAGTGTCATTCTAAGAATGATACGGTCTTTAGATATTGTTCGAATGTACATAAACGTTTTTATAAAAAAATACAAAAATAAAAATAAAACTTTTGAGAGAGAAGATAAACAATGGTTTATAGTCATTTCGGTCAATAACCCGCTTTTTAAGGAAAGAATTGTACCATGCTTTAACGTATGTTTCAAATTCATGCTCGATTCTAATAACAATGTTTGTCACCTAAAGACAATGTGCCATATCAAATATTTTTCCTTCTATAAATTTTTCCAAAAATATTTTTTATCTAATGAAAACAATGTTAAACAAAATAACTTCGACAAACTCTTTGAAATTAATTGACTCGACACGGTCAAATTCGAGATCTCTCAATCAACAACTTACTGTCATTGATTGAGGGAGAATGATTTCAATTCAATAAAAGGTTATTTTGTCATGTTTTCAAAAGATATTCATGCATGTTATTGGAGTTTAAAGTCTCATTAATGATCCTTATCGGTTAAATGTTTTCTTAAGCAAGTCACAATTCTCCCTCAAAGCAACAACAATTTAAATCTATAAAAATCACAAATCTCAAATGATTTGAAAATTGTGATCGGGGAGAATTTGTGATTTAAATTGGATTTAAACTGATAATTCAACAAATGGTTTATAAGTGATTAACAAGCTCTTCTACCTACATGTGCCAAACGATTTCAAATTTTCCATGCACATGTTAATGGGGAGCATATTTATCTTACCATATATGATTTTAAACGCGGATTGTTTTGTCTCCTAAGTGCAGCCCATCTAATATGTGCTAAAATCTTCTCGAACCTTAATGCACATATTGAGGGGGAGCAAATCTTTTGAAAACCACATTTGCTTTCAAAAACATCTTTTAACAGAGTATAATAAATACTAAGTTTGACTGGGAATGTGATATTGATATCTTTTAGAGAAATAATGATTAAAGAATCGAATCGCTCGTTATTAAAATCTAAGATTTACAAGTCCTCTTGCCTCCATGTGCCAAAAATATTTCAAAAATACGATGCACATATTCAGGGGGAGCTTCTTTCTAAAAATATCAAAAACAATTCAGGTACAAAATCTTTTGTGTATCACAAGTACTAGGATTGATTTTCAAATGGTTTTCAATTGGTTCCATTGGCAGAAGAACAATACCAAAAAGACCGACCAAATTTACTTTATGCATGGTGATATAAGGAAGGTTAGGTTAGGTATTCGTTCCCACCGATCCCGCCAGAAGTCGGAGGGATCTACCCAGGGACAATCCACTAGTTAGGGTAGAGTCCTTAGGTATGATGAAAAAAGGAGAAAAGTGAGATACGGGAAGAGTGCGGACTGAGATAGAGAGAACTGGAATAAACCCAACAAGGTTCTAGTTATGAAGTCTCGGTAAGCACAGAAGGGGTTGAAGAATGAAAAAGCATTGAAATGTGAAAAGGGTGAAAAGAAATAGCGTCCAAATATTCAACCT
This sequence comes from Chrysanthemum makinoi, assembly GCA_910596185.1. Classification (NCBI taxonomy): domain Eukaryota; kingdom Viridiplantae; phylum Streptophyta; class Magnoliopsida; order Asterales; family Asteraceae; genus Chrysanthemum; species Chrysanthemum makinoi. The sequence goes on along the minus strand of OU343218.1, from coordinate 20,940,373 downwards.
TTAGAGCGTAAAACCTGGTTCAATTCATATGCTACTAGTGGTTACTAAGGTAACACTGGTATTGAAGACAAGACGTTATGGACCCAGTGACGCACTGCACTACAACTTCCCAAGCTACTCAAGTTCCTCTTAAAAGGAATTGTGTCATTCTCACGGGGAACCTACATAATCTATCGACTCTCTCTTAGAGATTGTTGATATTGAAGAAGGAGACCCTCTTCCTAGTCTCCGGCATAGGAACCAAAAATGCACTATTGAGTCTAGAGCCACGAGATCATCAAAGAAATCTCATTAGGAAACTGCTAAAGAAGACTCTCTGTTTCACAAAATGTGAAGAGAGAGAGATTATATCTTAAGAGTCCTACGCTTTATCCTTGTGGTAATGCCAGAACATCTGAGTGATATGGTAACATATTCACAAGGAAGATGGAAAGCCTTCTGGAGCCAACATCAAACAAGCTTCTGGTAGGTGGCATGTAAGATCTATCCAGTAGATCAACCATGTGTCAACTGAATAGAAACAATGGGGTGATTCAATTTATTGAATCAATCCTTGTTCAGGTTATGGATTGACGGATACCTTTGAAAAACCGGTCGTTGTGCTTAAAAACTCTTTTCTTTAGCACATCGACTGTGTTATAATATTTCAAATTAAAAGGTGTTTATGATTGATAATTGATTTTCATTAAAACCTTCGTTGTATTTCAAAAACAATTTACATGTAGCAATACACGATTGTTTTTAAAATCTCTTTTCATCAATCAGTGAATCTTTATTTGTTTACTCATCGTTGTCTTTGAGATGTTCGGTTTGAGAACAATAGCAATGTATGTAAACCCCTCGCCAAGGAAATTCTTCGAATTATACCGATCACGTGCAGACTTGTGTTGATCAACGGGGAACTGTAGGCCGTGTACCTCAATTCAATGAAAGTGATCAAAGACACTTTCGTGCACTTTATTGCCAACTGTTGTATGCTACCTACGCCCGATGTTTGCAGCTGATCAGAATGAAGTGGTCAATCCATAAGCCGCATGCTCACTCAACACATTCACTTCTAAAGAAATCATGATTAGTGCATCAATGACTGTGATATTTTCACTCCATGCTTCTGCTACGCTGGTGCCAATATCATGAATCAACAAAAGCTTCCGCTACTCTGATGAGAAGAAATCATAATCCAGAATGTGAGCATGTCGGTCCAAAAGTCACAATATTACATGTTACCAACACCACAAAAGGATGAGTCAAAGATTTATGGTAGCTGATGATCTCAAAGTTGGCTCAACACTCGTTATCACATGGATCAGTTAAAGACCTACACTTGGATTATCCAAGCATGCAAAAATGAAGAATCAAAGACTACGAGCTACTAAGCAAAGAACAACATCAAGAATTCAAGAACAATTTAAAATGTAATATATGTTTGTATTCAATATAATTTGAGGTGACCTCCCTTAGGGGGAGATTGTTAGGATTTGGAAAATCCGGTAGTTAAAGTATCGGTCACCTCAAGTATATGTAATCGTTAGAAAGCTCGTATTCGTAGTTATTTTATGTTAAGTAGAAGTTAGTTAAGTAACACCGTGGAGGACGGACGGGTCTTTACCCACTGTATGCCTGATCCACAGCCTGTAGGTGGCGATTTATGTAAGGACTATAAATACTCTCTACCTCCCAAGGTAGATAGTTGGAGCTCATAATAAGATTTTTCTTTCTCTCACTAAAGTTCCCAAACCTCTAACTTTCTCTCTCTAAAAACTATCTTATACGCCTATTTGATCTTTGGTTTTGTGTGTTTATGAAATCCAATATGTTACATTCTTGCATTATCACTTCTGAGAAATCCAAGACTTGTGCCGTTTGGTGATCGTATGAGCTATAGGAAGTCAATATAAAACCCGAATGGTCAAACCCCATCTCAATAACATATCGAAGAGAAAAAAGGCTTCAGATAAGTAACTCATGAGAGTGTTAGAAATGTTGTTACCTTTGTGATAACTCTGAGCTGATGAACATAATCTCTGCCTGAAAACAATGTTTTTGGAGTCATAATTTCACTAAGAATGCAACCTACTGACCAGATGTCAATAGCTATTTTGTATTCCGAAGAGTTTAAGAATAACTCAGGTGCTCGGTACCATCGACTAACAACATACTCAGTCATGAAGTGTGTTTCGGAAGTCATTATAGCAAGCCCAAAATCATCGGTCTTTAGGTCACAATTGTATTTAGGAAGCAAGTTACTTGGTTCTAGATCACGATGCAAAACGTGTGCGGAGTGAACACACTTCAGTCAAAAATGTTTCAAAATTATATATAAAACGTATAGAGCTAAAAGTAGAAGTTAAGGCTATGGAAGATCTAGTCTCTAATTAAGATATAGCACATTAGATAATGTGATGCATGATTATTATTCATCCCAATGGATACCTAATGTTTAACTATAAATGATTATTTTAGTAGGTAATTTCATACTTATTTGGGAATTCATATAACCACCATAAGCTGTGACAACGAACATCAATGGTTACAATTATAGTTTAGCTAGGTACATAAATAAAAACATCTTACTTAAGAACCGATTATAAATGACCCGGGAGGTACAATTTAAACATAAAAAAGGACAATCATTTCTTTAAACACATGGAATCCGGGGTACCTCCTTTCTGGACCAATGATGACTGAAACGACATTAATTACTTTTGGACAAATGATGCAATGTCTTTTGCTCATTGCTACAATGCCCACCCCTACTGTAAATCAAAGCTACCAACTTCAACGTAACATGATAATTTTAATCAAAGCTACTATATTGGTAACCAAACATGGGTCACGATCACATGCAATCTTTCCTGATAATCATGCTTCCTATTAACTCATAAAGGGCCAAATAAACAATCTCAGACCAACTGCATGCAAGTTTCATATACCATACTTGAATGCAAAAAGAAGTATCTTTTGCGGCTCATTCTAAGCATGTATATGCACAGACCTGGATGAACATGGAATTTTGGTAAAGCAATCATGACTAACTTGATGGTTTACTGCAATCCTTAATTCCAATTCAGATTACCTAATTACCACTAAATGATGCAGAATGATAGATAATGCAAATATTTATCACTTAATGACATCAAATGATTTACGACAGAATAACTAACACGTATTAAATTCTATACTATACTAACATAAACTAACAATAATACTAATTCTATACTACTGAATTGAAACAGAGAAGAATTAAGTACTCACAAGATGTCCAACCACAATGGTTTGCTCTTGAATTCAGTGAACCACTATCCTACACCTGATATCAACCCAAATCCAATTGAAATTCAACCGAATTCCATGATCAAACCAGCAATCCAGATCAATTTAGATTCAAAGTGCAGCAGTTTGACTTATGTTGACTGTGATGATATTTTGTATAAATTCTGAGTAGACAATTTAACAAGTGCTTATTAAGCTATGAAAAGCTAATAAGAACTTATGAAAGAAACTTTAGCAACTGAAATCAAACTGAGAAATGATTCACAAAAGTTTATATTTTTTTAGGATTTTATTAATTTTTTATTTTTTTGTGATTTTTGATAAAATGAGATTGTAAACTAAAACTGAAGTGAAATAAACGGAGATGATGATTTAAAGTAATAATAAGATGATGAAAGAACTTAAGACATAAATTAAAAGAGAATTCAGAATTTCAACTAAAAATGATTTAATTATATTAAAAACATATTACACTAGAAATTGAGATTACAAAACTAAATTTAAATTTTTAAACAAAACTACACTATGCTACTACTACTCAGAAAATTACATTATATCAGCTGTGAACAAGGGGGGTTTATATAGCAAAGCCTTGAGCTCTTGGAAGGATCCAGAAGGGAAATTTGTGCTTTCTCTTGGTCCTTTGTAGTCGTTAGATCATCTTCACACCTTATCCCATCAATTTCAACCCTTGGATCATGTACACACGTCTCATTGTCCAATCAGAAGGTAGGATTTGAAGGGAATGACACACGGATTGCCAAGCTGGCATCCGTGTGTCAGTCATGTGTCAGAGAAAAGACCATGGTGCCCTTGAATTTGGTTAATTAAGCTTGATTGTGTCAGGGGTAATTTAGTGTTTATGTTCTAGGTTGAGAGTGTCGGAATCACTCCTAAACCATAATTAAGTGTTAGTAATTAATATGTAATAGTTAGCTTAATTATGGCCTTTATGTTTGTTTTAGCCTTAAGCTTATGAAGAAGGCCCATGAGCTTAGGCCCATGTCCAATAAGGAAAAGGGAAGGAGATGGAGTGTTGCCCTAGCTCCTTGCCTATAAATACTATGTAATAACCTCACTGAGGGTTGGTTGTTAAAGTTTTCTTTCACATACATATCCTACGCCATAAACCGTATTATCATTATCGTGTGTGTGTGTTTGTTTACTTGTTCAATCGCCTCATCTCTTTCTATATAGCTTGTGTTTGTAAAACTAGTGACCTATCAGTGGTATCAATCACCTAATAGTTGAGTGAACGTATTGTTTGAAGTGAGTTTCGGTCTCACGCCTAACTTGCGTATTCCTTACCTTTGGCTTGATCGGAAACGTATTTTTTACACTTTTGAATCCAAGATTCTTGTACTTTCAACGTTTTAAGGTGTTAAAATACTTGTTTTTGGCAAAAAGTTTCAAACTTTATGTGTGGAGAGTTGTCTTTTACCTAGTTTTTGAACGAGAGTTTCATTCTACTCGTAACTGTTTTAGAGGTTTTGGTTCATCAAGTTTCACACTTTTGTGTATTTTGGTGTTATTGAAGCTATTTTATCACACAAAACTGGTTTAGAAACACTTTTGGACAGAATCAAAATTACGAGCATTTCTACGCGTAGTAAAACCCTAAAACTACGCGTAAGTGCTTCCTTGTTTTGATCTTCATTTTCGTGGTTTATTCCGTGTTTTCTTACTTGGATAAGTCCTAAAATACGACTTTGGATATCTTTTGCACTGTGATAGTGTAAAAGATCATTTGGGCAAAACCCTAAATTACGCATAAGCATAAGCTTACGCGCCGAGAAATCCTACACATAAGATTTTCTACGCCTAAGCCTAGTCTTACGCATAAGAAAATCCTACGCCTAACTTTCTACGCCTAACTTTTGGCTACGCCTAACTTTAGTGCTTTTCCCTACTTACGCGTAAGCTAAATCCTACGTGTAACCCCTAATTGTTACGCGTAACTTTGGTGTTTTTACGCTTAAGTGCTACTTGGTTCTTGTCATTTCTACGCCTAAGGACACTTCATCAAAGGTTCATTCGACTACAAAGATCCATTTTTATCAACACAAGTTTTCAACATGTCTCAACCATCATACTCTAACTATTTCCCTTACACTTATCCTCAACGTCAACAACAACAACAATTAACTCCACAACATCAACAATGGAATCAACAACAAGCAATTTATCAACAACAATTTAATCAACAACATACTCCACAACTTGTAGCAATTCCACAACCTCAAATGGTTCAACCACCACCAAGTCTTCAAGTTCAACCCTACAATGAATTCAATCAACATCCATCAAGGAACACTATGAAGGAACCCACTTGGTTTGCAAAGATGTGTGAAGCTTTAAGTAGCCAACAATCAATACATGAAGCTGGATCAATGGGTGATAAGGTTCTTTAGGTTTTGTGATCTAAATAAGCCACATGGAAAGTTCTTAAAGAAAGTTATCTTGGAAGGTCCATTTCAGATGCCTAATGTAGTTGTACCCGGAGATCCTACTGCTAATCCACCAAGAGATGAACAAACGAACATTGCTACTGTTGCAGACTTGAGACCTGAAGAACTTCTACACTATGAAGCAGATGAGCTTGCATTGGAATATATCCTCTTAGGATTACCAAACCCAATTCTTCATAGTTTTGATGCTCAAAAGACTGCACAGAAGATTTGGGCACATATTCGTCTTCTTATGGAGGGATCTGTACTCAATCAGGACGATTTGGAATCCAAAATCTACTTGGCTTATGAACACTTCATGATTAAACCTGGAGAGACACTAGAGTCTTATCATCATCATTTTTTAGACATCATCAATGATTTGGATAAACACAACATCATCATGCCAAGAATTGCAGTGAATACTAAGTTCCTGAGTAGTCTTGGTCCTGGATGGGAGAAGTATGTCATTTTTCTCCGTCAAGCGAAGAATATGCATCAATCTACCTACGGATTGTTTTACAATTACTTGAAGCCTCATGAAAAGGAATTTGATCGGGAAAGGATGCTCCGTGCTCAAATTGCTCCACCGACACATTCGGAAAATCAACAACTTGCCTTATATGCTCAACAAAATTATCCTCCTCAACCAGCAACTCAACCAACTGCTTCAAACCCACCACATGATCCTTCACAGAAACAAAATCAATTGGTTCCATACAACAACAACAATGCTCAAGCACTTGTCACTGAAGCTAATTAGGACATCGATCCGTTCGAAGCATTGCAACAAGGATTTGTGATGATTTCTAATGCTTTTGGCCGTTATACCAACAAATCCAACAATCGCATTCGTTCCTCATCTAACACAAGGAATCAAGCTGTTGTGAACAATGGATGAGTTGAAGTTCAGAATCGTGGTTATGGTCGTCAGATTTGCGGTGCTCAAGGGTTTAATGTTGTAGGTAGGAATAACAACAGAGCTCCAGTGGTGGAACAGGGAAATGCTCAGAATGGGTTAAATGGTCTTCGATGCTACAACTGTGATGAAAAGGGACACCTGGCTAATGCATGCCCAAATTCAAGGACTAAGGCTTGCTTATCACAAAGAGAGTGCTTTTCTCACAACTCTTAGAGGCATGATTCTTTGGCTCTTAAGGATGAAGCTGGTGGAACTCTCACGAAAAAAGAACAAAGCTTTATGGCAAATGCGACTCAGATGATGATATGGAGGACTTGCGCCAACCTCAGAGTTATGTTGATGGCTAATATGCAAGAGCTACACATGAGTGAAACAGGCCCAGTGTATGACACTAATGGCTTGTCTCAGGTACCCGAACAAACCATGTTTATCTCTGATCTAATATCTCCGCCAACATCTGAATCCGGCAAGGCTCGGAATGTTCAACATGAGTATTCCACATCTCATTCCGATGATTTTCAACTAGACCCCGTAGTTACATTTGACGATCAAGATGACCTTATGGTTTCCCTTGATAATCAAATTGACTCCGTGGTTATACTTGAGGATCTAAATAATGATCATGTTGCGACTCCCGTTGAACAAGCCAAACTTTTGCCTCATCCAGATTTTGCTCATTTAATACAAGACCAACAAACCATTGTGGAAGAATGTCGTGCCATTAATGAGGACTTAAAATGCAAAAATGCACTGTTAACCAAGGATTTTGAATGTTTAAACATGCAACTCAATTTTTTCAAAGCTCAAGATAAACGTGAAAAAGGTTTTGAAGCAGCTTTTGCTAAATCTCATCAAAATGAAAAACATTTAGAGAGACAGATGCGTGATCTAGCCGCTTCGAAAATTTCTTTGTTTTTTGAAGTAGAACAACTGAAACATGAACATAAAAAGCAAATTAACGCTCTCACCTTGGAAAATCAAAAAGCTAAGGCTGAGTTGTTAAATTGTCAAAAAGTGTTCTCTGCATACAAAAAGCATTCAATGAATCGAATAGATGACTATCTGGAAGAAATTGTTGATTTGCAAAACAAGCTTAAAGAGTTAAAAATTGTTGTTTATGAACATGGTGAGTCTGTAACAGCTATTGAAAAGTTTACTTTAAAACCAAATCCAAAAGGATATGGACTCAATCTTGCTGATTACAAACCTAAGCTTTCTCTCAAAACATTCAAACCAAATCCGGAAGTTTCCAGTGCAGAATATAAAATTGATGATACTGTTATGACTGTTGTTGAATATAATCGTCAAGAGGAATTAGATGCTGAAGACGAGAGTCGATCAAAATTAGAAAAAGTTGTTTATAACAAACCTTTTTCTTACTCAAAAGCGGTCACTTTCGTCCCGTCAAAGGATTCGTCTAACATACCAAGGATTATCATTAAAACACCTGAGTCTTCTAATGTTAGTCCCACACCAGATTATGCACAAATTTATGGTCCTTTACCTTCCATCAGTGAAGTAAATTCAAATCCTGAAAATCGCAAAATTCTTAGATATTTTGATATTTTCATGGCTGATCTCAAAACTTTGGAACATGAGATAGAATATCATTCTGAGATCAAAGTTCAACATTTTCAATCGCCTCTGGCGCGCGAACAAAGAGACATTTTTCAGAAAAATCTTTTACCTAATGTTAAAAATTTGAAAAATTGTGCATTGTCTTGGGAAAAGGAATTTCATAAGGATCTTGGAGTGATGAAGGTCGTTTTCGAGAAAACAGAAACATCTATTTCTAATACTAAACGTAAAAAGAAAATGTTGAGAAAAGATGTTGATCGACTCTTGGAAGATGTTATCTGTGCTGATATCCATAATGTTGTGTTACTTCATGCTTTGCCATTTGCATCTGATTATATCTCTGCTGATATCGTTGATAATGTTGTTACCGTTGATAATTTTGATATTGTGCATCAATTCAAATCTTTAAAAGATGAAAATGAACGATTGAATAACGAGCTTTCAAACGCAAAACGTCGTCTTCAATGGTGTCAAAAAGATTGTCAAAATCGTGAACTTGCTTTGCAAACCAAAATCACCCAATTGCAATCTCAATCGCTTAATCCAAAACTTGAGCAACTGGATGATCAAAACGTGTCTTTGAAAGGTCAAATCTCTAAATATGAACAAGAACTTGTAAAAGTTAAACAGGAATATGGTGTCATATTTGATTTACTTAAAAAGACTCGTGTTGAAGCATCAAACGAGCTTGATCATTTTCTCAAACACACTAAGGAAGTCATGAATTTTTCAGGAAATCTTCGTTCTGAAAACCAAGAGTTGGTGCACACTATCTTTAAGCTAAGAGAAATGTTAGGAAAGTATGAACATTTGCCCCCAACCGTCATTAAGAAGATAGCACCAGTCACACTTAGTAATCGTGAACCTAGAATTCCTACTGCCAAATCACAAGTTGCTAACGTGCTTCCTTCTACTGAAACAGGACTAGTCTCGTCTTTTCCAAACGTCCGCACTTCACAGCCTAGGAGCACCCAAATGAAGAATAGGAAGTTGCGACCTAAGAAAAGATCAATAAGGACTGCTAAAGTAGAAGAACACCCTAGGACAATGAATAAGACTCACGTTGCTTCCACTATAGAAATTGCGTCTGGCAAATGTAATAGAAATAGTGATGTAACGAATGCTAAACCGTTAAGTACTTTTGATATTATGTCTGATGCACCTTGTGATATTTGTCGTAAAAGTATGAATTCTGATTTTCATGACAAATGTGTTGCTAAAGCTATCATCTCTCGTTTATAGAATCCTAAGATTCGGAATACCTCTAGGCCAACTAATCATTCTAAGTCTGTGCTTGGTAGACCGCCTTCTTTAGATTCTAAGAAACACATTGATGTCCCTGTAGCTCCAGTTTCACCTCCCAAGAATGTAGTACCACCTAGTGCATTCACCAAGACTAAAGCAAATAGTAGTTATAGATGGGAGAAATGGATACATAACACATTAGGATTTAAATGGATACCTAAAATTATTACTGTGTGTATGTCTATCAGAATCGCTCTGGAACCTCTAACATTTTGGGTTCCACATCTACTTCTATTCCATCTGGTGTCGCCTGTGTGTAATGCGTGTCATACAGATCATTCTCTGATTGTTGATAGCGGCTGTTCTACACATGACAGAAATCTTAAAACTGTTAACAAACTTTATTGCAAAGTTCATTGGCACTGCCGGTTCGAATGATCACTTCACAAGCTATCATGGGCTACGAGACTATGTTAATGGGAACATCGAAAATAAGCAGTGGTTTACTATGTGGAAGGCCTCGGTCACAAGCTGTTTTCACAAGAGGTCAATTTTGTGATAGAGATTTGGAGGTTGCTTTCAGGGAGAAAACTTGTTTCATTCGTGATCTACAAGGAAACAACCTTATGTCTGGCTCGCGTTCTTCTAGTCTTTACACTATCTCTATGCAAGACATGGTTGCTTCTTCCCCCGTCTGCTTACTTTCAAAGGCAACTTCAACAAAATCCTGGCTATGGCACCATCGTCTCTCACATCTAAACTTTCATACCATCACCAACCTTGCTCGACACAAACTAGTAGAAGGACTCCCACGATTTCGGTATTCAAAAGATCACGTTTGCTCTGCATGTGAACAAGGGAAAAGCACACGTGCTCATTTTCCTTCAAAGGTGGAACACAGCTCTCAACATGTGCTTCATCTTCTTCACATGGATTTGTGTGGCTCGATGCGTGTGCAAACGATCAACGGTAAACACTACATTTTAGTAATCGTTGATGACTATTCACGCTGGACTTGGGTTTACTTTCTTCGAAGCAAAGACCAAGCTCCACAGATGATTATCACCTTTCTCATGAAAATACAGTTCACCCGAAACACCGTCCGACAAATCGAACGACAGAGGAACTGAATTTGTTAACCAAACCCTTCGTGAATTTTATGAGAAAGCGGGAATACAGCATCAGACATCTATTGCTCGTACACCTGAACAAAACGGAGTTGTTGAAAGACGAAATCAAACGTTGGTAGAAGCTGCAAGAACAATGTTGATCAATGCCAAACTCCCAGATTACTTGTGGGCAGAAGCCATCTCTACTGCATGCTATACTCAAAACCGTTCTATGATTACAAAATGCCACAACAAAACACCTTTTGAGCTTGTCCACAACAGAAAACCGAATCTAAAACACTTTCATGTATTTGGATCTCTTTGCTATCCGCATAATGATCGTGATGACTTTGGAAAGCTCAAAGCCAAAGCTAATATTGGAGTCTTTATTCGATTCAGTGATAATTCTAAAGGTTTTCGCATTTGGAATCGTCGAACAAAGGAAGTAATGGAAACGATTCATGCTCATTTTGATGAACTCACGGAAATGGCTTCTGAGTATAACAGCTTAGAACCCGGTCGCAACCGTTTAAACCTTCCCCAAACCCCATTATCAGCTGAACAAAGCCCCCAGCTCACTCGTCAAAAAATGGAAAGGTTATTTGCTCCACTGTTGAGTGACGATATTGATGAACGTGCTCCAAGTGTATCTGTTGTTTCCGCTGCACAACCTGATAATATTCCTATACCTGATACACCTGCGACAACTACTATTGTTGAAGAAGCACCACCAGTTGAATCCAACACAACAGTTGAACAAACCGCTACCAACAACGATGAACCAGCTGATGATGTTCTGAATGAAGTACCCCCACCTGCCGATTTTGATCCAAATGTGTTCTTTAACCCGTTTGCTAATGAGACTGCTTCACCAGATGTCGCGGAATCTTCAACAAACCATTTGAATCCTCAAAATCTGCACAATGTATATCAACATCAACCCTCTACACATAGATGGACAAAAGATCATACTCTGGAAAATATTATTGGCAACCCGAATCAATCGGTCGTTACAAGACAACGTCTTCACTCAGATGGTGAACAATGCATTTATGCACTCACCGTCTGCCAATCTGAGCCCAAAAACGTCAAAGACGCAATGACCAAAGACACTGGATTGAATCCATGCAAGAAGAACTCAACCAATTCAAACGTATTGAAGTATGGGAACTGGTTGAAAGACCAACAGGGGTTTATGTCATCGGTCTAAAATGGATTTGGAAGAACAAATTGAATGTTGAAGGGAATGTTATCCGTAACAAGTCACGACTCGTTGCTAAGGGTTATCGTCAGGAAGAGGGAATAGACTTTGAAGAATCTTTTGCTCCGGTTGCTCGTTTGGAGACTGTTCGGATATTTCTCGCGTTGACGGCTCATATGAATATGATGGTCTATCAGATGGATGTCAAAACGGCGTTTCTCAATGGACAACTTAAAGAAACGGTTTATGTCAGCCAACCAGATGGATTCGTTGAACCTGAGTTCCCGAACCATGTCTACAAACTGAACAAAGCTCTGTACGGTCTCAAACAAGCTCCTCGGGCATGGTACGATAAGCTATCATCTTTCCTCATTGCCAATCATTCAACCAAAGGTTCGGTCGACCCTACTCTCTTTATACAATATCACGGGGCACATATCTTAATTGTTCAAATTTATGTGGATGACATCATTTTTGGGTCTACACATGATAAGTACTCAATCTCTTTTGCAAAACTAATGAAGAAAAATTTTGAAATGTCCATGATGGGTGAACTCACGTTCTTTCAAGGACTACAAGTTCATCAATCACCCCGTGGTATTTTCTTGAGTCAGTCCAAATATGCCCTTGAATTGCTAAACATATTTGGAATGAAAACCTGTGATACTAGACGCTGATTTAAATGGGAAATTAGTGGACCCTACAAAATACCGTAGTATTATTGGGTCTCTAATGTACCTAACAGCTAGCCGACCAGATTTTGTCTTTGCCGTTTATCTATGCTCCCATTATCAGTCACGACCAACTGAAACCCACCTCTCTGAGGCTAAAAGAATCCTCCGATACATCAAGGGAACCATTAACTTGGGGATCTAGTATCTGAAGGATTCTGGTTTTGAACTAATCGCCTTTTCAGATGCTGATCACGCAGGATGTTTAGATTCTCGAAAAAGTACTTCAGGTGCACTACAATTTCTTGGTGATAAACTGGTGTTTTGGAAATCAAAGAAGCAGGATTGTACATCACTGTCATCAACCGAAGCAGAATATGTAGCCATGTCGGCGTGTTGTGCTCAAGTCATCTGGATAAGAACACAACTCAAAGACTATGGTTACGTATTTGACAAAATCCCGATGTACTGCGACAATCGGAGTGCCATTGCGATCTCGTGCAACTCAGTTCAGCACTCGAAATAAAAGCACATTGATCTTCGCTATCATTTCATCAAGGACCACGTGGAACAGGGTACTGTTGAATTCTTTAACCCGTTTGCTAATGAGACTGTTGAACCAGATGTCGCGGAATCTTCAACAAACCATTTGAATCGTCAAAATCTGCATAATGTATACCAACATCAACCCTCTAGACATAAATGGACAAAAGATCATCCTCTGGAAAATATTATTGGCAATTTGAATCAACCGGTCGTTACAAGACAACGTCTTCACTCAGATGGTGAACATTGCATTTATGCACTCACCGTCTGCCAATCTGAGCCCAAAAAACATCAAAGACGCAATGACCAAAGACACCTGGATGGAATCCATGCAAGAAGAGCTCAACCAATTCAAAAGACTTAAAGTATGGGAACTGGTTGAAAGACCAACAGGGGTTTATGTCATCGGTCTGAAATGGATTTGGAAGAACAAATTGGATGCTGAAGGGAATGTTATCCGAAACAAGTCACGACTTGTTGCTAAGGGTTATCGCCAGGAAGAGGGCATAGACTTTGAAGAATCTTTTGCTTCGGTTGCTCGTTTGGAGGCTGTTCGGATATTTCTCTTGTTGGCGGCTCATATGAATATGACAGTCTATTAGATGGATGTCAAAACGGCGTTTCTCAATGGACAACTTAAAGAAACGGTTTATGTCAGCCAACCAGATGGATTCATTGATCCTGAGTTCCCGAACCATGTCTACAAACTAAACAAAGCTCTGTACGGTCTCAAACAAGCTCCTCAGGCATGGTACGATAAGTTATCATCTTTCTTCATTGCCAATAATTTCACCAAAGGTTCGGTCAACCCTACTCTCTTTATACAATATCACGGGGCACATATCTTAATTGTTCAAATTTATGTCGATGACATGATTTTTGGGTCTACACATGATAAGAACTCAATCGCTTTTGCAAAACAAATGAAGAAAAATTTTGAAATGTCCATGATGGGTGAACTTACGTTCTTTCTAGGACTGCAAGTTCATCAATCACCTCGTGGTATTTTCTTGAGTCAGTCCAAATATGCCCTTGAATTGCTAAACATATTTGGAATGAAAACCTGTGATACTTATGCCACACCAATGACTCATACCAAGAAGCTAGACGCTGATTTAAATGGGAAATTAGTGGACCCTACAAAATACCGAAGTATTATTGGGTCTCTAATGTACCTAACAGCAAGCAGACCTGATATTGTCTTTGCTGTTTATATATGCTCCCGTATCAGTCAAGACCAAACCTAAACCCACCTCTCTAAGGCTAAAAGAATCCTTCGATACATCAAGGGAACCATTAACTTGGGGATCCGTATCCCAAGGATTCTGCTTTGAACTAATCGCTTTCGATGCCGATCACGCGATGTTTATATTCACGAAAAAGTACTTCAGGAGCACTACAATTTCTTGGTTATAAACTGGTGTCTTGGCAATCAAAGAAGCAGGATTGTACATCGCTGTCATAAACTAAAGTAGAATATGTAGCCATGTCGGCGTGTTGTGCTCAAGTCATCTGGATGAGAACATAACTCAAAGACTATGGTTACGTATTTGACAGAATCCTGATGTACTGCGACAATCGGAGTGCCATTGCGATCTCGTGCAACTCACTTCAGCACTCGAAATAAAAGCACATTGATCTTCGCTATCATTTCATCAAGGACCACGTGGAACAGGGTACTGTTGAATTATACTTCGTGGGTATTGAATACCAATTGGCAGATCTGCTCACCAAAGCCTTACCTCCCGCTAGGTTTAATGAGTTGGTCCACCGGATTGGTATGAGGTGTTTGACTCAAGAGGAATTAGATGACCTCCTAAAACAGTCTTAAAAACCTGTCAAACACCAAAACTCTCTTTTGTAAATAAATTTTTCAAAAACAAAATACAAAAATAAAAATTCTGATAAAACAACAAAAATATTCTTCTAATCTATTTTTTTCTTTCAACATGGCAAGTACATTTCTTCCATCAACACTTTAATCTTTCAAAATTCAGTATTTTTCGGATCAAGTGTTGCGGGGAGAAAATAATCTCTTAACTGTTTTATAACATCTGTGTACTTGCATGTTATCATATCTCGGTTGTTTCTTTTAACAATGGTGGTGAATTTTCTGGCTCAATGACACTTCTCGGACTAAAATTAATAACCTTTCATCATTTTTCTTAAGTCGAGGGGGAGTGTCGTCAAGTTTCTTTCTTAACAACCTTTGTTTGGTAACCAAAATGGAAGTTAAATGGCTTTGTTAGAAAAAGGAAAAGGTGGAGGGACCAAAACTGTCAAAATGTTAAAGTTAACTTTAATAAAACTCCTCCCACCTTCTTATTCACTTCACATTTATTACTTTCAACTTTTAACATCCTACGCCTAAGATTCATTCAAGAAATCCGTCTTTTTGATCATCATTTTGTAAGTAGTTTTGTGATTACAACATGTTTTTAAGCTAAGGTTTTAAATTTCATGCTAATCCTACGGCTAAAACGTGTTTTACGCTTGATTATGTGTTCTACACATAAGCGTATGAACACACAATCAATGTGAATGTGTTTGTGGTTAAACGGATAGTGTCAAAATGTTTCTAATACATCGATGATGTCATTTTGACCATCAAAACCCACCCAGAAACACGAATTGATGATTTTTGAAAACTAGGGTTCTTGAGTCGAATTGGGTATTTTCAAATGTGAAGTGTTTTGGTCAAAAAGATTGTTGGGTTATGGTCATATGTTGATGAATTGATGATTTCCAAGGTTGTTAACCACCCAGAAACTCTAAATGTTTAACAATTTGGAATTAGGGTTTAAAGTTCATAACTTTGGGTAATTTTGATTCTCAACGAATTAGATGTTATAACTTGTTTCATAGACTCTCTCAACATCATAGACCTACCAGAATTTTTTTGGTGCATTATCCCATGGCTAGAAATTATACGCTAATTCTTAACCCTTGGGGTTTTGACCTACGCGTATGACTTTCTACGCGTAACTATTAAAGAATGATTCATGCCATGATTTGTTGATATAATGAAGTTTTGTGTTAATATTGATGATTTGATGAATTTATTTCAGGCTTGCTACGCTTAAAAAATTCAGAATCAAGGTCATTTGATTCTCTACGCATAAGGATTACCCTACGCGTAGTCAAGTTATGCTAGAAATAAATCCCACGCATAACTATTACACGTAAGGTTCTACAATGGGACTACGCAGTATCTGTGAAGGATATGCGTGAAACAGCTACCTCTATGCATAAGGTCTACTCTTACGAGTAAGCCTTACGCCGAAGGTTCTTACGCCTACGCCGTGAAGCTCTACGCATAAGGTCCCCTTTTTCCTACGCGTAATATTTCTTACGCGTAAGATTAGGATCCTACGCATAAGCTTTCAACTAAGCGTATAACACTCCTGCTTACACATAACTTGGTCACTTCTACGCTTAAGCCTTGATTGACCTTCATTATGAATTGTTACGTGTACAAACTTGTTAATAAACTAATCATATCATCACGAATCCAATAATGTCACTAATAAACTTAAACGTTTGATACATTGTGAACTATAAGTGATAACATAAACTTTAAAACTTAAATTTAACTAACTCGTGAAACATTTCACGACGTCATTGGACTATTGGACAAACAAGTGACTCAGGACTCGTAACAATCATTAATACTATACATTCAATAACTAGACAATAAAACCTTCTGTTGACTAACATTATGTCTTTCGATATGTTGGTTCTTTTGGCTAATGTTATTTCAGATCACGACATGGCTGAACAAATGAATGTGGATGCACCAGATGTTCTTACAATTGTGATATCTTCCGAGGGTTATCCGAGAAAGCTTGGAAAGAACAACCTTAGGCTTGACTTTGACACCCTCACATGCTCTAGAATCTCTTGTCTCATTGGAGTGGATATTCTCGGAATCATCCCTACCGAACATGCTCTCACACTCTGCCACAGTTCCAGAGGTCTACATTCAACAATTCTAGGATTCTATGCAGAGGATCATTGGTCAAAGTGTGTGAATGTGACTCTTAATCACAAACAAGTCACTATCAATCCCGATGATTTACGGGTGTTCTCATCATTCCGACATCGCCCAACCGACTCTTTGCTACTTCCCTACCTGAAGAGACAGTTCCTACAATTCTTGATAGATATTGGTTATGATGAAGCTTCACGAATCATTACTAAGCACTCTACAATGAGTGAAGAATATTCTCAACCATGGAGAACACTCTACATGATCATCACCAAATCAGTCTCTGGTCGTGACAGTGGCTATGAGCATCCCAAGCTCATGGAACTACAAATTTTCTGGTCGTTGATCAACAAGAAGGACATTATAATTGAAGCACTGCTATGGGAGGACATGATGCTATTTCATAAGAAGCTTGGCTCCAAAATTCCCTATGTCAGATACACCAAACTGTTGATCCAGAGAGCTCTTGGACTTCATCCTGATATCCCCAAGCGACTCAATGACCCAGATAATCATGACATATTGACTGAACCCATACTATCTGTCAGAATCAAAGAAGCGTCTACAAAGAAATAGGGTGCTGTGTTGCCCGATCACCTTCTTACAAAGGAAATCAAAAATCTGGAAACGTACAAAAGGTATCGGGTAGCCGTAAAAGAAGGGAAAGTTGGCCATCTTGATGAAAAGGCTTCTAGGACACCTACTCGGAGGACCAGAAAAGGTAGTGCTGGAAGTGCCACAAGTACGGAAAGTCAAAGGAAGTTTCCCAAAAGGAACCCTCAAAGAAAAAGGGTTGTTCCCGCAAAGGAAGCTATTCCTATTCCAACTCCCAAACCTTAACCGAAACTACAGCTTAGGGACGAAAGTTCTGAAGAAACACAATCAGACGAGGAGGTCCACTATTCTGAAACTGCAAAAGATGTCTCTGACACTCCAACAGTATCAAAACCTCCAAGTCCTCAAGTTGATAAAAGAAAAGGAAAGACTCCGGTACTTGTACCTTATGATGAAAGCTCGGAGAGTGATGAAGAGCCACCGGAAAAAGTATACAAGAAGAAGGTCAAATTCCTTAGACACCAACATAAAGCTGAAGAATTTGCTAAAGACCAAATGGGTGGACCCGGAGGAACAAGTGGTGCTGCCCACTTCAAACCAACTCTTGATGCTGTTAATCGACCCGATAAGGGAGCTGGTGCCACCACTCTTTTACAACAACAACAGCTTTTGGAGGATACTATCGAATACGACATTGAGGAGCCTGAAACTTAGAAGTCAGAGAAGGATAAAGATTCTGATTATGACATGTTTCTTCTGGATAGTCCGACACGTTCACAGAAGGAAACTTCTGAACCACCAAAGGACCCAGAGTCTCCTCACATCTCATCATCATCGGATTCTTCATCTCACTCCTCACAACCACCATCCAAGAATTCAACCAAATCATCATCCAAATCTGTGAAGAAACCACCTCGATCTTGGATTTCTCATACACATAAACGAATTGTGAATGCTGTCAAACAAGTCAGAAAGAAAGACGTGCTCAACAAGAAGTTAAATTTCTTTGTTGATCACATACAACATCTGTATGACGAGAAAGAAAAGATGCAAGAGGAAAGGAATTTTGTTCAGGAATTCATGAAAAATCACAGTCAAGAGGAATTGAACGAAATGATCGAAGGCTACACGAAAAAGTACCTTCTGGATTACGTTCCTAAAGTCACAAAGGATCTGTTCACCAAAAAACTTTATCCAAATCTTATGCAGATAGCCAAGCAAACTATTTGATCAACGCCCTTAACCGTCACAATCAATCCAACCGATCTGGTAGTTTTCTCGAATAATGAATTGGTGGCCAAGCTTGTAACACAAATGTCGCCACGATCTGCAATGTTCAATTCTGAAGAAGCAAAATTGTTTCAAGCATTGCTGGACTACCAACTTCAAGAAGCTTGTAGATTCGAAGCAGAAAAGTTGAAACGTCCTAGAGACGATGACGATAAGGATAAGGATAAAGACTCTGCACCTAAACGTCAGAAGCAGTCTGGTGAATCTTCTTCAATGCCACCTCCTCCACAAAGAACTCCTGTTCAACAGAGGCCGCCTCCTCAGTCTTCTAATGAAAAACCTCAGGATTTTGAGTTACCGCCGAGACTCAGAAAACCGGTGACCACTTTGAGTATACGGGTGGTGACGATGAGGAAGTCCGTGAGCCCCTACAACAACCCACCTCACCCAAACAAGTGCAGAAACTAGAATCATCATCAAGGCCCTAGAAAAAGAAAAAGAAGACGACTCAGCCTGAAGTCGTATCATGGCTAGAAGACGATAAAACCGAAGAATTTGAATGGTTCTCTACACTTGTCAATCAAACTCCCTACCCTGATGAAGGTCAAGATCTGGTAGACGGTTCTACATTGGAGCATGCTAAAGTTCTGCAAGAAAGGTTCCATGTGAAGAAAATGACGAAATCTGAGTTGAAGCGAATCAAGAATGAAGAGTTTCAACTTCTAAAAGACAGCTCTGAAAGTGCCCTCGAGGTCGAATATCACCTTGACAACATTGCTCGAGCTATGTCTAACAACATGGATTGGCTCAACCCGGAAGCAAACATTGACTTCACAAAAAGGGACAACCCTCCATACTACACCGATTGGACCCAACCTCTACCGACCATTGGCCATCCAGATGAACCACAGATTCCCTTCCGATATTTCTTCAACAGAGACCTGGAATTTCTTCTCCATGGTGGCTATGGTTCAAGGAAATATGCTACATCCTTGACACTTCCATTCCCAGCAGCTATCTACTCAAACTGCATTGCCATTGAGGAACGTGCCAATCACTTGTTCTCCAACACGTGGAAGCATACCGACCGAGATGCATTGTATGGGATTCATCACTGGCCAAAACGCCGACGAATCTAGTACAGAAGCTGTCAGGTTCAGAAGTCTCAACATGCTGTGTATAGTTCTAAGGATATCGTTGCCATCATACATGTTGACCTTTCGTCTAAGTGGGACTACACATTCCTAAAGAAGATCATAGTCAAATGACAAGATGAACGGGACTATGCTTTCTCTGAAGCTGACTTTGAGAATTTGTCTCTCAATGACATCGAAGACATGTACCTTGCCAAAGTACAGGGTCGCATGAAACAATTCTCAACAGAAGTTCAACGCGAATTTATCAAGTCACTTCTCATTTTCATAAGACGCATTGTCATCAAGGAATGTGTAGAGGATCTTCAGCTCACCGTTGAATCATATCAGACATGTGTCAACTTCACTCCGCCACAGCTCGATCTTCCTGACATCAACCATCTTCCACAATATACGCTCATCAGCAAACCATTCGGTGTTGTTTATTGCAGTGAACTTCAACGCAACTGCTTGATGGCGTGTCATGAACTTCATAAATTTGGAGATCATACCTTGAAGATGGTTAGGGACGAATTAGCTTATCGATTGAAGGATATACGTGAAAACATTGGGAACCCTAAACGCTGGAATTCTCATGATCGAAGGGACGTGAACAGGATCATCAAGATGATTGATGAAAGGTTGTTTAGAAGGGATCGGTTCAGACGATTGGAGAGCTATGTTGGTGGTCGAACCAGGATTAACATAACCGGCTTTCAACGCCCTGTGCGAATTCCTGGGAACATCACTGGACTTCTCGGTAATCCTTAAACTGTTTCTCTCATTTTAAATTTGGATGTGTGATTAAATTATGTCAATGGCTTGTGCACACATAACAGTGTACAACCCGTAATTGTAAAGAAAGGACCCTGTGGTACGCTTCAGTGCCACAATCCTTATAAAAGGAGCGAAAGCTTCTTACTTTTGAGTAAAACCTATTAAACCATTCATTTTTCAAGGTTTTGCTCAAAAGAACAAGTACTTCCCCTTACGATTTTTCAAAACCTCAGCCGTTTATATCACTTGTTGAGGGGGAGTATTTGACTTCAAACTTTGTTCAAACAAATGTTCTTTGTGTCACTCTTCCCGCAACACTCGAAATGGTCATATTTATTCTCAAACATTTCAAAAATAACATTTTATATGCCATTTTTGAGGGGGAGAAAATATGTGATTATAAATATGTTTGTTGCGTTCTCGTGTGAATAGACATAACCAACGAATTGACGAAATACTCCACTGTTAGTAACTCGAAAAGACTTGTCCGGGACGGGTAAAAATTTCAAGCTAGTTCGCTAGTGATGTAAACGTGTCTCGCAAAGGACTTTTTTGAGTAGAATGTACCATTCGAGAAGCTCTTGGTAGACATGAACTTTGACGGGTTTGACAACCTTTCGAGGATTGTCTACACCTTCAAGATAGTTATTAGAGCTAGTTGTCACCTAAAAGCTGATAATGCGACTCTTTAACTATGCAACGTAACCGTGTCTCGCGGGGGATTGTCTATCTTGAGTTGATCAATTCAAAATGTGCGCGCTCTTTCCTCACTGTGCATTTAACCATTAAAACTCTTAAGCACATGTGGAGGGGGAGTATTTATGCAAAATCATATCTCTACAGTGGTACTAAAATGTTTTCATTAATAAACACTGTGAGAGATTTCATTTTCAGTGGTACAAAATGGTTTTATGGCAACATAGGTTAGTCATGGAGTTATAAGGTGGCTAAGGTTAGGAATAACCGTCCTATGATCCGCCAGAGCCAGAGGGATCTACCCAAGGACACTACCATTAGTTAGTGTTAGAAGTCCTTAGGAATGATTGTAAAAAGGAGAGAATGAGAATCGGAGAAAGAAGGAGTTGAAGAATAAAAAAGAAATGTAAAGTAAAGGGTGAAAAGAAATAGCCCTCCAGATTATTCAACTTAGGCGCAGAATGGGTTCAATTCATATACTAATGGTTGTCACTTGATGACACCGGTATTGAAGATTAAAAGTCGTCATGGACCCAGTGATGCATGCACTAAACCTTCTTAGCCACTCAAGTTTCTCTCAACAGAAAATTGTTTCATTCTCATAGGGAACCCTACATAATCTATCGGCTTTCTCTTAGAGATTGCTGATATTGAAGAAGGAGACCCTCTCCCTAGTCTCCGCTTAGGAAAACCAAAACGCACAATTGAGTCTGGAGCCACGAGATTCATCAAAAGATCTCTTAGGAACACTTGACATTTCATCACTCGTTGATCAACAAATAAGATCATCAGTGATTCAGTGGTTCATATAGAGTCCTTCACAGATCTTAGCAATCTGTCGAGAACATTTATGAGAGGTTCACATCTGTGATCCTCAGTGATTGAATGGAAACTCCTGCCAGGGTCAACATCAAATAGCCCTGACAGCAGGTCACTTCGGTAACTCCCCGTGGATTACGCTTAGTGTGTCTCAAATGGTCTGCAGTCGTGAGGTGATGCTTCGGTGTACCTCAGCGACTCATCTGAACCGTAGATGTACTTCGGTACATCGTGTTATCTCACCTGTGGGACTCCGGTTCAGGAACGACTTTTGTAAGAATTAGAGTTGAGTTTTGACACTATGCTGTTAACTCTCTCGAAGTTCAAACTTGTAAGTGCCGGAATCCGCTTATTACTAACCGTTTTTATGTTTACTTCTTATGGAAGCACTGGAGCGGGATGATCGTGCAGATTCTTTACATGTACACGCCAACATCATCACTAATGGAATTTCTATCCTAAAGCAACACAACAGTCAGAATGATTCTTCATCAAACTAAAGAATCTACAAAGTAAAAGACTTAAAGAACTTCATCAGCACTGAAATCCAATGACAAAGAGCGTGTGGGCATGTTGAAGAATGACTTGGAGACACTGGAGCAACGAAGCAGACCTGATGCAGATTTGATGATGACAACTACATACTATCACTTTCATCACAAAGAACAACGATTAAAGAACAAAGTTAAAGATGACGTCAAAGCATAACTGTTCGAAGAAGACAATTTCTCTACACTGAGGACATTGTTTGTGTAAGGACAATTCTTCTCACAAGAAAGAAGAATGTCAGAAGACGTCAAAGCTACTACCTCAACGCCTTCACCGTTCATCACTAACACTTAGGGGGAGATTGTTGGAATCACTCCTAAACCATAATTAAGTGTTAGTAATTAATATGTAATAGTTAGCTTAATTATGGCCTTTATGTTTGTTTTAGCCTTAAGTTTGTGTAGAAGGCCCATGAGCTTAAGCCCATGTCCAATAAGGAATAGGGAAGGAGAGGGAGTGTTGCCCTAGCTCCTTGCCTATAAATACCATGTAATAACCCTCACTTGAGGGTTGGTTGTTCAAGTTTTCTTTCATTCACATATCCTACGCGTAAACCGTATTATCATTATCGTGTGTGTATGTTTGTTTACTTGTTCAATCGCCTCATCTCTTTCTATATAGCTTGTGTTTGTAAAACTAGTGACCTATCAGAGAGGGATTTGGGGGAATAAATTTGGCGCCTTTGAATTTTTAGTGTTATTTCGTTTTGTTTAACCGGGTTAATGGGGAGTTGACCGGGTATTGGGTGGTTTTGGGCATTGACCGGGTATTGGGGAAGTTGACCAGGGCAATAAGAGAGTTGACCAGGACTTTGACTTGGGCTTGGTTATTTATTTTGGCCTTAGGTAGTAATAAAATGGACTTGGACTAGGCTTGAATCCATTTAACAACTTAGGGACTAAACTCGTACAAACTAAAACTTCAAGGACCAAAGCTGAAATTCCTAAAATATTATCCAAGGGCTGATTTTGCCAATCTTCAATAATCCAAGGACTAATTTGGCTATTTCTGAAACTCAGGGGTAGATTCTGCCAATTTCTGCAAATTAGGGACTGATTCTGACATTTCTTCAAAGTTGATCATATCTTTAATAAATCATCCTCTTTGCATGAAAATCTTCACAAATGCTCAATTCTGACTTTCCGGCTCAGCTTTAGCACTCTTTATCTCTCGTGCTCAGGTTTTGTCTGATTTGGCTATCTTTTTTTGTGTTTTGACATATTTGTACCTGCACATGCATAAACTCATGAAAACAGCAAATGTTAGCAATAAACGGCTCTTTCTTGGTTATTTTGGGTCCATTTTGATGATGAAAAGGTATGTGTTTTAGCACATACCACTAACAATTGAACAAGTCAAAACAACATACGTCTATGTTTAAGTCGCAAATCTTATTAAACTTATAAGCCAGAACATAAGTCGAATACCAAATTAAGTCCCACCAAATGTCAATTAAACTCCTAAGCCGATTAAAACATGAATTTATTTTCTTTTTACAAGTTTTAAGGTTTTGGTTTTTGGTGTTTTCCTCTTTGACAGCCACGACACAACAACAAGAAGCAAGCAACAACCTCAATTGATTTCCCAATCATTTATTTCACACATCATTAAAAAGAAAACACTCATAAACATATTCTACAATCACACTCCTACTTACTTAAACTTTCTATTAGCACTCGTTGGGTTATGAGTGGCTTCGAAGAAGGTAGTAAGATAACCAGTGGGATCGCCAGTCTATGACGGGTTCAATATCATATAAAATCATATAACGCAAGGTCATGAAAAAGTTTTAGAGAACATTGTATCACTTAAAATGTCTTGAGAAAGTTTTAGAGACCAAATAAATGAATAGTATGTATAACAGTTTAGCGATTTAGTGCGCAAAATGTTTATCATGTAATGGCTATAATCTAGGCTTAATAATGCAACCTAGTTCTCTATAACTTGGCTCTAATACCAATCCGTCACACCCCTAAAATCACAGCATAATGTATCGAGGCATGACTTCATAGCTCAAGTCACAAGTTATAGAGAATGACCTTTATATGAGTTGTTTGAGAATCTGCTTGAAACATAATTTCAGCAATCCTAAACACCCCCTTAGTTTCATGGCTCTTTGAAGTAACCAACTCAAGAAGTAGATAACTAAAACAGAAACAAGAAATCCTGTTTTATGTTTGTTCTGAGATGCTTAATGATAGAAACTGTTAATGTAGACTGAGTGTGTAAAGTCTTATATTTAATTCTTTATTTAAACTTTTTTTTTCATCAATTTGTATATAGATAATAAAAAGTGTCAGCTCAAATCCATAAGCTTTACACATTGCGATGTAAGTAGTTAACTTGGCTTAGCCAAATGGGTTAAACCTAGAAATGTGAACCTCGTAGTACTGCAATAGTTTACAAAACAGGGGATGAAAGGGTATTCTTGACTTAGATTGGTTGAAAGAATGGATGTATAGCCCTACAAACCACTAGGATTGCATCACAGATGGATTGATGTTTGGTGGGAAGCATTATTTTGAACTCTTTTGGTATGGGGTAATGATCTAAGAAATCAGTCAACCCTTTGCTAGAGAGAGTGCATTTTTGTTTCCTAATGATACGCTTTGCATCCATGCCTAGGAACAAAATCATAAAATTAAGTAAGATGGAAGCTTAGTAATGTTACCTTTGATCGGAAGTGGTAGCGAGAGGCAACTTACTGTGTGTAAAATTTGGGCGGAGAAATTAAAAGTGACCTAGGGTTTTTTTACCTAGCAGGTAAAAATACCCACGGGACCCTTGTGTTGGAGTATGCTCGTGTCATAATAAATAATTATATGGCTAGACGTATGTGAGCCTATGGGGTCACACACATATATAGTTAGACACCATTTAATATAATGTATTTATCGTATTTATGTTATAAACAACCTTCGGAACACGGGATCAGTAACGGGCCATCAAACATCAAGTTATACTTTGTGTTTCTGGACTAGGGCCAACAATGGGCAAGATCATTGAAGGCCTTAGTATGGCCGGCCACTTCAAGGGGTTCTAGGGGAGATTTTGGACTTTCAAGGAGCTAATGTGTAACTTGTATATTTGATATCAATTATCATTAATGGTGATTATGATGATTGATTCTAATTTGTAGGTTACATTTATCTTCTCCTAATCCCTCTCCTTCTTAAAAGTGACGCCTCACTTTCTCTTTGACCAAGGTTTTTTGGTTTTTGATCTCATTCCTTGCTTATTCTATTGTAGTCTCTTGCAAGGTGTAGGTTACAAGGTTAGACTAGCATCAAAGTGGTGATTTCCTGAAGTGTAGTGTGTTTCACTCAAGGAAATGATCAACCTTGTTAGCCGTAACATTTTTATAAGAAGTGATGGTCATTCACGTTTAGGAACTTTGTAATGTGTGTTAGATATTGTGCTAGAATAGTTGACGGGCTCATGGATTGGGCTAAGCTAAATGGCTAAATGTTATGTTAAGCTAGCCTTGTATAAGTTGTCATCCAATCAAAGTCCAATCCAAGCCCATCCTAAAGCCCATTAGGTCATATGTAAGGAACTATAAATACCCCTCAAATGGTCATTTGAGGGGTGTGCTTGAGTGTGTTTTGTGTGTGTTTTTCTTTCAAGTAATACAAGTTTTCTCTTCATCTTTTTCTCTCTAACATACACGACATATCATACATTCAAGTCACCACTTTCCTTTATTCCTCTTAACCTTTACGCATATCGTGTGTTTGGGTTTTATGTGTGTTCATCTTGTGGTAACGTGGGTATACGAGTAAGGTTGATGTAAAAACAAGGTCCTACAATTGGTATCAATCACCTAACAACGGTTTAGGAGTGTTGTGTTACGTTTTTTGTTCAAACTTTACACAAAAGGTTGCGTTTTTTATTTAACACCGTGAGTTTTTGGCATAAAGTTTTGATTTTTACATGGTTTTAAACTTAAAGTTGTAGACTTTATTGATCTTTAAGTATTTTGAAAGAAGTTTGTGCAAAAGAAATCGTTTCGAAACGTGTTTTTAGTGAAAAAATCTTGTTTTATGCATTTCTGGGCAGTTTACGCGTAAGCAGCGTTTTGGTCAAAAACCCTCTTTTTAGGCGTAATCAAAAGTCAAAACCCTAGTTTCCTACGTGTAAGGTTCTACATGTAAGAATTGAAGTTTACACATAAGCTTTTGGTGAACCATCTTCGTGCAACAAAGGTTACTCAGTGTTTTCCTTGCTTGGATAAGCTTGAAAAACACTTCGACTTGTGGATATCTTTCACGCTTGGACGTGTGTAAAGGATTTTGGTTTTAAACCTAATCTTACACCTAAGAAGAAAGCTTACGAGTAAGCACTCTACGCATAAGTTAAATCTTACGCATAAGGTATTCTACTTCTAAGTATAAAGTTTACGCATAAGCTTACGTTTAACCTTAAGTTTACGCGTAAGTCTGGGTCTACGCATAAGCATCATCTTACGCCTAAGGAGAGTTACACATAAGCTTTTTATGCATAAACAATCCTACGCATAAGCACTGACTCCTACGCTTAAGAACAGGTTTACGAGTAAGATTTTGAGCAAAACTTCAAATGGCTATAACTTTTGAACCGTAACTCCGTTTTTAGCGTTCTACCCATCAAAACGACCGTGAGAAAGAGGAGATTGGCACGCTAAATAAACAAAACGAAAGTTTATTTGAGTCAATATTCAAGTCCTAAAAACGCTTCGAAAAGAAGTTTTTGAGGTTTTTTAGTTTTCTGACCCAATTTTCACTACAACAACCGAGCTTAATCTTCATCAAACACAACTCCTTTATCGTTGAATCGATCCTACATCAAATTTATTAGTAATACCTTCATCAATGGCAACTCAATAAGACATTCATGCAGCCGGTGCCGAAAACCATCCTCCTATATTGGAAAAAGGTGGTTATCTTCAATGGACAAGTCATATGCTCCGCTACATCAAGACCAAACCTAATGGAAAACTAATGATTCAATCCATTACGAATGGACCCTTCAAGCCTCGACAAGTCCAAGACTCTGGAAATGCTGATGCAACACCTCCCGTCCCACCATCCTTTCGTACTAAATATGAATCAGAATACACTGAAGAGGATAAGAAACAAGTCGAAGCAGATGATATGGCAATTCATATTGTCCAACTGGGTTTACCAAGAGACATCTTTGCTGCTGTAGACAATTGTGAAACTGCTTTCGATATGTGGGAACGTGTTAGACGGCTTTGTTATGGAACAGAAATTGGTCAACAAGATACGGAGAACAAGCTGCTAACTGCATGGGAGAAGTTTACATCTACTCCAGGAGAACCCATTGAATCCTACTATGGAAGGTTTTGCACTTTAATGAATGAGCTTATCAAAAACAAGTTGGAACCCAGAACTATCGTGAGTAACATCAAATTCCTGAACAATCTTCCAGAAGAATGGGGATGATATGTCACTATTTTCAACCAAACAAAAGACTTACATAAGGTGAACTTTGATCAACTCAACGATTTTCTGAAACAAAACCAAACTGAAGTGAATGAAATCAGGAAAGAAAAATTGGCAAAGAATCATGATCCATTGGCACTAATTGCAAAGACTCAAACTACAGTGAATACACAACAACAAGCTTCATCATCTTCCACTAACAACAACTTGCAGCAATACATTCCACAACCACAAGCTGTTTTCCCTCAACAACAATTCTATCCACCAGAACAACAAGTCATTCAAAAACAACAATATCTACAATACCATGAATAAGGAATCACTGATCCTGAAACTGAACAAGTAGAGGCATTGTCACATGCATTTTGCATTCTTGGGTAAAGCATTCAGAAGTTGCTATTCCACACCAACTAACAACAACCAAAGGATTTCATCAAACACTAGCAACAGGCAAATTGCATAGCGGGTTTGAATATGGGTAATCAAGGACAAATGGTTGGAGTTATTGGGAATCAACAGGGATATGCTACTTGATTTCAAATAGATAATCAGGCAGTTCCGTATCAGGGTAATCAGTTGGGTTAGAATGTTGGAAATCAGATGGGTCTGAATGTTGGGAATAGAGCAGTGGGTAATCAGAATGGGAATGTTGCAGCTCCAGACGTTGGGAATTATGGAAATGTGAATCAGGGTAATCAGGTTAAGAGTTACAACTGTCAAGGAATGGGTAACATGGCAAGGAATTGTCCTACTAAGCTGAAAAAGAAGAATGATGCATATCTTCAGAAAGCTATGCTGTTAGCACAAAAGGCAGAATCAGGAATACAGTTGAGTGCTAAGGAACATGACTTTTTCGCTATTATGGATGATTTGGAAGACCTAGAGGAAATCAATGCGAACTGCATCTTCATGGCAAATCTTCAGGAGACTAAGTACGACACTGACTTTGACGCACCTCCTGTTTATGACGCCAATGTTGTATCTGAGGTACCAATCAATGTATACATGCTATAACAATGTCATATTTGATGTGTTTACTCATGATGAACAGCATTCTGTGACACCAGCACCTATTATGATACATACCTGGACAATCCAAGTTGTAGCAATACTAACTCTGAAACTCCAGATGTGGATCCTAGTGGAGGCTGTGTGGCACAAAATACTAAGACTGATGAGGAAACACGTGCTTATTTTGAAACATTAATCAATAATTGTGGCATTAAAATCGAGAAAGTTAAAACGGTCAATAGCAAAGTTAAGGCCGCGAATGCTAAATTGACAGTTGAGCTTGAGAGTTACAAGGAGAACGCAAAAGCTTTTGAATTTCACAAAAACAAAGAGTCAGAATTAGAAATTGGTTATCGAAATTCCGTTTTAAAAGAACAACAATTGCATATCAAGTATAACACACTTGATGTGAATTTGAACTTGAAAATAAAATCTTTAAACAAGGAAATTTTGATCTAAATGACCAACTTTCTAAACACAAAGCAATATTTTTTGATCTTGAAAAAGAGAAGAAACAGTTGATTACTAATTTTTCAAAACGAGAAGAATCTCTCCTTGATGAAATTCTAGATAAAGATGAAAAAATCAAAAAATTGGAAAATTTGCTTGTTACAACGGGTCATTCAGCTAAATCAACCAATATGCTGATTAATCAAACAAATCCGTATTTTCATACAACACAAAAAATGGCCCTTGGTAACAAACCTCCTTGTTTCCTCAAGAAAGCTCAGAAAGAACGGAATGTGTTGAACAATGGAAAACCTTTGCATGAACCCATAATTGTTCATGATTCTCTTGAAACGTTAGAACTATTTGAGGAGAGTAGATCAAAAATGAAACAAAATCATGTGGAAATCAAACCAATCGACTACAACAAATACAAAATTTCTGGAATTACTTTCGTTACACAAAAAGAAAATTTTAAGTTTTCCATCATACTAAGTGTTTCAAACAAAGTGTCAACACCAGTTTCAAAATCAGTTTCAAAACCAGTTGTTGTCTCAAAATCTCTTTTCAACATTGAACAAATGTCTTCAAATAATCCTTTTAACATAAGTGATGCTAGAAGTATTTTAGACAATGTGAAAACTAGAATTGCGGGACTTCAAGAGACTGTTAAAACAAAAACCCATATTACAACTAACATCTGGTTTTCTAGTTTTGATAATGAAAATAAAAATTTTTTTGAAACTGAAATTGCCCTTCAGATGAATAACATCAGCTCAAGGGTAATTCATTTTGAACAAGCATTTTGAAAGAAATAGCTGACTTTGTCAAGGACCATTAATCCATGGTAAAGCAAGCTAATGAACGTGTTGAACAAATTAAAGTTTTGGAAAATTTAAATGATTCTCTCTTCGAAGATGTTCTGACTACTGATATTAAGTCCATTATTTTACAAACATATTCTGTTGAAGATCATGAAAGACTCCAGTCTGCGACCTTCGAAATTGTTTCAAAATATGAAAAAGCTCTTGAAAAACTTGAAAAAGAAAATGTATCATATTTTAAACAACTTGATCGAAAAACTGAGGAATGCAAGTATGGCAAACTATCGTATGAGCGTGCCTACAATGACATGAAAGCGACAAATGATCTTTTGAGGGCTCAGCTGGAATGTCAAAAAGGAAAGGCAGTGGATACTGAGATTACAAAACCATTGACTGAGGAGAAAGCAAATGTTCCCAAACCGGTTTTCAAACTAAAAATGTCTGTTTCTCTGCCTCCTCCAAAAGTCAATGAGAAAAATGATTTATCAAAACCAGTCACTCCACCTGCCTTGCCTAAACAAAATGTTGAAAAAGGAAAAGCGGTTATCGAGACACCAAAAGTTTTAGCACCTGGCCTTTTTAAGATGAGTACCACTAATGCGTCTGTCTCCACATCTAAAACATATGGAACAAACGAGATAAGTTTAGAAAAGCACTCTAAAGAGACTAGGAAAGCTGAAACCACTTCTCTAGATAAAAATGTGATTCCTAATGAGTGTGCCTTACCTTCTACAGGACTAGAAAGCACCTCTAGGAGCAGCAGACTAAAGCCTAAGAACAATACAAGGAACAATAGAGTCTCGCATGCCTCTAAGAATAGTAGCTTGAATAAAGAGAAGAAAGTAGAAGAACACTAGGGATGAGCATTTCGAACCGAATCTTAACCGTACCGGTATCGTACCGAAAAGGTTCCGATTCTTGAAATACGGTACAGTATCGGGACTACGAAATAAGGTGAAAAAAATCGGGACCACTAATTCGGTGCGGGACCGGTACCAAATCGGGAAATTCCTGAAAAAAAGCTGGGAAAACCCGATTTCACGGTACCTGTACCGGTACCGATACCGGTACCAGTATCCGAATCCCGTTTGGTACGGTACCGGTACCACTAATTTATGCTCTGGAAAAAATCGGTACCACTAATTCGGTACGGGATCGGTACGGGACCAGTACCGTGCTCATCCCTAAAGAACACCCTAGGAATTTACCGCTTTATAATAAGAAAGGCATTTCATCTGAATGTAATGAACCTATGAAACTTGCTAAGTCTAATGAATGTGTTGAATCTCTTTGTTTAACTTGCAAGAAATCTTTAATTAATGTTCAAGATGATTGTTTTTCTAAGAATATGAATTATAAGCCAGTTAAGAAGAATGTTCCAAAAAGAACTTATGATAAACAAAACGAAAGACTAGTTGCAAGACTTAGACTTTACACTACTGATAGGAAGCATAGTGTTTACTTTAGGGATGACATTTGGAAACCCACGGGTAGAATTTTCACACTCCAGAATGGTACAATGAGTGACAAACCAGAATACCCAGTAGAAAACTTCTTTGAGTGTGATCAGGATGTTACCTCTAACCCAAAGGAACCAAAATCAACACGTTTTCCAAAATATTCTTCTTCTGTTATTGGTAGGTTATTGAAATATGTCTTCGGATCGTCGACTCGGGTTGCTCCAAGCACATGACCGGGAATCTGAAGCTGCTGATCAATTTTGTCTTGAAATTCATGGGAACCGTACGTTTTGGAAATGATCATGTAGCAGCTATCATGGCTTATGGAGATCTACCTTTTTGAAATTATTTGATCAATCGGGTTTACTATGTTGAAGGGTTGGGACACAACTTGTTTTCAGTCGGGCAGTTCTATGATGCAGATTTAGAGGTTGCTTTTAGGAAAAATGCTTGCTTCATTAGAAACTTGGATGGCACTAATATCTTAACAGGGAATCGTGATACAAACTTGTATGCTATTGACATTAACCAAATGGCCTCTTCATCACCAATATGTCTTATGACACGAGCATCTGGAACAAAGTCCTAGTTGTGGCATAGACGATTATCCCATCTCAATTTCGATACAATCAACAAACTTGCCAAAGACAACATCGTCAACGAACTTCCAAAGTTCAAATACACCAAGGATCACTTATGTCCATCATGCGAACAAGGAAAAAGCAAAAGAGCGTCATATAAACCTAAACTCGTACCTAGTTCGGAAGCTAAGTTGCATATGTTGCACATGGACTTATGTAGCCCAATGAGAGTTGAAAACATTAACGGGAAAATGTATATTCTTGTTATCGTCGATGATTATTCGAGATATACATGGGTTAGGTTTCTGAGATCAAAAGACAAAGCACCAGGCATCATCATCACCTTTCTTTAAACTCCAGCAAGGGTTGTAAGAACAAACAGCGGCACAAAATTCACAAATCAGGAGTTAAGAGCTTATTTTGAAGATGTTGGAATAACTCATCAGACAACAGTTGTTAGAACTCCACAGCAGAATGGGGTAGTTAAATGACGAAATCGTACTCTTGTGGAAGCTGCTTGCACAATGCTAATTTATTCTTGTGCACCGTTATTTCTATGGGCTGATGCTGTTGCCACTGCTTGTTTCACTCAAAATCGATCCCTCATCCATCGAAGATTCAATAAAATCCCATATGAGCTAGTGAACAACAAAAAACCTGATATCTCTTACCTTCACGTGTTTGGCGCTTTGTGCTATCCAACGAACGACAGAGAAGATCTAGGAAAACTAAAAGCTAAAGGTGATATTGGAATCTTCATTGGATACTCAGATAACTCGAGGGCATTTAGGGTGTATAACAGGAGAACTAGGAAGATAATGGAGACGATGAATGTGACTTTTGATGAAATTTCACATATGGCTTCTGAGAGACTCACTCTAGAACCCGCGCTTAATCCGATGGCTTTTAATCAAAATAGATTAGGACCCGCACCAAACCAATAGACTTCTGGACACATCAGTTTAGGACTTATACAACAAAGAGCTCCATCAACTTTTGTTGACACACCTAACGAACAAGAATGGGAGAATTTGTTTGAGTTAATGTTCGATGAATACTATGGCGGAACTTCGACAAATGCA
The DNA here is from genome assembly GCA_910596185.1 of Chrysanthemum makinoi. NCBI lineage: Eukaryota > Viridiplantae > Streptophyta > Magnoliopsida > Asterales > Asteraceae > Chrysanthemum > Chrysanthemum makinoi. The sequence goes on along the minus strand of OU343218.1, from coordinate 20,906,785 downwards.
TCAAACCGTCATTCCGTTGCACCCGCTCAAAATCATCCACCACCACTAATAGAAGATGCATCTACAACGGTCGAAACCAATGCACCAACTCCATCAACGTCATCTATATTGACTTCTGCAGATCCTATTCTTACAACAGTATTACCAGCAGTTGATGAGCAAAACCAAAACATATCATTTCAAGAAGAACCTACACAAAACCAGAACGATGCAACGTTAGATGAAGACTTATTTGAAAACCCGTTTGCTACGGAATCAGCTGAATCATCTTCAAGCTTACGAGAACCATCTAACTTGCATATGTTTAACCCACGGTATCTAACTACTCTGAAGTGGACAAAAGACCATCCACTTGAACAAGTTATTGGTGAACCTTCAAGGCTAATTCCGACGAGACACCAACTTGCCATCGATTGCGACTTTTGCATTTACCTTTGCTCAATTAGCAATATAGAGCCAAAGAACATTCGAGAGGCAATGGCAGACCCTGCATGGATAGAAGCAATGCAGGAGGAACTTCTCCAATACCGTCTACATGACTCTTGGGATATGGTTCCAAGACCAAATGACATTCGCGTCATTGATCTCAAATGTTTATGGAAGAAAAAAAGGGATGAAGAAATTACTGTAATTCGCAACAAAGCTCATCTCGTGGCCAAAGGATATAGACAGGAAGAAGGGATAGGCTTTGAAGAGTCATTCGCGCCGGTAACTAGACTTGAAGCAGTCAGGATATTCTTAGCCTATGCAGCTCACAAAAACATCACAGTTTATCAGATGGACATTAAGACCGCGTTCTTGAATGGAACTCTGAAACATGATGTGTACGTGAGTCAGCCAGAAGGCTTCATAGACATGGAACATCCAGACTACGTCTACAAACTCAAAAAGGCAATCTATGGTTTGAAACAAGCTTTGAGAGCGTGGTATGATGAATTGTCTTCTTTCCTTATCCTAAACAACTTCACCAAAGGAGCTGTTGATCCTACCTTGTTGACACAAAAATATAAAAACGACATTTTGATTGTTCAGATTTACGTGGACGACATCATTTTTGGGTCCACTAATCTGAATCTTTCAAAACATTTTGAAACTCTCATGAAAAGCAAATTTGAAATGTCCATGATGGGGGAACTAAAGTTTTTTCTTGGTTTACAAATACATCAATCCCCTCGTGGAATTTTTATTAATCAAGCTAAGTACACAACTGATATTTTGAAAAATCATGGTATGGATAATTGTGATTCGGTCGGTACACCAATGGTAACTTCACCAAAAATTGGAGCCGAATTATTTGGGAAACCTATTGATCTGAAGAAATATCAGAGCATGATTGGTTCTCTCATGTACCTCACTTCTAGTTGACCCAATATGCATTTTCTTTGTTTGCTTATTAGCATGATTTGTGCAAAGCCTACCGAATTATGTTGGGAATTATATTTAAGTTGATAAGACAAAATACATGAAAGATGAAGGACTGTTGAAGACAAAGAAAGACAAGGGACCTACTTGTCAAAGAAGTATTTATTATCTAGTCCCTTGTAGTCATTTGTAACCCTAGTATCTCTATTTTATAAAGAGATATAGGGAATTAGGTTTTATGTGTGTCAAACAATGTAAACATTAGACAAAGGGGTGTATGTGTAAGTCTATGGCGTGAGTATGTAAACGCCTAGACTAGGTGATAGTCGACTTGTAGCGTTTAGCCCCAAGGATCATTGATCCCTTTTGTGTAACCGTCTTAGAGTTGATCGTCTAGGATTGGGGCTGTAGATGTGTTTTGTAGTACACATGATAATGATGAAGAAACCTTAATAATAACAATGATAGTTTGATTATTCCGGTGTGCATATATATTGTTCATTGTTATTTGTGATTTATTGATAATCCTAGATAAGTTCTAAACAACCTGGAGCATCGATTCTAACATGTGGTATCAGAGCGGGTGGCTCTTGATATCTAGGATCTACAAGGTTTCTCGAAGAAAATGGCAAAAAGATGAAGAAATTCGAATCTGAAAATTTTCGTATATGTTTCTGCAGCACTGTTTTGTAACGATCATAACTTTTTCATTAACCGTTGGATCGTGACAAAATTTTAGGTGGACGTTCTCTATATACTCATCTAACTTTCCACTGAAGGGAGATCTGAGCTTTTATGCGAATGTTATTCCCTATCGAAGTTGGCTGCTGATAGAGTTTTTCAAGGTCGAATTTTGGGGTTTGTCTTAAACTTTGCTCACTTTTTGAAACCCTAACACCATGTGTTAATTTATTTAACAATTGGCTATTTGTGAATGCATTAATTGGGCACGTGATACACACTTGATTAAGGAATATTTAGGTTGGTGCTTTTAAATCTAAAATAATGCTTTCTCAAGATCAAGCTACTGGTTTGCATGATATGGCTTTGTCATGTGCTATTGTTCAAAGTTATGGTTATGAAAGAGAGGTACAAATATATATTAAGGTGTGTTTATAGTTAATTCTATTGCTATCTATTTACTCATTTCCACTGTTGAGGTATCGGATACCACTGCTAACATGATTCAGTTTCAACTGCTCCATGATATGGTTACCACTGCTAGCTTTGAGCAATTACCACTGCTCGTACTTTAAGTTACCACTGCTATTGTTTCTTCAATTTGTACTGCTGCAACAGTAGTTACATTTATATTTGGTTAGTGTTGCGTTCAAAGATTACTACTGTTCGTATATGTTTAGTACTGATCAAATATACTTGATACTGCTCCATAATGTCAATATTCTTAATAGAAGATTTGTTGACTGAGAAAGTTATACGAGCATGCATATATTATATTCTAATGGGTTGGTTGATTATTCTACTATTCTCCTTATCATTATTTGTTTGTGCATGGTTTGATTTGTTTTTGGATTGGACGGTGGTAAATTTAATGATAAGACAACATCATGGGACGATGACTTATTATTTTGTAATCTCTGCATGATGTGATTTTATGCTACAACACTCATTATTTTTTGGAGTTGGTATTGGTCTCCACTGCTGAACGATACATCGTATTATGAGGAGATTTGGACTTGCGGGGAAGTTGAGCATGATGAGTGCTTTGGTTATTGGATTACACACACCGAAGTGATTTGAGGAGAAGTAGATTTAGTTTTCGGCTTGATTGGTTAACAACACACACTGTTTGGATTTTTGTTTTTGTTCTTAACAGGTTCATGGCTTATTCTTATTGTCATAATTGATTACGGAGAAAGGCGTTTATCACCTATTTGAAGATGAAGTGGAATTATTTTGGTTTGTGTTTTATCATATCTTAAAGTGGGAGATTACACTTTTAAGGTAACTTGTTTGTGCTTCAATGATTGTGACGAAGAATTGTTGGAATCACTCCTAAACCTTAATTCAAGTGTTAGTGATTCATATGTAATAGTTAGCTTAATATGGCCTTTATGTTTGTTATTAAGCTAAGGCTTATGTAGAAGGCCCATAAGCCTTGGCCCAAGCCCATAAGAAGGGAAGGAGTCTAGAAGTTTTGCCCTAGCTCCTTGCCCTATAAATACTCTTGTAAACCTTCCTTAGAAGGTTAGTTGTTCAATTCATTCACTCTCACTCTATGCATAACTCTTCTACATATTTATAGGTGTGTGTGTTTGTTTATTTGTTCATCCGATCACTGTCTCATCTCTATTTCTTATATTGATGCTTGTGTTACTAATATGGTGACCTAACAGTGGTATCATTCGCCAAATAGTTGGGTGAACATCTTTTGTTTTTGAAGTTAGCTTTGTGGTCTTACGCGTAAAATAGTTTATCACTTTGTCACGCTTAAAAACTTAATTTTTACACTTTTTAATCCAATATTCTTGTACTTTCAACGTTTTTAGGTGTTAAAATAAGCTTTTTGGCATAAAGTTTCAAACTTTACGTATGGATCATTGTTTTTAAGCTTGGTTTTAAGCGTGGTTTCATTACTACGCATAACGTGTCTAGTAGCTTTGGATCATCAAGTTTCACACTTTTGTGTTATTTTGGTGATATTGAAGCTGTTTCAACACAAAAATATGGTTTAGAAACATCGTTGGGCTGAAATCAGTTTAGGTTGCTTTCTACGCGTAAGAAAACCCTAATCTTACGTGTAACTCATCCTTGGTTTGATCTTCAGTTTCGTGGATTACTCAGTGTTTTTCTTGCTTTGATAAGCCTGAAAACACTTCGACTTTGGATATCCTTTGCCTTTGCGATTGTTTTGGGAAAAACCATAATCTTACGCATAAGCTCAAACTTATGCGTAGAACTCATTACGCATAAGATTTATCTTACGCCTAAGCTCTGTCTTACGCATAAGCTAATCCTACGCCTAAGTTTTCTACGCTTAACTTTCAGTTTACGCATAACTTTAGTGTTTCTCAACTCTTACGCGTAAGCTACTCCTACGCGTAAATATCATTTTTACGCATAAGTTTGGTGTTTTTACGCTTAAGTGTTACTTTGCCTACACTTAGTTTCTACGCCTAAGGATACTTCATCAACAACGTTTCATTAGACTACAAAGATCCACTTAACAACACAAGTTTTCAACATGTCACAACCACCATACTCTAGCTATTTTCCTTACACTTATAATCAACAACAACAACTAACTCCACAACATCAACAATTTAATCATCAACAACAAATTTATCAACAACAATTTAATCAACAACATACTCCACAACTAGGAGAAATTTCACAAGCACATATGGTTCAACCACCACCTAGTCTTCAAGTACAACCTTACACAAACTTCTACAATCAACATCCATCCAGGAGTACTATGAAGGAACCGACATGGTTTGGAAAGATGTGTGAAGCATTAAGTAACCAACAATCAATTCATGAAGCTGGCTCACTTGATAGACCTCCAATGCTCACTCCCGGAAATTATGATCAATGGGTGATAAGGTTCTTTAGGTTTTGTGATCTAAAGAAGCCACATGGAAAGTTCTTAAAGAAGGTCATTATGGAAGGTCCATTTCAGATGCCTACTGTTGTCACACTCGCAGATCCAGCTGCCAATCCACCAAGAGATGTTGTCACCAACATTGCAACTATCTCAGACCTCACTGGTGATGAGCTTTTACATTTTGAATCCGTTGAACTAGCAATGCAATACATCCTTTTGGGACTACCCAATCCGATCCTTCGAAGTGTTGATGCTCAAAAGACAGCTAAAGCAATGTGGGAACATATTCATCTTCTTATGGAGGGCACAACACTCAATCAGGAAGACATGGAATCAAAAATCTACTTTTCTTATGAACACTTCATGATTGAACCAGGAGAGACATTAGAGTCATATCATCATTGCTTTTCAGACATCCTTAATGATTTGGACAAACACAACATCATCATGCCACGAATTACTGTCAACACTAAGTTCCTGAGTAGTCTTGGTCTGGAATGGGAGAAGTATGTCATTTTTCTCCATCAAGCTAAGAATCTTCATCATGCTACATACGGATTATTTTACGACTATCTGAAGCCTCACCAAAAAGAAGTTGACAAAGAAAGGGCTATCCATTCACTCCCGGCTTCTCTGTCACTTCCGGACAATCAACAACTTGCTTTATGGGTTCAAACTAGTTTTCCTCCTCAACCAGCTCCTCACCATGCTCCTCAACCAACTGCAACAATTACACCATATGATCCATCACAGCAACAACTTCAATAAACTCAATTGGTTCCATACAAGAACAACAATGCTCAAGCACTTTACAGTGAAGCTGATGAGGACTCCGATGCTTTTGATGAATTGCAACAAGGATTTGTCATGATTGCTAAAGCCTTTGGCCGGTATACAAACAAATCCAACAACCGCATTTGTTCCTCATCAAACACAAGGAATCAGGCTGTTGTGAGCAATGGACGAGTTGAAGTTCAGAATCATGGTTATGGTCGTCAGATGGGAGGTGGTCAAGGGTTTAATGCTATGGGAAGGAATAAGATGGGTGCTCCGCAACAACAAAGGGCTCAAGTGGTTGAACAGGGGAATGCTCTGAATGGGGTTGATGGTCTTCGTTGTTATAACTGTAATGACAAGGGTCATCTGGCTAATGCATGCCCTAAGCCGAGGACAAGAGGCAGTGCTTATCACAAAGAGGCGTTGCTCTTGGCTCTCAAGGATGAAGCTGGTGGAACTCTTACCAACAAGGAACAGAGCTTTATGGCAGAAATGATAAGGAGGACTTACAGGTTAATGCAGCAGTGATGTTGATGGCACAAATGCAAGCTCTACACATGAGTGACACAGGCCCAGTGTATGACACTGACGGCTTGTCTCAGGTACCGGAACAAAATACACTCATTCCTGATCTGATATCTCCGCCAATTTCTCCATCCGACAAGGATTAGAGTGTTCAATATGAGCCATCTGTATCTCATTTCGATGATTATTAAATAGATCCCGTCGTTATATTTGACGATCAAGATAACCTTATGGTTAATATTGATAATCAAGTTTACTCCGTGGTTATATTTGAGGATCTAAATAATGATCATGTTGAGACTCACATTGAACAAGATGAGCTTCTGTCTAATAGACAAAATTGAGCTCCTAACCTTAATTAAAGACCAAGAATCTCATTTGGAAATTTGCAAGCAATTAAAAGATAAAAATGCATTGTTAACTAGGGATAATGAATGCTTAATTAGACAAATCAACTTTTTTAAAACTCAAAAAAAATGTGAAAAAGGTTTTGAAGTCGCTTTTGCTAAATCTCATCAAAACGAAAAATCATTAGAACGACCGATACGTGATCTAGCCGCATCCAAGAATGCTTTGTTGTCTCAAATAGAACAATTGAAACATGAACATAAGCAACAAATTAACGCTCTTACTTTGAAAACTCAAAAAGCCAAGGCTGAGTTGTTAACTTGTCAAAAACTGTTCTCTGAGTACAAAAAGCATTCCATGAAACGAATAGATAACTATCTTGAAGAAATTGTCGACTTACAAAACAAACTCAAAGAGTTTCGAAATGTTGTTGTAAGATATAGGATTTCACAAACACACTAAACCATAAACATGTGGGGCGTTCAAGTATGTTTAGAGAGAGAAAGTTCTAGAGAGAGAAAGGGAAGAGAGTTGGGAACTATGTGAAACAAAAAAAAATGGTATTGAAGCTCTAACCCTCTACCTTGGGAGGTAGAGGTTATTTATAGTTTCTAACAAACAAACACCACCTACGGGCTGTGGATCAGGCATACAGTGGGTAAAGACACGTCCGTCCTCCACGGTGTTACATAAAAAACTACTTATTAATATAACTAGACTAAAAGTACGAGCTTTCTAAAGAATACATATACTTGAGGTGACCGACACTTTAATGACTAAATTTTCTAATTCCTAACAATCTCCCCCTAATGGAGGTCACCTCAATTTACAATGAATACAAATAGATATTACATTAGATTGTTCTAGGATTCTTGATTAAGTCCTTTGCTCAGTAGCTCATAGTCTTTGATTCTTCATGTTTTGCATGTTTGGATAATTCAAGTGGAGGTCTTTAGCTGATCCACGTGGATGAGTTTTGAGCCAGTATTGAGATCATCAGCTAACATAAATCTTTGACTCTTCCATTGTGGTGTTGGTATTATGTGATATTGTGACATTTGGACCGGCATGCTCACTTTCTGGATCATGATGTATTCTCATCAGAGTAGCAGAAGCTTTTATTGATTCATGATATTGGCAGCAACGTAGCAGAAGCATGGAGTATCAGAGTCATTGATGCACTAATCATGATTTCTTTCGAGATGAATGTGTTGAGTGAGCATGCGGCTATGGATTGGCCGCTTCATTCTGATCAGCCGCAAACGTCGGGTGTACCTGCATGCAACAGTTAGCAATAAAGTGCACGAAAGTGTCTTTGATCACTTTTGTTGAATTGAGGTACACGGCCCACGGTTCCCCGTTGATCAGATTACGTACTGCCTGTGATCAGGTATAATTTCGAAGAATTTCCTTGACAGGATTTAGCAGCTGCTCTAACTGTTCTCAAACCGGAACGTCTCAAAGAAGACAACATGGAGTGAGTGAACCAGCGAATTAAGATTCACAGATTGATAAAAAGAGATTTGAAAAACAATCGTGTATTGCTCAATAGAAATTGTTTTTGCAATACAACGAAGGTTTTAATGAAGATCAATTATCAATCATAAACACCTTTTGATTTTAAATATTCGTACACGGTCAATGTGCTAAAGAAAAGAGCTTTTAAGCACAATGACTGGTTTTTCAAAGGTATCCGTCAATCCATAACCTGAACCAGGATTGATTCAAAATATTGAATTGCCCCATTGTTTCTATTCAGTTGTCACATGGTTGATCTATTAAATAGATCTCACATGCCACCTACAAGGAGCTTGTTTGATGTTGGCTCCAGAAGGCTTTCCATCTTCATTGTGAATATGTTTACATATCACTCGAATGTTCTGGAAATACCACAAGGATAATGCGTAGGACTCAAGATATAATCTCTCTTTCCACATTGTGTGAAATAGAGAGTCTTCATTGAAAGTGTCCTAATGAGGTTTATAAATGATCTCGTGGCTCTAGACTCAATTGTGCATATTTGGTTCCTATACCGGAGACTAGGGAGAGGGTCTCCTACTTCAATATCAACAAACTTTCAGAGAAAGTCGATAGATTATGTCGGTTCCCCGTGAGAATGAAACAAATCCTTTTAAGAGGAACTTGAGTAGCTTGGGAAGTTGTAGTGCAGTGCGTCACTGGGTCCACGACGTCTTGTCTTCAATACCGGTGTTACCTTGGTAACCACCAACAGCATATGAATTGAACCCGGTTTCTGCCCTAAGGTTGAATTAGTAAAGGGATATTTCTTTTCACCCTTTTCACATTCAATTCTTTTTCATTCTTGAACCCCTTTAGTGCTTACCGAGACTTCATTACTAGAACCTTGTTGGGTTTATTCCAGTACTAGCTCAGTCTCAGTCCGCACTCTTCCCATAACTCACTTTTCTCCTTTTTTTCATCATACCTAAGGACTCTACACTATCTAGTGGATTGTCCCTGGGTAGATCCCTCCGGTTCTGGCGGATCATGAGAACAAATACCTAACTTTATCATCCTTATATCACCATACATAAAACAAAGTTGGTCGGTCTATTTGGTATTGTTCATCGGCCATTGGAACCAATTGAAAAACCATTTGAAAATCAATCCAGATACTTGTGATATAGTATCAAAGCATTTTGTACCTGAATTGTTTTTGATATTTTTAGAAAAAGAGCTCCCCCTCAACCTGTGCTTCATATGTTTGAAATCGTTTTAGCACACGGAGGCGAGAAGAAGAATTAACTTCTTTGATTACTATTTTCTAAAAGATATCAACATCACTTCCCAGATTAAATCAAGTAGATGAAGCATATTGGGGAAGGATGAGATTTTCAAAATTTTGCTCCCCCTCAATATGTGCATAGATATTTGAAAATGTTTTGCACGTATTAGGAAAAGACTGCACATTGACATAAATTGATCACGTTTCAAATCTTAGTGGTTTCAGATAGATGCTCCCCCTCAACATGTGCATGGAAAATTTGAAATCGTTTGGCACATGTGGGAAGGAGAGCTTGTACATCATCTGATTATGTTTTTCTCTTTACATGAAGGATTGTTGAGTTTCTTATCCATTTTCTCCATAGTGACCTCATCTGATTTCTTAACTTCCTCAGTGCACTCAGCATAACTAGGTTTCTGTCTAGGCTTAAGGATTTCATTGCCATCATAAATTACCTTATGAGCAGTTCTAGCCTTTATAATGACCTCTCGATTTGGTTCCTCAACAAGGGGAATGCTATGCTTATCGCTTAAGACTTTATGCTTAGTGATCATGTGAGCAGTCTGAATGGTATTCCCTTGTATTTACAACTTATTTTCAAGCTTGTTTTTCAAAGTTTTTAGATTGGAAAACTCATTCAAAAGTTTTGATTCCTTAGCATTGAATTCTTGCTTAAGCATTTTAACATTTTCTTGAAGTTCTTGTTTTTGCTTATCAGTTTTAGAAAGCTTTTCTTGTAAGGATTTTAACTCTTACTTTAATACTTCTTTTCTAAAATTACTTTTTCAAATAATTGTACGCATTTGGTTATCCATTTCCTGCTCAAGTGTGGTTAACTCAAACTTAGCACGCTGTTCATAAATAGAAACTTGTTCTTTATAGGCATTCAGTTCAGAGATAACAAAATCGTCAGGGGTACATGCAGTGTATTCATCAAATGCACAGTCATCATTGACTGCAGAAGATGCATTACTTGGTACAACCTCACTTTCACTTTGCTTCACATATTGATCATATAGGACAATATTGTTATTTCCCTCATCATCAATATCTGATTCATAAGTTTCAAGAGATTGTACTTTATTATGCATCTTTTGCTCATCAACTTCATCATATAGTTTTAATACCTCTGAGATGATTGATTCTTTGGATGGACCAGCTTCCTGTGATGATGAGACCTTAGGAGAGACCATTGGGGAAATGCTAGCCATGAAAATTGTTTGTGCAGTAGGTTCATCATCTACGTCAGAGTAGTATGCATCACAGTCAGCGACTTGGAAGGCATTCTGATGATTGTTGCCTAACTCCTAAATTGGCTGTTCATCAACATCATCATCATAAGTTCTGGCATTTCCCTCAGCAAGAAACAGCAATTCCTCTTCATCCAAGACTGCTCCATTATCTTGAGCTTGAACAAGCAACATCTTATCTCTGAAGTATTTTGCATTCTTAGGTCGTTTTGGTGATGTGTAGTTCCTTGCAATATGTCCCTCACATCCGCAGTTGTAGCACTTAATCGGCTTTGCTTGTCCCTGATTTCCATTCCTTCCCCTATTCATATTTGCCACATATCATCTACCAACTCCACCTCTTCCTTGTTCGTACTGCCTTTCTTGAACTGGCTGCACCACAACCTTCCAATCTCTGACGGTAGCTTGATTGTGTGGATTGGATGCTGTTCTGAGGTTGTTGTTGGTATGTGGGAGAGATTTCATGTTTTGACTAATCATGAGAGCCAGTTGATTAATGAAGTTTCCACGCATCAGCATCAGCTTGTTTAAACATTGGATCGGGAATGAGTTTGTGTTTACCATTACCCATGGGTATGACTTGAGATGCTTTGGTGTTAATACCAACATTGGTGTAGAAAGCTGTAGAATCATTTGGTAAGCTTGATTCTCCCTGATTGGTTTTGAACTGATCCAGAATCCTTTTCTCAAACATAGCATGCCTCTCATTCTGAAGAAGAAATGCATACAATTGCTCATAGTTTGTATTCTTCAAACCTTTAGTTAGCTTCACAGAAGTGACAAACTTGTGCCATTCGGGATTCATATTGTTCACAAACTTTGAGTTCAGCTGAATATTTGGCATGGTCATTTTGATGTTCCTCATGTCATTCACAAGCTTATGGAATCTCACATAGTATTCATAGACACTCTCATCTGGTTCTATCTTGAAGTGCTCAAACTCATCATATATTTGTGACTCTCTGTCTTCAACAGTTAATTCAGAACCTGAGAGAAGCATCTTGACATTATCCCATACAGCCTTTGCTTCAGTGTTGTGATTGATAAGCTTGTAGATGTCTTTTGGAAGACCTTGACGTATAATGTTAGAAGCCCTGATATCTGCATCAAATCTCTTTTTCTCCTTATCATTGAGCTCATCATACGTCTTTGGTCTGTCTATTCCATAGATCATTGTTCCATCTGCAGCTATATCAATTAAGTCTCTAGTAGTCTCAATCTGATAAGGTCCTTCATCGATTGACTTAAGAATGTTGAATCCATTTTCTTTTCCCAAACAGTACAATCGGATTCGTTGTACCCATGAGTCATACTCAGTTTTGTCAAGCATAGGTGGACGAGTATCGACCTGCTGCTTGAACGTCCCACTACGGAAGAAACAATTGTAGGAACGATGTTTGCCATGATTACAAGTTCTACGGGATTTTACAATTCTTTGATTAAACCGGGAAATTGATTCTTTCACGGGATTTTACTAAACCAAAAGAACAACCGTAAGAATGTATCACGAAGAAGTAACAAGTCTAAATTGACAAGTAGCTAAACACTCAAATCGCTTAGTAATCAACTCGCTAAACAACCAACTCGCTCAATGGAACAAGTCAATTAATGAATCAACTCGCTAAATAGCCAAGTCGCATTAGTATCAACTCGCAACACAATCAACTAGCTTGATGAAACAATTCGCTAAATAGCCAACTCGCTTTAGCATCAACACGCAACACAATCAACTTGCTTAAAGAAACAAGTCGCTTTACGAATCAACTCGCTTAATAGCAAGTCGCAAACAGACACAACTCGCTTAACCACCAAGTCGCTTAAAAGCTTAACTCGCTAAATAGCCAAGTCGCATATATCAACTCGCATCCAGTAACAAAGCAACTTGCTTTGAAGAACTAAATATCCGAGACTCAACTCGCTTAGTACAAAGTTCAAAAATAACCACTTTATCAATCAAAAACAGCCAAACCACAATGATTTAAGCCTTCCAATTCAAAACATAAACACATAGGATGATCCTAAACACAAAAGTACAAGAAGAATTCAAACTTTAACACTAAAATTTATCCAAATGAATCAAACTCTTCTAAACACTTAATACCCCAAAAACCTTATGAAATCCACCAAAACAAAGAGCATGAAAGATGAGTGATCAAACCATGGCTCTTGATACCATTTGTAAGATATAGGATTTCACAAACACACTAAACCATAAACATGTGGGGCATTCAAGTATGTTTAGAGAGAGAAAGTTCTAGAGAGAGAAAGGGAATAGAGTTGGGAACTATGTGAAACAAAGAAAAATGGTATTGAAGCTCCAACCCTCTACCTTGGGAGGTAGAGGGTATTTATAGTTTCTAACAAACAAACGCCACCTACGGGCTATGGATCAAGCATACAGTGGGTAAAGACCCGTCCGTCCTCCACGGTGTTATATAACAAACTACTTATTAATATAACTATACTACGACTATGAGCTTTCTAAAGAATACATATACTTGAGGTGACCGACTCTTTAATGACTGAATTTTCTAATTCCTAACAGTTGTTTATAAACATGGTGAGTCAATCACAACTATTCAAAAGTTTACTTTTAAACCTAATCCAAATGGATATGGACCGATTCTTGCTGATTACCAACCGAAGTTTTCAAACAGAGCATTCAAACCAAATCCTGAAGTTTACAGTGCAGAACATGGAATTGATGATTCAATCATGACTGTTGTTGAATATAATCGCATGGAGGAATTAGATGCAGATGAAGAGAGTCGGTCAAAAATGGAAAATGTCGTTTATAACAAACCATTTAACTATTCAAAAGCCGTAACTTTTGTCACACAACAAGATACTTCTAACAAACCTTTGTTTATCACACCAGTTTCTTAAGTTAGTCCCCAACACAATGGTGCACAAATTAATGGTCCTTTACCTTCACTTAGTGAAGTTAAAACAAAAGCCGAAAGTTGTCGCGTTATCAAATATTTTGACTGTTGATACAAAATTTGGGCGTTCCTTGCTTGGGGGCTCCAGCTCTCGTACCAATTGAGTCTTGATTCTTGAGACCTACGCACTAAGAGATAGAAAACACCGTTAGGCTTATCGTGGGATTGTCTCCAACGATTATCCTCCGGCGTGAGAGTAAGTAATCGGTTTAGGGTTAAAGGAGAGTTAGGGTTTGTCGATCATCCCTTTAACGAGGGATAGGATTCCCTATATATACACACGGAATCCTTGTTGGTTCCGTGTTCCTCAACCTTCGGCGTATCCCACCTAAGTCGGTTGGGGAAGATTATCTCCATAATTAGGAGATATCTGATATCGTGTTCCATAATTAACACTGGGCTTGGGCCTTCGTGGGCCCAAACACTTATTGGCGTAGCCCAGCTCGTGTTGGGCTTATTAGTATTGGGCTTTGGTCGGGTTCGTGACCTGAATATAGACTATACGTCATCATGTCCCCCCAGTCTAGTATGCGCAGTGACGGACAGCGGGTGCTAGACTAATAGCTGCAGGCATTGAAAAACTACGAAGCGTAGCAAAGAAGCCAAAAAGGTTCCCGCGTTAAAAGATGTACATTGTATCTAGACATGGTAATTAACAAATAGACGCCTCGTAAATCGGGGGAAAGTAACTGCAGCAGCGTCCCATCAAGTGACCTTAGCTACACATTTAGTGATAATGGGATACACGTGTCACTCATCACGTGGATGAGGAAAAGTATATAACCGGCCGCTTTATTTTAACTGTGTTTTTCATAGTGAAAAAACTCAATCCACCATTGTTAAGAAATCTTCCATTTGCAAAAAACAAAAAACTACCTATACCCAAGGTAACCGCGCGTGCGCCTTTGAAAGGAAAATAATACCATGGTCAAACAATTATCTAATTTCACCTCTGACATTACTGAGGGTGAACTTCTAGAGTTCACCTCGAATTATTTTACACCGCTTGACGTGCATCCGGTTGTCCCGGATGCACGAGCATCTATTGCGGATTTCCCCGAAGGGAAAATAGGGGTATAAACACATTTTTTCGAGTTCGCGAATCAACTTGTACCCATATCCCTATTTTTGTACGATGTATTGAATTATAACGAGATGCACCTATCCCAGCTGCACTGCATCGGTGCAGCAAAGATTACCAACTTCGAGGTTAATTGCCGATTACTGGTGATTAACCCGACCATCCACCTATTCCGTGCGTTCTACCACACAACGTGGTCGCACGGGTGGGTCTCATTTGCTAAACACCCTGGCGCCTCCAGTGTTATACAGAAAAACTGGACGCGCTCAGGAACTGGAGAGAAACTTTCTTTTGGGTAGACGACGTGTGCTTCCCACCGCGGTTTGATTTTTATAACCAGGGGACATTGCCGAAGGAAAAGCGCCCCCTGCCTGGATCATATGTCGTGGAGGATGCGGAATTGATAAACGCCAACCGCATCCCCATTAATTCCTATCCTGAGTAATATTTGGTATGTATGGGCATTAGCCGCAATTACTTTGGTATGCCGGATGAGAAGCCAATCTTCTTAGGCGCTGATGGCCAGGGTGGGTGCTCGTTCCTCCGCACTCCCTTGTTTAATTAATGTAATAGCTTGTTTCCTTTTTTCGCATTACGTAACCTGTGTACCTGTTGTTTCCTTGTTGCACAGAGATGGATTTGTTCACAGTTGTTCAACTAGCGGAGCCAATTCAGATGAAAATAGGGACGCGACCATTGAAAGAAGGAGAAGAGCCAATACTGGATGTCACCGCAGGGCGTACCCTGGAGATGAATTTAGGAGAGACATGGACCAGCTCTTCGGTCGCAGTGGAAGCGACGCCACTGCAAAGCGTGCCAAGCCCCCGAGTGCCATCCCCCGTAGCGCCCACCACCGTAGCATGCGCGACCTATGGAAGAAGAAGAAGAAGAGCAAGAATCCGGACTAAAGCGCAAAAGATCGCACGGAGAGGATGGCATGAGCTCATCAAGGAAAAAGCGCCAGATGGTCTTTACTGTGGAGTCATCCACCAGTGATGCGGCATCATCGCACCCCTCTGCTAATATATCTGGCCCACAATAAGTAATGTCGTCCATAAATTTTTTTTTTCGCGCGCCAACTGTTTATATAAGAAACTGACAATTCTCTGTCTGTGTATGCAGGTTTAAACAGGGTGCGGAGTCGCCCCATGATAGTCTTGCGCAGTCTGAGTTTTCTGAGCCACACAGCCAAAAAGGTGAAGATGTGTCTGCTGGGGATGCTCCAATGGAACAACTGGTTGAAGAGTTGGTGCAGGTGTCTGCTCATCAAGCTTCGCTGGTTGAGAAGCTAAAGGCCCAAATTTCTGGTGAAAGCAGCCAAGGCGCTCAAAAGGATCAGAAGATTGCATTCTTTGGAGGCGCAGTTGGCCAGTGCCAAGGCTGAGGCAAAAGCGGCAAGTGCGTATTCGGGGAAGCTTGCAGGAGAGAAAAGGGCATTACTCTCCCAAATAAACCAGGAGCGTGCTGAGGCAGTAAAGTACAGGGCGTCGTGTAACTAGGCCTTTAAATATCTGGAACAGGGTAAGGGAGAGTTGACTTCTTAGATGGAGAGTTTTGGCGCTAATGTGCGCAGTGCTTTGGAGGTGTAGGAGATGAAGCTGCGCAAGCTTAGTATGGAGTATGATGAGGAATTATATCCTCATCTTATGTCTGTCATTGCTGAGCGCAGGTGGCTCATCAGCCATGGCCTGCGCCTTGCTGCTCTGAGCACCCTTGAGTCCAAGGAAGTAGTGGATGCATTCGGTGGGGTAGTCCAATGCGCCTTGGCAAGAGGGAAGTCAGAGGTTGTGGAGGCGCTGCAAGAAGGTGGCTTCTTTGAAGGTATCTACTGAAAAGGTACCTGGTTATGATGCGCAGTCTTATGATAACCTGGTTGCTGCTATGGAAAGGATAAAGTCTGTGGAGCTTCCCAGGATTTACGAGTTAGAGCGCGACCAGGATTATCCTATAGGGGTTATTATGTAGGGGTTGACCTTAGCTCGACATTGTGGTGGGGATGCGATTGCGCAATTGGACCACTTTCTTAAACCCGATGTTTCTCAACTCCACGTGCCTGTACTTGCTCGTCCCAAGGATATCTTGAATCCCTTTTCTTTGGAGAAGGAAGTGCCCTTGAAGCAAGTTTTGGAAGCGCATGCTACAAGACTTGCTAAGAAGGAAGGGATTAAGGGTAAGGATGTCTTGTGCGGCCTTGGCGCAGCGCATCTCCCCAGGTCTGATGGGATACCTGTTAGCGTTCCCACTGTATCTCGTCAAGATTCTGACTTGTTGAAGAGTTTAAGTGAGGTTAAAGATGCAGCAAACCGCGTAGGTAGCTCATCTCTTGAGCGGTGTAATAGTTGGTAGGTCGTACCTTGTAAAGTATACGTCCTTTTGTAATAACTTGTCGTTATCAATAAAAATCTCCTTTTGCTAAATGCGTGTTGATATTATTGTAACTTGTAAAGTGTATACTTATCTGTTTGTCTTTTGCGTATAAGACATGTTCTAAGGGTCAAAGTTGTACGCAAGTGCGAATAATATAAGAAATTGATGAGTGTGTAAATACTCATCATTTTTGGTCAAATCTGAACTACAAAACAATTAAAAACGCTCAGAAATGCATCAAAATACTGAAAATATCCCAAATTTACATTTTATATGTTTCAGATGCAAAATGTTTAAAATCAGATGAAAAACGAGCAAAGTTTGCATAATTGACAGTTTCAGTCCCTCAACTTTCAAAACTTGTCAAATTTAGTCCCTAGGCTCTTATTTCAAAAGAAAAGTCACCAAAGGTCCTTTTGGAATCATAAATTGTCATAATTAATCCTTTGGTGAAAAGTTCCAAAAGTTTTGAGAAATTACAGTTTTGGTCCCTTGAGTTTCATAATTTGCAGAAATAATCCTTTGATTATTGGATAATGTCAAGAATGGTCCTTGTTTACTTATATCCCAAATCCAAGCCGGACCCTTTAATATCCAAACCCAATCCAAACTTAAGCCCCAAGCCCAAAACATTACCCAATCCAACCCGGTTTAAAAACCAAACCCGCCCACATTTAAAATAATTAAAAACGCCTCACGGGTTTCCCTTTTCCCTCTCCCCCTCATCATCACCTACGCCTGCAACATCTTCCCACACTCCATCATCATCACCTTATTCCTACCCTCCAAACACCCCAAGCCAAGAAACATTAAATGCTTTCTTCAACCTAACCCTCTCCCCCCCCCCCCCCCCCCCCCCCCCCCCCCCCCCCCCCCCCCCAGCTGTTAAAACCATTTTGGCGCCAAAAATCTCATCAATGGCCAAAAATGACTCAAGTGATCCAATGGCCCCAAATGCAAGTGGGAAATGCTCAGAAAGGAGAGAGAAGACCTTTTGATGTATAAATAAGAGAAGAGAAGCAAGAGAGTAGAGTAGTCTTTAGTTTTAAAATTTCATATATGTCGTTTTTAATTTCAATGTTTTAGTTTAAGTTTAAAGCTGTAATATTCTGTTCCTATGTACTCAACTTAAGTTGTTTTATCATTATAATCCATTTTCAAGTATCAATTCAAGGTTATAACAACATTTCATGTTTTTATGTTCACTGTTGAACTACACCGCCAAGAAGGTGTTTGATTCCGGTTTCTATTGGCCCACAATTTACAAAGATGCCCATGACCTCGTCAAATCTTGCGACTCTTGCCAACGTCATAGTAACATCTCTAAAAGAGATGAAATGCCTCAAAATGCCATTCAAGTGTGCGAGATCTTTGGCGTATGGGGCATTGACTTTATGGGGTCGTTCTGTCTTCTCGAGGGAACAAGTATATACTGTGATCGATTACTTGTCTAAATGGGTGGAGGCGAAAGCGCTACCTACCAACGACGCCCGAGTAGTGGTGAAGTTTTTAAAGTCTCTCTTTGCCCGTTTTGGAACTCCTCGTGCCATCATTAGTGATCGCGGTACACACTTTTGCAATGACCAATTCGCAAAAGTGATGCTTAAGTACGGTGTCTGTAACACCCCAACCCGATAAGGGTAGAAGTATCACAGTATGGTGTCATATCAGAACATACATAATGAACATAAATCAAACATCGGAAGCCTTATAATAAATCTCAAGAGAATTCAAGTCAACAAGACTTATCAATACATAAATACAAAAGGAAAGCTCCGAAATGGAAATATGATAACAAAATCAAATGAAATCTAAGATGACTAAGCATGGTCTCTATATCAGCTCATCTCTCAACCCCAAACAATCCCCAGCTCCTAGCTTATGTACTGCCGCAGAGGAAAGAAATGCGGTGAGCTTAAAAAGCCCAGTGAACAGATATAACGATACAATAATAATAATACTGAACTGAGAACAAAGTAAGGGAAGTCAGTCAATAAATCTGGTATATCAAAGGAACAGAGTAGGGTAAATGAAACATAGGAAAAGGGGTCAGTTATCCACCACGAGCCAACAAAACTGAAACATATTGGATTTCATAAACACATCACATAACAATATATGGTTCGAATTATGTAGAGTTTAGAGAGAGAAAGTGGGAACCTTTCTAGAGAGAGAAAGTGAAAGAAAACTTAGAAGGTTAGACTAAGATGAATGAAAGGTCCAACCCTCTACCTTGGGAGGTAGAGGGTATTTATAGTTACAAACTAAACGTCCTCCTTCGGACTGTGGATCAGGCATACAGTGGGTAAAGACCCGTCCTTCCTCCACGGTGTTACTCTAAACTAAATAACTAACTAATAAAACAGTAAATAACGATATGTCTACGAGCTAACTTATGCTAGATTATATTTGGGGTGACCGCTACTTCACTATGGAATTTTCTAATTCCTAACAATCTCCCCCTAAGGGAGGTCACCCCATGTTTTACATTTTGAATCCTAGCATTCAATTTAATCTTCAGTCTTGAGCTCGTAGACTTGAATTCTTCAACTTCTGCATCTTTGTGCTTTAGCAGTGACTCTTCATAGTCCGAGTGGTTTGTACTTTCAGTGGAGGCCTTTAACTGATCCACATCTTTGATGATCTTTGAGCTTTCATTGAGATCATCACCACGAAAATCTCTGGATCACCTTTTATTGTGTTGCCATCATGTGAAGTTGTGACTTTTGGACCGACATGCTCACACTTTTGAATCATGACATCTTACCATCAGAGTAGCGGAAGCTTTCTTGGTTCAAGATATTTGCAGGCAGCGCATCGGGAACATAGTATAAAAATATCGAGCCAGGTTATGTAGATATGCACAGGTCATGATTTCTTCAATTAAGTGTGGATCTTTGTGAGCATGCGGCTTTGGATTGACCCTCAATTACGATCAGGCAACCGTCCAAATGTACCTGCAAACAACAATTAGCAATAAAACACACGAAAGTGTCTTTGATCACTTTCTTTGAATTGAGGTACACGGCCCACGGTTCCCGTTGATCAGTACAAGTCGCTGTGATCGGTAGGATTCCTAAGAATCTCCTTGACGGGTTTCGCATGTTTCTAGCCGTTCTCAAACCGGAGCGTCTCAAAGAAGACAACACGGAGTGAGTGAACGGCGAATTGAGATTCATTGATTGATGAAAAATTGATTTGAAAACAATCGCGTATTGCTTAGAAGAAAGAGTTTCGCAATACGACGAAGGTTTTATGAGAAAGATCAATTTTCAATCAAAATACTTTTGTATTTAAAAGAGTACACATTCGACGTGCTAGAGAAAAGAAGATTTGCACATCGAGCGGTTTTTCCAAAAGTATTTTTTCAATCAGAGATACTTTTGAATTTGAAAACATAAGTACACATTCGACGTGCTAGAGAAAAGAAAAGATTTGCACATCGAACGGTTTTCCAAAAGCATCCGTCAATCCATTTCCTGGACCAAGGTTGATTCACGAGTGAATCGCCCCATCGTTTCTATCCAGTTGTCACATGGTTGATCTATAGAATAGATCTCACATGCCACCTACCAGGAGCTTGTTTGATGTTGGCTCCAGAAGGCTTTCCATCTTCATTGTGAATATGTATGCATATCACTCAGATGTTCTGGCAATACCACAAGGATAATCCGTAGGACTCTAAATATATACTTACTTTCCACATTGTGTGAAACAGCAAGTCTTCATTAATTTTGTGTCCTAATGAGATATTGTGGATGATCTCTTGGCTCTAGACTCAATCGTGCATATTTGGTTCCTATGCCGGAGACTAGGGAGAGGGTCTCCTTCTTCAATATCAACAATCTCTAAGAGAAAGTCGATAGATAATGTCGGTTCCCCGTGAGAATGAAACAAGCCCTTTTAAGAGGAACTTGAGTAGCTTGGGAAGTTAGGTGCGTCACTGGGTCCATGACGTCTTGTCTTCAATACCGGCGTTACCTTAGTAACCACCAGTAGCATATGTATTGAACCCGGTTTCTGCCCTAAGGTTGAATTGATGGAGGACTATTTCTTTTCACCCTTTTCACATCCATTCTTTTTCATTCTTCAACTCTTTCACTGCTTACCGAGACTTCATTACTAGAACCTTGTTGGGTTTATTCCAGTACTAGCTCTGTCTCATTCCGCACTCTTCCCATATTCTCATTTTCTCCTTTTTTCAATATTCCTAAGGACTCTACACTATCTAGTGGATTGTCCTTGGGAAGATCCCTCCGGTTCTGGCGGATCGTGGGAACTAATACCTAACCTAACCATCCTTATAACTCCATGCAAAAATAAATTGGTCGGTCTTTAGGTATTGTTCTTTCCTTCATGAAACCAATTGAAAAATCATTTGGAAAAACAATCAAGGTACTTGTGATACGAGATCAAAGCTTTTTGTACCTTAATAGTTTTGATCATTTTAGAAATGCTCCCCCTCAACATGTGCATATGATTTAAAATTGTTTGGCACATGGAGGCAAGAGTTCTTTGAAATAATTTCTTTGAAATAATTTCTTGATCAC
The DNA here is from genome assembly GCA_910596185.1 of Chrysanthemum makinoi. Taxonomy (NCBI): domain Eukaryota; kingdom Viridiplantae; phylum Streptophyta; class Magnoliopsida; order Asterales; family Asteraceae; genus Chrysanthemum; species Chrysanthemum makinoi. Next base: position 20,885,269 of record OU343218.1, on the reverse strand, counting down.
AATTTCCTACGAAAAAGCCATTTGATTTTCTTGGTAAAATTCTCCCCCTCAATATGTGCATAGGATATTTGAAATCATTTTATCACATAGAGGCAAGAGTTCTTTTGAAGCACATCCACGATCACAAAATCCATTAATAAAACCATTTTAAAACTCAATCAAGGTACTCTATGTTAAAACATAAAAGCTTTTGTACCTCGATAGTTTTATTTTCCATTAAAATGCTCCCCCTCAATATGTGCTTCAAGATTCGAAAGCGTTTAGCACATATGAGAGAGCACTGCACAATTAAGTCAAAAACGATCACCTTTTATCAAATTTCATTATTAAATCACAAATTCTCCCCGATCAAAAATATCAAACCCTTTGAGATTTTGGATCCCAAGTGATTTATTAAGGTTTAGAAAACATGGGAGAATATGTGGCCTGGTTTAAATACTCATCATGTTTTTGGATAAATCCTCCTCCTCAACATGTGCATTGTGTATGAAATCGTTTGGCACATGGAGGCAGGAGTGCCTTTGAAGGACTAAAACCAATTCCATTTAAACAGATTTGAGATTTAAATCACGATCTCTAACCCGATCAAAATTTCAAACCTTTTGAGATTTGTGATCCCAATTGATTTAAATCATTTAAAAGATTTTGGGGAAAGACGTGGCAAGATTTAATTTTGAAAAATGACAGATAAGGACCATTTTAAGACATTAAAGATTGTTAGTATCAGGTATGATTGTTTTTAAGAGATCTTTTAAGTAAAACAAAACATTTTCACAATCAAACAAGAACAGAAAAAATTTCATTTTGAAAGACCTTGATTCTAAAGAAAAAATCATACCATGACATAACATTAAATCTTTAGATCACCACTTATTAACGTACAAAGCGGAACTTTTGTGAAGAAATATCGTTTGAAAATATTTTATTTTAAATCACTCTCCCCCTCAATCCATGACAAAAGTCAATAATTGAGTGACTTAGGTTTTGATAAAATGAAGTCCGGTGATTTTCAAAAATTAGTCCAATATATTTTCAAAACAATATTTTCCATTTTCAACAAATTTATCAAGTTTGTTTTAAGAAAAATGGTATCATCCACTACTTTTTCTGCACAAGATACGTTAGGTGGTTGAGAAGCTTATGTTGTTGCGGTAGGGCTTGGAAGAAAAACCGTCTGCTGATGCGGTGAGACTTCTTCTTACGTTGCATTTTGAATGCCAACTGAGGTCAAATTAAGCTCCGTTTCTTCAATCACTTAGAAGAAAACCATCTGCGGATGCAGTAAGACCTCTTACGTTGCATTTATGCCAACTCTCCATAGAAGTCAATTAAGCTCCGTTTCTTCATTTGTCAACCCAAGATATAGTTACCCTTTCCTTTCGGCATCCAATCATCTTCATTTGTGGGATCGGGATCGGGAACATTCTTATATACCAATATACCTGCATATGTTAGTGAACACACATACAAATATATGGTGGTCGACATCACCCAAACAACAATCGACTAATAAAAGTCAATCCAACATATCAATCGATCATATAAATGTATGGGAATAATGTGTTCATCAAACACTAATCATCTAATCCTAGCAATCATATCCTAGGCACCTAGTCCTTCAACATAGGTTAACATCATTTTTAATTAAGCATATTAGGATAATTTAAGAAAGCCCGTTAGATGATGTAGATTTGAAAAAATTCTTCCCTCAATCAATGACTCTTTTTCTAAAAGATTTAAAAGCGCTGAAGTCATTGATTGAGATTTCAAATATACTGAAAACTCGATCGATTGATTTTTCAAGCAACTCATTTTCCACCATTTTGAAATACAACAAATATTTTTCGGAAGAATTTTAGACGGAAAAACATTTGTGTAGGAACAACAGTCCTTCGACATACTTTCCTCAAATTTGTTTTAGGATAAGTGCGATATTTTGAAAATATGTTTAGTGCACTTTCCTTTCTTGAAAACGGGTTGCTATCTGAAATAATAACAAGCCATCATATTGAAGCCGGGTTCTGATCCGAAATAAGCTGTAAGCCATTTTTTGAAGTCGGGTTACATCGAAATAACTGTAAGCCAATTTTTGAGACATGTTTAGAAAGGAATATTTACACCTTCTGCTCGAACTTCATCTAAAGTCCCGTGCCATTATTGAATGACATTTCTAAGACCGTAGATGTTATCGATACCAGAAGACATGTCTTGAGAAAACAATATTTTTGGTATTTTTCAATTTTTCTGATTTTTATGGGCTTTTGTTGATTTTATATTTTTCAATTTGGTTTTTGATAAATATTTACAGATATAGAGAAATAGTTTAAGAGGATGATGATACAAGTACCGCAATAAGGAAATCGTTCACACTTAGTAGAAGATAGAAGTCATCATCTCTTAAACTTTCACCACCAAAGCATTCGAGGCTCTTGAATCGTCGAAAGAACTTGAGCCTTCAACAAGTGAATCTTTGGTAGCTTCCCCTAAAACCGACAAACTGAGTATAAAGACCATTTTCCAAGAAGTAGAAATGAATGAAGCAGTCTCATTGAATGAAGCTCTGCAGCCCGAAGAACACGAGAACACCAAAGTAACAAGTTGAAACATAGATCGTATCAATGGTTATCAAATCCGGAATAACTGATGAACTACGATCACATGAACCTGTTGTGCATCTCCGATGTACACATTACTCTTCGAGATTGACCAGTTGTCAATTCAGGGGAACTAAACATCAACATCTTCATATTTCCAAATGCATTCCAATTATCTTACATATAACCAATTAGCCCATGAGGTACACATGTACCCAACAAGAGTAGAGACGATGACATTCAAGTAACATGTTGAGTCATGATCATCTCTGAGATGTCAACTCGAATAACTGATTAAACCCCGATCAGGTGAACATGTTGTGAGTTCTAGATGTACCCATATCTCTCCCCATGATGGTTGTGATCTTATCGGAATCAACATAATAATGTGTACATGAAGGAATAATCGGAAGCACTTTACCATTATTCATATCGAAGATGTCGATAAGCAATATCATCTCACGAACCAAATATTCTTCTCATATTTCCTTCTACTGAGGGTTGAGTTAACACATACCAAAAGTATCCAGAGACCACTTCCTCCCAAATGGTTGGAATAATACATCAAAGGTTATGAGTAAACACTGAGTTTCTCTATGGTTATGACAATTGTCTTTCCTGGGATTACTTCAACAGAAAAGAAGTATTAGGTTCATCACGTGTACTCGTTGTGTGTTTAGATGTATGTCTCCTTCCCCTTGATACATCGAGAATCGGCAACACATTATACATACCAAATATTCTTGAAATAGAGAAGAACAGAAAATTAGCTCAAATGAATCTTGTGAGAATCAACTGCTATAGAAACTCTCTCTGACTATCTTTATCAACCCATTCGTAGACAATTTGAAGTGACCACCGATGAAGAAAACCGATGTACCAAACTTGAAACCGAAGTAGAATTCCCGCATTTGCATCTTAAGCTTGCACTAATGTTGGAAGAACGGTGTCGAGAATTTATGCTTCAAGCAAATCTCCAAGTACTCAATACTCAACCAAAGTATGAGACATTAACACCTCTTGCGATTATCCACAACGACATAGCGTGTGTCAGTAAAACAACGTAACTCCTTAAAGTGATAGTTAACCAGGTCTTCAACCATCCACCCGACTGCTGGTAACTAGATAAACCAAGTCTTCAACTTAAATTCAATTACGAGCAAGTTATCATTGAAAGTCATGCATCCAACCATCCCCGACTTCAAGATAAAATAAAAAGCGCCTTTGTGAAGGTCAACTTCAATCTCAAATAAGTGATAAAAGATTAACTCCAAAGTAATCAACTTATGCCAAATACCCAACACGTGAATAAACATACAATCGGATGTACATTCACCCATTGAATGAACCGGAACAAATGATGCCTCAACATCAATGCATTCTTCCTAAAAGTATACATGTAGTGACTGATCTGGAAGATTCACCAATAATGTCTTTGAGCGGATGAGGTAGTCATTTTTCTTAATGTTCATGTGGTTGATTTATAGCGTGCACAATGAGAGGAACAATAATCCGTGATGATTTGGCGAAGGAATACCAAAGAGCGGATCATTATTCATGAGTGCAACTGCAATATTATGATAGTCATTATCAACACCTTGAGGAATAACTGGAGATTAGGCTTCTTGAGTAGTCTAAGAAGTACTTCTTGGATGATCAACATTCGCTAGCGGTTGGAAATACTCATCAAACATATCTGTGAAAAACAATGAATCCCAGTTATCCTTAGTAATTGAAACATTAGGCGTTGGAGGAGAGTCATCAAACATTAAGTCGTATAACCATTATTCAAACATCCATCATCATTTAGTATATTCACTCTTCTCATAAATCCCATTTATCCTTAGTGAGTGAGAGTCATCAAACTTTAAGTCGTATAATCCATTATTCAAACATCGATCATCATTTAGTATATTCACTCTTCTCCCCCTCAAAAATTGCATCCGAAGTTGCCATTTTTGATTTAGAAAGTGAATAAGAATATACATTAATGAATGTAGATCCACTTGATGACTGAATGAGCATGGGAGAAACATGAAGCTTGTTGATGAAGAATGTCGATGAGAATGGTCATAAACATGAAGATTTCTCTTTTTACGAAGATAAAGCGCCTGAAGCGTACACTTTTCTTTTCTTTGAGGCGGGGCACGAAGTGTTATCTGCGACGCCATAATGATGAAGTATGCGAGGCTGGCGAAGTGAGCAGGCGTCATATCGAAAGAATATCAAGATCGAGTTACTTGAACCCGTGAGTTATGAGATATCAATCCTTGTGTTATCCATACTTTAAACCAGTCCATGTATTGAAGGATCGAAGTATCTGCAGCGAGTAAGGTCTACGCACTAACATTACAAGCTTGATTGCATATATATTGGTTAGTGACATTAGTATCCAAACCCTTTGAGGTTTCACGGTCAACCTTGATTTTGTCATCAGAGAACAGCTTTCTGGTAGGAATCCACCTAAGTCCAGCATCCTTAAACATTCTACCAGGCGGTATCCACTTATGGCAAGGTCTAGGATTGTTAGGCTTCTTATGCACAGTGGAAGACTTATCCTTATTCCTAGTTTCCAAAGATTTAGCAGTTGGTATCCATCTAGGAGAAGTTTTGGTTTGTTTTGCTTCCCAACATGTTGGACCTTAGTCGCATAAGTAGTCTTAGGGGATTGTACCTTAGCATGTGAATTAGGAAAATGTTTCTTTTGTGGAAAAGACTCGGAATTTCTAGTTTTGTTTTCTACATGCTTAGCATTCTTATGCACGTAACTACTCTTAGATGTACGCCAATCCCTAGTCTTTTGAGTGTTTCTAGGTAGTGGTTTACAACTACTAGCAGTGCTTTGAAATCTCGTAGAATTCATCACCCTAGGTTTTGCACCTAAAATTCCGTCTTTTCGAATCTGTGCCTTTTTCCTAGCTTTTTCTAGATAATAGTTCTTCCACAAGTCATTCATATCATATGAATTCGGGTTTTAATGCATGGTTTTGACACTTTGTTTTGAACTAATCCTAGACGTGCTGGGAGTAGAAGTGGCTACGTGTTGAGGGTTAACGGAGCTAGAAGCCTTATTCTTAGATAACTTAGGTGAAGTGACTGGTTTTGACAAAACTTGTTTCTCATCAACTTGGGAGGCAAACCGTGTTTTTGAAAATTTTGGTCTTTCGGATATAAGCGCAGTAGGCTGCCTAACAATGGACCGGTTTCTAATGGGATGAGAAACTGGTTTCCCCAAGGTTGATGGTTTTGTAAACTTAGTATTCACACTTTTCCCTACAGTTTTCCTAAGCTCATTTTTTAAGGCAACAATAGCGAAACTCTTTTCTTGAAGTTGAGCTTTGAAATCATCAGTTTTTGCTATCAAAGAGTTTGTTTGTTCTATTGATTTAGTTCTAGCATAATTGTGAGTCACTTAGTTCTAAATGATGCTTTCTCAAAGACTCATTTTCCTTTAGTAATTTAGCCACATAAATTGACAGTTCATTATTTCTTGTTATAATAGCATCAATGTCTTGTGTATTCATGACTAAATTACTTTTCTCATTCAAGACAGAAATATGTTTCTTTAGATTGTAAATGGTTGACTCTTTGTCTTGAAGCTGAGCTTTCAAAGTGTTAATTTCAAAAGTTCACGGAATTCAGGAAGTTCCGGTTGTTTACATGGTTTGTTAAGTTGAAAACTTTCTTCTTTACTCTGAATCGCGATTTCAAGAGAAATGCAATGCTTTTCAAGATTTGAGAATTTGTTTGAAAGTTCATCAAAAGCCTTCTTATCAACTATATCTTTTGTTTTGAAACACTTAATCTCGACTTCGGCCTGATATGAACATTTATGAAAGTTATGTTCACATCATGATCGGTTTGTTTAAGTACTTTAGCGGATGCACTATGTTGAACGATGGGTACCTCATTACATGACTCTGTTCAATTTCTGGTCGATATCTGCATCCATCATGTGTAACAAGAGTCACTGAACCATTTGGCTGTTTCAAGCGTATCTGTCTCTGAGCCTCTGTATTCAGTGTCAACTGATCCAACATCTGGTGCCATACCGGTCTCAACACAACAATTTATTGATTGTACCAGAGATACATTCGCCTTTCTGATTACAACATCCACTTCTTGTGAGGCAGTCAGCGAGAAGCTGGTTACATCATTCTTTGTTGTTTCGATATTCGCATTCACAACACCCGACCTTTCTGATACATTTCCCAACTTATCACAAATAACTCTCAACAGTACCCGACTCTCATCTACTTTTGCATCTTTCTGAGTAACTTCCTCAATATACTTCTCCACATTATCCATGAGATGGATAAGTGTCTCGTGAACACGCTAATGTCCATTCGGTGTCTCTTGAAGGACATTTCAGTCATGTCTTGATCATAATCAGATGTGAATTCCCTTCTAACGAATGACTGAAAGTGTTTCTAGATCACTTGAAGTGCAGTGCTGGAACTATCCTTATGAACCTTCTCTTTGTCAAGTTGTAGCTCCAATTGCTCTAGGTTTAACAGTAGAGTTCCTGTTAATGTGGAAAAATCCTGACGAAAGAGGGCAATGCATGTTCGTTCCATTGATGTGGGTAGAAGTAACATGAGGTGAGAGTGAAGTTGTTGATAAGGTTCAATCCTGCTTTCCTTTTGCATGGCATTCGTAGCATTGACTGGTGCATTTGTCTTTTCAGTCGAACCGGAGATATCATATCCTCATTGATTGATTCAATCATCTTTAATCGTTCAGGTGTAGCATGATCATTGTTGTCCACATCATCATACAATTTAAGCACTTCGAAATCACTGGGTAGAATAAGACATGATGTGGTAGTATGCACGGGATTTTACAAGTCTATGATTTAAACAGAGAAATAGAATCTTTCGCGGGATTTTACTAAAATCAAGACCAAACCGTTAAGCAATGACCAATGGAACGTGTTAAGATGATTGATGGATTGTCAAAATGATAGACAATTGTGTGTTAGGACATATAAATGTTTGTAGGGTTAGCAGAGATGTTGTTTGGTTGAGATTTGGATTAGTTTATGCACGATTTTCCTGAGAAATTTAGGTCTAAAACATAAAACCTCAATAACTTCGTTCGAGGCGGATTTAGCCCTCGAATGTTTACCCGAATGAACTTTAGTTAATTCGGCGTGACATTCTCCTCGTTCTCACGGTCGTTTTGATGGGTAGAACGCTGAAAGCGGAGTTACGGATCAAAAGTTATAGCCGTTTGAAGTTTTGTCGGGAAAAGTCAACAAGTCGCTAAGAATTCTTGAACCAAGTCGCTAGGACCCAAGTCGCTAAGATAATGCACCAAGTCGCTAGAAATTAATGAACTAAGTCGCTAACCCTTAATTCGCTACACCCCTAAGTCGCTAGAGTCCCAAGTCGCTATGAGAAAAGCAAGTTAAGCTAAGTAGTAACTCGCTACTGACCAAGTCGCTAACCAAATTTTTGCAGCAATTCGCTACACAAGTCGCTAGAGACACAAGTCGCTAAAGAGCAACTAAACTCTTGACCAAGTCGCTACCTCAAGTCGCTACCCGTAGTGGAGAATCCACTACTTGTACTTTAACTCGCTAGATCTAACTCGCTAGCTCCAACAATGTAAGTCGCTACAAAAATGTGAAGCAAGTAGCTACCAAGAAAATATTCCGTGAACTAAGTCGCTAGCTTGAAAAAACCATATAAACCTCCCTTTTCAATCCAAAAACAACCCAACCACGATGATTCAAGCCTTCCAAATCACAACCTAAACACTTATGATGATCCTAAACACAAAAGTACAATCAAAATCCAAACTTTAACACAAGAAATCAACCAAATGATGCAAAAACCACTAAACTTTCTCAAACTCAAAAACCACCTAAAAACCACTAGAAATCCAAAGATATGTAGAGATGATCTAACCATGGCTCTTGATACCAATTGAAACATATTGGATTTCATAAACACATCACATAACAATATATGGTTCGAATTATGTAGAGTTTAGAGAGAGAAAGTGGGAACCTTTCTAGAGAGAGAAAGTGAAAGAAAACTTAGAAGGTTAGATTAAGATGAATGAAAGGTCCAACCCTCTACCTTGGGAGGTAGAGGGTATTTATAGTTACAAACTAAACGTCCTCCTTGGACTGTGGATCAGGCATACAGTGGGTAAAGGCCCGTCCTTCCTCCACGGTGTTACTCTAAACTAAATAACTAACTAATAAAACAGTAAATAACGATATGTCTACGAGCTAACTTATGCTAGATTATATTTGGGGTGACCGCTACTTCACTATGGAATTTTCTAATTCCTAACAAAAACAAATCAAATCAAATCATATATCCATAGTAGCCTGTAGTAACCAATAGTAACCATAAGATATAATGACATGGGTGATCGGCTCCCAGTTGTGAAGGCAGCGTATTGCACACGACATCATTCACCGGACAAATCATAACATATCGGATATGAACAAATCTAGGATGCATCCATACGCCCCTGTGAGACCCGGATAGTGGCCATACAATATATCGACTCATAATCGATACGAAGGGACGGATTGTGTAACATCACTGCGTACACACTAGAGTCATGCCATTGGTGCATCAATGACCGCGGACATGGAACCCCCATGTCTAGTGATAGCTCGGGTCTCAAACTGACAGGTCAAGGCAAGGTCATATCAAAAGGATTCATATCAAAGGTTCATATCAAAGTCCATAGCAAAAGTTCATAATCAAAGTGCATATCAAAGGTTCATAATCAAAAGGTTCATATAAGTGGTTCACATTAAACAGTTCACATAGGAGATTCAATCAAAGGGAGCATAGCAGAGTTATAGGGAAGCCCTAATAAGAAGGCTCAGAGTAAAATATAACGGTTCAAAGCTAATAATCGAAAGATGTAAACGAATCATGAGAAACCCCTACTGAAAAGGGATAGAATATCTGTACCTTATTTGAAGCAGATCAACAATAAAGCAAAACCAAGAAATGAGATCAACCCCGTCGCCCGGAACCTATGTGAATTAGACAACGCTCCATAAGAATCAAATTACTCGTTTTTAGACGGCTTTCCGTTTTTAGCAGGTTTCCACTTTTAGTAATCTTTCCACTTTAAGTAACTTCCTATTTTTAGCTTTAGGGTTCATATTATTATTTAGTCAACTTATTATAATTTAGGGTCTAAAGTGTAATTTATCAAAGTTTAAGGTTTATTGCGACAAGTACTAAATATAAGAAAACTCTTTAATATTATTATTATAGTCTAAGGTGTAAAATGTTAATTTATAGAAGATCAAGGTTTGCATGTGACAAACTATTAAAGGTGAAGGTTGAAAATGAAAATATCAATTAAATTACATGTATTCATAGTAATCCACGTCAATTAGTAGCCATTGTTTCTTATATGTTGACATGCTATCTTCGAGCTTGCTCGCGGTTTTTATTATGCATATCCACGACTAAGTAAACGTACCACATGACTAACTCCCGACTCATCTTCCCGACGCCCCATCAAAAATGTAAAATGGCCCACCCATTTGCCCCGCGATCACCCTCGAAGTTACCCCCATAAGACCAAGTATAACTCTTTTCTTCAAACGAACCATATCCGACTCTTTATCCCTTGTCTTACCCATTACTTGCGAGACCAAACCAACCAAGGCAACATGTTTTAACGACTCCGAAATGGTTAACCCTTCGACCCATAACTAACTGTTGAACTAATTCTGGTTTGACATAGAAACATACACGCATGGTCCTTAAAAATATACTTACGATACACATGATTCTTATAGGCCAAACATATTTCTTTTTCCATTTCATGTTCCTAATCATGCATGGTTTCACAAGGTCATGAATTAGGTCGACATATGTAGGTTTATAGGTGATGAATATTATCATTCCATGAGACATCTCTTAATATTTACTATTGTTCATGAAGCATAAAACCAGGTTTATCATAGCTTAGTTAAATCGTTAATGTTACATGGTTATATGAATAAATCTCATGCGTATGGTGTTTTACAATAGATTCAGGAGACCAGTTTTATATACATATCTCGTCATATATATTGTGTGATTTGTTATTTTATGTAGCAACCCATTAGATATGCCTAGGCCTCTTTAACATCTTAAGTACCATGTTATAAGAATGAAAAAGAAAATATGCGTAGGGTGTTTTATACCCACGACCAGATTCATGACGGAAGAAGCTAGACGAGACGAAGGTTAAAATTGGTTACCTTTGTAGCGTGAACAAGAAGGAGGACAATGGACAAAAACGAAGCAAATAAAACCCCTTGTGCCCTTATGAACCACGACAACAACAATATCCACCAAATGACAAAAACAAATGGACCTTCAAATCAATACTCTATGATATCAGTAGCCAAAGAACTCCGTGTAATCTTCCTTGGATTGCTAGCTCCTTGTGTCGACAGAAAAAGGAAGTGGATTGCCGTCACTTTCTTGGAGGAGTCTAGGGTTTCTTGTGAGTTTTATTTTGAATGAGATATGTGGGGATTATATTGTGATATGGATGAGTAAAATTAGGAAACAAATAAGGCCTAGGCGTTTCTTTTCCTAGCCGGTCAAAAGGGATCACAAAAACCAATTCACACATTAATTTACTTTCCAATAATAGTTGTACATTTTATTTATTTTGTTCTTAAGTAGGTACATGCAACATTTTGATGTATGATAATCATTTATGTTATAACAATAAGTTTTATTTGTAAGTCATGTATAATTATTTATAAGGTAAGCGTTCAACGTATTTAACGGTCTCATATTATTTTACGAATTTTTTTACGATGAGGGGTATTATAGTCTTTTAACGTGTTCACATTTTTAGGGTCTTACAGTGTCACCCACCGCCTCTCTACCGCGTATCACCCACAAACTAGTGGGCAAGTGGAAGTTTCGAACCGTGGTTTGAAAAGAATCTTGGAGAGGACCGTAGGTGAAAATCGTGCCTCTTGGTCGGACAAATTAGAAGATGCACTTTGGGCCTTCCGTACCTCTTACAAAACACCCATCGGGTGTACTCCTTACAAGCTTGTGTACGGAAAGGCGTGTCATCTCCCGATCGAGCTTGAGCACAAAGCCTATTGGGCCTTGAAGCATGCAAATTTCAACCTCAAGTCTTCGGGTGATCATCGGAAAGTTCAACTCAACGAATTAAATGAACCCCGTGATCAAGCCTACGAGAACTCTTTGATCTACAAAGAAAAGACAAAGAAGATCCATGACTCAAAGATTAAGAACCGCGTTTTCAGCGTTGGTGACGAGTCCTTCTTTTCAATTCTAGATTGAAGATCTTCTCAGGGAAACTTAAGACCCGTTGGACTGGTCCATTCACCATTCCCAAAGTGTTTCCATATGGCACCGTCGAATTATCTCAAACAGACGGGCCAAACTTCAAAGTGAATGGACATAGGTTGAAGAACTATTTTGAAGAGGACATTCCTCCTGTGGTTGTCCCGGATCTACAAACTTTCCCCATGAACCAATGAATGCGGGGATCGAGTCAAGCTAGCGACTTCGGGAATCAAAACAAGTAGCACCTTTGTATGGGTTTTCACCTATTTCGACTTCTTTCTATTTTATACCACCCTAGTGTGGGGAGTTGCCCATTTGTATATAAAGTTTAAAAAAATAAAATAAAAATAAAAATAAAAATCTTTCAAAATAATGGCGTAGTATTTCCCTTTTTCGTTCTCGATTTCGGCATAACACGCGGTACTTTGAATATTGAGGGCAATATTCATTTCTAGTGGGGGGAATTCTCACGAATTTTATCATGTAATTATACCACCCAATTCCCCATTTTTGGCCAAATTTTTTTGGAGTAAGTGTTTCACTTACTCGGATTCTGATTATCATCCGCCATGTCTAAAAAACAAAAGGATTGGCTAATCCGGGAGCAAAAATGGCTCTTGGTAAAAATATCTCAAATCCGTTGACGGCTTGCAATTTGCCCAAAATTGTATGGTGTTCACCTCACCATATCTTTAATTAGTGAAGAGTTGGCTAGCCATAGTTTATGGCTTGTGGTAAAGGCGATTGGAAAAACCATAATTGGTAATCGACTCACCAAAGATATTTTATCTAAGAGTTGGCTAGTCCGAAGCAAATGGCTTACGGTAAGACAAATCAAATCCGTTGGAAAGGCGGTGATTTGCTCAAAATCATTTGGTTATCGATGTACCAAGGTTAGTACTTGGCTGAAACATTTGGCTACTCCAGAAGTGATGGATTTTGGTAAAGAGATTCAAATCCATTAAGTTTTCTCAAAAGATTGCTAGGGACTAGCAATAGTTTAGTGTGGGGGATTGATGAGTGTGTAAATAATCATCATTTTTGGTCAAATCTGAACTGCAAAACAATTAAAAATGCTCAGAAATGCATCAAAATACTAAAAATATCCCAAAATTGCATTTTATATGTTTTGGATGCAAAATGTTTAAAATCAGGATGAAAAGCGAGCAAAGTTTGCATAATTGGCGAGTTCAGGTCCTCAACTTTCAAAACTTGTCAAATTTAGTCCCTAGGCTCTTATTTCAAAAGAAAAGTCACCAAAGGTCCTTTTGGAATCATAAATTGTCATAATTAATCCTTTGGTGAAAAGTTCCAAAAGTTTTGAGAAATTACAGTTTTGGTCCCTTGAGTTTCACAATTTGCAAAAATAATCCTTTGATTATTGGATAATGTCAAGAATGGTCCTTGTTTACTTATATCCCAAATCCAAGCCGGACCCTTTAATATCCAAACCCAATCCAAACTTAAGCCCCAAGCCCAAAACATTACCCAATCCAACCTGGTTTAAAAACCAAACCATCCCAGCATTTAAAATAATTAAAAGCGCCTCGGGTTTCCCTTTTCCCTCTCCCCCTCATCATCACCTACGCCTGCAACATCTTCCCACACTCCATCATCATCACCTTATTCCTACCCTCCAAACACCCCAAGCCAAGAAACATTAAATGCTTTCTTCAACCTAACACTCAACCCCGGTACATTAAAACCATTTTGGCGCCAAAATTCTCATAAATGGAAAATGACTCAATGATCCAATGGCCCCAAATGCAAGTGGGAAATGCTCAGAAAGGAGAGAGAAGACCTTTTGATGTATAAATAAGAGAAGAGAAGCAAGAGAGTAGAGTAGTCTTTAGTTTTAAAATTTCATATATGTCGTTTTTAATTTCAATGTTTTAGTTTAAGTTTAAAGTCAGTAATCTTACTTTCTATGTACTCAACTTAAGTTGTTTTATCATTATAATCCATTTTCAAGTATCAATTCAAGGTTATAACAACATTTCATGTTTTTATGTTCACTGTTAAAAAACCAGTTTCATGTTCTTATACTCAATGCTCTAAGTAGCTTATTTTCAACTTAAATAAGCTTATTTAAGCTATTGATAGCTTTTGGTAAGCTTATAAATCAGTGCAAAGCACATTTGGAACTTGGTCAACAAAAGTCAACTGAGAAGCTCATTTGGATTTGCTTATGGAATGGGGTTGTTGCAGAGCTTGGAATGGGTTGGATTAGCTTAGGTTAGTGTAGGTTGGTACTGGTATAAGCTGCTAAATAGCTGAACCTCTTGTGAGTTTGTTTTTACCTTTTCCATTTCAATAACTGAATTAGTTTGCATTATCTGTGGAGTTGAATCTGTGGTAATTGATAATCTAGATCTGTTAATGTAGCTGTAGTTAGATTATATTGTAGCAGTTTAATTGCTAGTATAAGCTAGTAAGCAGTTAGGTGAATTAAATTTGCAAATCAGTGTCTTAAAGTGTGTTTAGATCAGTTAGCTTGTTTGATCTTGAGCTTTGGTTTGTACTTAAAATATGTCCACTCAGTCTCAATTAGGTCTACTTGAACCATTTAAGTCATCAATTGTCATAAAAACTAACTCAAAGTCAAAATCATCTATGATCTGTTCTAATTACATAACTGTTAGAATTTTGTAAAATCAAAAGCTTGCATTGTGTTCATAATTCATAGGAGCAGCTTAATCAAGTTTTATAATAGCTCATTTCATCATTTTCAGTTGGTAAATTAAGCTCAAATCTCAATTTAGTCAAACTCTCAAAACTGTCAAAAGTCAAAAGTTAGAAAATCCGTTTTTCACCCAACCTAAGTGGATTTTTAGAGGATTCAATTCTGGTTCTAATTCAGTGAAACTTTGGGTTTAAAAACTTCAGTTGGTCAAGAGTTGAAAAGTGATTTTTGGAATTTTTTTGTAAGTCCTTATAAGCTCCAAAATAGCTTGTCAATTTGGTCATAAGTGCCATGTCTTGACTCGGAAGTACGAGTGTGCAGGCTTTGTCTTGAGAAGCTTGTCAAAGCTTATTTGAGCTTATCTGGCTCATTCTTGGTCTATAAGTTCCTAGCGGGTCTACTTTAGGTTCCAACATCTGGTTTTGAGTTCAGCTTATTTGAGTAGCTTATTTTCAAGCTACAAAGTAGTGGCTAAAAACTGCTTGGAACTTAAGCTTGAATTTCATCAAATCATGGCAGTTAGCACTTTAGAGGTTTAGGCTAGTTGTAATTAGTTGCTTTTGAGTAGTTTTAGCATATTATAGCTTCTGTGATAATTTGGTGCTCATTTGGTACCTCTAGCTTATTTTGAGTGCTTATTTATAAGCACTTTTCACTGCAGCTTCATATTCTCACACATAAGCCATTGTTTTTATATTTTTCTTAGATTCAGAATAATAATTTAGAATTAACTTGAATTTTTCATAATTTTTAGTAGCTGTTTACTATTTTTTAATTTAAAACTAGTTTTTAATCCTTTTTAAATAGCTTTTATTACAATTAATTCAGAAAAACTTCAAAAAAATAAGTTTTCAATTTTCATAGATTAAGATAAATATAAAAAGTCAAAAAAATATTTTTCCAGATTTTTCTTAGTTAAATTTGTAATTTTTAGCAATTTAATTAGTTTTAAATAGTTTTAATTCATAGAAAATAGAAAAATAATCAGAAAAATACAAATCCAGTTTTGAAAATTCTCTTTTGTTATTGTAGATTTTTAAAAAATAGTTTCATAATTTTCCAATTAATTTTCATAATTTTTAGTGTTTTTAATTAGTTTTAAAAGTTAGAAATTAGTTTTTAATTAAAAATAAATCAAGAAAAATCCTAAAAATTAGTTTTAATTCATAAATAGTTTTAAAATATCATTTTTAGTTTAAAAATAATTTTGGATCATTTTTAGGGCTTAGATTAGATGTATTTGCATTTAATTCGCGTTTTGTTAAATTCGTTTTTAGTTTCCTTTACGTAATCAAAAACATCATTTTAAAAATAGTGATAGCGTTTATTTAATATAATTTATCTTTTTAATTTTCTTTCATTTTTCCTTTGTCATTTAGTATCAATCATAACTCTTTTCCCGTTCATCCTCTCCCGATCACTATTCGTTTGATTATTCAGTGCACAGCTCGTTGGGACTTAACGACCTGGGAAAACACTATACTCCTCTAGATCTTCATTGCATTGGTGTTTGAGCTGTTTGAAGTTTACTACGGTTGACCATTCACAAGTGGTTAGCTTGTGTGATAAAACAGCGGTTTGGACCCGATCAGAAATCCATAGTCATGTATGAAGATCATGGTATACTTAAGAGATAATTTCTAAGTACTTTTTTTATCATAATCGTGTATGTTGTGATATGCAGCGTCTTTGGAAATATCATATAAAGGAATCAAATGTCTTGGTTCCTAAGTTGTTAAACGTGCACCATATGCGTTGTTGCGCACCTATCGTGAGATGCGTACAAACTTATTCCAACGTCTTGAGAACAAGGTGTTTAACAAGGATACATGATCCAATGTTGATGGGTTTGCAACCCTCTTACTCAACGAGTTGTGTGGTAGGTGAACTCATCCTTTTACCATCGTGGGTGTATTTCGTGCATGCACGCCATGTTGACAAGAAATAAAAAGTTGTTAAGACATACAGTATATGGAAATAATAAATTAAAATGTGTCATGGAGTTAGCTAGAAACCACGACGTTTTATTGATACTTACAAGTTTTTATGAGAAATAAATAAGACATAAAATAAGAGATAAATACACAGATGTTTATTAGGCATTTATATAAAGTGCAAGAGCGTCTGTGCGCTGGGCCGTAGCCATTCCTATAGGTAGCACCTCTTTAAGGTTGCAGATGTTCCATGTGTATGGCAGTTCCCGACCATCCAAGCCTCGTAGCTTGTATGCGCTTGTTCCTAATGCTTGGTGACCTCATAGGGTTCTTCCAACTTTGGTCCAAGCTTACGTGTCTTACTGCGCGTGGCTGCGTCATTGGGCGGATAGCGAAGTCACACAGTGCTGAATGGAAACACGGAGCACTTTTGCGTCATAGTATCCCTTCATCCTTGACTTTGATTTTGCCTCCGGAAGGCTGGCGTTAATTTCTCTCTAGCAGTCTAAGTCGATCGTCTCGTCATCATTGGTTTGCCACATTGATTTGGCGGTGCGAATAGTTGGCATTCGATTTTGGCTGGTATAACGACCTACGTCCCATAGACTAGAAAGGGGTGTCCTGTGGCTTTGGTTTTATTGAAGTCGCGGTGCGTACAGAACATGCAATAGTTCTTCCACCCATCTTCCTTTGTGCTTGTCCAATCATGCCTTAATTCCTTCACCGAGGCTTGATTATACGTTCAACTAAGGTTGGTTTGTGGGTGTTTTGAGCAGAGAATGCGTGTGATGTTTAGCTTCTCATGGCAGGTCCTTGAAAGGGTTGTCATTGGTTTCTCGTTATGCGAGATGATTTCCCGAGGTAAACGAGCGGCATACAATGTTTCCCATGCGAGCGCTTCACACGGTTGCCCGTGATTGTTACCCTTGCCTTTGCTTGATCCACTTGGTGAAGTAGTCTATGGCGACTATGAGGAACTTTAAACCTCTGTGCCTTGAGCGGGAAAGGGGCCTGCAATGTCAATACCCCACTTGTGGAATGGCCATGGTGCTGTAATTGGTGTTATCTCCTGTTGTGGTTGGCGGGGAATGGGTCTATGAATTTGGCAGTCGTTGCACTTTTATATCAAATCTCGCGCATCGCGGTGCATGGTGGGCCAATAATATCCTGACCTTAAAAGCGGCGCACCACCGGCAAGTGGTCTGAATGCATCTTTGCATGAACCCGTGGATTTCTCGCGATACATAGTTTGCTTGTAGGGGACCAACAGCCAGTAGCCATGGTTGCAAGAAAGATCGTCGATATAGTATGTAGTCCCAAAGTTTAAACCTTTGCATGCATTATCCTTCGAGCTTCATACGCTCTTGGGGTAATACTCCTTGCTTATGAATTCTACTATACATTGTCATCTCACGTGGTCCGTCTTCCTATCACCATGGATACTTCCATTTACGAGATGGATTTGCTTTTCAATGTTTCCACCAACACTGTTTGGATAGGTCGCGCAAAGCTTGTGGATGCGATTTTGCTTAGTGCATCGCCTTGCGGTTTCTTTCCCCTCTTAGAACCTGTTTTTTGATGGTAAACTGTCAAAGCTTTGAATTAATCCCTTGGTTTGTCAGTCTTGAATCATGTTTTCCTCCTTGGCTACGTGACTAAGCCCAACGCTGGTGGTTGGCTACTAGTCTAGAGTCTACATTTGCTTCCAAGTTGCGTACACCCATTCGAGATGCAATGCGTAGTCCTGCTATTAGGGCTTCATACTATGCCTCATTATTTGTTGATGTGAATTCGAAACGAAGTGCTTAAGTGAATTCCATTCCTATCGGGTTCGTGAGGATGAGGCACGCTCGACCCATCCGCATGAGGATCCGTGTGAACAAGATCCACGGATGCGGTAGTTCCTTCTTACTTTGCGCGGTGCATCATCAAGGTTCCGGTTTTTCAATCATGAAGTCTCGCGAGACCGCTCTTTTTTTACCGCAATGACGTGGCATGTAGATGATGTTGTGCTCACCTAGCAACACACTCCATTTTTGCGATAAGCCCCGTCACGATACGCCGGGCTTGGAGATGATTTGCTTGATCGGTTGACTCGCTGATTACTTGGTCAAAGGCTTGGAAATACTCATAGAAGCTCAAGAAGCGTTGAAACACCAATGCCGAACTAATTTTTCCATGGCGCTATAGTTCATCTCCGCTTCTTCGCCTTGCTTACAAGATAGACAGGGTTTGTACTTGAATCCCTATATGTTAGTAACACCGCTACTGACCGCTCCATCGTGTAATGATTTGGTCACGACTTTGATAGTATCCGTTTAGACCGGCCAGCTTTCCATTGAGAGATTGGACGTGTGCGGTGAAGGAATTTTGATGACATCCTTAGTCTTCTCTAGACATGGTTTTATACCGCCAGGTTCTATCAGGTATCCAAGAAACATGCCCTCGTGAGTAATCAAGGTATATTTTGGGATTTAGCTTCATATTGATCTCGTAGAGTTTTGAGCGTTCTCAATATTATATCAACTCATCTTCAGTATGGCTTTTTATGACCAGGTCATCCACATAGACCTCTAGGTTGTGGCCTACCTGCTTTTCGAATGCATTATCTACTAACTGTTGATAGGTAGCGCCAGCATTCTTCAAGCCAAAGGCATTTTTGTGTAAGAGTAGACGCCTTGGCTTGTGTGAAAGGCCGTTTTTTCCTCGTCTTCCTTAGCCATCTGAATTTGATGATATCCTTTGTATGCATCCAGAAAGCACTTGAATGGATATCCGCACAAAGACTCTATTTTCTTTCTAGTCTATCTCACTGGTACTGGTAGCGATCTTGTGGACACTTTTATTGAGGTGCACTGAAGTCTACACATTATTCTTCGCCCCACTGCCGCTTCTTCTTGACCATTACTTGGGTTAGAAAGCCGTCATGGTAGTAGACTTCGATGATTCCTCGCTTACTACCTTGTGTACTTACGCAGAGCTCAGTTCGCGCTCGAGCGGCGGCCTGCTTCTTCTATGTGGTAATAGTATCCTTGTCGGATTCTCACCATGTTCTATGATTTAACGTGGTACCCGGTCATGTGATTTGGCTCCATGCAAAAATGTCCGTTCTATTGCAAGAGCCGCTATCACCGCTCGCCGTTGTCCCACACATCATCCAATTGATATTTCCGCTTGGATAATTAAAGCACTGCAACCCGTGTTTGGGACTTTCGCAGGGCGCCATTCGAATGGTTGTCGCCTCTGCATGTAATCGCAGTTACATTCCTATGTGGTACAGCTACAGGTAGAAAGTGACAATACCAATTTACGGGTCGATATCCCGGTTCGATAATGCCATTGCATACGGCGGATTTGATCACCATAAACCCATCCAGCAGCCAAGAGTGTTCTTTACGCCCATGCTAAGCGGTAAGCGTGACTGCCATAGGCCATATCTTTTCTCCCCAGAAACCTGGCGTGATGCGTTGACAGCGCCAGTCGGGATCAAGCGATTTCGTGTCAGCCGCTTGAAGGCTGCTCATACATAATGTTTGCCGATGCTCCTCCATCAATGTACATGCGATGGATGTCGTGACCCCTCACACTAATTTCAATGGTAAGTGGCTCTACCAGTGAGTTGTCCGCAGTTAAGGTGGGGAAGGAGATTCACTTCCATGGGAAAACTTCTGGCTAACTTTCTGCCTAGTCACCCTCTGCCATGATTGTATCATGTAAATGGTGTCCGCCTTGTCCTTGGTTGCCTCTTTCTTGTTCCCATTCTTCTGTCTATCCTTTCCTTCCTTGATGTTCTTGACCAAATGGTCCAATCTACCCTCCTTGACTAGTTTGTCGATAAGCTGGCGTAGCTGGACGCATTCATTAGTAGTGTGACCCTTCTGTCCGTGATAGTCATAGTACCCACGTCCAACGCGCCGATCCTCTAGGGTGCGCATTGGTGGAGGTATTGGGAAATTTGCGCCTTCTGTTGCGAGTATCTCCTTTGGAGTCTTTGTCAGCGGGACATACTTGTCATTGTCACACCTACTTCCTTGGTTGCGATAATTCCTATTGCGGTTACTACTTCGGTCGGTGGATTGTCTCTCAGGTTGTTCCTGTGACCGGTAGTTCGAGTAGCTTCTCTTGCTATCTGCATGATGACTCTCTCCCGACCGAAGGACCGTGGTGCGCTTCATGAGCTCATAAAGGATTAGGGAATCTTGTTGTTCAACCTTTTGATAAGTTACGGATTGTTGATCCCATTCATGAACCCACGATATTTTGAGCACCTCAGGACATGCTTTAACTTGTATGCATTCATCCTTGAAGCGCTCCATAAAAGCACTTGTAGATTCCCCATGGCGTTGTTTTACCCTGGTGAGTTCAACGGGGTTTTCAAAGACACTTTTTTCCGTTGAGTAAAGTTTAGCGAACGCCTTTCTCAATTCTTCAAAACCATTGATGCTTCTGCGGGGAAGCTTGCTGAACCAGTTCCGCGCATTCCCTACTAGTGTGGAATTGAACATGTAGCACCATAGAGGCTGTGGCCAATTTTCAATAGTGGAGCGATTCAAAATTTTTAGGTGATCATCCGCATCACCGTTCGTCAGAGGTCTTTACGTTGGCGTGCATGCCTCCTTTTATTCTCTGAGAAATCGAGCGTCGAAGTGAACGATCAATTTTTAACGGCTCCACGGGAGGATATATCTTCATCCTCACGGTCACTATATCTGCTTCGGACTTCTAGTTTCAGCTGCTAATTGTCCGAGGAATTGCCGGAGGGCGAATTTTCTTTCCTTCTTCTAAGGCCTACATCGCCCCTCGAATTTTCGCTTTCATGAAGCTTTCACTGGGAGTGTCATCGCCCAAGTCTATCCCGAACTCAAGGCTACCAAGTCTTCGCGTGGACATTGGCTATTTGTTTCATCCTCCTCATTTCCTTCAAGATGTGAGTTGGATGTTTCATCATCCTCGATTCTCCTCCCAATTAAACACTTGGGGTAGCGGTTTATCCAACCCGCTATTTCTCCTTTGACGGGCTGGGGATGTTTCAAACTCTGGGCCAAAATCGATTCGGGCATGCAGACTCCGACCTGACCTCTTCTTTGCTTCCTTTTGCATGAGAGCTACCAACACTTCGTAGTTTTCATGACAACCGTCCGACGCTAGTTCTGACACAACCCCTTCTAGAGTAGGAGTATCAGTTTCCACCACTATACCCTTATTTTTATCAGGTGCATCAGGTGCTTTTGTGGAGTTTGTCTCTACCATCGTTTCGTAGGGAGTTGCAAAAGGAGTGCGCAGTGGATCTCCTGCGCTAGCGGTTGTTGCCATGGCCTGGGTTGTTCTGGCGTGGACTACTGCAGGAAGACCAAATCATGGCTC
>OU343218.1:20678197-20863280 GCA_910596185.1 Chrysanthemum makinoi | reverse complement strand
GGAAAATTATGGCATTTTGAACACATAAGCTTAATGGACAAGATTCAAGAGGAATTTTGACTTTTAATGTCCTAAGGCTCACGAATGACTCAAATGAGTTTCAAATGGATTAAGCATGTAAAGCAAATGACATTCACTAATGCATAAATTAGCTCATAATGCTGCACAATCCAAACACTACTTTGATATCACTGATTTGCAAAATAAATGAAGCTAACTAATGAACAGGCTAGAGTTATTGATCAAACTGAATTTGAATGACTTAAATATAACCGAATAAACACATTTAAACTAATTGTGACCACAGATAAACAAACAACCATAAAATGCAAAATAGATGGAAAATGGAACTTGAAATACAACTCACATAGGTCCAGCTGGTGTTGCAGGCTAAACCAAACCCATAACTACTCT
Organism: Chrysanthemum makinoi; assembly: GCA_910596185.1. Lineage (NCBI taxonomy): Eukaryota > Viridiplantae > Streptophyta > Magnoliopsida > Asterales > Asteraceae > Chrysanthemum > Chrysanthemum makinoi. The sequence goes on along the minus strand of OU343218.1, from coordinate 20,862,866 downwards.
ATGCTAATCTAATCCAACCCCAAAGCACCACTGCATCACCCACATACCATCACCATTTCCATTCTTGGTCAGTTTTGACTTTTGTTGACCATGAGACAATTTTGCTTGAGAGTCACTTATAAGCTTGCAAAAAGCTATGATGAGCTTAAATGAACTTGGTAAACCTTAAAAATAAGCCATTAACAACTTGGACAATAGAGTTTGAAACTGAAAATTTCAACAGTAGACTTGAAATCATAAAGTGATATTAAACCTTGAATTACACCTTAAAACTGGATTGCAACTTATAAAACAACTTAGTTTGGTACATAGAAACAGAAATTATAACAATATGACTTAAACTAAAATATTTGATTAAAAAAACGACATTAAAGAAAAAAAATAAAACTAGCTACTCTCAAACTTGCTTCTTTCTTCCTTTTTATAGCTTCAAATACTTCTCTCTCCTCTTCTGAATGTTTCCCACCTCTGTTTGAGGCCTTTGGATCACTTCAAGATCATTTTTGGCCATAGATCCTTTTTGGCGGGAAATTTTTTTTTGACAGTGGAAGGTTGAGTAAAGGGGTAGAGGATGCATTTAATGATTCTTGGAGTTTGGTGTTGGTGGGGGGACAAGGGGGATGGATAGGTGAGGAGGGGGTGGTTGATTGAGTGTATGCAGGCTTGTTGCAGGCATCAAGTGGGGGAGAAGGAAAATGGCGCCAAGGGCCAAGTTTGACTGGTGTGGTTGACTGGGGTCTAATATCAGGGGGTCCAAAATTGGTAATTGGCTGGGGTCCAAAGGTTTGTGACAAGGTCAAAATGGCATAAAGGATATAATAAACAAGGACCTAATGTGCCAATTCTGAAATTTAAGGGACCTATGCTGCCATTTATGCAAAGTTGATCCAAGGGTTAAAAGTGACAAGTTTCAATAATGCAAGGACCAAACTTGACATTTTCCAATTTTCTAGGGGCCATTTTTGCCAATTTTCAAACTTGAAGGACCATTTTTTTAATTTTCTCAAACTTTTTATATTTTTCACCAAAGGACTAATTTTGACAAGTTATGATTTAAAAAAGGACCTTTGGTGATTTTTCTTTGAATTAGGACTCGGGGACTATTTTTGACAATTTTATAAACTTGGGGACTGAAAGCGCCAATTATGCAAACTTATCTCATTTTTCATCTGATTTTGAACATTTTGCATTTGAAACATATAAAATGCAATTTTGGAATATTTTCAGTATTTTGATGCATTTCTGAGCATTTTTAAACGTTTTGCAGTTCAGATTGACCCAAAAATGATGAGTATTTACACACTCATCAGTAAGACACGTGAGTTAATGATTTTATGTCATCCTGAAATGTCAAAATTAACGTGCCCACCTTTAATAACTTTAATACAATTCATATAACCTTCACACTATAATATGGGTCAAAAGCATTGGGTTATAGTTGCTTAGAGTGTCATTTTACGACATGATTCAATCAATAGTATATATAAAATTATATCTGAAACCATGTTACGGTTTTGGAAATTCAAACATGTTACGGGTTTGGAAATTCGCGTTCGGTTTTTGAAACATGTTACGGTTTTGGAAATTCGCGTTCGGTTTTGGAAATTCAAACATTCAATCAATAGTATATATAAAATTATAGTCACACATGTTACGGTTTTGGAAATTCACGTTCGGTTCATGATCGGGTGATAAAGAATAATGAAAGATATTTGGATTTTGTGAATAAATTGATGAAACATAGACTAAAAAACAAAAAAGGAGCAAGGTTCGATCAAGTGGTTAACACTATTGCCTCTGGAGAAAGAGGTCAAGAATTGATCTGTCATTGAATCAAATACCAGATGACCTAGATGATGAGAAATATGAGAGGGAATTCTAGAGATAAACAAAAGTGTAGAATATTAGATTGAACTTCCAACCTCTACCTTGGAGGGTAGAGGGTATTTATAGGTTACAATCTAAACAACCTCCTATTGGCCTGTGGAACAGGGATACAGTGGGTAAAGACCCGTCCTTCCTCCACGGTGTTGCACTACGCTAAACTATGCTAATAACTGACTAATAAACTAACAAATAACATAACTAACGATATGTCTACGAGCTAACTTATGCTAGATAATATTTGGGGTGACCGACTCTTCACTATGGAATTTTCTAATTCCTAACAATCTCCCCCTAAGGGAGGTCACCCCATGATTTACATTTTGTATCCTATCATTCTATTCTTGACTTTGTTCTTGAGCTCGTAGACTTAAATTCTTCAATTCCGCAATCTTTGTGCTTCAGTAGTGCAACTTGAAAGTCCGCAGTGATTTGTACTTTTAGTGGAGGCCTTTAACTGATCCACATCTTTGATGATCTTCGAGCTTTCATTGAGATCATCAGCTACAGAACCTCTCTGGATCATCCATAGTTGTGTTGCCTTCATGTGAAGTTGTAACTTTCGGACCGACATGCTCACACTTTTGAATCATGACATCTTTCCATCAGAGTAGCGGAAGCTTTACTGGTTCATGATATTGCGCAGCAGCGAAAGGCGAGACATAGTATAAAAATATCAGAGCTGTGTTTTGTAGATATGCACCACCATGATTTATTCAATTAAGTGTGAATGATGAGCATGCGGCTTTGGATTGACACCTCAATTCTCGACCGCAAACCGTCCAAATGTACCCGCAAACACCGCTTAGCAATAAAACACACGAAGTGTCTTTGATCACTTTCGTTGAATTGATGTACACGCCCATGGTTCCCCGTTGATCAAGACAAGTACCTGGATCGGTAGGATTCCTAAGAATCTCCTTGATAGGGTTTCGTAGCTGTTCTAGCTGTTCTCAAACCGGAACATCTCAAAGAAGACAACATGGAGTGAGTGAACCAACGAATTGAGATTCACTAATTGATGAAAAATTGATTTGAAAAACAATCGCGTATTGCTTAGAAGAAATAGTTTTGCAATACGGCGAAGGTTTTATGAGAAAAATCAATTTTCAATCAAAAATACTTTTTGTATTTGAAAGAGAATACACATTCGATGTGCTAGAGAAAGAAGTTTTCACATCGAACGGTTTTTCCAAAAGTATTTTTTCAATCATAAATACCCCTTTTAATTTTAAAAAATTAATACACAGTCGAAGTGCTAGAGAAAAGAATTGTTGAGCACAACGACCGGTTTTTCAAAGGTATCTGTCAATCAATTTCCTGGACCAAGGTTGATTCAAGAATGAATCGCCCCATCGTTTCTGTCCAGTTGTCACAAGCTTGATCTTTAGAAAAGATCTCACATGTCACCCACCAAGAGCTTGTTTGATGTTGGCTCTAGAAGGATTTCCATCTTCATCGTGAATACTTTTTACATATCACTCGATGTTCCGCAATAAGGATAATGCGTAGGACTCTCAATATATAATCTTACTTTCCATATTGTGTGAAACAACAAGTCTTCATGAATTTTGTGTCCTAATGAGATATTGTGGATGATCTCTTGGCTCTAGACTCATTAGTGCACATTTGGTTTCTATGTCGAGACTGTGAGAGGGTCTTCTTCTTCAATATCAACGATCTCTAAGAGAAAGTCGATAGATTATGTTGGTTCCCCGTGAGAATGAAACAAGCCCTTTAAGAGGAACTTGAGTGGCTTGGGAAGTTTAGTGCAGTGCATCACTGGTCCATGATGTCTTGTCTTCAATACCGTGTTACCTTAGTAAACACAGTAGAGCATATGTATTGAACCCGGTTTCTTCTAAGGTTGAATTATTGAGGGCTATTTTTTTCACCCTTTCATATTTCATTTCTTTTTCATTCTTAACCCCTTCAGTGCTTACCGAGACTTCATAACTAGAACCTTGTTGGGTTTATTCCAAGACTAGCTCGTCTCACCCCAGACTCTTCCCAATTTCTCATTTTTCTCCTTTTTTCATCATACCTAAGGACTCTACACTATCTAGTGGATTGTCCCTCGGTAGATCCCTCCGTTCGGCGGATCGTGGGAACATATACCTAACCTCGCCATCCTTATAACTCCATACATAAAGTAAAATGGTCCGTCTTTTGGTACAGTTCATTCTTCCTTGAAACCAATCGAAAAATCATTTGGAAAAACAATCAAGGTATTTGTGATACGAGATCAAAGCATTTTGTACCTTAATAGTTTTGATCATTTAGAAAACCTCCCTCAACATGTATGATTTAGAAATTGTTTAGCACATGGAGGCAAGAAGACTTTGAAATATTTTCTTTGATCACAATTTTCATACGAAAAAGCCATTTGATTTTCATGGTAAAATTCTCCCTCTCAATATGTGCATAGGATAAGTGAAATCATTTTATCACATAAAGGAAAGAGTTCTTTTGAAGCACATCCACGATCACAAAATCCATTAAGAAACCATTTGAAAACTCAATCAAGGTACTTTATAAATCTCTTCAAAAAACTTTTTGTACCTCGATAGTTATGCTCCCCCTCAATATGTGCTTCGAGATTCGAAAGCTTTTAGCACATATGAGAGTGCAGCCTGCAAAATTAAATCAAAACGATCACCTTGTATCAAATTTCATTATTAAATCACAAATTCTCCCTCGATAAAAAATATCAAACCCTTTGAGATTTTGGATTTCAAGTGATTTAATTAGGTTTAGAAAACATGGAAGAAAATGTGGCCTTGTTTAAATACTCATCTGTTTTTGGATAAATCCTCCTCAACATGTGCATTGTGTATTTGAAATCGTTTGGCACATGGAGGCAGGAGTGCCTTGGAAGGACTAAAACCAATTCCATTAAAACAGATTTGAGATTTAAATCACGATCTCCCTTGATCAAAAATATCAAACCATTTGAGATTTGTGATCCCAATTGATTTAAATCATTTAGAAAATTTTGGGAAAGACGGGCAAGATTTATTTTGAAAATGACAGATAAGGACCATTTTAAGACATTAAAGTTAGTGTCGTATGATTATTTTAAGAGATCTTTTAATAAAATAAAACAATTTCACAATCAAACAAGAATAGAAAAAATTTCATCTTTACAGATCTTTGAGTTTTAAAGAAAATCATACCATGACATAACATTAAATCTTTAGATCACCACATGTTAACGTACAAACCGGAACTTTTATGAAGAAATATTGTTTGAAAATACTTTAAATTAAATCACTCTCCCCCTTAATCGATGAACAAAGTCAATAATTGAGTGACTTAAGTTTTGATAAAATGAAGTCCGGTGATTTTCAAAATTTAGTCCAATATATTTTCAAAACAATATTTTCCATTTTTCAAAACAATTTAATTAAATTTATTCAAAATTGTTTAAAATGGTATCCCCACAAAGATACATTAGTGGTTGAGAAGCTTCATTGTTGTTGCTGTAGTGCTGGAAGAAAAACATCACGATGCAAGAGACTCTTCTTACGCTGCATTTTGAATGCCAACCGAGGTCAAATTAAGATCTGCTTCTCCACTTAGAAGAAAACCATCCGCCGGCGGAGACCTCTTACGTTGCATTTATGCCAACTCTCCATAGAAGTCCAATTAAGCTCCGCTTCTTCATTTGTCAACCCAAGATATAGTTCCTTTCCTTTATCAAATCATCCAACATGTTCATTTGGATCCGATCGAACATTCTTATATACCAATATACCTGCATATGTTAGTGAACACACATACAAATATATATGGTGGTCGACATCACCCAAACAACAATCGACTAATTAAAGTCAATTCAACATATCAATCGATCATATAAGCATGGGAATAATGTTAAATCAAACTCTAATCATCTAATCCTAGCAATCATATCCTAGGCACCTAGTCCTTCAACATAGGTTAACATCATTTTTAATTAAGCACATTAGGATAATTAGAAAAGCCCGATAGATGATATAAATTTGAAAACATTCTCCCCTCAATCAATGACTCATTTTCTAAAGAGTTTAAAAGCAAGAAGTCATTGATTGAGTTTTCAATTTTACTAAAAACTCTCGAATGATTAATTTTCAAGCAACTCATTTACCACTATTTTTGAAAAACAACAAATATTTTTCTGAAGAATTTTAGACGGAAAAACATTTGTGTAGGAAAAGCAGTCCTTCGACATACTTTTCAAATTTGTTTTAGGATAAGTGCACTAAATATTTGAAAATTGGTTTAGCGCAACACTTTCCTTTCTTGAAGAACGGGTTGCTATCTGAAATAATAGCAAACCATAGTTTTAGCACGGTTACAACAAGTAATCGAAGCCATTATTTGAAGCTGGTTACAATCAAATAACCGTAGTTTTGTTATTTTGACATGTTTAGAAACGAAATATTTACACCTCCTACTCGAACTTCATCTATGGTCCCGTGCCATTATTGAATGACATTTCTAAGACCGTAGATGTTATCGATACCAGAAGACATGTCATGACAAAACAATATTTTTGGTATTTTTCAAATTTTCTAATTTTTATGGGTTTTTGTTGGTTTTATATTTTTCTATTTTCTTTTTCTTGGTTTTATATTTTTGTATTTGGTTTTTGATAAATATTTACAAGGATAGAGTAGATGATATAGTATAAGAAGATGATGATACGAAAATCGGTAAGGATATCGAAAGACGTCAGAAGATAGAATTGTCATCTCTAAACTTCCACCACCAAACCTTCCGAGGCTCCAGAATAGGAGGTAGAACATGAGCCTTTGAGAAAGAGAGACTTTGGCAGCTTCCCCAAACCAAAATCCTTATATTGAGCAGATTTGAAGCTCCATTACAAGCTTGCTTTAGCCAGGTGCACAAAGAAATACACCATTATCATAGATCCATCTGCTCCTTTTAAGAATAATCACCGTGATTCTTCGTTCGAGGCTATATCATCCAATAGAAAAACATCAAAGTATCATCCCACATTTAAATAATCTTCTCAAATTTCTTTTCTATTGACATCCGAAGCGATCCATTCTAAAAGGTGTCAAGAGAACAATTCCCCCAAGTAGTTGAATTGATGCAGCCCGTCTATTAGAATAGAGCTCAAGAGCCCGAATACACAAATAGATTACCAAAGAATAAATGATGCAACCACCCAATGCACATTTATCTTTCCTAATGATTGTATATGAAGCTCAAGAACCCGAAGTACTCAAATGCCTCCTCACTTGTGTGCCTCTTTTATCTTCCGAAACTGTCTCTTACATCACTTCCCCCACATCATTGGAATATTAACACAAAAAGCCTTGATGAGTAAAACCTTGAGCCTTCACATGACATTTGTTTTCCTAGATATCTTCAATCACTTAGAAGAGTTAAGTTCATCAAGTTTACTCGCCATGAGTCAAACCTTGACTTTCTCTACGGTAATGACATTTGTCTTCCCGAGATATCTTCAATTTCTTAGAAGTATTAAGTACATCAAGTTTTACTCGCGTTTAGATGCTTGTCTCCTTCCCCTTTGTAGTTTTGAGACTTCGAATCGAAGAACTCTGAATGCCCAAATACTTGAAATTTGTTGAGAAGATCGCTTGAAGTCTTTGTGAGAATCAACATGTCAATAATGTGAGCCTAATTGGGGATTAAATTGACATATCACATTCCCTAATTAGTGCTCTCCTAGACCTAATTTTTTGATAAATGCCCAGATTAAGAAGAAGTCTTTAGATCATTAAATGCAACTCATCTTTGGTCTTCTAACATATAGCAAGAAATGTAGAATGCATCAAGACTCGACCTTCTTCAAGATTGTCCAAATTGGGGAATAGATAGTTAACATCTTAAACTCACACCAAAAAGCATCCCACCAAAAAGCATCCCAATTAACTTACATCTTGCAAATCCCCTAACTAAAATCCTCCCAATCAAACAAGAACGTAAAGATGTTCATCAAGGAAATCAAGAATAAAGAACTAACACACAAGATGGTAACACCAAACTACCAATCACATCAAACAAGAACAGAGAGATTGTTCGAATCATCATGTTGATGTATACGTGAAGCATTAACCGGAAGCACTTTGTCGATAAACTAAGAGAAAAAACTCCATGTGAAGATGACCTTATAAGAAGAAGCTCGGTTCTTACATGAGTTTAGAGCTGTATGACCATTTATATTCTCAAATATCAATCAACAATGCAAAAAATCACACTTCTTTCCCTCAAGAATTGCATACGGAGATGCCATTCTTGATTAAACAAGTGAATATTATCCAAATGTAGTCTATTCACACTTCTCCCCAATAAAATTACATGATGTCGCCATCGTCATTATAGTTGAGAAGGTGGAAAACAGAAAACAATCAACAAAGAGTCTCTGTTCACTTGATGACCGCTTACTCTAAAAAAAGTATGAAGCATGTTGATGAGAATGGTCATAATAAGAAGATTTCTCTTCTTCGAAGATAAAGCGCACTCGAACACATACACTTTTCTTTTCTTTAAGAATGAGGCATGAATCAAGTAGTTTATACGCCATAAGAAGATTTCTTCTTCAAGATAATATGCACTTAAAGGTACATCTTTTCTTGGAGAACGAGGCTTGAATCGATGTGTTCAAATGTCATAACCTCTCTTTTCAACCTCTTGGCAAACATATAATCAACACCATTATCATTCAAGGCTTTGTAGTGACAATTGATGGAGAAAACCCAATATGATGAATTTGACCATGAAGTAAAACAACCCGACTCTCGTGACTTAAACTTGCACATATGTAACAAAGAGCTGCCGAATTCATGCCCATTGAATCTTTTAGTACTCTATACTCTTCTACCAACCAACCATCAAGTAATAGACGTACATCACCTCTTGAAAATCCACAATTGAATGTGACATCAGCACTACAACGAATCCTTAAAGTGATAGTTATTTTGTGGTGGTATGAGCCCACCCCCAAGGTAAAGAAAAGGTAAAAGACACCCAACAATAACTAGATTTCCAAGTCATCATTTTTGATAATAAGCTCGAACAAGGATCATGAAGAATCTTCATCCAACCATCCCGATACCTTCGTGATACTAAGTACACTACCGCGGATATTTCATTTCAACCTCAATAAATAATATCTAATTAACGCCGTTGTCACATCTTCTAGTAAATCGCTCAATTTAGCCTCCTGACGTTTAATGAACTTTGATAATGGTTTCATCCCACCATGGTTAAAAGCACATAACCCCAGAAACCATGTAAGAACTAAACTACCATGACGAATATCCAAACACACATCCAATTCATGAAGTACACCTTTTATCCCTTCTTAGCAAAACCGTAGCACCCGCATCAAGTAAGATCCAGAATTACACTTTCTCTTCTCCAATATGGTTCCATCATTACGGGATTTTACAACTCTAAGGTTTAAACCGAGAAATAGTTTCTTTCAAGGGATTTTACAAAACCAAGAATAAACCGTAAGATAGATCCGGAAATGCATTTACTAATACCGGATGTTTCCATTGTCAAGGATTTACAAGTCTATGATTCAAACCGAGAAATAGGTTCTTTCACGGGATTTTACAAAATCAAGACAAAACCGTAAACAATGTTAGCTTGAATGTGTTATGACAACTTTGGTTTCGTCGAATATCTGTTTTAGGGGAGCATGCAGTGGTTCTTTAACGGTTCATTATCCAACATCAACACCATCATCAACAATTCTTTACCCATATGTAGACAACTTCACAAACCACACTAAGTCGAGTAGCAAATACTACTCCCCCCTGAGGTTGACCGTAAACCATCAAAGTACACGTTTCTCCCATGATGGTTTGAACTTTCTAAGCATCATAGCAAAATGCACCATTAGCACGTGAAGTTCTTGTCATAAGCAAACATCTTGAAAATCATGACCGACGCTCGAAGATTCTTGAAAGACTTGCTTAGACTCAGAAGTATCATTGACATTTATAGCGAAGAATATTCCATGAATTGCGATCACATCACAACCATTCAACCCTTTGGTAAACACATAATCTACGCTTACGGTCAAGCAATTGCAAGTGACCACATAGAGAAGTAATCTGATATACCAAACTTGAACATGACGAAAATTCCCGGATTTGCCACTTAAATTTGTACTTAATTCTTGTGAAGAAGAAAACCTGTACCCGCAGTACAAAACCTCTTGACATTCTCAACCGAGTGAGACACCGGTGATAGTTATATCATTGGGGTTACAAGAAAAGAATCACAACCGTAATTAAATAGCCAAGTCTTTATCACATTCTATAAACGCCCAAACAAGTCATATTCGCGGAAGGGTAGAAAGAAAGAAGACGAAAATAAGTAAGCACGCCCGGACAACCTTACTTCAAATCCAAATAAGAATTATCGAAAACACACCCCATAGTCAACCTTGTGTAACCCTTAATTCAATCCGTGACATGTCAATCTCCGTGAAAATGTATATACCAAAGTTTCAAACTGCATATCACAACAATTCTCATCATCATACCGAGTCTCTTCAACAAATATCATTTAGTCCAATTCTCACGAAATTCAAATATCAAGAGATCTCATAATATCAAATCTTATGAACAATTAACGACTTTCATGACACAATTCTCATCATCAAATCAAATTACAGCTCGCATCCCCTGACCAAGATAATAACACACGATCAAAAATAATAATCACTTACGGATAATTGAAGCTCGATTGAAAACTGTGATCCAAAGATAATAGCAAAAGTTATCACAAAGTACCAATTTATCACTAAAATCTGGATCACCAAGAGTAGGTCCGTGATAATTTGATTTCGGCCCAAGAATAATAGTTAGATCCATTTGCCCATGTGATCAGCTCCAGCCCCAAGTAATCACAAAACCGGTCCATCATAACCAAATGCTACTCTTGCCCTAATTCATCGGGTATAAGACACATGATACTCACACATAATACAACCCTAATAATACACCTCTTACCTAATTTCTCTCTCACTATCATACGCGGCCAACCCACAAACCAAACCCTAAAGTATTCTAACAAAAGATGCGCCTCCCATCATAATCGGTTCACACTTATCCTTCAAACCCGAAAATAACTCTTACAAAAAAATCACCTCCCTTTTTTTGTTTTCTGTACGCAGCACCCAAAATAGATTATCTTCACAATAGTAGCAACCGCACAAACCCATAGAGATTGAACACTACTAACCTTAAAGAACAGCCACAGGGACAGCATGGAATCCCATTCAACTTTGCCACAGTGTAAGATATAACTTTTCACATACACATCAAACCATAACACAAAGTAACATATATAGATGGAATTCTAGAGAGAGAAAGTTAGAGGTTTAGGAACTTAGTGAGAGAAAGTGAAAGATATTATTATGAGCTCCAACTCTCTACCTTGGAAGGTAGAGAGTATTTATAGTCTTACATAAATCGCCACACAACGGGCCGTGGATCGTGCATACAAAGGGTAAAGACCCGTCCGTCCTCCACGGTGTTACTTAACTAAAACTACTTAACTTAAAATAACTATGACTACGAGCTTTCTAACGATTACATATACTTGAGGTGACCGACTCTTTAATACCTGGACTTTCTATTTCCTAACAATCTCCCCCGAAGGGAGGTCACCTCAATCATGTACTAAAATTACATTGAATACAAATAGATATTACATTAACAATTGTTCTTGCATTCTTGATGTAGTCCTTGCTTCTAAATCGAGTCATTGATTCATCATATTGCATGTTTGGTTACTTCAAGTGGAGGTCTTTATCGATCCACGATAATAATTTTGAGCCATCATTTGAGATCATCACCTATAAAAATCTCGTGACATCCTTTGTGGTGTTGGTATTATGTGATGTTGTGACTTTAGACCGACATGCTCACATTACGGATCATGATATCTTCTCATCGAGAAAATAAGCATTTAGTTGATTCATGATATTGGCAGCAACGTGAAAGTAAGCATGGAGTGAAAATATCAGAGTCATTGATGCACTAATCATGATTTCTTTGAGATGAATGTGTTAGGTGAGCATGCGGCTATGGATTGACCGCTTCATTCTCGGGACAACAAGAACGCCTCGCGTGTACCTCGCATAAACAGCTTAGCAATAAATCGCGACGAAGTGTCTTTGATCACTTTCGTTGAATTGAGGTACACGCCCACGGTTCCTCGCTTGATCAAGCATATGTACTTCAGATCGTATAATTCAAGAATTTCCTTGACAGGTTTCGCACTGCTCAGCTGTTTCAAACCGAACGTCTCAAAGAAGACAACACGAGTGAGTGAACCAAATAATTTTAAGTCCCGATTGATGAAAAGAGATTTGAAAAACAATCGTGTATTGCTCAATTGAAATTGTTTTGCAATATAACGAAGGTTTTAATGAAAATCAATTATCAATCATAAAACACCTTTTGATTTGAAATATCCATACGATGTGCTAAAGAAAAGAGTTTTTAAGCACAACGACCGTTTTTCAAAGGTATCCGTCAATCCATAACCTGAACCAGGATTGATTCAAGAAATTGAATCGCCCCATTGTTTCTGTTCAGTTGTCACATGGTTGATTCAAGAAATTGAATCGCCCCATTGTTTGATGTTGGCTCAAGAAGGCTTTCCATCTTCATTGTGAGTGTGTAAACACATCACTCAGGATGTTCCGCAATACCACAAGGATAATGCGTAGGACTCTTAATATAATCTTTCTTTCCACATTGTGTGAAAGAGAGTCTTCATTGAAAGTGTCCTAATGAGATTTATTGATGATCTCGTGGCTCTAGACTCAATTTGTGCATATTTGGATCCTATGTCGAAGACTAGGGAGAGGGTCTCCTTCTTCAATATCAACAATCTCTAAGAGAAAGTCGATAGATAATGTCGGTTCCCAGTGAGAATGAAACAAGTCCTTTTAAGAGGAACTTGAGTGGTTTGGAAAGTTGCGCTAAGCGCCACTGGGTCCATGACGCCTTGTCTTCAATACCGATGTTACCATCAAGATATGAATTGAACCCTTTCAGCCTCTAAGGTTGAATAAATAGAGGGCTATTTGTTTTCACCCTTTTCTCATTCAATTCTTTTTAATTCTTCAACCTTCCGAAGCTTACCGAGACTTCATAGCAAGAACCTTGTTGGGTTTATTCCAGGACTAGCTCAGTCTTAGTCCGCACTCTTCCCATATCTCATTTTTCTCCTTTATCATCATACCTAAGAACTCTACACTAACTAGTGGATAGTCCCTGGGTAGATCCCTCCGGTTCGGGCGGATCATGGGAACCAATACCTAACCTTATCATCCTTATATCACCGTATATAAAGTAAAGTTGGTCGGTCTATTTGGTATTGTTCATCCGCCATTGGAACCAATTGAAAACCATTTGAAAAATCAATCGAGATACTTGTGATATATTATCAAAGCATTTTGTACCTGAATTGTTTTGATATTTTAGAATAAGTCCCCTCAACATGTGCATTAAATGTTTGAAATCGTTTTGCACATGGAGGCAAGAGGAAGAAATTACTTCTTTGATTACCTTTTTTCTAAAAGATATCAACATCACTTCCCTAATCAAATCAAGTAGATAAAGCATTTTGGGAAGGATGAGGTTTTCATGATTTTTCTCCCCCTCAATATGTGCCTCGAGGTTTGAAAAGAGTTTTGCACATACTAGAGGAACCTACATATTGAGATAAATGATCACGCTTCAAATCATAGGTTTAAGATAGATGCCTCAACATGTGCATGGAAAATTTGAAATCGCTTGTCACATGGAAGGAAAGCATGTACATCCTTATAAAACCATTTACCGAATTATCGCTTTAAATCCATTTAAATCACACATTCTTCCCCGATCACAATTATCAAATCATTTGAGATTTGTGATCTCTTATAGATTTAAATTGATTTTGAAAGCTTTAAGGAGAATTGTGACTTGATTATGAAAGTGTTTTAACGATAGGATCGGATTTTAATACTTTAAACTCCATTGATAAAACATGCATGTACATCTTTTGAAAACAATTTAATGCCAAATAACTTTTAATTTAATTGAAATCATTCTCCCTCAATCAATGACATAGGTTGTTGATTGAGAGATAGATATTTTGACAAATAAGTCCTGATGATTATCAAAAATAGAGATGAAGTTATTTTTCAAAGCATTAAGTTTCCAGCAGATAAATGTTTATAGAATCAGAGCATGGAATTTGAAAACATGATAAAACATGGCTCTGTTCTTTCTTTTTAAAACCGGTTATTGCCCGAAAATGACAATAAACCATTTTTTCTCTCAAAAAAATTATTATTTTTTATTTTTAAATTTAAAAATTCAACAACATCTAAAGTCCCGTGTCATTCTTTTGAATGACACAACACAAGACCGAGATATTATTGAACCGAGAGAAACATAAAAAATGACAATATTTTTGAAGATTTTTCAAATTTTTCAAATTTTTATGGATTTTGAAAGTTTTATATTTTTCTATTTGATTTTGAAGGTTTTGTAATTTTGTATTTTGTTTTTCGAATAGATATTTACAAGAGATAGATGAAGAAACCTTTACTCGCCTTCCTCCCGAAGACGTTTGAGAGTTTCGTTGAAGGCTTTTCAAGCCAAGACGGAAGAATAAACTCAAACGCTTCTTGAAGAGCTTTGGTGAAGATCCGCTAACCGATATTCAGACCTCACAAAATATAGTTCCACCACACCTTTTTCCACTTGTTCTCTGATGAAATGATGTCGAATGTCGATATGCTTTGCTCTTGAGTGTTGAACGCTGTTGCATGAGAGAGCAATAGCACTTTTATTATCACAAAGACAGAGGATTTTGTTGAATTCAAAGCCATAGTCAGATAATTGGGATCTCATCTATAAGATTTGAGCACAACAAGATGACATGGCTATGTATTCACCTCTGTAGAGGAAATAGAAGTACTCATTTGCTTCTTTGAAGACCAGCTCACAAGCTTATCACCCAAAAACCAGCACCTCCGATGTGCTTCGACGTGTATCTTGACAACCCGCATGATCAAGATCTCGATAGGCCGTTAGTGACATACCGGTGTCCTTCGGGTACATAAGTCCCATATTGATGGTTCCTTGGAGATACCGAAAGACCCGTTTAACCGCTTCAAGGTGCTTTTAGTAGGCTTAGCCCGTATCTAGCACACATGCAAACAAATAACAAGATGTCCGTCTACTAGCTGGAGGTACATCGTGGATCCAATCATACTACGATATTTCGTTTGGTCAATCATGATCCCCGAGTGGTCCTCATCTAGTTTGGTTCGACAATCATGGGGTGTCAACAGGTCAGAATCAAATCCAAATTTCTTTAAATCTCACATATTTAGATTGATTAATAAAAATGCCTCCGGGACTTTGTGAAATTTGTAATCCCAAGAAAATGACATTTGTCCCATCATTGACATTTGAAATTTTGAACTCATTTCATTTGAAAAATCGATCACATTCCATCGTCCGAAAATAATATCATCATAAATTTGAACATGAGTTAAATGTTTGCCTGACTTCCTGGTGAATAATGTAGGATCAATGCTCCTTTGTCAATCCGGTTGATAGAAGAAACTTTGATAAGGTATCATACCATGCCCTTGGAGCTTGCTTTAAAACCAAAGAGCCTTCTCACGATAAACGCGAGTAGGATGCTCTTGATTCACAAATCCTTCGGGTTGGGTGACGAGACGACTTCTTTAAGATCTCGTCGAAATGCCGTCACATCCATTTGATAAACTACCATGTTCTTACTAGCAGATTATTTTAAAGATTGATTGCCTCGATTCGAGCAATCGAGCAAAAGATTCTTCAAAGTCTATACCCTCCTCTTGACGATATCCTTTAGCAACTAATCGGCCTTGTTCTTCAACACATCACCATGCTCATCAAGTTTCACTTTGAAGATCCATTATAGAGCAATAATCATAGCAATACCGGGAGCGTACTAACTCCCATACATCAAGTCGATTAAACTCATGAATTTCATCTTGCATGGCATTGAACCAAATTGCCTTCATCATGGCGCGTTTTAACATCTTTTTGTTTGATCTTAGATAGTACGGAGTTGAAGAAACACCATAAGGCATCGGTTGCAAGTTGTTTCCTGTTGATACAGACGAGAGGATTTCCAATGATGTTGTCTAATGGATGATCGTGAGTCCATTTTCTAAGTTGTTCATGTGGCAGTTGTTGAGAACCGAGGTAGCCGAGTCGATGTCTCCTGAAGAAGATGGTTCGATGATGATTCAGAGTAGCAAATATGTTTTCAAATGGAGCATCTTCAGAAGTAGCAAAGGGATTAACTTCATCATTGATGCGTAAACATTTCCATGATGTACATTTGAAGAATGATGATTTGTTGATGAGATCAAGGATCGCAGCAGGTGCTTTTGACTTAAAGATATTGAGAGATCAAGGATTGACTTCATTCACGTGAATATGAGCATCCTCGCTGTGGATCAACACCTCATTTGTAATTGAATCATACAGTTCATCAAACATAGGATCAAACAATTTCTTTAAATCATCTTCGGATGGAGGTACATATGGAGTTTCTTGAGAAGAGTTTGGAACAAGAGATGAACCAATGGGATTTTGGAAGCGGTCCCGAGCCGGAGTGTCCAGAGCCATTTGACCGTCACCATCAAACGTAACGAATTGTTTCCATATTTCGGTTCTTTATGATTTCGATCCCTTTTGTTTGATGCATATCCTACAAATCTCAATGTCGCTTTAGCCCTAAGTTTGCCTAAGTCTTGACCTCATTAGTTGGATAGCACAAAGCACCAAACACCATAAGGAAAGAGAGATTAGGTTTTCATGTGGACAAGTTCATGGAGTTTTTCCATGAACAAGTGAATCGGGAGCGATTTTGTGTAGCATGCAAAGTGGCAATTAGCTTCAACCAGAGAAACATTGGAACCTTTGAGTAAATCAAGATTGTTCTGCGCTTCAACAAGAGTAATGGCCTCTTTCAACTACACCGCTCGTTGGAGGAGTTCGTGGAACACTTCTTTGATGACTGATTCCAACGCTTTCATAGAATTCATTAAGTTGTTTGTTGACAAACTCGGCCCATTGTCTGTTCCGATAATTCCGACGGTTTTGTTAAGTCGACCCGCAATGTTGATGAGTTTGATGATGATATCGAGTTTCATCCTTTGTCCTTAAGAACTTGACCTACGTGAATCTAGAGTAATCATCAACCACAACTAACACATATTTCTTCCCAAAGATATTCAGACCTCATTGGTCCACATAAATCCATATGAATCATATGAAGAACTTCGTGGATGAGTTAGTAGGTTTGGGTTTATGGGCATACTTTTGCTTTTTCCCAATTGACATGCTGAACAAAGATGATCCTTTTCATACTTTAGTCTAGGTAAACCTACAACTAAGTCCTTTTCGAAAAGATTGATGGTGCCGGTTCAAGTGATTGAGACGACGATGCCATAACCATGACTTTGTCTTTGAAGCCTTTGACAACAAGCAAATTGGAGAAGACTTCATCATGTCTTCGATAGAGATGGTGTAAAGATTTGAACCACGAGTTCCTTTTAACAGTTCCTTACCATTAAGATCTCTAACAAAGTGTATATTTTTCAAGGCAACTTCTAGATCGAGAATCAGATTGACCAACAGAGAAGTGATTATGACCAAACCTTCCACATAGTAAACTCTAGAGATAACACTATCACCAACAAATATAATCCATAACCCAATAGCATCGAAATGATCATTACCAAATCTAACAGTCCCGATGAATTTGCTCACGAAGTTCATGAGCGAACCGTCTCCAAATATATGCTTGGAATGACTCGAGTCCAGTACTACTACAGTAATCGATTTGAACGACCGTAGCTGAACACGCATAAAAATGGATAATCGATAATTGGGATCCCCATGCAAGAATGGGTTTCACTTGGTTAGTAACAGTGTTTGGAACACCCACATCGAAATAGAAACATTCATATCAGAAAGTGAGCAATGGAATCATGGGAATAGATGCAAGATTAGTGTCTGTATTTGAGCTATTCAAAGTATGTTCACTTCTTAAGGGAATAGTTCTACCAGTAGGCATCCATTTTCTAGTGGGCATATTAGACAATAAGACCAATAGGTATCCAATAAAAACCTATTTTATAAATGTTCTTCCCCGGGTTTCCATTGTTTTCTAACTTTCTTCGTTTTTGCCTTTTAGCCTTTTTAGCATGAATTTTAGCATTAACAATTTTAACCGGACAATTAACATCATTAGACAAAGCATTCACACCACATTCATGATTAGAAACAATTCAAGCGCACATCATTACAAGGTTTGCAAATAGTATCGAACGAATTAATTACAAGACGCCTAAGGCTAATACTAGAATCAACACGATTGCTTTATTCAATCAAGCTTAAAGTTCCTAGATTGGTCTTCTACTCTCTTCCAATGCACATTCTTAGCTTGAAGGTCCTATCATTCCTTGTATTGTCTTGAGACTTTGACCTGCTCGCTTTAATGTCACTGATTACTCGTAGATGGAATGGGAACATTAGTTGGTTGATCTATTTTGCATTCACCTTGATGTATGTCTCAACTACATGCAAAGTACTTAGGTTCACTTTCATAAAACTAGAGGACTGTGATTTGACTCCTTGAAGGCACACTTGAGTTCACTTTCTTAGCATTAACATATCCGAATTGAATACTTGAAGGCACATTAGTGGTTCACTTTCTTAAAACATTGGGAAGAATGGATTTCATGCTTGGCTTTAGGCATTGAACATGGCATCAAAGGATTGCCTTTCACCTAATGACTTTGGGCATATTGTGATCAACATTCTAGATTTCTTGAGATCGTTTGGCATATAAGCAAGCAAACCTAATTTCACTATCAAGAGGTTTTGTTAATGAAATCCTCAACAATCTCACGCTGAGACATTCTAGACTATCCTTAAGGTGAGAAGTATGTTTGAAAAGTGTTCATTATTCCTAAGATGAGGAGGATATTTCACATAAAAGAATATTTATTTACTAAGAGGGACTTTGAGACAACATTCTTATTGGTCATTGGCATTTTCCCTTTTACCCGATTCTTCGATTCTCAATTTCCTTTTGCAATGACGCTATTTGATCATTATTTTGTTATGGTGACTTTAATTGATTCAAATAACTCATTGAAATGACGTTTAACCTTTTCATTTTCTTCTAGAATACTTTCATTTTCCTTTTGTAAAGCATTTACCAAGTTTTGAAGATGAAAGTTTGAGAATTCAGAGAATCTAAAGGAGGAGGCATTTGGGAGCCTGTCATATTGTTCGTTTGACCTTTTAATTGAGAGATTTGGGCTTTCAACTTTACGATCGTGTTGCTGAGCTTGAATCTGTTCATCACGTTTGTTAATTTGAAAAAGCGCATCAAACTCGGAGCATCGAAGATGTCTTGATATTTAAAGTTTTGACATTTTCTTTAAGATGTTGATATTTTAGTTGTAAATTAAAATGCTCAACTTCTAGTTTAGAAAAATGTTTAACCAAATTTTCGTGATCATCCAGTTCAATTTTCTCATTTAGTTTAGAATTAGTTTTTTCAAGCTCAATGACACGATCATGGGAGACTTTCAGGGGCACAGATAGTTCATGAAATTTGGAAGCATTAATAGAGCAATTTGAAGCAAAGGTGAAAAGATATCTTGAGCAACACATTCAATAATAAGAGTCTCATTTAATGTATGCAAGTTCTTCCTCTCAATCTCATTATATTTTAGTGCACGCTCATAATCACTAACTTCAACTACCATTGCATCAAATTCCTTTTCCATTCCTTGATATTAGTTTCTATTCCCTTTTTAAGACTCTCAAAGTGATCTTTTAGAAGTTTAAAGAAAGGCATGACCTCAGTTAAATAACATTCTTTCATTTGCTCAAAACCCTTTCTCCTTACTTTATACCGAGTGGGTGTGATCCTTATCTTGCAAGTTTTCTCAAAATCAACAAATAGTTGAAATATAACATATTGACTAATTAAGGTCTTGCTTTTAGTGGCAATTTTTCTAGGAACTAGATGCATTGGTGTATTAGGAGGATACACACGTCGCTTAGGCATTTTCCATAAAGGGGTTTGTTTCAACAATATTTTCACTTTACGCTTTTCTAAATCCTTTTTCCGAGAAATTTGTTCGAAGTCACAATGTTTGAGGCTTATACATGTTCAAGGAAATCCAGTTTTCCTTCTTGTAGTCATGGGGAGTGATAATAATTTTTTTCTCTTTGCATTTAGGATCATCTAATTTTTTGTTCATCCTTTCCCTAGTGACTTCATCGATTTCTTATCTTCCTCGGTGCACTCAATGCAACTAGGTTTACGCCTAGGCTTAAGAATTTCATTACCATCATAAAGCACCTTATGAGCAGTTCTAGCCTTTTTAATTACCTCTGGATTTGGTTCCTCAACAAGGGGAATGCTATGCTTATCGCTTAAGACTCGATGTTTAGTGACCATGTGGCTTGATCTGAATGGTGTTTCCTTGTATGTACAACTTGTTCTCAAGTTTGTTTTTCAAAGTTTTCAAATTAGAAAAATCTCTCAAGAGTTTTGATTCCTTTGCATTAAATTCTTGCTTAAGCATTTTCACATTTTCTTGAAGTTCTTGTTTTTGTTTAGATGTTTTAGAAAGTTTTTCTTGCAAGGAATTTAATTCTTGTTTCAATACTTCTTCTCTAAACTTACTTTTTCTAATTAATGTACTTACTTGGTCATCCATTTCCTGCTCATGAGTGGTCAACTCAAACTTAGCACGTTGTTCATAAATAGCAACACGTTCTTTATAGGCATTTAGTTCGAGAAATTATGGAATCATCAGGGGCACATGCAGTGTATTCATCAAAAACAAAGTCATTGTTGATTGCTTGTAAGATGCATCACTTGGTACAACTTCACTTTCACTTAGTTTCACATATTGATCATATGGGACAATATTGATATTACCCATATTTTCAATATTTGATTCAATAGTTTCAGTTGATTGTACTTTGTCATGCATCTCATGCACATCGACATCATCGTTATAGTTTTAATACCTCTGAGATGAGCTTGTCATGGGATGGCCAAACGACTAGTGGTGAAGAAGATACCTTGGGAGAAACCATTGGAGAAATGCTAGCCATAAAAATTGTGTGTGCGTAGGTCCATCATCCACATCAGAGTCGTATGCATCACAGGTCAGGTGACTTGAAAGGCATTCGATGATTGTGACCTATCTCACGAATACTGCTCATCCACATCACATCATAGGTCTTGGCATTGCCCTCGACAAGCGGCAATTCCTCTTCATTCAAAAGCACACCATTGTCTGAGCTTGTGCCGGCGACATCTTATCTCTGAAGTAATCGATTCGTGCATTGACGCTTTGGAGATGTGCAGTTCCTTGCAATGTGTCCCTCACCACCACAGTTATAACATTTGATGGGCTTAGCTTGACCTTGGTTACCATTCCTTCCTCGATTCGGGCCTTGCCAACATAACCTCTCAGCTCCACCTCGTCCCCGATCATATCTTCTTTCTGAGCTGGTTTGCACCACGATCCTTCCATCTTTAATAGTGGCTTGATTGTGTGGGTTAGATGCTGTTCTGAGGTTGTTGTTGGTTTGTGGGAGAGTATTCAAGTTTTGACTAATGAGAAGAGCTAGTTGATTAATGAAGCTACCACGTGAGCATCGGCATCACTTGTTTGTACATAGGATCAGGAATGAGTTTGTGATTACCATTACCCAAGGGTATGACTTGTGATGCTTTGGTTGTGATTCCGATGTTTGAGTAGAAAGCTGTAGAGTCATTAGGCGAGCTTGTCTCTCCCTGGTTGGTTTTGAACTGATTGAGAATTAATTTTTCAAACATAGCATGTCTCTCATTCGGAAGGAGGAAGGCATAGAGTTGCTCATAGTTTGTATTCTTCAATCCTTTAGTGAGCTTCACCGGTGGTAACAAACTTGTGCCATTCGGGATTCATGTTGTTCACAAATTTTGAGTTCAATTGAATGTTAGGCATAGTCATTCTGATGTTCCTCATGTCATTAACTAACTTATGAAATCTCACATAGTACTCATAGACACTCTCATCCGGTTTCATCTTGAAGTGCTCAAATTAGATCATAGAGTTGGGATTCTCTGTCTTCCATAGTTAATTTGAACACAGAGAGAAGCATCTTAACATTGTCCCAAATTGCCTTAGCATCTGTGTTATGATTGATCAGCTTGTAGATGTCTTTAGGAAGACCTTGAAGAACAATGTTTGAAGCCATGATATCTGCATCAAATCTCTTTTTATCCTTATCATCAAGCTCATCATACATCTTAGGTCTGTCCATTCAGAGCATGAGTACCATCTGCATTAGTATCAAGTATGTCTCTAGTCGTCTCAATTCGATATGGTCCTTCATCAATGGATTTGAGAATGTTGACACCATTTTCCTTTCCAAGGCATCTGATACGTCGATTCGTTGACCCCAAGAATCAGGTAGTCGGTTCTGTCAAGCATGGGTGGGCGAGTATCACGAGAGCAGTGCTTGAACATCCTAACGAGTGGAGATGACAGTGGAGCGTTGGTAGACATGTTAATATGCGGGATTTTATAACTCTATGATTAAACCGGGAAATAGATTCTTTCACGAGGATTTTACTAAATCAAGAGAAAACCGTAAACAATCACTCAAGTTAAGCTAGAAGATAATGCACTAAATCGCTAGAAGATAATGCACTAAGTTCGCTAGGAGATAATGCACTAAGTCGCTAGAAGATATGCACTAAGTCGCTAACACTTAATTCGCTACACCACTAAGTCGCTAGAGTCCCAAGTCGCTAGACAAATGCAAGTCGCTAAGTAGTAACTTCGCCAAGCCTCAAGTAAACGCTAGCAAAAATTTTGGCGACAATTCGCTACTCAAGTCGCTAAAGATACAAGTCGCTAAAGAGCAACAGCTTCGCTTCTGACCAAGTCGCTACCACACAAGCTACTCGTAGTGGAGAGTCCACTACTTGTACTTTAACTCGCTAAACGATCTAACTCGATAGGTCTAAAAGGTAGCCTGCGCCACAAAAATTTGTAAAGCAAGTCGCTATGAAGAAAATAATCCGTGAGCTAAGTCGCTAGCTTGAAAAACCATATAAACATCACTTTTCAATCCAAAACAACCCAACCAAGATGATTCAAGCTTACCAAATGAAAACCTAAACACTTGTGATGATTCTAAACATAAAAGTACTAACAAAATTCAAACTTTAACACAAGAAATCATCCAAATGATGCAAAAACCACTAAACTTTTTCAAACTCAAAAACCACCTAAAAACCACTAGAAAGCCAAAGATGTGCAAGATATGATCCAACCATGGCTCTTGATACCAATTGCAAGATATAACTTTTCACATACACATCAAACCATAACACAAAGTAGCATATAGATGGAATTCTAGAGAGAGAAAGTTAGAGGTTTAGGGAACTTAGTGATAGAAAGTGAAAGATATTATTATGAGCTCCAACTCTCTACCTTGGAAGGTAGAGAGTATTTATAGTCTTACATAAATCGCCACACAACGGAACGTGGATCGAGGTATCAGATACAAGGGTAAAGACCGTCCAAGTCCTCCGGTGTTACTTAACTAAATACTACTTAACTTAAAATAACTATGACTACGAGCTTTCTAACGATTACATATACTTGAGGTGACCGACTCTTTAAAACCTGGAATTTCTAATTCCTAACACACAGCGATGGTATGTATATGATATCACAGTCACGAATCAGGGTAGGTTTGATCTTGAACCTTTGTTGTGTTAGAGTCATATTTGAGCCAAAGATATTGGGTAAACATTCTTGTTTCACTCATTTCATTATTTCGGAAATCATCAAAAACGTCATGATCTATGATGAGATCGTGTTAGTCCTAAAAAGATGTTGGTTTTTATACATTAACACGTGTCTGAGATCGAATACTTTTTCCTTTTGGTTTCATTAGAGTCATTTGAACAAATCATAGATCGAGTCCGTGTAAGCATAAATCAAACCAAGAAAAAGAGATAACAATATTGTTTTTATCCTTTTCTGATGTGTCGAATACTCAACGAGGCTAGGCTTCAAAAATTAAGACCGATGAGGATATGTGTTCTTTTCGTATACAAGACCTTGAAAGCGTCTAGATGATACATTGAAAAACCACGAAGGACAACAATATCTGAGATCTTTTACTTTTGTTTGTGAAACGATCTTTTTATTTTCGGATATCTTTGACTTTTTGGTTCGAGAGATGATATAGAGATTAGTAAGAATATGTGAACGAGTCTTGTGAATGGTTTTAGAGTCTTTCTAGTTGATAGATGGTTTTTGTTTCAGTCGATATTGATGGACAGAGGCTGTTGGATACAGAGGTAGATTGTTATGGTATTAGGTATTTGATTTTGTGGTCGAGGTCTCTCTTCTTCATCATTTTTCTGTCAGCCAAGTCGCTATTTGACTTGAGTTGACTCAATAGTCAACTCGCTTCCATGAGAGTTAAGAACACGCTTCAATTTTTTACACAACTCGCTTGTGATTATTGACTCAACTCGCTTTGTTAACCAACTCGCTTGATGTTCATTGTAGCTGGACAGCATGACAGCAACTCGCTTTGAAATTATTAAGCAACTCGCTAAAGAGCAAGTGCAACACGCATCATACCAACTCGCATTGTCCAAAAGACAACTCGCATTCAGTAATGCGAGTCCACAACTCGCTCATAAGATTCATGAATCTGGAATATTTTCAGTCAACAGTTAACCCAACTCGCATATACGAAGAACAGTTAACTCGCATCAGGAAATAACCACAACTCGCTTGTATGAAAGCCAGCGGCAGTAGACCATCAAAAATGTGACCAAGGATGATAGCACAACTTGCATATACGAAAACCAGTAATCACAACTCGCTTATAAAACTGACACAGAAAAAAATGTTTCAAAGAACCCATTTGAAGCAAGCATAGAAACTGTTGTTAAGACTAGTAATAAAGTTACATCAAACCATGTAGAGAATCACACAAAATAGCAACAATTCGAATTTGTGACCCCATAAAACAAGTTTAAGCAACACGAGAAACGACCAATCAACAACAAAACCGTGTTAACACAACTCTTATGACATAAACCACATCAAAACCGCATACATGAATCGAATAAAAACCATTCGAATGAGACCCAAATCAACACAAACGACACAACCTAGGCTCTGATGCCAATTGTAGGATCTTAATATTTATGTTGTTTGATGATTCGGGTGGTATAGGATGATGATAGTATATGAATGCCATGGTTAGAGATATGAAGAGAGTAGAGAGGGAATTCTAGAGAGATAAACAAAAGTGTAGAATATTAGATTAGAACTTCCAACCCTCTACCTTGGAGGGTAGAGGGTATTTATAGGTTACAATCTAAACGACCTCCTATCGGCCTGTGGAACAGGGATACAGTGGGTAAAGACCCGTCCTTCCTCCACTGTGTTGCACTACGCTAAACTATGCTAATAACTGACTAATAAACTAACAAATAACGTAACTAACGATATGTCTACGAGCTAACTTATGCTAGATAATATTTGGGGTGACCGACTCTTCACTATGGAATTTTCTAATTCCTAACAGATCCTCACCCCTTGCAAGGCCGGAGGTCCTTTTCAACCTTTGGTAGAACCGGAAGAAGCCTCTCTACCTTAGGTATGGGTAAGGCTGTCTACGTCTCAACCTCCCACATACACCGTAGAAGACGATATTGGGACCTATAACCCGTGGAAGACGGTACTAGGAGTTAGTTTACTTTTTTTAAAGAAACTAATAACAACTAAATAAGAAAATAAATCAACTAACAAAAGTCGAAATAACCTAAAATGCACTTAATCCAAAAAATACCAAAGATTGTAAATTTAAGCATAAAATTTAAAATTATTCTTTAAAAGTCCTAAATACTTAAGCTCTTCCTAGAGAACGTTTTGAGTTTATCCTTCCACGACTTGTTCTAAAGAGTCTACAACCGGAAACACTCAAACGTCTTCAAGAGGAAGACGAGGAGTAAAAGTTTTTCTTCATCCATATCTTGTAAATATTTATTAAAGGAATATATATATATATATATATATATATATATATATGAATAAAAAACCTTTTTAAACTAATTAAATGAAAAAAATCATTAAATCATAAGAGAAAAAACATTTTTAAACTAGTATGAAAACTTTTTAAAAATTTAAGCAAATTTAAAATTCCCCCCACAAATTAAATTTATTCCCCCCAAAGTTTGCAGGCATTCCAAACTAATTGCAAAAATTAACTCCTCCTCCTCCTATACCGCCACACCTCCCTCTCATCTCACTACAAATCCCGTCACCACCACAACTCTCCCGTCATAGACCCACCAGTCCCGTCACCACTGGTAAGTATTGTTATCTTCCTTTTGTACACATCATTCTAACACATAAAATAACCCTGTTAAGCCAATTAGCTAATTGAACATTTGTTTCGAGATATCCTCTTGTAAATTATTTCAGTTTCTTGTTAAATTTAGATAGTTAATTGGTTAAAAAAATTTAGGAAACCCTGTTAAGCCTGTTGCCACATGAACATGGAACCATAATTTAGCTAGTTAATTTCTTATTTTTCCTTGACCCAAACACCCCTTTAGGAACTGTTTCATTAGACTTTATTCAATTCTTAGCATAATTCAATACCACATTCAATCTTTGAGCTATCCTCATTACTTGGAATGTCTTTTTTAACTTTTAAGATCATCAATTGAAGTTTGATGTTGTCTTGTATAATCTTCAATAACTTGGAATGTCTTTTTAACATGCCTGCATGGACTACATTTATAAACATTGCTGCTCGGATACGTGGGATACATTTATAAACATGGACAAGTCTTGGATAGGAACTAATAGGACAAACAAATCTTATGTTGATGGAGTAGAAGCATTTATTGATTATGCAGTACACAACTTGCAGAATATGGGGAACATCGACCCACGAGTTAAGAAAAATGATCTTTCAATGCCATGTCCGTGTACAGATTGTTTAAACCACATAGAGCATAAAGTGGAGAAAGTAGATTCCATTTATTCAGCTATGGGTTTGATCTAAGCTACCTAAACTGGACTAAACATGGAGAGAAGGATGAGTCATCAATAAGTAGTGAAACACACATGTTAACGCTACAAGCGAGAGTTTGTTGACGACCGATTTTGCTTCAGATATTCCAACAGATGCCCGACAACGGTAGAAATGGTTAATTCTACAAAAGATAATTTTGATGAGGATGATCTTGTCAAGTTTCAACAATTATTATTAGACTCAGAGAAGCCTCTTTACGCGGGATGAGGATCCCGACTTCACAAAGATGTCGCATATAGTTAAACTACTCAGCTTGAAGGGTAAGTACGGATGTTCTGATAAGTTCTTTACTGAATTACTAGGATTGTTAAAGTAGATGCTACCTGGCGGTAACGAAATGGTGGAAAAAACTTATCAAGCCAAAAATATTTGAAATTGATGGGATCGAGGATACAAAAGATACATGTATGTATCAACAAGCTGCCTCTTTCTTTGGAAGGATGACAAGGATTTGACTGCGTGTCGAACTTGTGGGACATCAAGATGGAAGGTGGATAATAAGACTAAGAAAGTGTATGAAAACATTCCAGCAAAGGTAATGTGGTACTTTCAAATTATACCAAGGCTGCAACGACTATTTAAGCTAGAAAGTATTTCAGAGGATTTAAGATGGCATGCGACACGGAGGATAACCGATGGTGTGTTACGTCACCCCTTGTGATTCAAAGGCATGGCGTACCATAGATGAAAAATTTCCCGAAATTGCTGAAGATCCAAGAAATCTACGGCTAGGAATATCGGCTGATGGGGTTGACGTCAACTCAGGAAATAGGCATCACGTGCATGGCCGGTTTTAACGGTCATATACAACCTTCCTCCATGGTTGTGTATGAAAAGAAAGTTTATCATGGTTTCGGTATTAGTATCGGGATACCCGGGAAATGATATCGATGTTTTTTTAGAACCGTTAGTTGATGATCTGCAAACCTTATTCGATACAGGGGTTGATACATATGATGCATCCACAAAAGATAACTTTAATCTACGTGCCGTTGTGTTATGGACAATAAATGATTACCCTGCACTTGGTACATTATGTGGCTGCCCGTACTGTGGATTCAAAGGTTGTGTAGTATGTGGGAAAGATACAAACGTGTTAGACTTTTGCCTCATCCAAGCAAAGTTATGTTGGTCACAGACAATATCTACCATATGACCATCTTTCAGAAGGCAAAGGAAGGCATTTAATGGACAACAAAAATTTCTCCGGCTCCAAACCCAATGACCGGGGAACAAATATACAATGAGTTACAACATATTGAAAATAAGTGGGGAAAAGGAAAACGAACAAACAATAATGCATCAGAAAACCAGGAAGATACGAGAGGCAGAGGTGGGAAGGTTCAAAAGCAGAAAAGAAACATACTTGAAGTAGAGAATGGTTCAAGCCAAGTAAGCGGACAAAACGGTGCGTATTGGAAGAAATTCAACACTTGGTGCTCGAAAACTTAGGTAGTGGAGGCATAATTCTGTTCCACATTGTATTGATTTTATGCATGTAGAAAAGAATGTTGCCAGAGTCTCGTCGAACTTTGCTACATGTTCCAAGAAAGACGAAAGGGTGAATGCTTGATTGGATCTGCATTTGAGTTGGGGGTAAAACAAGAGTTTTTTGCTATGCAAGAACAAGACAAAACAACACTACCTCCAAGCAGGTTACACATCAACGAATGATGAAAAAGATATTTTCTTGTGAAACTTTACACAACATCAGAATACCACAAGGCTATTACAAATTTCTTTCTTTGGTCAAGCCTAAGGATAGGAAGCTCATTGCCCTAAAATAGCGCATGACTATCATATGCTAATGCAAGAGTTTTTGCCAATTGCAATACGTTCAATCATGCACCCACCCACACGATATGCTATTATCAGGTTTTGCTTTTCCTTTAAATCAATATGTTGCAAAGAAATAATATTGCAAGAACTAGACAATATGCAAGAAGAACTGGTAGTGACACTTTGCCTACTCGAGAGTTCTTTCCTCTATCATTATTTGATATTATGATACATTTGACTGTGCACCTAACTCGGGAGGTAAAATTATGCGGTCCCATATGCTTTCGGTGGATGTATCCATTCGAAAGATGTATGAAGGTTATTAAAGGACATGTGCAGAACAGAAATAGACCAGAAGGATGCATTGTTGAGGAGACTATTGCGGAAGAAACAATAGAGTTTTTTAGCGAATATCATAAATCGATGAAACTGTGGTATCCCACGAGAAACATGAAACAGATGAAAATGAGGAAGGAAAGCCATTGTCGGCCGGACAAATCAATGAAGTTTCTGGAACTCTTTCGAGAAAGCACATTTGTATGTAATAATATCTGAGATGAAATTTACCGTATATCGAGTAAGTATTACTAACACATGTCTATTTAGTTCGCGAAAATGATGTATCAAATATAATAATCAAACACATTGTTTCGTGTTGACACAAGCAAGTTGTGAAAGCAGAAAACCGGGTAAGCGAATAGCATTTCTAGAGAATGAGCACAGCAAATCTTTTGCCAAGTGGTTACGAAAGTAAAGTAAATCTTATGTTACTCGACATACCCTTTCTAAACCTTATTTCTCAGCTCATTTTGATCTGAAAATTGGTGTACTTATTCTTTTGAGCTAATATATACTTGTAATGAAATTCAGGTTTGAGAGAGAGTTACAAATCGACAAAGAAAGTGTATCAGAAACTGTAAGGTGGATATCCTATGGACCACGCGCCACCGTAGTGAAATACGATGCATATCACATCAATGGGTATACTTTTCGTACGAAAGATCATGAAGGCAAAGTTTATCGAGCAGTGGGGTTAGTGTTTAGGCATTAGATATGCACATATCTAAAGAAGTTGCAACCACAAGAAAAGCATATTATTATGGGTTTTACTGGAGATATGGGAACTAGATTACCGTTACATGCAAATTCCTCTTTTCAAATGTGATTGGGTTAATCACAAAGCTTGGTGTGAAGCGATAATCTTGGGTATACATTGGTTGACCTGAATAGTTTAGGCCACAAGGTTGATCCGTTCATATTAGCCGCACAAGCACAACAAGTGTTTTATGTGAAAGACCAGATAGATAAAAAATTGTCTATTGTGTTTAAGACACCTCCCAAGAATTACAAAGATAAGTATGACGAAACCGATGAGGAATTTAGTACCGTCATTCACCAGCACAATGATAACATATTGCCACGTGTGGATCGACGTGACTTGGGTAACGAATCACGAACTGACTACTTTCGAACCGACTGTGGAGGTGTTGTTATACGAAAGTCCAAGTGAACCATGTTAGGTATATTTTTTTGTTTAAGGATATGTTGTAAAGCAAAAATTCTCACAGATTGGAGATGTATGGAAGCTGTGCTAGTTGATGTGCTATAGTACAGAGTTAATTCTGGTGATGTCATTATTAAGTCTGTTTGACCATTCTTTAGTCTGGTAGTGCAAAAAGTAAAAAACTATTTTTCTGTGTTTAAATAGTACCGTTACCTAATTTTACGTGGTCAGAAGTATTTATATGGATAATTTTTATTTTTAGAATTCATATTTATCCTTTAATTACTTTATCCTAATATTTAAAATTTTATTTCTTTTATTTCGATTAAGTCTCCTTACCAGCACTAAACCCTAATTGCCCTGCACTATCAGTACTTCAATTAACATAAAAGATGGCACAATTAAAGTTTGTAGACAAGCACAATCAAGTTGGATTTCTCAAAAGTGCTGAAAGCACATGCTTCGAAGCCGAGATAGTGGACTTTCTAAACGGTAGTCATATCAGGTATGCCCTTACTCATAATCCAACTATCTATGATTCCCTAGTCAAACAGTTCTGGCATCATCTTTGCTAGAACTATTGCTGATGGGACACTAGAGTTAAATGCAACTATTGATACGTTAGAGTATTCATTCGAGGAATCGATCGAAGCAAGCTTCAATTGGTGATGCCTCGGGATTTCAATGTTGCTAAATGATGACCTCTTTCAGGGATTGGAAAATATTGGATATCCAACTGATGGAAAATTCACTTTTTGGAAGAGTCATTTTACACCACAATGGCGTTTCCTTGTGCATCATATTTTACATTGTATGAGCTCTAAAAAGTGGCGGATGGGATCAATTTGGAAGCAATATTGCACTGCATTGGTCTGTCTCTCCATCCTTGGCAGACTCTTCAATTTTTCAAAAATGATTTTGATACCATGGTTGCTAATTCCAAGAATAAGAAAAAGTTTTGATGTACCAAGATTTTTGCAAATGTTCTTAAATGTTGAAACAGCAAGCAAACATCCTTACATTGCTCTCCCTTTAGTAAAAAGATATTTGGTAATATGAAAAAGGGTTTTGAAGGGCACACAAACCACTTTTGTGCTGCTATGTTGCCTTACATTTGCTACTGACCACTGAAGGTACGTCTACAAGCTGTTCCATCTCCCTACTTGCTACATGAGCTCAGGCTCAACCTACATCTAAACCAGGAAAAAGCAGAGTTTAGGCGGGAGGACACCAACACCCCCACCACCTCCAGGTCCATAAGAAGAACCACCAGTGATTCCTCAACCACAACCTCCAACACCCACTACTACAGCAGAACCAGTTCCTTATCTATGGAAGATCTACTTCAACTGGTTCCAAAACTGATTTCAAAGGTTGATGAGTTGGAGAAAAATTGAAGAAGACCAAAGTCATTTGGGACTACTCGCAAAAGAGTTAAGAAATTGGAGGGGAAATTCAAATAGACGGGGATAGACATTAGAGTCTCAGAAGGTGAGGAATCCTCTGAGGAAACTCAAATTAGTTCTCAAGGATTGGAAGCAGCTAAAATCTTGGTTAAGAAGTTCAATCACAAGAAATCCTTTAAGAAGAGACTGGATAAAGAAGCTGCAAGTTCTAGTGGAGTAGATAAGTCAGGTGACTTTAGTAAAGATAAGCTGGTGGTCTTGAAATTAAATCGCTTCGATGAAGATTTTAATACTCGCTTTGATTGAAGTTAATACTAGTCTGAACATATTAATTGTAGTGATCCGGTATGCTGGTGAGGAGTTTGTGCATAGGGAAGGCAAAGGAATAGTGCAAGAATCTTTTGAGCCGGTGAAGACCAAAAGCAACTCATGAGAGAGGAAGCTATCTTAGCTGAGATTGCTAGGATTCAAGTAGAGGATCTTTTGGTGAAGAAGCTAAACGTGCAGAATCTTCTAAGCCAGTGAAGACCAAAAAGCAACTCACAGAAGAGGAAGCTACCTTAGGCAGATTGCTAGGGTTCAAGCAGAGGATAAGGCTGAAGAAGCTAAACGTCTTGAGAACTAACAAGGGATGATGAGCTGATTGCCAAAAGTCTGCAGGAGGAACCATAATTAACTGAAGAACAAATGAAAAGGAAAGTTGAAATTGAGGAATCTGCCAAATTCTACACTGATGAAGAATGGGATACTATAATGGCCAGACTATTAGTAAACATAGATATCCTTCCTGATATTGGCGGAGAAGACTATGCAAGTAAAATGGTTGAGGTAATTAATGCGAAGAAGAGGCTTCTCAGAGAGCAGAGACAAAGAGAAAGGATGAACAGACCCTTGACCAAAGTTGAGCAAAGGGATTATATGATCCACTACGTCAAAAATCAAGGGAATCCTACCTGGAAGTTGAGCCAGTTAAGGATAGTGAAGAACGATGTTCTAAAAGCAGAATTTGAAAAAAGTAGTTTACCAAAATAGAAATTTTATTCCAATGGATTCAGAGTTGGAAACTTCAACGCTTAAAAGGAAGGGTTACAATCTTCAACCAAAGGATGCTAAGAAGCGAAGATTGCAGAGATGAAAGGTTCTGAAGCGTGAAAAACTTGGTGATAAGCCAAGCTGTAAACAAAGAGGAGGAAGGCGAGGTTAAGCAACCAGTTTTGAATATGACAAGGAAGAAATCTACTGAAAAGAAAGGAGTGAAAAAGGATAAGACAAATGTTAAGAAAGAAGTGGAAGAGTACATGAAGGATAAGGTTGATGAACCGTCA
The DNA here is from genome assembly GCA_910596185.1 of Chrysanthemum makinoi. Lineage (NCBI taxonomy): Eukaryota > Viridiplantae > Streptophyta > Magnoliopsida > Asterales > Asteraceae > Chrysanthemum > Chrysanthemum makinoi. Next base: position 20,829,736 of record OU343218.1, on the reverse strand, counting down.
TCAGAAGAGTTTACCATGGGCTCCATTCCTACAGGTTCAGCACTTCCTGCTAAGATTGCAAAGGTTCGATCATAAAAATGGGAAAAGGTAGTTTACGATAGTAAGGGAAAATCACTGACGGAACTATATATGTGAACTTTCCTGGTTTATTGAGTGATTTGTCCAGGAATGATTTGAAGACCATGTACCGGTGATGATGGAAAAGCATGGTGACCAAGACACGAAGAGGAATATGAAAGAGTCCTTTGGGGTGACTTGAAGACCATGTTTGAGACACCAGATGCTGATGATGAAATGTGGGCTGGCTGTCAAGAACAAGTGATCAGATGGAGATATTTCCACACTTGTCAGGTGCACTATTTGGAATTAGAAACTGCAATTGTTTATATGCTTACAGAAGTGGAGTATCCACTTCAAAACGAGATTTGCAGGGCTATGCTTGAGAAGAAGCTGTTAGGTGAAAGAAAGGATGATGCATGCTATCGGCTTTTGAGGTTAATTGAATCAAAAGCTCAACAGGCAATAATACTTGGCAGTATAATAGTTAAGTCTGGTAGTATTAAGTGAGTTAGTTCGTTTATGAAAAACAAAATAGTTTATTAGAGTTTAGGGAAGGCATATGCAGCGTAGAGAATATCTTAGGAAGATATATCTATATCCTTCTACACGTTTTGTATACTAGGTTTTCCTAAGTGTATAAAGGAACCCTAAAGTATAGTGAAATGAACTTGTACTTAGACGAATAGAAATATTAATAAAAGAAGTTTATTAGTGAAATAGTATTTATGTTCTTCTTGCTTGTTGTTAAGATTCCGCATTAACAATCAAGTACTCGTCGTTAAAGAGTTCTTCATATATATAATTAGTTTGGATTTATCCAAGTTTAGTAGATTGTGGTGTTTCACAAGTGTTAATGTGTGTGTTTGTGTGTGCATATCAATGTGACTATAAAAGCCATCACCTACAAACCCACATTTTCATTAACAGCACAATAAATGCAACAAACTTGACCATATGGTGTTTAAAGTGAGGAAACGTGTATTTTGTGTGACTATTGATCATCCAATGGCCACATCAAATTTATTGTAGGATTAGGATGTTCATCTTTTCACCCACATTTTTATTAATACAAGTTTATCTTTGCACCCAAAAAAATATATATATTTTGTGTTGTGGTCTACTTATAAACAGAAAAATTTAGTGGTTAAAGCTGCCAGTACAAAGTTAAGTCTGGTAGGTTAGTTTTAGTGGTTAAGGCTGCCAGTACAAGGTTAATTCTGGCAGACATAAGCTAAGTCTGTTTAGTATTCGTAGTTAGTTCTGTTTATGAAAAACATAATATTTTTTTGTGTGACAATTGATAATCCAATGGCCACATCAAATTTCTTTTTGTGTGGCCATTTCTAACATTTAGTCACACAAAGCATGTTTGTTTTGGGTATTTAGTCACATACAATTAATCATAAAGTGGCTAAAAGTGTTAATAAGTGTGACCATATGGTGTTTCAAGTGAAGAAATGTGTGTTTTGTGTGACTATTGATCATCCAATGGCCACATGAATTTTATGTTTGTGTGGCCTTTTCTAACATTTAGTCACACAAAGCATGTTTGTTTTGGGTATTTAGTCACATACAATTAATCATAAAGTGGCTAAAAGTATTAATAAGTGTGACCATATGGTGTTTAAAGTGAGCGAAGCGTGTATTTTGATGACTATTCATCATCCAATGGCCACATATTAAGTTACGTGACCATATGTATTGGACTTTGGCTACACTTAAATAATATGTGTGACAAAGCGTTTAGCGTGACCATATATGGCATTTGGTCACGGTGTTAGTAGCAAATGTGACTTTATAGATTAGCTTTTCGGCAAGCTAACACAAACTAAACTTTAAACACACATATTAACTTACGTGAACATATATATTGGATTTTGGCTACACTTAACGAATGTGTGACAAAACATTTAGTGTGACCATATATGGCTTTTGGTCACAGTTTTCAAGTGTGTGACATATATTTGTCCTTTGTTTATATGTATATTGTGACTAATGCTTCAACCTTACTTTTCATTTGTCACTTGTTCCAATTTCGGATGTGGCTAAAGAGTTGGCAAAACATATCAGTCACCCTTAAATAATGTGTGACAAAACTTGATTCTATGATTTAGACACACAAAAAATTACTTCATGTGACTAACGCATCAAGGTTACTTGTATTTGTCACGCGTTCCAAATTCATATGTGGCTAAATGATCTGAAACAAAATCACCAGATACCTTTAGCCACACAACGTTCAATTGTGTGGCGATACAGTTCTAGTGGTCACACAATCAAAATTTTCATGTGTGACTAATTAGTACATGTTGTCAATTTTTGTACCTTCAGCCACACAAATATGCGAATGTGTGGCTCTTCCATTTCGACCATGCGTGACCAAATCCCGTTTTTGTACTAGTGACACCAATGTCATCCGACACAAAACTTACAAAAGATGAAGACGACGAATCCGTTGATAATACAAAATATCGTGGCATGATTGGTAGTCTTCTCTACCTCACGGCAAGTAGGCCGGATATCATGTTTAGTGTTTGTCTATGTGCTAGGTTTCAAGTAGACCCTAAAACATCACACCTAGAAGCCGTAAAAAGGATATTTAGATACATTAAGGGTACAATACAATTAGGATTATGGTATCCTAAGGGTACAATACAATTAGGATTATGGTATCCTAAGGGCACGGGAGTAGAAACAATTGTATATGCAGATTCTGACCATGCAGGTGATTATGTTGATACAAAAAGTACAAGTGGGGTATGTACTTTCATAGGATGTTGTTTAACATCTTGGTTTTCTAAGAAACAAATGGCACCATCAATATCAACAACCGAAGCCGAATACGTCTCCGCCGGCAAAGCATGCCAACACGCACTATGGATGAAACAAGCGTTAGTTGACTACGATATTCATCTAAGCGACATAGCTATTCTATGTGTTAGCCTTGATAATAATTAATACAAGTGATGGTCATTCACGTTTAGGAACTTTGTAACATGTGTTAGATATAGTGATAGAATAGTCAACGGGCTCGTGGATTGGGATAAGCTAAATGGCTAATAGTTATGTTAAGCTAGCCTTGTATAAGTTATTTTCTCATCCAAGTCCAATCCAAGCCCATGAGGGACATTTGTAAAGAAAAAAGTACCCCTCAAATGGTCATTTGAGGGGTGATATGAATGTGTGTTTTTGTGTGTTTTTCTTTCAAGTAATACAGTTTTCTCTTCATCTTTTTCTCTAAACATACTATCCATATATATCAAGTCACCACTTTCTTTTTCTTCTTCATCTTTCATATAGTTTGTGTTTGGTTAAATTGTGTTACTTGTGGTAACGTAGGGTATCGCGACATAAGGTTGATGTAAAAACAAGGTCCTACAATTGGTATCAATCGCCTAACGATGGTTTAGGAGTGTTGTGTTAGTTTTTTTGTTAAACTAAGCATAAAATTAAGTTTTTCATATAAACGTGGGCTTTTTGTCTTAAAGTTTTGATTTTTACGTGTTATTTTGGTTAAAGTTGTAGTTTTTATTGATCTTTAAGTGTTTTGGAAGAAGTTTGTGCCAAAGAAATCATTTGGAAACGTGTTTTGGGTGAATTGAAAAAATTCGTGTTTTGCATCAAAGCGGCAAATTTTGTTCTGCAGTAATGAGTGCAAGGACAGAAAGTCAAAACCTTAGTTTTACGTGTAAGGAAAAGTCAAAACCCTATTCTTACGCATAGTTCTAAAGAATTAAAGTTTACGCTTAAGCTTTGGTGGCGAAGAATCTTAGTGCTACTGTACTCAATTCTTCCTCTCCGCGGATAAGTTTGTGGAACTAACCGACTTTGGATATACTTTTACACATTTGTTATAAACTAAAGAGTTTTTAGTTTTAAACCCTAGTTTACCGCATAAGCATAAAGCTGAAGTATATGCCTAAGCTAACACTTAAGCGTAAGGTCTCTTACTACTAGCATTTAAGTTTAAAGCATAAACTGCGGCAAAATTGTAACACCCCAATCTGATGCGACGGAGACTAAATCAAGTTTCCGGTACACTTTTGGATTGGTATAAGCACACAGTAAAATAAAAGATAACCATTTAACATTTAAATAATCCAAATCAAACATTCAAACATTTATCCGAGATATAATTTTAGGCCCAAAACATAGTTTAAAATAGGCCAATTGTTTATGAGAGTCAAAAAGCGATCACTTGAACCAAAAGCGCCATTACCCGAAACCAGTGCGTCAAATAATCCAAACATCTCAAATCACGAAATTATGCTTTAAAAGGTCGACACGAAGGTGAGTTCATTAGGTTTAAGTTCCAACACAAAATCATAGTGGACTGTTAGAGTTGATTTGCTATGCCGGACCTAGATAGGTAAATACCTTTCTGCTTGATCCTACAGGATCTCCAGTATAATCAACCTGGGCCTAGACTCTAGACCCGGCCTTTATGCGTGGCAACCTCTAAGAACATTCCGACCCCGACTGGGTCGAGGATAGAAGTCTATTCTTAGTTAGGCACGGTAAAACCTAGACTAAGGCAATAACTATCGCACATCTATCTCTGCGAAGATTACGACATATAAGCAAATCCAATAGTTTAGCGTCCAAAACGATGTGATTCTCACCCCCAAAATGGTTCAAAGCGTGGGTTAAAGATATATATAAAACTAGGCTATAAAACTGAGCCTCAGAATCAGCGTAAATATCACTACTTGAGGAAGATACTTGGGTAACACCTGGCTTAACTATCGGCTAAACAACTATTAATGTGAATTAACTTAATATACATATTTCCTCAAAATCAACGTTAACTACCCCAATACCATACCATTCCTTTATTTCAGCGTCTGGTTTCACCTTACAATCCCTAGTGTTTGGTATCCTCATGTGGGTGTATCTACTATATGATGCCATGAATGCACTCAACCGAAATATATAACTCAATCACGACCACGATGGACCTCCAGCGATAAACTTATGGATTCGATAAGTTTGGAATAAATAGTAGGCGATAAGATTTTAAAATTACCATTTTGAGGGTCATTTAAGCCATATTTGATCTGCTTAGCATCCGTTTATTACCCAATATAATTCCTTTTCACTTTTTTAGGTCTCTTGAAATACGAAATCGTAATTGCACTTATTTGCTGCAAATTAAGAAATCGAGACACTCAAAGTTTACTAAAGAGTCTGAACGGCGTCACTGCTAAGCTAACTTCTGGCCAGGTGGAGTATTTTTGTGGCGGGGATGAGTCAAATTTCTTATTTTTCAAGTACTTGATGTCCAAGCTTTTAGCATTGGAGGCCCGTTGCAACTCATATAGCCTATATTTGATCCGGTGTCGAGGAAGAGGGCTTTCCAAGCACAAGGTGATGCCGTCATAGAATAACATGGCAAAAAGGAAACCATAATGTGGCGTCCGAAATAGTCACAAGCTTAAAAGGTGGCCCCGTTGCATATGTAATCTTATATATAGAATCCGAATTTTTCAATATTAGTGTGTAGTCTTTTGGAGTAAAACCTCGCCAGACCAAGTACATGTATCTGATATTTTGGGGTTCCAAACCTATCTTACATCAGATAAGTGTTTTTAATTCATTAAATTCAATTATGTCATTGATTATCAAATTATTATGCTTGCATGTTCTCCATGTTACATTTAATTTACTTATGTGTTTGCTTAAGGAATATGAAACTTAATTATTGAATATTGATTGGTTGTCTCTTATCTTAATTGTTAATGATCAGTAATGCGATGGGTCATTGGTTGTGTACTTAATGCTTGGTTTCTTTGTGAACCCTTAGGTTACATAGCACCTAGAGGCGTTGTAAGCTAAACCATCCAAAGCGGGCCTTAGAGTTTAGAGGGTTATTCCTAGCATTAGGTTTTGTAAATGACCCTTTGGCAGGTTCCAAGAAGTTGGGACTCTGTAGCATTACCCTACGACTTTAGGCATACTTGATTAAGAGAATAGGACGTGACAATTCCAGCCACCAATAGGAGATAATTGTAGATTAGTAAAACCCTAAGTAAACACATCTTAAACTATCATACAGGCACACAAAATAATTAGACATAGACTACATACACCTTAGATTAGATATTTAGATAGAGTAGAGTATCGATTGTAATACTGACCCCAATCGAATCAGAGATTAAGTACCTTTCCATTTCCAAAAACAAAATAAATAAAAAATCTTCCCTCAACCCCAACCTTAGCATAAGTAACTTCTCACTAGCAATTCCTATTCCCCTGAGAGCGATATCAATGCAGTGGCTTAACCTAATACTACATAATTGGGTTCTTTACTGGGTGTTATAAAAACTTTCCTCGAAGAAGAAAAGTTCCTTTGATACGAACGGCGTGTAGCATTATCAAGTTTTTTGGAAGCATTTGCGGAGACCAGAATAGCTAGTTAGTGAATCCACCTAATTATAGGTTTCTTTGCTTGATTCACTGTAGGAATTAGAAATTCAGTATAAAAGTCGGTCACCTCAAGTACATGTAATCGTTAGAAAGTTCGTAGTCATAGTAATATTAAGTTAAGTAGTATTTAGTTAAGTAACACCGTGGAGGACGGACGGGTCTTTACCCATTGTATGCACGATCCAGCGGCCGATGTGTGGCGATTATGTAAGACTATAAATACTCTCTACCTCCCAAGGTAGAGAGTTGGAGCTCATAATAATATCTTTCACTCTCTCACTAAGTTCCCTAAACCTCTAACTTACTCTCTCTAGAATTCCATCTATATGCTACCTTGTGTTAATGTTATGATGTGTATGTGAAAAGTTATATCTTACAATTGGTATCAAGAGCCATGGTTAGATCATATCTTACATATCTTTGGATTTCTAGTGGTTTTAGGTGGTTTTTGAGTTTGAAAAAGTTTAGTGGTTTTGCATCATTTGATTGATTTCTAGTGTTAAAGTTTAGATTTTGGTTGTACTTTTATGTTTAGAATCATCAAAGTGTTTAGGTTTTCATTTGGTAAGCTTGAATCATCTTGGTTGGGTTGTTTTGGGATTGAAAAGTGAGGTTTATATGGTTTTTCAAGCTAGCGACTTAGTTCACGGAATATTTTCTTGGTAGCGACTTGCTTCACATTTTTGTAGCGACTTACGGTGTTGGAGCTAGCGAGTTAGATCTAGCGAGTTAAAGTACAAGTAGTGGATTCTCCACTACGGGTAGCGACTTAATGGTAGCGACTTGATGCTTGAGTTGCTCTTTAGCTTGTATTCCTAGCGGTAATGGGTAATTGCCAAAAATTTGGTTAGCGACTTGAGGTTAGCGAGTTACTACTTAGCGACTTGCATTTGTCTAGCGACTTGGGACTCTAGCGACTTAGTGGTGTAGCGAATTAAGTGTTAGCGACTTAGTGCATAAGCGACTTGGTCTTAGCGACTTGGTTCAATTTCTTAGCGACTTTGACTTTTCGACAAAACTTAAGCGGCTATAACTTTTGATCCGTAACTTTCGTTTTCAGCGTTCTACCCATCAAAAGCGACCAGTGAGAACAGGGAGAATGTCACGCCTAAGAAACTAAAGTTGATTCGGGTCCAACGAGGCTAAATCCGCTCACGAGCGAAGTTATTGAGGTTTTATGTTTTTGAATTTCAAAATTCGGAAAATCGTGCAACAACCAACCCAAATCACAACCAAACAACATCTACGCTTATCGAAACAATCATAAGTCCTAACTTTTGGAATTTTTTCTATCATTGTGTCGATCCATCGATCATCTTAACATTCCATTGGTCATTGCTTGGTTTGGTCTTGTTTTAGTAAAATCCTTGAAAGATTCTATTTCGGTTTAAATCATAGACTTGGTAGTGCATTCCACCCATCATGTCTTTTCACTTACTCTATGACCCGGTGATTCCGAAGTGCTTAAATTGTATGATCTTTGTGGACAATAATGTTAATGATTACTCTGTGAGCGATTAAAGATGTTTGAATTAAATAATGAGGATGTGAAATCTTCATGTTGAAGTACAATGAGAATGGTGCACACCTTTCTGAGAATGCCATGCTTGAATGGAATGCGACATTGAGCCTATCGGCTACAAACCTACGCCTAAATGCAATTTGTCCATAGGCGGGGATCGAACATGTAGTCTCTTTTAGCGGGGACTTACCTCACATTGACAAAGCGTCTTTGCTTGAACTAGAACATAAAAGGCTGCAACTTACCAATAAAGGTTCAAGGATGGTTCGGTCGCGACTCTTCAGTAATCTAAAACAATTTGACCCGTTCATGAGTGGGAATATTGGCGGTATGATCCCGACATGGCTGGAATTTCCTTGAAAACATCTTTGGAATGGAAATTAGAATTCATTGAGACATTTATCCAACTCATGGATAATGTGAAAAAGTACATTGAAGAATCTGCTCAAAAGAATGAAGCGTGAATGAGTGTGAGTCGCAGTTGAGAAAGATGTTGATAAGTTGGGTAATGTATATGTTGAAGAATCGAGTTATTCTTGAATCACAGACTATATGGTGACAACAAAAAATGACAAGTTATGGATAATGGAAAAATGGAACCTTGCTCAAATTCACAAAGAGAGGTGCACAGACACAACTCATCTGAGATTAATCACGAAGGTAAGCCTGGAAGCCGGATGTACCGAATAGAATGCACCTATCGAAAATTGTGAATATCAATGCTCATGTAAGTTGCATGGATGTTCCTAGCGTACCAAGTGATGCATCTTCTACAAAATAATGATTATGAAAGCTGCATGAAATCTGTACATTTCATACTGATAATTCCATATGGCGTGTTGCTATTTATGAACAGCGTGCTAAGTTTGAGTTGACCACGGTGAGCAGGATGACCAAATACGTACAACTATTAGAAAAAGTAAGTTTAGAGAAGAAGTATTAAAACAAGAGTTAAATTCCTTACAAGAAAAGCTTTCTAAAACGGCTAAGCAAAAACAAGAACTTCAAGAAAATGTTAAAATGCTTAAGCAAGAATTTAAGGCTAAGGAATCAAAACTTTTGAATGATTTTTCCAATCTAAAAACTTTGAAAAACAAGCTTGAAAACAAGTTGTACATACAAGGAATACCATTGTTTGCTCACATGATCACAAAGCATAGAGTCTTAAGCGATAAGCATAGCATTCCCCTTGTTGAGGAACCTAATCGAGAGGTAATTAAAAAGGCTAGAAATGCTCATAAGGTACTGTATGATGGTAATGAAATCCTTAAGCCTAGACGAGAAACCTAGTTGCTTGAGTGCATGAGGAAGATAAGAAATCGATCGATGAAGTCACTAGGGAGAAAATGAATAGAAAACTAGATGATCCGAAATGTAAAAGAACAAGATAATTATCAAACCCCATGATTACAAGAAGGAAAATTGGATTTCCTTGAACATGTTTAAGCCTCGGACTTATTGACCCTGAACAAGTGTTACGGAAAAAGGATATGGACTTGCAAAAAGTAAAAATCTTGTTGAAAAGAATCCCCTTGTAGGAAATTCCCTAAGCGTGTGTATCCTCCAAATTCACCAATGCATTTAGTTCCTAGAACTATTGCCACTAAAAGCAAGACCTTAATCAGTCAATATGTTATTCTTCAACTATTTACCGATTTTGAGAAAACTTGTAAGAAAAGGATCACACCCTGGGATAGCTGAAGGGAAAGGGGTTTTGAGCAAATGAAAGAATGTTATTTAACCGAGGTCATGCCTTTCTTTAAACAACTAAAAGATCATTTTGAGAGTCTTAAAAAGGGGACAAAATCAGATATTAAAGAAATGGAAAAGGAATTTGATGCAATGGTAGTTGAAGTTAGTGATTATGGGCGTGCACTAAAATATAATGAGATTGAGAGGAAGAACTTGCATACCTTAAATGAGACTCTTATTCCTGAATGTGTTGCTCAAGATATCTTTTCCACTGCTTCAAATTGCTCTATTAATGCTTCCAAATTTCATGAACTATCTGTGGCCCAGAAAGTCTCCCATGATCGTGTCATTGAGCTTGAAAAACTAATTCGAACTAAGCGAGAAAATTGGCTGGATGATCACAACAGTTTGGTTAAACATTTTTCTAAACTGGAAGTTGAGCATTTTAATTTACAACTAAAATATCAACATCTTAAAGAAAATGTTAAAACTTCAAATGTCAAGACATCTCGAATGCTCGAGTTTGATCGTTTTCAAATTAACAAGCGTGATGAGCGATTCAAGCTCGATGCAACACGATCAGAACGTTGAAAGCCCAAATCTCTCAATTAAAGGGTCAAACGAACAATAAGACAGGCTCCCAAATCCCCCTCTCTTTAGATTCTCGAAATTCTCAAACTTTTCATCTTCAAAACTTAGTTGATGCCTTACAAAAGGAAAGCGAGAGTTTTCTAGAAGAAAATGAAAAAGTTAAGCGACATTTTAAAGAGTTATATGATTCAATGAAAGTCACCCGTGACCAAAACAACGAAAAAATAACGTCTTTACAAAAGGAAATTGAGAATCTAAGAAGTAGGAAATGGGAAAGCTGCCACTTGTTTTCAATAAGAATGTTGTCTCAAAGTCACCCTTAGGCGCAAATACACTTGTGACAGTTAAATATATATTCCTCCTCATCTTAGGAATAATGAACATGCTTTTCATGAATCCTGTGCTCACCTTAAGGATAGTCTAGAATGTCTCAGTGAGATTGTCGAAGAGGATTTCATTAACAAACCTCTTGATAGTGAAATTAGGTTTGCTTGCCTCGAGGCCAAACGATCTCAAGAGTTGCTAGAATGTGTAATTGCCACATGTCCAAAATCCTTAACCTTAGGTGAAAAGGCAAAGGCTGTGATGCCTGTTCTATGCCTAGTACCAAGCGGGAAATCCGTTCTATGCCCAGTCTTAAGAAAGGAAACACTAATGTGCCTTCAAGTAGTTCGGATTCCAGATATGTTAGTGCTAAGAAAGTGAACTTTAGTGTGCACGCAAAAGCTCAAATCCGCAGTCTTAAAGTATACACTAATGTGCCTTCTAGTACTTCGGATCCTTGCACATCAAGTTCAGGAATGCAAAAATTAGATCAACCAACTAATGTTCCCATTCCTCTACAGGGAGTAATCGGTGACTTTAAAGCGGCGGTCAAAGTCTCAAGAATATACAAGGAATGATAGGACCTTGCAAGCTAAGAATGTGCATTGGAAGAGAGTAGAAGACCAATCTAGGAACTTTAAGGCTTGAGTTGAATAAAGCGAATCGTGTTGATTCTAGTATTAGCCTTAGGCGTCTTGTAATTAATTAGAATTCGATACTATCACGCAAACCTTGTAATGCTTTGCATGCTTGAATTACATTTGCTAATCATGAATGTGGTGTGAATGCTTTGTCTAATCTTTGTCAAATGCCCGTTAAAATTGCTAATGCTAATAATGCGTGCAAATAAGGCAAAAGGCAAAAGCGAAAGATTGTTAGAAAGCGTGGAAACCCACAGGGAAGAACTTTTATAAAGATAGGTTATTATGGATACCTTTTGGTCATAAGAATAATCGGTTTTCTTCTCACACTTTGCTAAGATTATGCCCACTAGAAAATGGATGCCTCTTGGTAGAACTATTCCCTAAGAAGTAAACATACTTTGAATAGGGCAAATCTGACACGACATTGCATCTATTCCCAATGATTCCATTGCTTCTACTTACGATATGGATGTTTGATTCTGATGTGGGTGTTCCAATTCTTGTTACTAACCAAGTGGAACCCATTCTTGCATGGGATCCCAATTATCCGATTATCCATTTTGTGCGTGTTCACCTGCGGTCGTTCAAATCGTTACGTGGTACACGTTCAGTGTTCCAAGCATATGACTGGAGACCGGTCATGTGGCTCATGAACCGTGAGCAAGTTCATCGGGATGTTAGATTTGGTAATGATCATTTAGGTGCTATTATGGGTTATGGAGATTATGTTGTTGGTGATAGTGTCATCTCGAGAGTCTACTATGTTGGAAGGGTTGGTCATAATCTGTTCTCTGTTGGTCAATTCGTGACTCGATCTAGAAGTTGCCTTGAGAAAACATACACGCTTTGTTAGAGATCCTAATGGTAAGGAACTGTTAAAAGGAACTCGTGGGTCAAACCTTTACACCATCTCTATCGATGACATGATGAGGGCTTCTCCAATTTGCTTGTTATCAAAGGCTTCAAAAACAAAGTCATGGTTATGGCACCGTCGTCTCAATCACTGGAACTTCGGCACCATCAACGATCTTTCCAGAAAGGACCTAGTTGTAGGTTTACCTAGACTAAAGTATGAAAAGGATCATCTTTGTTCAGCATGTCAATTGGGAAAAAGCAAAAAGTATGCCCATAAACCCAAACCTACTAACTCTGTCACAGAAGTTCTTCATATGATTCATATGGATTTATGTGGACCAATGAGTCTGAGAATATCTTTGGGAAGAAATATGTGTTAGTTGTGGTTGATGATTACTCTAGATTCACAGGTCAAGTTCTTAAGGACAAAGGATGAAACTCCTGATATCATTATCAAACTCATCAAACAGTTGCAGGTTCGACTTAACAAAACCGTCGGAATTGTCGAGCAGACAATGGGCGAGTTTGTCAACAAACAACTTAATGAATTCTATGAAAGCTTTGGAATCAGGTCACCATCAAAGAAGTGTTTCGAACTCCTCAACGAGCGGTGTAGTTGAAAGAGCGAAATCGGACTCTGTTGAAGCCGCTAGAACAATGTTGATTTACTCAAAGGTTCAATGTTTCGAAATCTGGTGAAGCAATTGCCTTGCTGCATGCTATACACACAATCGTTCCCTAATCCACACCGTACATGGAAAAACTCCATATGAACTTGTCCACAACTGAAAACCTAATCTCTTTCCCTTCGGTGTTTGGTGCATTGTGTTATCCAACTAATGAGGGTCAAGACTTATGGAAACTTAGGGCTAAAGCTGACATTGGAGTATTTGTAGGATATGCACCAAACAAAAGGGATACCGAATCTATAACAAAAGAACCCGAAATATCATGGAAACCATTCCGTTACGTTTGATGAGTGACCGGTCAAATGGCTCCTGGACAATCCGGCTCAGGACCCGCACTTCAAGACAGTCCCATTGGTTCATCTCTTGTTCCAAACTCTACTCAAGAAACTCCATATGTACCTCCATCGGAAGATGATGTAAAGAAATTGTTTGATCCTATGTTTGATGAACTGTATGATTCAAACACTAATGAGGTGATGATTCCAGCAACAGAGGATGCTCATATTCCTGTGAATGAAGTCAATCCTTGAGTCTCAATATCTTTAAGTCAAGAAGCACCTGCTGCCGATCCTTGATCTCATCAACAAATCATCATTCTTCAAATGTACATCATGGAAATGTTTCTAGCATCAATGATGAAGTTAATCCCTTTGCTACTCCCGAAGATGCTCCATTTGAAAACATATTTGCTACTCTGAATCATCATGAACCATCTTCTTCATGAGACATCGACTCAGCTACCTCAGTTCCTCAACAACTGCCACATGAACACCTTAGAAAATGGACTCACGATCATCCATTAGACAACATCATTGGAAATCCCTCTCGTCCATCAACAGGAAACAACTTGCAATCGATGCCTTATGGTGTTTCTTCAACTCCGTACTTTCTAAGATCGAACCAAAAGATGTTAAAACCCATGAATGAAGAGAGCTGGTTCAATGCCATGCAAGATGAAATTCATGAGTTTGATCGACTTGATGTATGGGAGTTAGTACCTGCTCCAGGCTGTGCTATGATTATAGCTCTCAAATGGATCTTCAAAGTAAAACTTGATGAGCATGGTGATGTGTTGAAGAACAAGGCTCGTTTAGTTGCTAAAGGATATCATCAAGAGGAGGGTATAGACTTTGAAGAATCTTTTGCTCCTGTTGCTCGAATCGAGGCAATCGAATCTTTACGGCTAACGCTAGTAAGAACATGGTAGTGTATCGGATGGATGTGAAGCGGCATTTACGAGCGGAGATCTTAAAGAAGTCGTCTCGTCGGCCAACTGAAGGATTTGTGAATCAAGAGCATCCTACTCACGTTTATCGTATGAAGAAGGCTCTTTACGGTTTAAAGCAAGCTCCAAGGGCATGGTATGATACCCTGTCAAAGTTTCTTCTATCATCCGGATTCAGTAAAGGAGCAGTTGATCCTACATTGTTCACCAGGAAGTCGGGCAAACATTTAACTCATGTTCAAATTTATGTTGATGATATTATTTTTGCCAGTGACCCAATGGAATGTTATCGTTTTTCTAATGAAATGAGTTCTAAGTTTCAAATGTCAATGATGGGACAAATGTCGTTTTCTTGGGATTACAAATTTCACAAAGTCTTGGAGGTATTTTCATAAATCAATCTAAATATGCAAATGAGATTTTAAAGAAATTTGGATTTGATTCATGTGACCCTGTTGACACTCCCATGATTGATCGAACCAAACTAGATGAGGACCACTCGGGGATCATGATTGACCAAACGAAATATCGTAGTATGATTGGATCCACGATGTACCTCACGGCTAGTAGACCGGACATCTTGTTATTTGTTTGCATGTGTGCTAGATACCAGGCTAAGCCTACTAAAAAGCATCTTGAAGCGGTTAAGCGGGTCTTTCGGTATCTCCAAGGAACCATCAATATGGGACTATGGTACCGAAGGACACCGGTATGTCACTAACGGCCTATCTGCAGATCTTGATCATGCAGGTTGTCAAGATACACGTCGAAGTACATCTGGAGGTGCTCGGTTTTTGGGTGATAAGCTTGTGGTTGGTCTTCAAAAAGCAAATGAGTACTTCTATATCCTCTACAGCGGCTGAATACATAGCCATGTCATCTTGTTGTGCTCAAATCTTATGGATGAGATCTCAATTATCGGACTATGGCTTTGAATTCAACAAAATCCCTCTGTACTGTGATAATAAAAGTGCTATTGCTCTCATGCAACAACGTTCAACACTCAAGAGCAAAGCATATCGACATTCGACATCATTTCATCAGGGAACAAGTGGAAAAAGGTGTGGTGGAACTATATTTTGTGAGTCTGAATATCGGTTAGCAGACATCTTCACCAAAGCTCTTCCTAGAGAATGTTTTGAGTTTATTCTTCCCGTCTTGGCGAAAAGCCTTCAACCGGTACTCTCAAGCGTCTTCGGAGGAAGGCGAGGAGTAAAGGTCTATCTTCATCTATCTCATTGTAAATACTTATTGAAAAACAAAATACAAAATTATAAACTATAAAACCAAATAGAAAAATATAAAACTTTCAAAAATCCATAAAAATCGAAAAATTCGAAAAATCCTTAAAAATATTGTCTTTTTGTCATGTTTTTTCGGTTCGAAAATATCTACGGTCTTTGTCTTTGTCATTCAAAGAATGACGGGACTTTAGATGTTGTTCAATTTAAAAAAAAAAAAATAAAAAAATCAAAATTCAAAAAATATTTTTGGGAGAAAGAGAAAAAATGGTTTATTGTCATTTTCGGGCAATAACCGGTTTTAAAGAAAAACGAGCCATGTTTACCATGTTTTCAAATTCCATGCTCGATTCTATAACATTTATCTTTGAAAACTAAATGCTTTGAAAAATAACTCGGTCTATTTTTGATAATCATCGGGACTTATCATCAAAATCTCTATCGCTCAATCAACAACCTATGTCATTGATTGAGGGGAGAATGATTTCAATTAAATTAAAAGTTATTTGGCATTAAATTGTTTTCAAAAGATGTACATGCATGTTTAACCAATGGAGTTTAAAATCTCAACATCAGATCCTTATCTGTTAAAACGCTTTCATAATCAAGTCACAATTCTCCTTAAAAGCTTTCAAAATCAATTTAAATCTATGAGAGATCACAAATCTCAAATGTTTTAATAATTGTGATCGGGGGAGAAGTTGTGATTTACATAGGATTTAAACTGATAATTCGATAAATGGTTTCTTAAGTGATTAGCATGTTTGCCTCCCGTAAGTGACAAACGATTTCAAATTTTCCATGCACACATTGAGGGGAGCATCTATATTAAACCACAATGATTTGAAACGTGATCACTTATCTCAATAATGCGAGTTCCCTCTAGTATGTGTAAAACTCTTTTCAAACCTCGAAGCACATATTGAGGGGAAGCAAAATCATGAAAACCTCATCCTTCCCCAAAATGCTTTATCTACTTGATTGATTAGGAAGTGATGTTGATAACTTTTAGAAAATGGTAATCAAAGAAGTTAATTCTTTCTCTTGCCTCCGTGTGTAAAACAATTTCAAATATTTGATGCACATGTTGAGGGGAGCACTTATTCTAAAATATCAAAAACAATTCAGGTACAAAATGCTTTGATAATATATCACAAGTAACTGGATTGATTTTCAAATGGTTTTCAATTGGTTCCTATGGCAGATGAACAATACCAAAAGACCGACCAACTTTACATTATGTATGGTGATATAAGGATGATAAGGTTAGGTATGTGTTCCCATGATCCGCCAGAACCGGAGGGATCTACCAGGGACTATCCACTAGTTAGTGTAGAGTTCTTAGGTATGATGATAAAAGGAGAAAAATGAGATATGGGAAGAGTCTTGGGACTAAGGCTGAGCTAGTACTGGAATAAACCCAACAAGGTTCTAGTTATGAAGTCTCGGTAAGCGCTGAAGGGTTGAAGAATGAAAAAGAATTGAATGAGAAAAGGGTGAAAACAAATAGCCCTCCATTTATTCAACCTTAGAGGCAGACCGGGTTCAATTCATATGCTCTTGATGGTAACATCGGTATTGAAGACAAGGCGTCATGGACCCGGTGACGCCTTGCACTTCAACTTCCCAAACCACTCAAGTTCCTCTTAAAAGGACTTGTTTCATTCTCCGCGGGAACCGACATTATTTATCTACTTTCTCTTAGAGATTGTTGATATTGAAGAAGGAGACCCTCTCCTTAGTCTCCGACACAGGATCTAAATATGCACAAATTGAGTCTAGAGCCACGAGATCATCAATAAATCTCATTAGGACACTTTCAATGAAGACTCTGTTTCACACAATGTGGAAAGAGAGATTATATCTTGAGTCCTACGCATTATCCTTGTGGTATTAGCGGAAACATCGAGTGATGTGTTTACATATTCACAATGTGAAGATGGAAAGCCTTCTGGAGCCAACATCTAACAAGCTCCTGGTAGGTGGCATGTGAGATCTATTATACAGATCTACCATGTGACAACTGAACAGAAACAATGGGGCGATTCAATCTTTTGAATCAATCCTGGTTCAGGTTATGGATTGACGGATACCTTTGAAAAACCGGTCTTTGTACTTTAAAACTCTTTTCAATAGCACGTCGACCGTGTACTAATTTTCAAATCAAAAGGTGTTTTATGATTGATAATTGATTTTCATTAAAACCTTAGTTGTATTGCAAAAACAATTTCTATTGAGCAATACACGATTGTTTTTCAAATATCTTTTCATCAATCGTGGACTCAAATTATTGGTTCACTCACTCCGTGTTGTCTTCTTTGAGATGTTCGGTTTGAGAACGGCTAGGCATTGCGAAACCACTGTCAAGGAAATTCTTGAATTATACGATCACGAGCGATGCTATGGCGATCAGCGGGGAACCGTGGGTCGTGTACCTCAATTCAACGAAAGTGATCAAAGACACTTTCGTGCGATTTATTGCTAAGCTTTGTATGCGAATACACCCGGCGTTCTTGCATTTGTTCAGAATGAAGCGGTCAATCCATAGCGCATGCTCACTTAACACATTCATCTCAAAAAATCATGATTAGTGCATCAATGACTCGATATTTTCACTCCATGCTTACGCTACTGGCTGCGCCAATATCATGATTCAACAAATGCTTACTACGATGAAGATATCATGATCTAGAATGTGAGCATGTCGGTCCTAAAGTCACAACATCACATAATACCAACACCACAAAGGATGTAAGGAGATTTTTGATGGTGATAATCTCAAATGATGGCTCAAATTATTATCCGTGGATCAGTAAAATACCTCCACTTGAAGTAACCAAACATGCAATGTGAAGAATCAATGACTACGAGCTTAGGAACAAAGGACTACATCAAGAATGCAAGAACAATTGTTAATGTCATATCTGTTTGTATTCAATGTAATTTTTTGTGCATGATTGAGGTGACCTCCACTTAGGGGAGATTGTTAGGAATTAGAAATTACCGGTATTAAAGAGTCGGTCACCTCAAGTATATGTAATCGTTAGAAGTTTGTAGTCATAGTAATATTAAGTTAAGTAGTATTTATTTAGTTAAGTAACACGAGTGGAGGGCGGACGGTCTTTACCCCTGTATGCACGATCCACGAGCCGATGTGTGGCGTTTTTATTGTAAGACTATAAATACTCTCTACCTCCCAAGGTAGAGAGTTGGAGCTCATAATAATATCTTTCACTTTCTCTCACTAAGTTCCCTAAACCTCTAACTTTCTCTCTCTAGAATTCCATCTATATGCTACCTTGTGTTAATGTTATGATGTGTATGTGAAAAGTTATATCTTTCAATTCCTATCAAGTAAATGTTTCTCACTTTTAGCTTCCTCGTAGTCTATCCCCCTTCTTCGTGACCTTTGTTCGTAACACCATCACTTTTCATCATGAAGGGTGACAAACCACCAAACAACGCTTTTACCCTGAACAAATACATAGTGCTTGATCTAGCCTTTGTCAACCCTACTTGAGCTCGTGTTGGTACAATCAATGTGAATGAGGAGGATAGTGCTTATTTTAATCTTTACCCCACTAAGGAAGAGGTTGCCTACCATCAATACATAATTGATAATCCCCGATCACCCATCATTAGGATATGCCCAAAGATTAGGAGAAGAAATCCTTGGAACCTAAAAATCCCTTGTATGATCGGATATAGGAGTGTCGACCATGCCTACATAGATCTGAAAATCCCCCGTTAATGTAATGTCATCTGCGTTACAATGACATTATGAATGAGTGACTTAATATTAGGAGAGACCCCAAGTATCCAGGTTGAGTTTGCAACTTTGTGGGAAGAGTCAAGGATGTACATATCTTTATAGGGAATTTCACCTATCTAGTTGATTTTGTAGTCCTAGAAGATGTAGGATGCGTCATTGACTATAGCTTATTCCAAGTAGTGCTAGGGAAACCGTTTGTTGAAACATCTGAAATGAGCCATAACAAGTATGATGGAACGGTTAGTATTAAGGAAGGAACCGATGAAATCACTTATAGGATGCCTAGGAAGACAAATGAATATGGCCATCTACCCATTTTTGAACGAGACAGCATCAAAGCTTTTAAGGACAAAAGCAAGGACGATGTTGAAAAAGGTTATAAATTTATGTGGGAAAGAATGAGGCTTTATTATAAGGATTGTTTGACCCTCGAGCCTAGATATAGAGTCTATTAGGAATTATGAAAGCAGTTGGTTTCCGCTGATAGCTTTCTACTGATAGAGATTTCTGTTTTTGCTAATACAACTGTTTCCGCTGATAGTCATAATGCCTCGAAGGTTTCTGCTGATCGTATCTAGTTTCCCCTGATAACTCCACTGTATTAGTTTATTCAGAATAGTAGATAAGATATGTATAAGTGCTTAGCAATTTGTAAAGATAATGGATAATCATATCTTCTGAGTGTGTTAGGTATGTGTAATTGTTTATACATACATGTCTAGTGCCTAGTATGATGAAAGTGGTTTTCTTGGTCTATAAAAGAAACCACGATTGTTGATGTAAATGCTTAGATAACATTCATAGTTATTCTTACAGATCCATAGAGGATCAAGTTATAGTGTTTATTGTTCTCGTGTCTTGTATTTAATTTCTACGTAAATACAACTTCATGCAAATGTTCTCTTTAGTTGTTTTGTGATTACATAGAACAACTATACTCATTCTAGGCCCATTAAATCTATCTGGGATTAAGTTTCAACAATTGGTATCAGAGCCTGGTGAGAATCTTTGTATGAAGACACTCTTTTTCTTCTCAAAACCAAAACATGCCATCATCAAAACATTTTGATCTTTGAGAGTGATGATCAGCCAGAAGTATCAATCGACCAGTCTAACCAAAATAACACACAGTCTTCAATTCAACAAGTTGTCACCATGTCAAATTCAAGTGCAAAGTTTCCTTACCTTAAAAAGGACGAATATGAGATATGGGCCATGAAAATGGAAAACTACATTTCCAACATGGATATCAATCTCTGGCAAATCGTTCTGAAAGGAAAAAGCATGAAGGCTACTACAAGAGATGATGAGGGGAAGGTCATAATACTTCCACCCTCAACAGCTGCTGAACAAATTCAAGTCCAAAGAGAAATTAAATCAAGGACTACCTTATTGCAAGCTCTTCCAGATGAGCACATGAGTGATTTTTATCATCTTGATGATGCAAAACTGATTTGGAAAGGAATAAAAGTAAGGTTTCGAGGAAATGATGAGTCCAAGAAAATGAGGAAGTCCATGCTCAAACAAAGCTTTCAGGATTTTTCTATCTCTGAAGAAGAAGGTATACATAAAGGATATGACAGGTTTCAGAAGATCCTCAGCCAACTTAATCAGTTGCAATCCAAACCTAATGCTGAGGAATGCAATCTCAAGTTTCTTCGAGCTCTACCTGCTTCTTGGAGTCAAGTGTCTATAACTCTCAAAGCAAAAGGTGGCCTTGAGTACTTAAGCTTTGATGATCTCTACAACAAACTGAAATCTCTAGAGATTGACATCAAGGGTTACTCTACTTATTCTCCTGTTCCATCACACTCTGCATTTGTTGGTACTACCAGTGGAAACACAATTGTATCATATAGTGAGAGTCCCAAATTTTCATCAGCAGCAACATCTACTCACGAATCTTCTTCAAGAAGATCAAAGTCTAATTCAGTCTTAGAAGATGTGTTCTATTCATTTCTTCTTTGAATCTTATGATCAACAACAGTTAACCTATGAAGACTTTGAACAAGTAGATAAATGGGACATGGAGGAGATGGATCTTAAATGGCAGATGGCTATGCTTCTTTGTGAAAGTCAAGAGGTATGAAGAAGGTTCTGGAAGAAAGTTTGGTTACAAAGGAAGAGAACCAGCTAAGTTTGATAGGAAGAAAGTTAGATGTTTTGAATGCAATCAACTGGGTCACTTTGCTAGAGAATGTCCTAAAAGGAAGGGAGGTGACAGAAGAAACTACAATGCATACAAACTTAAGGAAGCTGAAGAAGTGAATACAGCAGCCATGCAATCTCTAGAGAACAGAGTTGACTGGGATAATCATGTGAATAATGATGAGGATGAAGAACCTCAGGTTGGACTGATTGCTGATTGCTGATTTTGTTGAAGAGGTTGCAATGATGGGCATCAATTCTCAGGTACATAACTTTATTTTTGGTTGCAGTACTCAATATAATACTCTTAAATGTGAATTTGATGAGGTAAATGAAAAATATAAAGAGTACTTTATACAAGCCAAGGCTTATAAGAGAGCAGTTAAAACCTTAGAGAAACAAAAAGTCTGGTATGATCAAAATCAATTGGCTCTTGTGGAGAAAATAAATGTTTTACAAAGAGATTTAGAAAGCATGACAGGGATCAAATTTTGGCGCCGCTGCCGGGGAGGCTGTAAGCGTGTTTTAAACATTTCCAGATCCGTACTTGCACATATACCACCTTTTTGTAAAAAGTTATCAGAAAATCAAAAAGTTCATTAACACTTTTCCTAAAGTGTTAACAACCCCAAAAATATTTTCATTCTTAGTTTTTTTTAAAATATTTATCCAAAAAGTCCAAAAATATTCATCTTTACCCTTACACCTTTTGATTCTTTATCCCTTTACCCTCTATCCATTTGATTCTAACTTCTTATTCTCATGGAATCTCTCGGAGGGCGAATTCAGGACGAAGTTGAAAAACTTCCTACTTTATCACAAATGTCTAGAATTGAGTTGTTAGTGATGATCCATCAATTCTAGCGTAGGGATATAGAGCGGCAGGGGTGACAAAGGACGGTACTTCCTTTTGATAATGGAAGTGCTAAATCGTCCACCCTACGGTTATCCAAAGATCTAACCCCTCAATTGCTCCTAAGCCGTCTAAAATTGATCCTACACTTTCACGATTTACGGTTAAAAGCAAACATGCAGAGTTTAGACCGGTGACTAATGATTTGCCTAATCTTCACGTTTCTCAAGAACCAGAACGAGGAGTCCATGCGGAAGTGGTGGAAATTGCTAGCTCTGAGCACACCACTTGTCCCACCTCGGATTTTTCAAAATGTTCTTTGAATCTTAATAGTCATTTGATCACCATGTTGATTTTGTTGATTCTTTGAATGGCTGATTCCTTCTCATAACTCCAGAATCGTTTATTCCTTGCGTCGGTTGTGGTGAGCCTCTTTTTGGTTCACCATGTCGCTGGTGTAATACATGTACATGTGGTAATGATATTCGTAGCAGGAGTTGTTTATTTTGTGGTTGAGAATTCATTTGATTATGATCTAATCCGAACTCATTTAACGACCCTCAAATTCAATTCTACACCACGGCAGACTCATCTTCATATAATCAACAATCTTTCGTGAATTTTGTGGAGGTCCTCACCAAGGATTTGATTGTCAATCCGGAAACACGATTGTCTATGAACGGTTTTTCCGATGCTCGAGAACTTTGGATATGACCAATATCCATATGATTCACCAATCGGGCTCAGCAGTTTTCATTTGTGAGAACTGTGGAGGTCCCCTTTCACTCGATTGTCAAGCGAATCCATTTCCTTGTGACAATTTTGACACATCATTTCAGACCAACCTCCACAGTACCAATGATTCAAGCAACTCCTCATGAAACTACAACAGACTTTTCTTTGAAGTGCAGGTTATTAAAAGAACTTAAGAATTACGTATGTCATTTCAAAACTCTCATGAGAAATCCATGGATTTTGTTAGCTGAAGGCATTTCTTCAAATAAATTCCCAAATTGCCTTTGAAAATCTATTAGGGAATCAATTTTGAAAAAGCGACGAGATCTAGCTCTAGATTCAGTTTTATTCTTTGATGATAGTGATGATGAAGAACATCTTGAAGATTCATCAAATTCATCGATTGATATCAATGATTGAGATTCATTCTCAAACAGCTGCTATCACTTTTGAGTTCACACTCACTCTCACGAACATGGGGGATGAGCTTCTTGACACTGTTTCTGAAAAGGAATCGGACGAATTTATAAAGTCGAGTGTTGAGGACCTTGTCCCAATCCCGAGAGTCACGAAATTCTTGATCATGTGTGTGATATCCCTCCTCCTCTTGTCTTCAAAATGATCATATGAGATATTCTCGATTACGATGAGGACTATTCTTTATCTTGTGGAGACATAAGTTATGTGGGGGAATTACCCACGAGCTTGTCGACTTAGGAGAAGAGATGATGAAGAAATAATCCAGGCCAAGCTCTTCGTCTTACACTATTGAATGTTAATCTTCTCGTTTCTAGAATCGAGGCTTTTAATGAAAAGCCTACTTCATATTCTATCCTTTTGAGGATAGTAAACTTTTCTTCGATGATTCTATTCGGATTACAAACTTTCTATTTTGATCATATGGAGAGAGAAGATTGGTAATACCACTCATCATTCTCATAATTCTCTCCCTGATTATGAATCATTCACTTTTGATGAGTTCCCCAGTGAACTCATTCAAATCAATTCTGAATATGAATCATTTTCCTTTGAGGAGTTCTCCTGTGAACTCACTCATATCATATCTCTACCAGAGTATGATAATTTCTACCGATCTAGACAGGATATGTCTAGACCAATTGAGCTTAAAAGATGAAATTCATGAAACCATGAATTCTCCTGTGAGTGATGATGAGTTAATCATGATCTTTATCATGACTTTCTTTCTCTTTTTCACTTATCCCGTAGCTTCTCTGTTCTTCTCCTTGGGAATGAAGACATTATCTTGACCGGCATTTTCATGTATCATTTGTGGCCGGTTCTCTCTCATATCTCATCGGTTGTGGAACTTTCACGAGCTTCAAATGTTTGTCCAAACATCTTGATTGAAAGTCCGATGGAGATTGTTTCTTCCACTTTGCTTCCCCATGAACAATTAATTCGGGGTCGAGTCAAGCTAGCGACTCGGAAATCAAAAACAGTAGCACACACAATATGGGTTTTCACCCATATTTCTGACTTCTTTCTATTTTCTACCACCCTAGTGTGGGGGGGTTGCCCACATGTTAAAAAAAAAATGAATGAAAATTGTAAATATTAAAAAAGAGAATAATTGTTGTGTTTCTACACTTGGCTAGTAATGTTATCTTTTTACGTTCTAAGTTTCGGCATTACAGTTAGGTACTTTGAATATTGAGGACAATATTCATTTCTAAGTGGGGAAATTCGGCGAATGATCATAAAATGTACCCTTTTAGTCCCCCCCAAAATGGCCAAAATTTAAATTTTTTTTAGTGGAAGTACTATGTACTAAACACAACAAATGGTAATCAGATCCACCATGTCTAACACACATAAGGATTGGCTAATCCAGGAATAAACGGCTCTTGGTAAAGATATCTCAAATCCGTTTATGGCTTGCAATTTGCCCAAAATTGTATGGTTTTCAACTCACCATATCCTAAAAAGTAAAGAGTTGGCTAGCCCGCAAGTTTATGGCTTGTGGTAAAGGCATTTGGAAAACCATAATTGGTAATCAGCTCACCAAAGATAATATTGATAATTTATCTAAGAGTTGGCTAGTCCGAAATGACATTCGGTAAAACAAATCAAATCCGTTTCCAGCTTATGATTTGCTCAAAATCATTTGGTTATCATTGTACCAAGGTTCTTACTTGAACTAAAACAATTGGCTACTCGAGAAGTAATGGCTTTTGGTAAAGAGATGAAATCCATTAAATTTTCATAAAAGATTGCTAGGAACTATAATATCTTAGTAAGGGGATTGATGAGTGTCTAAATACTCATCATTTTTATCTTGTTAGAATGCAAAAACATCTGTTCGAGAAATGCTTCAAAATAATGAAAATATCACAAACAAGTGTTTTATATGTTTTAAATGCAAAAACATCAAAATCTGATGAAAAACGTACCAAGTTTGCATAATTGGCAGTTTTAGTCCCCCAAGTTATAAAAGTTGTCAAAATTAGTCCCTGGTCAATTCAAAAACTTGTAAAATATCATTTTAGGTCCTTGGGATTCAAAAGTTGTCAAAATAAACCCTTCAAAGTTTAAAAATCACAAATTGACAATTTTAGTCCTTCAACTTTGAAAAATGTCAAATATAGTCCTTGGTGAATTTTAAAAGTGAAATTTATCAAAAATAAACCTTGTACTATTAATAAATGACAAAATTGGTCCTTATGATAAACTTTTGGGAATTTACATCTTTAGTCCCTAAAAATCCAAAAATTACATATTAGGTCCTTAAAGTTTTAAAATAGTAAATTATATACTTTTGGTCCTTGTATAATTGTTTAATGACAGGTTTGGTCCCTCAAAGAAGTTTGGAAAGATGATAAATCAGGTCCCTCAAGTTTGGCAGAATTACACTTTTAGTCCTTATGCTAAATTAAATACCAAACGACCTTATTCATTATTAAACCCAAGTCCAAGTCCAAAAAAAACCCAAGCCCAAACCAGTCCAATATATATAACCCGGCCCACCCTATTATTAATACCAGTCCAATATATATAACCCGGCCATTTTGGGGGAAAAAGGGACTAAAAGGGTACATTTTATGATCAAATTCGCCAGAATTTCCCCATGGAAATGAATATTGTCCTCAATATTCAAAGTCCTAGGTAATGTCGAAACTTAGAACGTAAAAAGATAACATTACTAGCCAAGTGTAGAAACACAACAATTATTCTCTTTTTAATATTTACAATTTTCATTCATTTTTTTTTTTTTAACATGTGGGCAACCCCAGGGTGGTAGAAAATAGAAAGAAGTGATATGGGTGAAAACCCATATTGTGTGTGCTACTTGTTTTGATTTCCGAGTCGCTAGCTTGACTCGACCCGCATTATGGTTCATGGGAAGCAAAGTGGAAAACAATCTCCATCGGACTTTCATTCAAGATGTTTGGACAAACATTTGAAACACGTGAAAGTTCCACACCGATGAGATATATAGAAACCGGCTCACAAATGATACATGAAAATGCGGGGTCAAAGATAATGTCTTCATTCGAAGGAGTGAAGAACAGGGAAAGCTACTGGGATAAGTGAAAAAGAGAAAGAAAGTTATGATAAAGATCATGATTAACTCATCATCACTCACAGGAGAATTCATGGTTTCATGAATTTCATCTTTTAAGCTCAATTGGTCTAGACATATCGGGTGTCTAGATGAAGTAGAAATTATCATACTCTGGTAGAGATATGATATGAGTGAGTTCACAGGAGAACTCCTCAAAGGAAAATGATTCATATTCAGAATTGATTTGAATGAGTTCACTGGGGAACTCATCAAAAGTGAA
Organism: Chrysanthemum makinoi; assembly: GCA_910596185.1. Lineage (NCBI taxonomy): Eukaryota > Viridiplantae > Streptophyta > Magnoliopsida > Asterales > Asteraceae > Chrysanthemum > Chrysanthemum makinoi. Next base: position 20,803,156 of record OU343218.1, on the reverse strand, counting down.
TGATTCATAATCGGGGAGAGAATTATGAGAATGATGAGTGGTATTACCACTAATCTTCTCTCCCATATGATCAAAATAGAAAGTTTGTAATTCCGGAATAGAATCATCGAAGAAAAGTTTACTATCCTCAAAGGGGATAGAATATGAAGTAGGCTTTTCATTAAAAGCCTCGATTCTAGAAACGAGAAGATTAACATTCAATAATGTAAGACGAAGAGCTTCGTCTTGGATTATTTCTTCATCATTCTCTTCTCCTAGTGACAAGCTCGAGAAGGTAATTCCCACATAACTTATGTCTCCACAAGATAAAGAATAGTCCTCATCAGAATTAGAGAACATCTCAATATGATCATTTTGGAAGACAAGAGGAGGAGGGATATCACACACATGATCAAGAATTCCCTGTGACTCTCTTGGGATTGGGACAAGGTCCTCAACACTAGACTATGAATTCGTCCGATTCCTTTTAGAACAGTGTCAAAGCTCATCCCCCATTATTCGAGAGAGTGAGTGTGAGCTTCGGGTGTGATAGCAGTTGTTTGAGAATGAATCTCAACTGCTGGGATATCAACTGATGAATTTGATGAATCTTCAAGTGTATCTTCATCATCACTATCATCAGGAATAAAACTGAATCTAGAGCTAGATCTGGCTGCTTTTTCTTTTGCAATTGATTCCCTAATAGATTTTTCAAAGGCAATTGGGAATTTATTTTGCAACCGCTCTTCATATAAAAAACTTCCATGGATTTCTCATGAGTTTTGAAATGACATAGCCTCCTCCTAAGTTCTTTTAATAACTCCGGACCCTTCATAAAAGTCTGTTTGTAGTTTCATGAGGAGTTGCTTGAATCATTTGGTATTGTGGAGGTTGGTCTTGAAATGATGTGTCAAAATTGTCACAAGAAATGGATTCCTGTTTGACAATCAAGCTGAAATGGGGACCTCCAGTTCTACAAGATAAAGCTGTTGAGCCTGATTGGTGAATCATATGGATATTGGTCATATCAAGTTCTGGCATCATCGGAAAACTGTTCATAGACAAACGTGTTTCTGGATTGACACTCAAATCCTTGGTGAGGACCTCGCAAAATTCCAGCATATTGTTGATTATATGAAGATGATCGGTGGTGGGTAGTTGGAAAAGTTTGAAGGGTCGTTAAATGAGTTCGGATTAGGATCATAATCAAATGAATTCCTCGAACCACAAAATAAACAACTCGTTACGATATCATTACCACACGTATGCACGGCTGACATGGTGAACCAAAAAGAGCTCACCACAATGACACAAGGAATAAACGATCTATTTGAGTTATGAAGGAATCAGTTCATTCAAAGAATCAACAAAATCAACATGGTGATCTGAATGACTATTAAGATTCAAAGAACATTTTGAAAATCCGAGGTGGGACAAGTGGTGTGCTCTCGAGCTAGCAATTTCCACCACTTTCGTTATGGACTCCGGTTCGGTTCTTGAGAACGTGAAGATTAGGCAAATCATTAGTCACCGGTCTAAACTCTGCATGTTTGCTTTTAACTGTAAATCGTGAAAGTGTAGGATCAATTTTAGACGGCTTAGGGCAATCGAGGTTAGATCTTTGGATAACCGTAGGTTGGACGTATTAGCACTTCCATTATCAAAGGAAGTACCGGTCCTTTGTCTTGGTTTCTCGTTCTATATCCCTTGAAATTGATGGATCATCACGAACAACCGAAATTCTAGACATTTGTGATAAAGTAGGAAGTTTTTCAACTTCGTCCCGAATCATCTCGAGAGATTCCATAAGAATAGAAGAAGTTAGAATCAAATGGATAGAGGGTAAAGGGATAAAGAATCAAAAAGGGTAAGAGGGTAAAGATGAATATTTTTGGACTTTTTGGATAAATATTTTAAAAAAAACTAAGAATGAAAATATTTTTGGGGTTGTTAACACTTTAGGAAAAGTGTTAATGAACTTTTTGATTTTCTGATAACTTTTTACAAAAAGGTGGTATATGTGCAAGTACGGATCTGGAAATGTTTAAAACACGCCTGACCTCGGCGGTATCCAAAATTGATCCGCAAAGCAGTCAAAGCGAAATCACTCAAACCTAACACTTGTGAATGGACCGTAATCAGCAAAAGCTGCTCAACCACGAATGCAATTTAAGATCACAGGAATATAGTGTATTCCGGTGCGTTAGTCCACCGGAGGATGAATTGGTTTTAAACAACTTCAGATGATAGAATGATCACTAAGGATAGTGATCGGAAGGTTTGAATGGATAATTATACCTAAAGAGAAAATCTACAAATTAAAGCGACTTAAATGCAAATTAAAAGAAATAAAAGATAAAAGATATTAAATAAACGCTATCACTATTTTTAAAGTCGATGAACGTTTATTTTATAAAACAAAATAACTTAAATAAACTATTTTAATTAAAACGTAAACCTAAATTATCTAAAAACGTTACTTAAAATGGAAACGGCTATTCTGAAAATGGTATTTGGGCGCAAAATAAACGTAAAATTTATGATAAAAGGCCTACCGAATGTAAAGCTAATTTTCTTACGTACTATATGATAAAAGAAATTTTTAGAAAAAAGATTTATATTTTTTAGACTTTTATATTTTTTATTATGAATTAATTACTATAAAACACTAATTAAATGTTTAAAAATACTAAAACTTATTGGAAAAATCTGAAACTTTTATAGAAAATACTTTATACTAATACAGATTTATAAAAAATACAAAAACTGAAAAAGCTATAAAGAATAAGCTGGAAATAAGCAAAAAGCTACGTTTAAGCTTATTGTGGAAAACGTATATAAGAAATTGATAGTGCAAGATTATGACGAAGAAAAGTCCCAAGGGCAACTGGTTTACAGGTACCCACTATCACCCATATAAGGGAGAGGTCTCAGGTTCGACCCCTGCCTCTCCCTTTTTGTAAAACATTTTATTTTTTGGAATTTTCTTTTTGCAACTTATTAAGAACATGAAAATAAGCAACTTTTATAACTATGACTTTTAATGAAAAGTACTAATAAGCTCGAGATAAGCTAAAAAATCTCAACAGTTGACTTCAATAAGAAATAAGAACAAGTTTTAGCCAAAATGGCTAATAAGCTACTAAACAAGAAAAATGAAACTGAAATAAGCTAAGTCTTGGTAATAAGCCAATAAGAAAATTGATTAAGCTTAAGGATTTGACAAATAAGTACGAATGAGCTCAATAAGCAAAGTAAACTGTTTGCTTGCAGTCTGTTGGTTTCACTAAGCACCTATTAGCTTATTTTTAAGCACTAAAATAAACTAGATAATGAAAAAAAATTATTGGATAAGCTAGATGACCAGTTCAGCTTTTCAAAAAGCTAAAGTACTCATGGTTTGGTTCACTAGATAACTTTTGATGAGCTTTTGAAAAATTGGAAAAAGCCACAGGTATAACTCAGTGTCTTGAGTTAAAATGGGACAAACAAAAATTGAGTCAGACCCATCTAATAAGCTACTAAGTGAAAACTAAAGCTTGGAATCTCAAGGTGGCTTGGTTGGCTACCCAAAGAACCAATAATCACAAGTTATGGACAACTATGGAGCTTTTTGTGAGCTTGAGAAAAAGGTTAGAAATCCATTACCTGGGGTATGGTTTTCAGACAAAGGGAAAAGAAACCAAATAAGCTACCTATAAGCTAATTTTATGAGAGCTAGCATTTTTATATTTTTGTTTAGAAGCTGAATATTGATATCCCAAAAGGGCTTAAGCTAAATCCTAATATGGAGCTTACACTAAAATTCCTAAGTTTATTCAAAAACAGGTAAGTGAAATTTGACTTTTTTATAAAAATAAGCTAGTTTGACTTTTATGAGCTTGCACTTGATTCTATGGACTGATTAAGTAGTATTAAGCTAAAATGAAATAATATTAAGCTAGGTTACCAAGATTCAAGCTAATGTGATGATTTTACTTCCTAAAGTCTATGAGTTATGAACTTAATAAAGATTTAAGATCATTTTGACTTTTACACCTAAGAGGACTGGATTTTATTGTTGAACTGAGTTCTTTAGATCAAGAGTGACATGGAACAACAACAAACTACAACACTGGCTTGGCTGTAGCATAGTTCTGGCAAAACAAACACTCCTTATGAGAACTGATTTGAAGCTTTTAAAAGTTTTCCACTGATTAAGATCATGCAGATGATTAAGAACTTTATACTAACTATATTTAAATAAGATTAGGTCAAAATTGGTTTAAGCATTGTAACTAGATTATGCAAACTTTAAGAAAATTACTTACAATTTGCTTTTATACTCAAATGAGCTGAGGAATAAGATCACACCCTATGGCTTTCCAAAAGCTCTAAACAACTAGCATTCAAATTCATCTTGCTACACTTTGTTGATCATTCCTCATAGGATTTTTGAATTTCTATCTATTTTATTGGTATTTTTGGGATTTTATCTCTCTTGAAAATAAACTAACTTTAAATGGTATCTAATAGCTTAAACAAGCTATTAAGGAGCTTATGTGTGATTATGAATCCAAATTAGCAGATACAAACAACATTAGAACACATTGAAAAATTGAACTTGAAATTTGAAAATGCACAAACTGAAATAAAACTGAAAACTTTAAATTGCTTATTGAAAAAGAGTTACAATACACTGATATTACTTATTTAAAAGCTTGAAAACTTAAACAAACACTGGAAAACTTAAAACTACATTACCTAGACTAATCTTACACTACTTGCCCTTTTTCTCTGCTTCTCTCTTCTTATTTATTGACATTATCTTGTTCCTGTCGACATCGTTAAATCCCACCTCTTTCAGTCCTGAATTCATCTGAACCATCCAGTTGTAATTTGGCGGAAAAAGTCATGGAGTGGGTAATTGATAATGGGTTTGGATTGGTGTAGAGGTGGAGGGGACAAGGTGTGAAGTTTAGTATGGTACTGGGGGATAAGGTGGACGGTGTTGGTGAAACCAGTGGTAATGGAGGAGAGTGTGGGTGAGAGGGATGAACGGGGGATGGGGTTTTGGTTGGTCAAACCAGTTTGACTGGTATTAATAATAGGTGGGCGGGTTATATATATTGGACTTGTTTGGGCTTGGGTTTTGGACTTGGACTTGGGTTTAATGAATAAAGGGTCGTTTTGGTATTTAATTGCATAAGGACTAAAAGTGTAATTCGCCAAACTTGAGGGACTGATTTATCATCTTTTCAAACTTCTTTGAGGGACCAAACCTGTCATTAAACAATTATACAAGGACCAAAAGTATATAATTTACTATTTTAAAACTTTAAGGACCTAATATGTAATTTTTGGATTTTTAGGGACTAAAGATGTAAATTCCCAAAAGTTTATCATAAGGACCAATTTTGTCATTTATTAATAGTACAAGGTTTATTTTTGATAAATTTCACTTTTAAAATTCACCAAGGACTATAATTGACATTTTTCAAAGTTGAAGGACTAAAATTGTCAATTTGTGATTTTTAAACTTTGAAGGGTTTATTTTGACAACTTTTGAATCCCAAGGACCTAAAATGATATTTTACAAGTTTTTGAATTGACCAGGGACTAATTTTGACAACTTTTATAACTTGGGGGACTAAAACTGCCAATTATGCAAACTTGGTACGTTTTTCATCAGATTTTGATGTTTTTGCATTTAAAACATATAAAACACTTGTTTGTGATATTTTATCATTTTGAAGCATTCGAGTGTTTAGGATGTTTTTGGCATTAACGATACAAAATGATGAGTATTTAGACACTCATCAAAGCACAAAAAATAAGTTAAAATATTAAAGTAAAGAATATGTGAAGCTTGTCGCTGAAAAGGAGAGTCTTAAAACTGACTTAGACTTAGAGGTGAGTAGGCATAAACAATGGCAAGAACAGGTTAAGAATTTAGAAAATTTGTGGAATAGTTCAATGTCTGTTAAAACAAAAATGGGGTTAGGATTTAAAGATTGTATTAATCCAGATGAGGTGTATAACCCCAATGAGTACAGTGTTTTTAATCTTGTCACAGATATAGAAGAAGATAAATATAGAAAACCTGTTGAATTCATTAAACAAGGTGAAATGCATAGAGTTCCTTCTTCTATTAATGGTATTGTTAAGCCTCCTAATCCAGATTATGATTCAGATGAATCACTCATGTCTTTTAGTCAAAAGTCCAATGACTTATCAGACACTGGCAGTGAGTCTAACACTTTTGTCTCTTGTTCTTCTAGGACTACAGAGACTCAATCTAAAGAATATGCCAGCCGTGATTCAAATAAAGAGTCTTTAGAGTCTATCTCTACTAAGTCTTTACAAGTTCCTCAAACCCAAAGTGTTACTATTAAAGAACCTTCCTCAAAGAAAGTTTTTTCTAGAAACACTTCTTGCTCAGTTGATTTTGTTGAAAACAATTCTGAATTTGGTTGTAATTTGAATAAGTCTGTGTGTAATGAAAACATTCCTGTTTTGAACAAGAAATTTAAGAAGAAATCATGTTTTGTTTGTGGAAGTGTTTTTCATTTGATCAAAGATTGTGATTATTATGAGAAAAGGATGAATGTGTGCACTAATCAACATAGAGTTAACAATGTTTGGAAAGATGTGGCTAACATACCTCCATATATTCCCAATGGAACATATGTGAGAACCAACAGAAACAAATCTGCTGAAAGATCAAATTCTGCTGATAAACAAATTGGTAATGAAAGGCCATTTTCTTTACATTGGAGAAGAAAAGAAAATAGACCACTTAACAGACCTACTAGCTCTTATTTTCAAATTGATTATAGGACTGGTAACCCTGTCTATTACAATCAAAGGGGGGCTTGGTGGCACACTGCTGTTAAGCCCTCAGCAGGCTGTTCTTGGAGACCAACTAAATCAAATTCTATGCAAATATCCAAGAACAATGGTGGATCTCATCATACTGCCAGCTTTACTAATGTGATCCACAAGGCAGGCCCAAGTCAGTGATGACTTGGGTCACCATGCTGTCTAATGTTTGTATATATATTTCCTTTTTGTAGGATCATCCTCTTGTCAATAAAGATATAGGAATTGTAGATAGTGGTTGTTCTAGAAGCATGACTGGGAACAAAGACAGACTTCATGATTTCATGAAGATACAATTTGGAGGAGGAGATGGCAAAATCACAGGGAAGGGAACTATAAGAACTGCTCAACTGGACTTTGAGAACGTGTATTATGTGGAGGCATTGAGAAATTTCAATCTGTTTTTTGTGTCACAAATTTGTGACAAGAAAAACTTTGTGCTCTTCACTGATACTGAATGTCTTGTTCTTTCAAAAGACTTCCAACTACCTGATGACAGTCAATTAGTTCTGAAGGTACCAAGGAAACACAATCTTTATACATTCAATCTCAATGAAGTCCAGCCAGCTGGTGATTTAGCTTATTTGGTGGCCAAAGCATCCTTAGATGAATCTCTTAAATGGCATAGAAGGATGGCTCATGTGAATTTCAAAACCATCAACAAGTTAGCTAAACTTCATTTAGTTAATGGGCTACCTTCCAAAATATTTACCAATGAGCATAATTGTGTGGCTTGTAACAAGGGAAAGCAACACAAAGCTTCCTATAAGCCCATTACAGCTGTCAGCACAATCTCTGAGCCTTTGCAGTTTCTTCACATGGATCTTTTTGGTCCTACATCTATCAGAAGTATTGATCACAAATACTACTGTTTGGTGGTGATTGATGATTATAGTCGCTATAGCTGGGTATTCTTCTTGAGGACTAAAGATGAAACATTTCAGCTTCTTCAAGGTTTCATTACCCTGGTAGAGAATCAGTTAAACAAGAAGGTCAAAGCTATAAGGTGCGATAATGGGATAGAGTTCAAAAATGCAAAATTAATAGATCTCTGTGCTACAAAAGGGATTAAAAGGGTCTACAGCAATGCCAGGACTCCACAACAAAATGGAGTTGCTGAAAGGAAGAACAGAACCCTGATTGAAGCAGCAAGATCTATGCTTGCTGATTCAAAGTTACCTACCATGTTTGGACTGAAGCAGTTAGCACTGCTTGCTAAGTCTTAAACAGGGTATCTATAACTAATCCACACACAAAAACACCTTATGAACTTCTGTCAGGCAAAATTCCTACCATCAGTCATCTTAAGCCTTTTGGTTGTCATGTCACCATCCTGAATACAAGTGATCAGTTGGGCAAGTTTGATGGAAAAGCTGATGAAGGATATGTTGTAGGCTATTCAGCTCAGAGTAAAGCATATAGAGTGTATAACCTCTCCACAAAGAGGGTTGAAGAAACTCTGAATCTCAGATTTATGGAGGACAAACCAAATGTTCAAGGTGCAGGTCAAGAATGGTATTTTGATTTAGATTATCTAACTGATCATTTGGGGTATACTCGATTTAAATCTAACATTTCTGTAGAACCAAAAGAAACTTTCACTAACAATGCAGGTTCTTCAGATATTGAATTAGATTCAGAATGTGATGAACAAGTGATACTTGTTCCTTCTTTTCCCTGTGACCATATTTCAGGTACCAAGAACTCAGCTGCTCTTGATGAGGCTTTCAATGATGTGGGATATGCAGAAGAACTTGTGAAGCTTCAAGGTCAAGAATATGCAGCTAAAGAAGATGCTGAAAAGTTTGGTTATGAATTCTCCAAAGAAACACAAGATCTCTTGAGGCAGGCTGCAGTTAAAGCACGCAGAAAATTTGATGCCGCTAGTAGTTCATCTTTTTCTGCTGACAATGTTGCTGTTTCCACCGATATAAGCTCAATTCCTGCTGATGATGTTGCCGCTGATAATGTACCAGTTCCCTCTGATAATGAAGCTGTCCCTTTTGTTTCCAAATCTGCTTCTTCTTCTAGCAATTTAAATCTTGAAGCTACAAGATTTCCAAGTCCTTCTGACTTAGCAAATTCACAACATTCAACATCTCCATTGGATGGCATTAATCATCAATCAAGAACAGGCGTTTTTGATTCTTCATCTTATGATGATGACTATGGAGCAACTCTTACTAATCTAGCAACATCTGTAGATGTTAGTCCTCACATTACAAAAAGGATTAACACGGTGCATCCACAATCTCTTATTATTGGTGATCCAACTTCCCCTGTTCAAACAAGAACCAAGTTCAAGAGGACAAAGTTTGGTGAATCTACTTTTCTCAGCTACATACGGGTTCAACATAGGAACAATCATATAGACTATCAACATTGTCTATTTGCTTGTTTCTTATCTCAAGTTGAACCTACAAGTATCTCACAAGCACTTGGTGATGAAGACTGGGTAGCTGCTATGCAAGAAGAGATGCAACAATTCTTGAATCAAAATGTATGGGAACTTGTTGATTTACCTCCTGGTAAATATGCTATTGGAACAAAATGGATACTGAAATGTAAGAGAGATGCAAGAGGCATTGTGGTACGAAACAAAGCTAGATTAGTGGCTCAAGGTCATAGACAAGAAGAAGGAATTGATTATGATGAAGTCTTTGCTCCTGTTGCAAGAGTTGAAGCAATCAGGCTATTCTTAGCCTTTGCCTCCTATAAAGGTTTCATGGTATATCAGATGGATGTGAAAAGTGCATTCTTGTATGGTGAAATTGAAGAAGAAGTGTATGTCACTCAGCCCAAGGGTTTTGTTGATCCACAACACCCTGATAAAGTGTACAAGGTGGTTAAGGCATTATATGGCCTTCATCAAGCACCTAGAGCTTGGTATGCTAGGCTTTCTTCATTTCTTCTGAAGCATGGTTATAGAAGAGGTGCTATTGATAAAACTCTCTTTATCAAGAAATCCACTAGAGACATTATACTTGTACAAGTGTATGTGGATGATATTATCTTTGGATCCACCAAAGAAGCATGGTGCATAGAGTTTGAAACACTGATGAAGAGTGAATTTGAAATGAGTGCCATGGGTGAACTTACTTTCTTCTTGGGTCTTCAAGTGAAGCAGCAATCAGATGGCATTTTCATTCATCAGGAGAAGTATGTACAAGATATCCTCAAGAAATTTGATATGGAACTTGTCAGGACTGCAACTACACCATTTGAAGCTCCTAAGGCTAAATCAAATAATGATCCAGATCCAGCTGTTAATGTTCATCTCTACAGATCTATGATTGGGTCTCCCATGTATTTGACTGCCTCTAGACCTGACATCATGTTTGCAGCCAGTGCTTGTTCTAGGCATCAAATTAATCCACTAACTTCCAATTTGACTGCTGTCAAAAAGATTTTCAAGTATCTAAAAGGCCAACCAAAATTGGGTCTTTGGTATCCTAGTGAATCTCTATTTGAGCTGGAAGCATATAGTGATAGTGACTATGCTGGTGCAAATTTTTATCAAAAATCTACAACTGGGGGTTGTCAGTTCTTAGGAAGAAGATTGATATATTGGCAATGCAAGAAGCAGACAATTGTGGCTACATCCTCTACTGAAGTTGAATATGTTGCTGCTGCAAGTTGTTGTGGTCAGGTACTTTGGATTCAAAATCAATTATTGGATTATGGGTTCAATTTTATGAATACTAAAATTTTCATAGATAATCAAAGCACAATTTGCATTGTTAAAAATCCTGTTTTTCATCAAAGAACTAAGCATATAGAAATTAGACATCATTTTATCAGAGATGCTAATGAAAAACATCTTATTCAAGTGGTTAAAGTTCATTCTGATGAAAATGTTGCTGATTTGTTAATAAAAGCATTTGATGGACCCAGATTTCAATATTTGATTGTCAATATTGGCATGGTCAACCCCTGATTCTTGTGTTTGAGGGGAGGATTGTGCCTAAGGGGAGGATTCTGGTTTAAGGGGAGGACTTTTTGGTGTATATATTTTATCTTTACAATGTACATATTTAGCATGTGTTGTTTGATTTTATTAGTTTTAGATTCTTGTGTGTGCTTTTGTGTTTCACTAATCATCTTGCAGATCTAGATTCAAACACATAATCATGGGAATCAGATGTATGAGTCAGAGGAAATAGACTTTTATTCATAGAAACCAACGTGCATTCTCATGATGCAGGGACATCATTACAACCATTAAAAACAACATAAAAGACCAACACACAACATCCCTTCTTCCTTTGACCACCTACTCAATCCAAAGCTTCACTCTTCAAGGCCTTCTCTCTGGCCTTATGTTACCCCACTGAGGCATCCTGTGATATTCTTTCCCTTTCCTATTCATCCATTCCCACACTAGACGTGTAGGAAGACCCATTACTGTGGTTCTTCTGTTGGGATTGGAGGTGGAAGGTTGAGGGTCTGGAATAAGAACACTTGGTGGCAGCACAGAAAGAGGAGCAACCATCATAGACCTAGTGTTGCGAGGTCTGTAGGTTGGATCATTCACTTCATCATCAGAATCTTCATGCAAACCCCTGAGCTCACCACTTGACACCTCCACCACATTTTGAGGAGGGTGTTCAACTTCTTCCTCTGAAGAAGTATGATAGAAAGGGTATTGATATTGTGATGGGGTTGACATGTAGGTGATTCTGTTGAGATAACCAGGTGGAAAATAGTTAAGCCAAGTTGTTCCACTTTCAGAAGAAGTAGTGTCATTGGAATTATTAGGAGAATTGCTCATTGTCAAATGGTTTTTGTTTTTGAGTAAAAGGTTAATAAGTTTGTGTGTGTGTTTTTGCTGTAGTATTTAGGGTTGGTTTTTATAGGCCTTTTGGAATCTTTAGGTCAGTAAAAGTAATGGTAAATATCAATGGTTGGAATTTGGATCGTTAAAAGTTCTGGATGTAGACAGTTTAGTCACTATTATGAGTCAAAGATTTGAATTGATTCTTTTCTCATTGCCGCTGATAGTATACTGGATTCCCCTGATGGTCTGTTGTTTCTGCTGATTATGTTGGGAAGTTACTACGGACAAAATATAAGTGGTTTCCTCCGATTGACTGATTGGTTTCCGCTGATTGACTTTTCATTACCTCTGATATTGTGGTAAAATTGGGGTTTTACTTTCGGGTTTAATTGAGTCAAAATTGGTCAACGATTTTTTTGTCAATTAATACAACTGTTTTGGGAAACCTATTTAAAATCATTAATCAAAAGAAACCCACACCAAGATTTCCCACTTCTTTTGAATCCTGCTCATACTCAATCTCTTCAATCGTTATCAATGGCATCACTCGAATACAAAGTGGATCACAACAAGACAGCACTCTTTATGATGAAATGATTGATTTTCTCTTAAGGTCCAAAATCAGGTATGCTCTTTCACACTCTCCATCTATTGTTTATGACTCCCTTGTCAGACAATTTTGGGCCACTGCTCCTGAGCGGTCTCTTCCTGGTTCTACCAAAGAGATAGTGGCTACTATTGATGGTAGAGAACATGTGATAACAGAGTCCCTCATTAGGACTCAGTTACAATTGGATGATGCTGATGGTATTTTTGAGAATGATAAAAAGGAAATAATCTCTGGACTAACAAACTTAGGGTATCGCTTTGATGGGAAAATAGTTTGGTTTAAAAACAAGTTTTGCCCTAAGTGGAGATTTTTAGTTCACACCCTACTTCAATGCCTAAGTCCTAAGTCTGGTGGTTGGGATCAGTTCTCCAGTTCTATTGCAAATGCTTTAATATGTTTAGCTCAAGGGAGACAATATAATTTTTCAAGATATATCTTTGAGGAAATGCTTAAAAATGTGAAGGATACCAAAAATAAATTTCTCATGTATCCTAGATTCTTACAAATGATTCTAAACATTGAAACCTCTGAAAAAACTCCTAGAGCTATTACTAAATTAACTGCTAAGTTATTTGCTACTATGCAAACTGGTTATACTGGAGAACATAGGCCATTGCTACCAACTATGTTGCCTGGTGTTCATGTTGCTCCTGATGCATCTGCATCAGTTGCCCCTGTTGACCCACAACATCCACCATCACCTCATTTTAATACCCCACCTTCACCAAGACCGGTTGCTCCAAAGGAGCCAGTGGTTGCTTCTACTTCACAGGATCAAACTCCTATTGAAACTGAGGTTAATCCTATCTCTTCTAGTGGTCAACCAAATAGTACACCTAGACAACATCTTGTAGATGAGACTACCTTTGATGATTTTATTGAGTCTCCTCTAAGGTTCAATGAAGCTCATACCACCACAGGTATTCCTGCTATTAGAGCTGAGGACTCTACTATGCTAATGAATATGTCTAGTGTGCTTAACAGGTTTGTGAAAAAGGTTGATGACTTGGAGATGCAGCTCAAAGAAACAAGAAATGAGCTTAAGGAAACTAAGTTAAATATGGGTGGTGAAATGGTGAAGTTGTTAAAGAGAGTGAAAGATTTGGAAGTAAGATTGGGTAGAAGGAGGACAAGATTAGTTGTATCTGATGAGGAGGAGGAACATGATCAAGAAAGAGTTCATATCAATCTTGAAGCTCTTCATGTACTAGCTTCAGTTTCCTTACAAGAAACTCAGTCTTCAACAGATAAGCCAGTCAAAGTGTTTCATAGAAGACCAAAGAGAAAGAGAAGTTATTTGAGTTCAATGACTTTAAAATCTGGGAAAGTGGATGCTGGTGTTGCCTCTGATTCAGGTGATAAGGAGGAAATTGCTTCTGAAAAGGTGATTGATGAGGATCAAGAGAAGAACAAGGAAACTGATTTTTTGTCTGAAACACCTCCAGTTCCCTCTGAAAGAGTATTCACTGCACCAGAGAAGTCTATTTCTTTGGATACAGTTACCTTTGATGTTTCTCAGTCTGTTCCTTTGGTTCAACATGATCATGTTGTTACAGAAAATGTTGAACCTACTTCTTCTAAGGATAAAGAAAAAGGGGAAATGGTTGCAGAAGAAGAAGATGTTTTGGGAGTAGATAAGGAAGAACAGGAAAGATTGTTTGGGCTACATGAGATTTCTAAACAAGATAGAGTTGTTGCTAAACAAACTCAAGCAATTTTCAATGCTGAGTTCCTTGCTGAATCAGGTACTCAGGTGACACCTGAAAGAATGAAGGAATTAAATGAACTGGCTGTGGGACTATCTGATGAAGGATGGACAAAGCTTGGTGAAGATGTTGCTCAGAGTCCCACTCTTGCTCAAAGAATTTTGGGAGGAGCTTTTACCTCTTATAACTATAAGGACATTAGTTAATCAAAGAAAGAAGGCTGCAGCAGAAATGAAAGCCAAAGCTAGAAGAGAACAACCTCCTTCTCTGGCTCAACAAAGAGTGCATATGCAGTAAATGGTGAAAAACATGAGCTCCATTCTATATAACACAGGATGGACCATGTCTTATGTGAAGTCTTTCTCTGATGAAGTATTGGTGCAAGAATACAACAAAATCATGGACAGATCTCTTAAAGATGGTTTAAATCCTTATCAAAGGAAGAAGAAATACTCACCCACCTTGGAAGGGTCTGAGATAAAGAAATTAAAAATCTCTGATGCCTCTGAGGGTGTTGAAAATCCTTCTGATTCATCTTTGGCTGAGAGAGAAAAGGTTTTAGCAAGTGAGACAACAGAGATTTCAGCTGCTGATCTTGAATTGAATTCTTCTAAGACTCCTCCTGAAAGTGAGAAACCTTCTACTCCTTCATCTTTACCTGGCTCCAGTACTCATGAAAATACTGTACCTTCTCCTACTTCCACACCTGGGGGTAGAAAGAAGTCTCTGGCCAAAAAGAGGAAGGCTAGACCTCTTGATCTTCAAGCTCCAGACAGTGCTTTCATCAAAGATTTGGTTAAATGGGAGTTAGTTCCAACAGGAATTGGAGGTTTGGGGCATTTCAATTCTGTTCATAGGGAAGATGGTTCAGTTAAATTTTTCACATTTTTAACTGAGATTCTAAACTTTTTGGATAGAAATGATCTTCTAAGGCTGTTTGATATGATTTCTTCATATTCTGTGTCACATGATATTTCTGAAGCTGGGAAGTTCTTACTTGGGGATTTACAAGTATTGTTTGATTCAGCTTCTGAAAATGGGAAAGGTTATAACATATGGAAGGAGCAGGATAACTGGGAAGTTTGTCAATGGACATTTTACCCTTTGTCTAATGTACATGTGGTGCAGATCTGGGAAGGATTATATGCTTATATGCTAACTGATTTGGATTATCCACTCTCTGAGAGGTTAATGACTCAAATGTTATCCAATCAGTTAGTCTTTTCTACAGCTCCAGTTGGAAATGATGTGACTCGTGCAGAGCAACTTGTCAAGAGGCTAAAGGATAAATTACTTTCTGCATCTGCTGATTCTTCCAAGTAATTGGTATAGTGTTTCTATAATATGTCTTATGTTTGCATTTGTTTTATTTATATATTGTGTGTGTTTTTAAATTAAAAAAAAAGTTTTATATGTTTTTTTTTGTACATATAAGTTTTATATGGTTTTTCACTCACCATGTCTTCAAGACAAAGAGTTAACTTTCCATGGGGTACAGCTGTGGAAAGTATTCTCAAATCTGTTGAAAGTTGCTAATTTACTAAAAATCAGAGGGTTATCAATGTACCCTGGTCTCATACACCAAACATTGACTACTCCATGAGCAAACGGCTCTGGTAAAGAGATATCAAATCCGTTGGATGGTTGACAACTTGCCAATAAGTTGTATGGTACTCAACTCACCATGTCCTCATAGATGAAGAGTTGGCTAGCCCACAAGTTCATGGATTGTGGTAAAGGCAGTGGAACACCATGACTAGTCCTGAGTTATACGGCTTGAGGTAAAGACAAGTCAAATCCGTTGATGGCTGTGATGATTTGCCAAAAATCATTAGGGTATCCAATACACCAATGATTCATGTTCTAAGTATTGGACTGGTTACTAGTTCACCAGGGTGATGTCATGATTCCATCAAAGAACTAGCTAGCCCAAGAGTGAGTAGCTACTTAGTAAAGGCTTATCAAATCTACTCTAGTTACTAATATTGCTGATTTTTGCATGAGCTTTTGGACTTCATTGCTTATCTGGTGGCTCTATATATTATACTGGTGCTTATCAATCTGGAAACTTGAAATTAACTAAGTTAAAGTTAAGTTTAGGGGAGGATTGTTAGGAATTATGAAAGCAGTTGGTTTCCGCTGATAGCTTTCTACTGATAGAGATTTTTGTTTCCGCTGATACAACGGTTTCCGCTGATAGTCATAATGCCTCGAAGGTTTCTGCTGATCGTATCTAGTTTCCCCTGATAACTCCACTGTATTAGTTTATTCAGAATAGTAGGTAAGATATGTGTAAGTGCTTAGCAATCTGTAAAGATAATGGATAAACATATCTTCTGAGTGTGTTAGGTATGTATAATTGTTTATACATACATGTCTAGTGCTTAGTATGATGAAAGTGGTTTTCTTGGTCTATAAAAGAAACCACGATTGTTGATGTAATACACACCTTAGATAACATTCATAGTTATTCTTAGAGATCCATAGAGTATCAAGTTATAGTGTTTATTGTTCTTGTGTCTTGTATTTATTTTCTACGTAAATACAACTTCATGCAAAGGTTCTCCTTAGTTGTTTTGTGATTACATAGAACAACTTTACTCATTCTAGGCTCATTAAATCTATCTGGGATTAAGTTTCAACAGAGTCGATGAAAATTATATCAATATGATAGAATTCTCATTGAGAATGCAAAACGAGACAACGTAAGGGCACGACTACGAGTCTAGCTACAAGACTCTTAAATAAAGAAATTCGCTTTGTGGGAGGCAACCCATGCTTAATTGTTTGCTTGTTAGTGTCATATATCTTTTATTAATTGTTTATTCTTATGTTTAAATTTGTAAAAATGCTTTATTTTGTTTTTAACCTCGTCTTAGTTGCATATAAAGGTATTTTACATAAAGGATAAGTGTAGGGAGGATTATACACGTTTTCAAAAGAAACGTAAACATGAGAATAGCAATTCATTAAAAGATATATAGGTGTGTTTGTTCGAGTCAAATGCTTGTATCGAGTCATAACGGATGTTTTGCAGAAATTTTTCTAGATTCTAAAGATGTAAATGTTCCAGAATTTTTTTCAGAAAATCGCAGACCAGTTTTTGTCAGATAACCTGACGGCATCAGGATTGCAACCTGACGGCGTCAGGAAGGAGTAAAAACAACAAATTACTTTTTTCTCGTTTTCTGAGCTACTTATAAATTTTTGGAATTTTCCAGGTCTTAATTTTCCAGAAATTCTGTAAACATCCATTCCGCAAGCATTATATCTTAGTTTAGTAGAGTCTTATATATATTATTACCGACGATTTTACGCGAAGGTTTCGTTTGTTTTCTTGGAATGTGCAGGTTTTATTTATCAAGAAGAAGAAACAAAAGATTGGAAGGAGCTTTTCACGCATACATTTTTCTTGGAAAGGATTTAACCACTACTTCACACACGGATCCTACCGAGCTAATCAAGGGAGTATTAGTTTCTTTCGTTTTTCATTACCTTCTATTATCATAACTTTGATACTTTCGGGGAACATTGGGGACAATGTTCAGTTTAAGTGTAGGGAGGGAAAACAAAACGGGACCTTTGAAACTATGCTTATCCTTGATTATTTGCTTTGTCCAATTGTATTTGTGTAATAAACCATGAGAAAATGTCAGTTAGGTTAATTTTGGCACCAAATTTTTAATTTTTCATGACATATAGGAGCGGGCCATTAGTCTTAACAAAAGCGTCTCATGGATAGGAAGTTGCATGACTAGAACAAAAACCCTTTACCACCTAAATTCCACCCAAAATGTGAGGATCGCCCTTAGATTAGTAGGAATTAGAAGCATTCATCTTCAATGCTTAGAGTGTGAACCGGTAGTATATTAATTTCTAGAACTTGTTTTGTGATGCATTCCGAGATCGCTAGTAAGACTACACTTGTGTAGTTAGGAATAACTAAATGATAAGAGGCATTAGGATAACCCTTGTTTGATACCCGTAATATAATTACTTCTTCCACATCAGTTGAGTAATTCCCCCACACCCTTTGCGTTGTACTCATCTTTAGTATACGATACCCCTAGTTAACCCCTCAGAGCCTATCCTTTTCGCGGTTCTCGTGATGTTTCGGTTTTTCTGGAATATCAATGAAGAGCATTGTTTACACCTCACCCCCAAATGTACACCCAAATCGCCTTAGCCTACCCTGTATGCACTCATTTTTAGTGCATTATTGTTATCACCCTAAACCCTTAGTTCAATTATCTAGTTGCTTGCATGAGTTGCTAAGTCGAGTCATATCCTTTGTACACAGTTTTGGGATGATTGGGACTCATGGGAAAAAGTTAAATTTTATAAAATGATTGGAAGGGAACGTTAAATTCCCTTATTTGCGTAATAACATACCCCAAGTGTTTTGATCTTTTCAATTCGAGGTCAAATTAGTGTTAGAGTAATAAAAACTCAAGTGTAGGGATGTGCCTATAAATCCCTATCATTTTGATGTTACCGTAGAGGATGGTAGAGTAAAAGTGTATGAAAAAAAAATAAAAAATAAAAAATAAAAAATAAACATACGGGCTACCATCCTACATCTATCCTTTAAATATATGTTTGTTTGTTTCAGTTAGCTAGAGTCTAGAGTGTCGAGTCTTGTCTTAGCAACGCCATTCTTCGTATGCTTGTAACATAAAAGATTTTTGACATGCCACCACTATATAGCCTATCCCACCAAACCCTTTGTTTCCCTAGCGTAAGCCTAACATTACAACCCTTTAAAGACCTCTTTGATAGTCTTTCCTAGGTGCTTACGCCAAAGCGACGGAGGTTTGATCTAGTCTCAAGCCTATGGTAATCTATGTACTAGGATCGGTTAATGAGTGTTTATCTTCCATTTCCAATTTGTTATATTTCATATACACCCGAGAGAGATGTGAGTATCCGAACACCCCATGTGAGGTGCTAGTATGTAATTTCCATGCTTGTTATGACTTTTGCGGGGCTTATATGTGTTGTGGACTGTTTTAAACCAATGCTTCATGACCCCTAACTTATAAATTAATTGGCTAAAATCACATTTGCTTGAGGACAAGCAAATACCAAGTGTAGGGATATTTGATAAGGTTTTAAAATGTACCATTTTGAGGGGTCATTAAAGCCCTTATTTGATCACTTTTGTATCCGTTATTACTGAATATCATTCCTTTTCACTTTTTAGGTCTCTTAAAGGCAAAATGTTGTAATTGCACTTATTTGGGCGAAAAGGCGCGGGTAAACGAAGAAAATGGCCAAAGTCAAGAAATCGAGACACTAAAGCTGCTGAAGTACAAGGTGACGGCGTCACTGCTAAACTGCGACGCCGTCGGAGTATTTTGTGATGGGACAGAAGTCAAATTTTGTTATTTTCAACTGACGGTGTCAAGCTTTAAAAGAGTAGGCCGTCGCAACTCAGACGGCCTAGATTTGATCCAGACGGCATCAGAAGCTGAAGAGGACGGCGTCACAAGCACAAGGTGACACCGTCGCAAGACTAATGTGGCCAAGACGAAACCCTAATGACGGCGATCCGACAGCGTCACAAAACATAAGGTGACGCCATAGCATATGTAATCTTATATATAGAATCCGAATTTTTCAGTATTGGTGTGTAGTCTTTTGGAGTAAAAACCTAAACCGAACCAAGTTTGTCTTGTACAGTATTTTAGGGTTCAAACCCTATCTTACATCAAGATAAGTTTTTTACTTCATTAATTCATTATGTCTTTGATTATTTGTGTGTATGCTTGCATGTTCTCCATGTCCGGCTAATTTACTTGTGTGTTTGCTTAGGGAATATGAAACTTAATTATTGAATATTGATTGGTTGTCTCTTATCTTAATTTTTAATGATCTAGTAATGCGATAGGTCATTCGTTGTGTACTTAATGCTTGATTAATCTTTGTGAACCTTAGGTTATAGCACCTAGAGCGGTTGTAAGCTAAACCATCCAAAGAGGCCTTAGAGTTAGAGTTTATACTCGCTAGTGGGTTTTGTAGACGAGACCCTTTGGTAAGTTCAAAGAGTTAGGGATAAACGCATACCCTACGACTTTAGACACACAACGCAATTAAGAATAAGGACATGACAATTCAACCACCAATAGGAGATAATTAAAGAGTAGTAAAACCTAAGTAAACACATCTTTAAACTATCATACGAGCACACAATAATTAGACATAGACTACATACACCTTAGATTAGATAATTAGATAAGTAGAGTAATCGGTAGCAATACCAACCCCCAAATCCAAACCCCAAGATTCGTACCTTTCCATTTCCAAAAAACAAAAAAAAAAATAAAAAAAAATCTTCCTCAACCCCAACCTTAGCGTAGTAACTTCTCACTAGCATTCCTATTCCCCTAGAGAACGATATCAATACCCGTGGCTTACCTTAATACTACACTACAACGATTAGGTTCACTGCCTAGGGTGTTATAAAACTTGCTCGAAGAAAAGGAAGTTCCTTTGACCCTGAACGACGCGTGTAGCGTTATCATAGACCTTATCGAATTTGTCAACTCGATAAACTCATTTATTTACTCGTGTCGCTTATTATCCCATAAATCAATCGTATCCTTAAAGAGTCATAAGGATAATTCACCCATTAATAAGGTTACCTAATGTACCTAGCGGGCTCTTATTAGATTCGTCAACCTAATAAGTCCGCCACCCACGTGGATCTACAATATTAACATTAGGTTATCCGTAACCCATGCACACATAACGAAAATAAATAATTACTTATCCAACATTAAATGTCCACAATTGACATTTATTGATAAACGTGTACTCGAAACGTTAATTATTTATTTATTGCCAAACCTCTCCAATTTAGTCGTTAGTTTCATTTAAAACTAGTAAATAACAAGATAAATCTTGTTATTGATATTTTTGGTACAAAAGCCCATTATTATTTATATTTCATAGTTTTATTATCATTTCCATATATAAATATATTTCGTCAAGTCCCACTATTAGTTTCATAATGTTTTTCGTTTTGAGTCCACAAGCACGAGTCATAACTTCTCGGCTTTTAATCAATCAATCGTCCAAATTATACTAAAGTCCATGTTACGGCTTTGTCGGAGTCAACTATTGACTAAAAAGTCAAAGTGACGCCAACCTAGCTCAAAGTCAAAAATATATATATCAAGTCCACAATCAAAAGTCATAACGTCGCAATTCAATCCCAAACTAACTCAAAACAATCTCGCCAACCAATCAATCAACCAATTATACTCGAAACCAATGTTATGACCCTAATTGTCATGACACGGTCGCGGTCAAGACCACGTGAACCAAACAAGCTTTTCGGCTCCACGTGTCTCATCCAAACCTCAACTAACACTAGTACAAAAACAGGATTTGGTCACGCATGGTCGAAATGGAACAGCCACACATTCGCATATTTGTGTGGCTGAAGGTACGAAAATTGACAACATGTACTAATTAGTCACACATGAAAGTTTTGATTGTGTGACCATCAGAACTGTATCACCACACAATTGAATGTTGTGTGGCTAAAGGTATCTGGTGATTTTGTTTCAGATCATTTAGCCACATAAGAATTTGGAACGCGTGACAAATACAAGTAACCTTGATGCGTTAGTCACATGAAGTAATTTTTTGTGTGTCTAAATCATAGAGTCAAGTTTTGTCACACATTATTTAAGGGTGACTGATATGGTTTGCCAACTCTTTAGCCACATCTAAAATTGGAACAAGTGACAAATGAAAAGTAAGGTTGAAGCATTAGTCACGATATACATACAAACAGTGACAAATATATGTCACACACTTGAAAACTATGACCAAAAGCCATATATGGTCACACTAGATGTTTTGTCACACATTCGTTAAGTGTAGCCAAAATCCAGTACATATGTTCACGTAAGTTAATATGTGTGTTTAAAGTTTAGTTTGTGTTAGCTTGCCGAAAGCTAATCTATAAATTCACATTTGCTACTAACACCGTGACCAAATGCCATATATGGTCACGCTAAACGTTTTGTCACACATATTATTTAAGTGTAGCCAAAATCCAGTACATATGGTCACGTAACTTAATATGTGGCCATTGGATGATGAATAGTCACTCAAAATACACGTTTCGTCACTTTAAACACCATATGGTCACACTTATTAACACTTTTAGCCACTTTATGGTTAATTGTATGTGACTAAATACCCAAACCAAACATGCTTTGTGTGACTAAATGTTAGAAAAGGCCACACAAACATAAAATTCATGTGGCCATTGGATGTACAATAGTCACACAAAACACACATTTCTTCACTTGAAACACCATATGGTCACACTTATTAACACTTTTAGCCACTTTATGATTCATTGTATGTGACTAAATACCCAAAACAAACATGCTTTGTGTGACTGAATGTTAGAAATGGCCACACAAAAAGAAATTTGATGTGGCCATTGGATTATCAATTGTCACACAAAAAAATATTATGTTTTTCATAAACAGAACTAACTACGAATACTAAACAGGACTTAGCTTATGTGCGCGAAATTAACCTTGTACTGGCAACCTTAACCACTAAAACTAACCTACCAGACTTAACTTTGTACTGGCAGCTTTAACCACTAAAGTTTTCTGTTTATAAGTAGACCACAACACTAAATATATATATTTTTTTGGGTGCAAAGATGAACTTGTATTAATCAAAATGTGGGTGAAAAGATGAACATCCTAATCCTACAATAAATTTGATGTGCCATTGGATGATCAATAGTCACACAAAATACACGTTTCCTCACTTTAAACACCATATGGTCAAGTTTGTTGCATTTATTGTGTTGTTAATGAAAATGTGGGTTTGTAGGTGATGGCTTTTATAGTCACATTGATATGCACACACAAACACACACATTAACACTTGTGAAGCACCACAATATACTAAACTTGGATAAATCCAAACTAATTATATATATGAAGAACTCGTTAACGACGAGTACTTGATTGTTAATGCGGAATCTTAACAACAAGCAAGAAGAACACAAATACTATTTCACTAATAAACTTCTTTTATTAATATTTCTATTCGTCTAAGTACAAGTTCATTTCACTATACTTTAGGGTTCCTTTATACACTTAGGAAAACCTAGTATACAAAATGTGTAGAAGGATATAGATATCTCTTCCTAAGATATCTCTACGCGTACATATGCCTTCCCTAAACTCTAATAAACTATTCTGTTTTTCATAAACAGAACTAACTATGAATACTACCAGACTTAACTGTTATACTGCCAGTATTATTGCTATTGAGCTTTTGATTCAATTAACCTCAAAAGCTGATAGCATGCATCATCCTTTCTTTCACCTAACAGCTTCTTCTCAAGCATAGCCACGCAAATCTGTTTGGAAGTGGATACTCCACTTCTGTAAGCATATAAACAATTGCAGTTTCTAATTCCAAACAGTGCAGCTGACAAGTGTGGAAATATCTCCATCTGATCACTTGTTCTTGACAGGCCAGCTTCCACAATTCATCATCAGCATCTGGTGTCTCAAACATGGTCTTCAAGTCACCCCAGAGTACTCTTTCATATTCCTCTTCAGGTCACTCGTCACCATGCTTTTCCATCATCAGCTGGTACATGGTCTTCAAATCATCCCTGGACAAATCACTCAATAAACCAGGAAAGTTCACATATATAGTGTCTGTGTGATTTTCCCTTACTCTCGGGTAAACTACCTTTTTCCCATTTTTTATGATCTGAACCTTTGCAATCTTAGCAGGAAGTGCTGAACCTGTAGGAATGGAGCCCATGGTAAACTATTTTGATGACGGTTGATCAACCTTATCCTTCATGTACTCTTCCACTTCCTTCTTAACATTTGCCTTATCCTTTTTCACTCCTTTCTTTCCAGTGGATTTCTTCCTTATCATATTCAAAATTGGTTGCTTAACCTCAGCTTCCTACTCTTTCTTTACAGTTCTTGGCTTATCACCAAGTTTTCGGCAAAGAACCTTTTAGTCTCTGCAATCTTCTGCTTCTTAGCATCCTTTGGTTGAAGAATGTAACCCTTCCTTTTTAGCGTTGAAGCTTCCAACTCTGAATCCATTGGAATAAAATTTTTATTTTGGTACACTACTTTTTCAAATTCTGCTTTTAGAACATCGTTCTTCAATTTCCTTAACTTGAACATCCGGTAGGATTCCCTTGATTTTTGACGTAGTGGATCATGTAATCCCTTTGCTCAGCTTTGGTCAAGGGTCTGTTCATCCTTTCTCTTTGTCTCTGCTCTTTGAGAAGCCTCTTCTTCGCATTAATTACCTCAACCATTTTACTTGCATAGTCTTCACCGCCAATATCAGGAAGGATATCTATGTTTACTAATAGTCTGGCCATTATAGTATCCCATTCTTCATCAGTGTAGAATTTGGCAGATTCCTCAATTTCAGCTTTCCTTTTCATTTGTTATTCAGTTAATTGTGGTTCCTCCTGCAGACTTTTGGCAATCAACTCATCATCCCTTGTTAGTTCTGCACATTTAGCTTCTTCAGCCTTATCCTCTGCTTGAATCCTAGCAATCTCAGCTAAGGTAGCGTCCTCTTCTGTGAGTTGCTTTTTTGTCTTCACTGGCTCAGAAGATTCTACACGTTTAGCTTCTTCAGCCGCATCCTCTGCTTGAATCCTAGCAATCTCAGCTAAGCTAGCTTCCTCTTCTGCGAGTTGCTTTTTGGTCTTCACCGGCTCAGAAGATTCTTGCACTATTCCTTTGCCTTCCCTATGCACAAACTCCTCACCAGTACTACCTGGATCACTACCAGGATTAATATGTTCAGACTAGTATTACCTTCAGCATCAAAGCGTGTATTAAAATCTTCATCAGAAGCAGATTTAATTTCAGCACCACCAGGCTTATCTTTAGTAAAGTCACCAGACTTATCCACTCCACTAGAACTTGCAGCTTCTTTATCCAGTCTCTTCTTAAAGTATTTCTTGTGATTGAACTTCTTAACCAAGATTTCAGCTGCTTCCAGTCCTTGAGAACTAATTTGAGTTTCCTCAGAGGATTCCTCACCTTCTGAGACTGTAATGTCTATCCCCGTCTATTTTAATTTCCCCTCCAATTTCTTAACTCTTTTGCGAGTAGTCCCCAGTGACTTCTTGGTCTTCTTCAACTTTTTCTCCAACTCATCAACCCTTGAAATCAGTTGTGGAACCAGTTGAAGTAGATCTTCCATAGATAAGGAACTGGGTTCTGCTGTAGTAGTGGGTGTTGGAGGTTGTGGTTGAGGAATCACTGGTGGTTCTTCTTTATGGACTGAAGGTGAAGGTGGTGGGGGTGTTGGTGTCCTCTGTCCAAACTCTGTTTTTTCTGGTTCAGATGTAGGTTGAGCCTGAGCTTCTGATGTAGCAGTAGGAGATGTAACAGATGTAGATGTACCTTCAGGGTCAGTAGCAACAGAAGGCAACATAGCAGACAAAAGTGGCTTGTGTGCCCCTTCAAAACCCTTTTCATATTACCAAATATCTTTTCTTGAAAGGGAGAGCAATGTAAGGATGTTTGCTTATTGTTTCAACATTTAAGATCATTTGCAAAAATCTTGGGTACATCAAAAACTTTTTCTTATTCTTGGAATTAGCAACCATGGCATCAAAAATCATTTTTGAAAATTGAAGAGTCTGCCGGTGGAGAGCGACCAATGCAGAAGAAATATTGCTTCCAAATTGATCCCATCCACCACTTTTAGAGCTTATACAATGTAAATTATGATGCACAAGGAAACGCCATTATGGTGTAAAATGACTCTTCCAAAAAGTGAATGTTCCATCAGTTGGATATCCAATATTTTCCAATCCCTGAAAGAGGTCATCATTTAGCGACATTGAAATCCACGAGGCATCACCAATTGAAGCTTGATTCGACGTGATTCCTCGGTGATTGAATACTCTAACGTATCAATAGTTGCATTTAACTCTAGTGTCCCATCAACAACAGTTCTAGCATTAGCAAGATGCCGTAAGCTGTTTGACTAGGAAATCATAGATAGTTGGATTATGAGTAAGGGCATACCTGATATGACTACCCTTTAGAAAGTCAACTATCTGCTCAAGCTTATGCTTTCAGCAGCTTTTGAGAAATCCCACTGGATTGTGCTTGTCTACAAACTTTAATTGTGCCATCTTTTATGTTAATTGAAGTACTGGTAGTGTAGGGCAATTAGGGTTTAGTCTTTGGTAAGGAGACTTAATCGAAATAAAAGAAATAAAATTTTAAATATTAGGATAAAGAAATTAAAGGATAAATATGAATTCTAAAAATAAAAATTATCCATATAAATACTTATGACCACCTAAAATTAGGTAACGGTACTATTTAAACAAGAAAATCCTTTTTTACTTTTTGCACTACCAGACTAAAGAATGGTCAAATAGACTTAATAATGACATCACCATAATTAACTCTGTACTATAGCACATCAACTAGCACAGCTTCCATACATCTCCAATCTGTGAGAAT
Organism: Chrysanthemum makinoi; assembly: GCA_910596185.1. NCBI lineage: Eukaryota > Viridiplantae > Streptophyta > Magnoliopsida > Asterales > Asteraceae > Chrysanthemum > Chrysanthemum makinoi. The sequence continues at coordinate 20,776,699 of OU343218.1, read as the reverse complement.
TTTTGCTTTACAACATATCCTTAAACAAAAAAATATACCTAACATGGTTCACTTGGACTTTCGTATAACAACACCTCCACAATCGGTTCGAAAGTAGTCAGTTTGTGATTCGTTACCCAAGTCACGTCGATCCACACATGGCAATATGTTATCATTGTGCTGGTGAATGACGGTACTAAAGTCCTCATCGGCTTCGTCATACTTATCTTTGTAATTCTTGGGAGGTCTCTTAAACACAATAGACAATTTTTTATCTACCTGGTCGTTCACATAAAACACTTGTCGTGCTTGTGCGGCTAATATGAACGGATCAACCTTGTGGCCTAAACTATTCAGGTCAACCAATGTATACCCAAGATTATCGCGTTTCACACCACCAGCTTTGTGATTAACCCAGTCACATTTGAAAAGAGGAATTTACATGTAACGGTAATCTAGTTCCCATATCTCCTGTAAAACCCCATAATAATATGCTTTTCTTGTGGTTGCAAATTCTTTAGATATGTGCATATCTAATGCCTCAACACTAACCCCACTGTTCTGATAAACTTTGCCTTCATGATCTTTCGTACGAAAAGTATACCCATTGATGTGATATGCATCGTATTTCACTACGGTGGCGTGTGGTCCATAGGATATCCACCTTACAGTTTCTGATACACTTTCTTTGTCGATTTGTAACTCTCTCTCAACCTGAATTTCATTACAAGTATATATTAGCTCAAAAGAATAAGTACACCAATTTTGATAAAAATGAGCAGAAATAAGGTTTAGAAGGGGTATGTTGAGTAACATAAGATTAATTACTTCTTTGCGTAACCACTTGGCAAAAGATTTGATGTGCTCATTCTCCAGAAATGCTATTCGTTTACCCGAGTTTTCTGCTTTCACAACTTGCTTGTGTCACCTGAAACAATGTGTTTGATTATTAGATTTGATACATCATTTTCAAGAATCTAAATAGACATGTGTTAGTAAGACTTACTCGATATACGGTACAATTTCATCTATATTATTTATTACATACAAATGTGCTTTCGAAAGAGTTCCGATGAAACTTCAGTTGATTTGTCGGCCGACAATGGCTTTCCTTCCTCATTTTCATCTGTTTCATGTTTCTCAGGTGGGATACCAACAGTTTTCATCGATTTATGATATTCGCTAAAAACTCTATTTTTCTTCCGCAATAGTCTCCTCGCAATGCATCCTTCGGTCTATTTCATGTTCCGCACATGTCCTTTAATAACCTTCATACATCTTTCGAATGGATACATCCACGAAAGCATATGGGACCGCATAATTTTACCTCCCGAGTTAGGTGCATAGTCAAATGTATCATAATATCAAAGAATGATGGAGGAAAGAACTTCTAGTAGGCACGTGTCACTAGCGCTTACGCTTGCATATTGTCTAGTTCTTGCAATATTATTTCTCTGCAACGTATTGATTTAAAGAAAAATCAAAACTGATAATAGCATATCGTGTGGGTGGGTGCATGATTGAACGTATTGCAATTGGCAGAAACTCTTGCATTAGCATGTGATAGTCATGCGATTTTAGGCCAATGAGCTTCCTATCCTTTAGGTGACCAAAGAAGAGAAATTTAAACAATAGCCTTGTGGTACCCTGATGTTGTGTAAAGTTTCACAAAAAGTATCTTTTTCATCATTCGTTAATGTGTAACCTGCTGGAGGTAGTGTTGTTTTGTCTTGTTCTTGCATAGCAAACAACTCTTGTTTTACCCCAACTCAGCCAGATCCAATCGAGCATTCAGTCCATCTTTCGTCTTTCCCGGAACATGTAGCAAAGTTCCGACGAGACTCTCGGCAACATTCTTTTCTACATGCATAAAATCAATACAATGTAGAACAGAATTATGCCTCCAATACCTAAGTTTTCGATACCAAATGTTGAATTTCTTCCAATACGCACCGCTTTGTCCGTTTACTTGGCTTGAACTACCCTCTACTTTTATGTTTCTTTTTCTCGCTTTTGAACCTTCCCACCTCTGCCTCTCGTATCTTATTGGTTTTCTGATGCATTATTGTTTGTTCGTTTTCCTTTTCCCCACTTATTTTCAATATGTTGTACCTCGTTGTATATTTTTCCCCGGTCATTGGGTTTGGAGCCGGGAGAAATTCTTGTTGTCCATTAAATGCCTTCCTTTGCCTTCTGAACGGATGGTCATATGGTAGATATCGTCTGTGACCAACATAACTTTGCTTGGATGAGGCAGAAAGTCTAACACAATTTATATCTTTCCCACATACTACACAACCTTTGAATCCACATGCGGGCAGCCACATAATGTACCAAGTGTAGGGTAATCATTTATTGTCCATAACACAACGACACGTAGATTAAAGTTATCTTTTGTGGATGCATCATATGTATCAACCCCTGTATCGAATAAGGTTTGCAGATCATCAACTAACGGTTCTAAAAAACATCGATATCATTTCCCGGTATCCCGATATTAATACCGAAAGCATGATAAACTTTCTTTTCATACACAACCATGGAGGAAGGTTGTATATGACCGTTAAAACTGGCCATGCACCGTGATGCCTATTTCCGAGTTGACGTCAACCCCATCAACCGATATTCCTAGCTGTAGATTTCTTGGATCTTCAGCAATTTCGGGGAATTTTTCATCTATGGTACGCCATGCCTTTGAATCAGCGGGGTGACGTAACACACCATCGGTTATCCTCCGTGTCGCGTGCCATCTTAAATCCTCTGAAATACTTTCTAGCTTAAATAGTCGTTGCAGTCTTGGTATAATTGGAAAGTACCACATTACCTTTGCTGGAATGTTTTCGTACACTTTCTTAGTCTTATTATCCACCTTCCATCTTGATGTGCCAAAAGTTTGACACGCAGTTAAATCCTTGTCATCCTTCCAGTAAAGAAGGCAGTTGTTGATACATACAAGTATCTTTTTGTATCCTGATCCCATCAATTTCAAATATTTTTTGGCTTGATAAGTTTTTTCCACCATTTCGTTACCAAAGGCATGCAGCATCTTCTTTAACAATCCTAGTAATTCAAGAAAGAACTTATCGAACATCCGTACTTACCCTTCAAGTTGAGTAGTTTAACTATTGCGGACATCTTTATGAAGTCAGGACATCTTGCGTAAAGAGGCTTCTCTGCGTCTAATAATAATTGTTGAAACTTGACAAGATCATCCTCATCAAAATTATCTTTTGTAGCATTAACCATTTCTACTGTTGTTGGGGCATCTGTTGGAATATCTGAAGCAAAATCCGTGTCGTCAACAAACTCTGTTGTAGCGTTAGCAGGTGTTTCGGTACTTATTGATGACTCATCCTTCTCTCCATGTTTAGTCCAGTTTAGGTAGCTTAGATCAAACCCATTGCTGAATAAATGGAACTGCACTTTCTCCACTTTATGCTCTATGTGGTTTAAACAATCTGTACACGGACATGGCATTGAAAGATCATTTTTCTTAACTCGTGGGTCGATGTTCCCCATATTCCGCAAGTTTTGTACTGCATAATCAATAAACGCTTCTACTCCATCAACATAAGATTTGATTGTCCTATTAGTTCCTATCCAAGACTTGTCCATGTTCATAAATGTGTCCCACATATCCGAGCAGCAATGTTTATAAATGTAGTCCCTGCAGGCATGTTAAAAAGACAGTCCAAGTTATTGAAGATTATACAAGACAACATCAAACTTCAATTGATGATCTTAAAAGTTAAAAAAGACATTCCAAGTAATGAGGATAGCTCAAAGATTGAATGTGGTATTGAATTATGCTAAGAATTGAATAAAGTCTAATGAAACAGTTCCTAAAGGGATGTTTGGGTCAAGGAAAAATAAGAAACTAACTAGCTAAATTATGGTTCCATGTTTATGTGGTAACAGGCTTAACAGGGTTTCTTAAATTTTTTAACTAATTAACTATCTAAATTTAACAAGAAACTGACATAATTTACAAGAGGATATCTCGAAACAAATGTTCAATTAGCTAATAGGCTTAACAGGGTTATTTTATGTGTTAGAACGATGTGTACAAAAGGAAGATAACAATACTTACCAAGGTGACGGACTGGTGGGTCTATGACGGAGAGTTGTGGTGGTGACTGGATTTGTAGTGAGATGAGAGGGAGGTGTGACATGAGGAGGAGGAGGAGGAGGAGTTAATTTTTGCAATTAGTTTGGAATGCCTGCAAACTTTGGGGGGGAATAAATTTAATTTGTGGGGGGAATTTTAAATTTGCTTAAATTTTTGAAAAGTTTTCATATTAGTTTAAAAATGTTTTTTCTCTTATGATTTAATGATTTTTTTCATTTAATTAGTTTAAAAAGGTTTTTTATTCATAATAAATAAAATAAAATTCAAAAAGTATAATTTAAAATATATATATATATATATATATATATATATATATATATATATATATATATATATATATATATATATATATATATATATATGTGTGTGTGTGTGTGTGTGTTTAAGTATTTAGGACTTTTAAAGAATAATTTTAAATTTTATGCTTAAATTTACAATCTTTGGTATTTTTAGGATTAAGTGCATTTTAGGTTATTTAGACTTTTGTTAGTTGATTTATTTGCTTATTTAGTCGTTTTTAGTTTAAAAAAAAAGTAAACTAACTCCTAGTACCGTCTTCCACGGGTTATGGGTCCCAATATCGTCTTCCACGGTGTATGTGGGAGGTTGAGACGTAGACAGCCTTACCCATACCTAAGGTAGAGAGGCTACTTCCGGTTCTACCAAAGGTTGAAAAGGACCTCCGGCCTTGCAAGGGGTGAGGATCGAACCCTTGAGAGGCTGGTTTCGGTTCTACCAAAGGTAGAAAAGAACCTCCGGCCTTGCAATGGGTAAGGATCGAACCCATGACCTCTTTCTCCAGAGGCAAGAGTGTTAACCACTTGATCTAACCTTGCTCTTTTTTTGTTTTTAGTTTATGTTTCATCAATTTATTCACAAAATCCAAATATCTTTCATTATTTTTTATCACCCGATCACGAACCGAACGCGAATTTCCAAAACCGTAACATGTGTGACTATAATTTTATATATACTATTGATTGAATGTTTGAATTTCCAAAACCGAACGCGAATTTCCAAAACCGTAACATGTTTCCAAAACCGAACGCGAATTTCCAAAACCGTAACATGTTTGAATTTCCAAAACCGTAACATGGTTTCAGATATAATTTTATATATACTATTGATTGAATCATGTCGTAAAATGACACTCTAAGCAACTATAACCCAATGCTTTTGACCCATATTATAGTGTGAAGGTTATATGAATTGTATTAAAGTTATTAAAGGTGGGCACGTTAATTTTGACATTTCAGGATGACATAAAATCATTAACTCACGTGTCTTACTCAAAACATTGTGTGAAACTGTGTTTAGGGTTGCGTTAGATACGTTGGGCACGGTAACACAACCCTTGTGTGTTTTCGTGCGTTTTAGTCGGTCCTATACGTTTTCGTCCGTGTTCATACGTTTTCTTAGTTTTGTACATGTTTTCTTCCGATTTTGCACGTTTTCGTCTCTTTTCATATGTTTTTGTACGTTTTACACTTTTACACATTTTCATTTTTTACACGTTTGCGTCTGCTTTCATACTTTTTCCACGTTTTAGTCGACTTTGTCCTTTTTAATAAGTTTTATCCGTTTTTGTTTTGTTTACACGTTTTCCGTGTTTACACTTTGTCGGGTTTTTCATGTTTTAGTCCGTTTGTATAAGTTTTTACGTTTTGACCGTTTCTAACCGTTTTCATCTATTTTAGACGTTTTCGTCTTTTCATCTGTTTACATATTAACGTACATTTTATTACGTTCTATATCGTTTTAGTTTGTTGGTTTTTGTCCGTTTTAGCCATTTTCATATGTTTTGAAGACTTTTTTTTACATACGCTTTCTTACACTTTTACACATTTTCATACGTTTTTACACGTTTGCGTCTTTTTTCATACTTTTTCAACCGTTTTCGTACGACTTTGTCCTTTGTAATCAGTTTCTATACGTTATGTTTTTGTTTACACATTTTCGTCCGTGTTTACACTTTCTCGCTGGGTTTTTCATGTTTTAGTCCGTTTGTATAAGTTTTTGACCGTTTTCTTCCGTTTCTACCCGTTTTCATCTATTTTAGACATCTTCATCCGTTTTCATACGCTTTCCTATGTTTTACATATTAATGTACATTTTCTTAAGTTCCATACGTTTTCTTACGTTCTTACACGTTTTCGTCTGCGTTAGTCCGTTTCTTTCCGTTTTATCCGTTTTTAAGACACTTCGGGTCAACCCAAGAAGCGAAGTGAATTCATATTCGGTTTTCGCTCGCCGTTTAATTCTAGTTCGGTTCGTTCGGTTTTCGTGTTGAACCTAATAAAAATTACCGATTTAACTAAACCAAACAACCCGATAACCAAACGGATAAACACCCCTAATTTATAGTGATAGTTTAAAAGGAGGACTTGTTTTGCGGTTTTAAAGTTTAGGTCTTTATAGTTTGAATTCATAAGGAGTTACAAGTATCTTCTCTATCCCACTATCCCCACAACTCTTCTTCAACCTTTCTTTGCAATCTTTCAATAATATCATATTTTACCCAATTTCATTATCAATGGCAGCACCATCACCACAAAACCATTTGGCTAAGCGTGTTATTGATGACCTAATTGAGTTTAGCGGGGAGACATCTGTTGATGGTTACATGAGTTTCTTGAAGGCTCGAAATTTCCGTCTCCGTGGCTTTATAAACCGGATGCGCGAAGAGGCCACCACAAGAAAGAATGAGATTGCGCGGTTTAATGCTTTAATTGTTGAGATGGTAGCTATTGGAGATGGGGATGAATATTTTGACACATTGATGGATCTTAGGCATGACCTGGAGGCTACGAGGACTAAGCTGCAGCGGTTGAATGATCTCATTACTCAAGCTGAGGAGGATATCAAGACCAAGGAAGAACAAATTAAGTCGATGAATGGTTGAAGGGTTGCTCGCTATGTAAAGGGATGGTTTCTTTTGCTCTAGTGTCAACTGTTTATAATGTCTAATATCTTGGTTTAATATTATGGTTTGTAGATATATTAACAATGAAACATGTATGGATCTTTTGATGGTTTATCCAATGGAATGGAAATGGGATGCTGCTAGTTTGTTTCATCTTTTTTTAATGTTGTTTTGAATTTAGGAATTGGTTGTGGTGTTTAAGTTCATATCTGGTAGAATGTATTATTGTAGGTTTGAGGTTGATCCAAACTCGCTCAATGTTGAGCCATGGATATGCGTTCATAAGTTCTTTGCTTAGGTTGTTCATTTTTAGGTTGTTGTCAATTTGTAGGGTGTTTTTGTTGTTGTTTTTGCTTTAAGTTAATTGCATTTACATGATTTCTTGATTTTTTTTACTGTTGGAGGATGTTAGAGCTTATTTAAGTGCTTGTAATAGGTTATTTATAGGCTTAAAGTAAGGTATCGTTGTTTGTTGTGTTAGCAGTCCTTGGTTGGATTTGATTATTTTTGTGCTTACTTGTTTATCTGGGACTTCTTATTAGTTATAGTTGCTTAATTAGTTGCTTTAATTCCATTTTTTGATTTTGTTTCTTCATTTGTATGCGCCATGTGGTGAGATTTTAGTGTAGTCTAGTTATATGTGTCTTTGATACAAGGTGGTTGAAGTTATATGGGTGTTTGGGACTGTGGGTAAGAACCATTTCTATCATGGGTGTGCCAAAAATGAAATATTTAAATTCTATATTATCAATTTGGAGCCACATTTTAAATTTATCAAATTTGGAGCCAAATTTAAGCCAAAATTTTTAAAAGTACTTAGGAAATTATGGTTTCCTTATTTGAAAACTTTCCATAATGAGCCCTAATTTTACTCCAATAAATCAGATTCAAGCAAAACAACCGTAACTTCAATTTTACACCATTATTTACCAATTAAGTTTACTAATTTTCTTTAACACATTACTTCTGACGAATCATGGCAACTCAAACCAATTGTCAAGATGATTTGGTTTATTCTGATCGTGAAAATGATAACCCATTTGGATATGAATCGAGGCTTATTCGATGAGGGTGAGGATGCTTGAAACAACCATTCAAATGCGAATGTAGTTAAGAGGGGCATAACTAGGTTAGCTAAGTTTCGCAGGATTATGGAAAACCGACAGAATAAAGGTCGGTAACCTTCGATGCAATGAATAGGATATCGTGAAAAACAAGGCATTGTTTTCGAAGTTTTTGGGTGATTTAGTTCGTGAGCATATAGGTGTCGGATTCTATCCCGGAGGAAGGTTGATTCAGAAGCAAGAGATAAAATGTGGGACGAAATCACGGTACACATATACTTTTTTTAACTAGTAGTGGCTTGGCTGTCGTAGGTACAAGGTGTTAATAAGTTTATCTTTGCATTTACATTATGTGCAACTAATTAACAACATTGTGTTAATCTTTGCAGCGATATTTTGATGTTGGCTTGACTATCCGAAAGCTGATAATGAATCGTCTTGGTCAACTCCTAAGGAATTTCAGAAGGAAATTGACCGAAAACTACATATTGCCCAACCAAAATACCCTTTCAAAACATAATGAAGTCCCGGCGAAATATAGTTGTTAGGTCACAAGATTTACAACACAAGCTTATAAGAGAAGAGATGTAGGCGGATGAACAAGTAAATCACACACACACACACGTATGGTAAGACCGGTTATGCAAAGAGTATGAATGAGAGAAAAACTTGAACAACCAACCCTCAAGTGAGGGTTATTACAATGTATATATAGGCAAGGAGCTAGGGCAACACTCCCTCTCCTTCCCTATTCCTTATTGGGCTTCGATCAAGCTTATGGGCCTTCTACATAAGCTTGACCTTAAACAAACATAAAGGCCATAACAAAGCTACCTATTACATATGAAATATAAATACTTGAAATACTGTTTAGGAGTGATTCCAACAATCTCCCTCTCAAGTATATATGAATGTAAACGGTGAAGGCGTTGATGTAATAGTAGCGGTGACGTCTTCTGACATTCTTCTTTCTTGTGAGAGGAAATGTCTTGATTCAAACAATCTCCCCAGTGTAGAGAGATAGTTATCTTTGAACAGTTATGCTTTGACGTCATCTTTAACTTTGTTCTTTGATCATTGTTCTTTGTGGTGAAAGTGATAGTATGTTGTTGTTCCGTGATCACCGCCTTCTCTGCCTTCGCTCCGGTGTCTCCACGTCATTCTTCAACATGCTCACACGCTCTTTGACGGTGGAAATCAATACTGAAGAAGTTCTTTAGGTCTTTAACTTTGTAGATTCTTTGGTTGACGAAGAATCATTCTCGACAAGTTGTGTTGCATCTGAATTGAACTTCCATTAGTGATGATGTTGGCGTGAGCATGAGAAGAATCAGCACGATCATCCCGCCCCAGAGCTTCCATAAGAAGAAAACATTTCAAACGGTTAGTAATAAGCGGTTTCCCGCACTTACAAGTTTGAACTTCGAGAGTGTCAACAAAGATAGTGTGAAGACACAACTCTAATTCTTACAAAGGTCGTTCTCGAACTGAGTCCCACAAGTGAGATAACGCGATGCACCGGTACATCTATTCGAGATGAGTCATGAGGTACAATCAAGCATCACCTCACGGTAGACCGTTTTGAGACACACTGCGTAATCCACGGGAGTTACCGAAAGTGACCACTGTCGTGGCTGTTTGATGTTGACCCGGCAGAGTTTCCATTCAATCACAGAGGATCACAGATGTGAACCTCTCATAAATGTTCTCGACAGATTGCTAAGATCCGTGAAGGACTCGATATGAACCACTGATGATCTTATTGTTGATCATCAAGTGATTAAATGTCAAGTGTTCCTAAGAGATCTTTTGATGAATCTCGTGGCTCTAGACTCAATAGTGCGCTTTTGGTTTTCTGGCGGAGACTAGGGAGAGGGTCTCCTTCTTCAATACCTGCGATCTCTAAGAGAAAGCCAATAGTTTACGTAGGGTTCCCTGTGAGAATGAAACAAGCTTCGCTGAGAAAACTTGAGTGGCTAAGAAGGTTTAGTGCATGCGTCACCGGGTCCATGACGACTTTTAATCTTCAATACCGGTGTCACTATGTGACAACCAAGAGCTTATGAATTGAACCCGGTTCCGCCTCTAAGTTAAATAACTGAGGGCTATTTCTTTTCACCCTTTACTTTACATTTTCTTTTGATTCTTCAACTCCTTCTTTCTCCGATTCTCATTTTCTCCTTTTTGCAATCATTCCTAAGGACTTCTAACACTAACTAATGGTAGTGTCCTTGGGTAGATCCTCCGCTCTGGCGATCATAGGACGGTTATTCCTAACCTTAGTCACCTTATAACTCCATGACTAACCTATGTTTGCCATTAAAACCATCAGTATGTTAAAATCTCTCAAAGGGTTTGTTAACTGAAAACATGTTTGAACCATTGTGAGAGATGATGTTTTGCATAAATACTCCCCTCCACATGTGCTTAATAGTTTTAATGGTTAAATGCACGTGAGGAAAGAGGCGCATTTTGAATTGATTCATGAAGATAGACAATCCCTCACGAGACACGGTTACGTTGCATAGTTAAAGAGTTACATTGTCAGCTTTTAGGTGACAACTAGCTCTAATAACTACCTTGAAGGTGTAGACAAACCTTGAAGGTTGTCAAACCCGCCGAGTTCATGTCTATCAAGAGCTTCTCGAATGGTACATTCTACTTGGACAAGTCCTTTGCGAGACACGTTTACATCACTAGCGAACTAGCTTGAAATTATTACCCGCCCGGACAAGTCTTTTCGAAGTTACTAACAGCTTTAGTACCGTCAATTCGTTAGTTAAGTCTGAGGTACACAGATTCATTTGCATTTTGTACAACATATTTCTTATCACACAATTTTCTCCCCCTCAAAAATGGCATATAAAATGTTGTTTTTGAACGTTTGAGAATAAATATGACCATATTGAGTTTTGTGGGAAGAATGACCACTGTGAACAATTTGTGAACAAAGTTTTAATTCAAATACTCCCCCTCAACTAGTGATATAAACGGTTGAGGTTTTAAAATCATATGGGGAAGTACTTGTCTTTTTGAGCAAAACCTTGAAAAATGAAAGGTTTGATAGGTTTTACTCAAAAATAAGAAGCTTTCGATCCTTTTATAAGGATTGTGGCACCGGGCGTACCACGAGGTCCTTTCTTGACCATTACGGGTTGTACAATCGTTATGTGTGCACAAGCCATTCACATATAAAATCATACATCCAAAATTATGAAGGAAACAATTCAAGGGGTACCGGAAGTGCATGATATTCCCGTGAGTGCACATGCTTGAAAGCCGGTGATGTTTATCCCGGGTCGACCACCAACATAGCTCTCCAATCGCTGAATCGATCCTTCAACAACCGTTCATCAATCATGGTAATGATCGCTCTCACATCCCTCCTTTCCCCGAGAGTTCCGCTTAGAATTCCCAACTTTTAGGCGTATATCCTTCAACCTGTACGCCAATCCATCCCTAACCATCTTCAAGGTATGATCCCCGAATTTGTGTAGCTCACTACACGCCATTAAGCAGTTTCTTCGAAGTTCACTGCGGTAAACAACGCCGAAAGGTTTGCTGATGAGTGTGTATTGAGATAGCTGGTTGAGATCGGGAAGAGTAAGCATTGGAGGAGTGAGGTTGACACGCTTCGATAAGATTCAACACCATCCGGATATCTTCGACACGCTCTTTGATCACGATGCGCTAATGAAGATGAGAACCGACTTGATAAATTCACGTTGAACTTCGCTTGAGAATTGTCTCATACGACTCATACTTTGGCAAGGTACATGTCTTCTATGTCGTTGAGGGACAAGTTCTCAAAGTCAGCCTCGGAGAATCCATAGTCCTGTTCATCTTGTCGCTTGACTATGATATTCTTTAAGAATGTGTAGTCCCACTTAGACTTGAGATCAATGTGTTTGATGGCCACGATGTCCTTGGAGCTATACACTTCATGTTGAGACTTCGAACCGTGCCTTCGTAGTAGATTCTTCGGCGCTCGTGCCAATGATGAATCCCATACAATGCATCTTGGTCGTATGCTTGCACGTTGTCGGAAAACAAGTGATTTGCACGTTCCTCGATAGCTATGCGCTTTGAGTAAATAGCACTGGAATGGAAGAGTCAATGATGTAGCGTATTTTCGTGAACCATCGCTACCGTAAGAGAAAATCCGTGTCTCTGTTAAAAAGTATCGGAAGGGAATCCTTGGTTCGTCTGCTTGGCCAATGGTCGGTAGAGGTTTGGTCCAATCGGTGTAGTATGGAGGGTTGTCCCTTGGTGTGAAGTCAATGTTTGCTTCCGGATTGAGCCAATCCATGTTGTTAGACATAGCTCGGGCGATGTTCTCAAGGTGATATTCGACCTCGGCGCCAGAGTTTGTCTTTAGACGTTGGAACGCTTCATTCTTGATTCGCTTCAATTCAGATTTCGTCATTTTCTTCACATGGAACTTTTCTTGCAAAAGTTTTGCGTGCTCAATGTAGAACCGTCTACCAAGTCTTGACCTTCATCGTGGTAGGAGTTTTATTGACAAGTGTGGAGAACCATTCAAACTCTTCGGTTTTATCGTCATCTAGCCATGATACGACTTCAGGTGAAGTCGCTTCTTCTTCCTTTTGGAAGGCCTTGATGATGATACCGGTTTCTGACTTGTTTGGGTGAGGTGGGTTGTTGTTTGGGGCTCAAGGACCTCTTCATCGTCACCACCGTATACTCAAAGTAATCACCGCTTTATGAGTCGGGGTGGTAACTCGGAATCGTCCCGAGGTTTATCAGTAGAAGACCGAGGTGGTTGAGACTTATGTTGAGAAGAAGTCCGAGGTGGAGGAGGTGGCATAGAAGTAGATTTACCGCATCGCTGACGCTTAGGTGCGGGTCCTTATCCTTATCATCGTCATCTCTTGGTCATTTGGATTGATCGGCTGACTCCTTGCATGATGATCTGAGTTGATAGTCAAGTAGGATTTCGAAAAATTTAGCTTCATCCGAAGTAAACGCTCCATCTCTTTGACATTTGCATCACAAGTTTAGCGATTAACTCGATTGAGAGATCGCTTCTTTGGCCATTGTATGTTTAACCAATGCTACGATGTTAGGGGTGAGTTGTCGGGAAAATACTTCTCTAGTCACACCGGGACAAGTGTCGAGAAGAAACTTGTGAGTATGATCTCTTGCCTTCTCCAGTTCCCATTTGGACTTTAGGAACGATATCCTGAAGGTACTTGTTAGTGTAACCTTCGATCATTTCGTTCAGTTCCTCCTTTCGATGACTCTTCATGAACGTCAACAAATTCCCTTTTTCTCCATCTTGTCTATCTCATCATTTAAGGACTGAATTTGGTCAAAAACCAATTCATTTTTGGTAAGTTATGTCCTTCTTTCGATTTGTTGACGCCTTTACAATCCTTTTATGAGACTGAGATCCAAGATTTTGGTGGTTTCTTCACGATTTGGATGATGATCCGTTGACTTTGTTGATGGTGGTAGTGATGAATGAGACGAAGAATCCGATGATGAGGAGACATGAGGAGACTTCATGTCCTTAGGAGTTTCTAAGGTTTTCTCCTTTGAGTGTGTTGGACTGTCTAGAAGAAACTTTGAATAATCATCCTCGTCATCTCTAGACTTTTCTTTCTCGGTTTCTGTTTCTCAAAATCAAACACAATAGTGTCTTCCACGCGTTGTAGTTGCATAAGAGTGGTGGCACCGGATCCCTTATCGGGTCGATTAACCGCATCGATCACGGGAGAGTGAGCAGACTCACTTGATCCTCCTGGGCCACCCATTTGATCTTTAGCAAATTCTTCGGCCTTTTGAATGTGTCTGACGTTGTGAAACTTTTTTCTGTATGATTTGTCCAATTGCTCTTCTTCTTCTTCTTCTGAGCTATCATCCTGTGACACAAGTGCAGGAGTCTTCCCTTTTCCTTTAGTAGTTTGAGGACTTGGAGGTTTTGGTGCGGAGGATTTTCATCCTTTGCGCTTCGTGAGAATATGATCTCTTCATCTATGTCGGTAGCCTTAGAGTCCTCGTCCCCGAAGCTGTCTTTGCGGTTCAAGTGAAAGGATCGGAGTGGCTTCCTCGAGAAGGAACTTTCTTCTAGGGTGGTTTCCTCTTGTGGAATAGGTTTCTTCTTTGGAGCATTCCTTTGACTATCTCGTACTTGTGACACTTCGGCCGACTCTTTTTGGTTCTCCTTACGGTGTTCCGAAGAAGATTTTTCGTCGAGATGACCAACTTTGCCTTGTCCGACCGCCAGATACCTTTTGTACGATTCTAGCTTTCGACATCTTCGCTAGAAGGAAACTGGCAAAGACAAAGACCTTGTTTCTTTGTAGACGTTTCCTTGATTCTAACAGTGAGAATGGGTTCCGTCAACATGCCATGATTGTCGGGGTCATTGAGCCTCTTGGGAATGTCGTGGTGAAGTCCAAGTGCTCTCTGGATCAACAATTTGGTATATCTGATGTAGGGAATCTTTGAGCCAAGTTTGTTGAGAAATGACATCATGTCATCCCAAATCGAGCCGATGGCGATGTGTTTCTTTTTGACCAATGCCCAGAATATTTGCAGTTCCATGAGCTTAGGGTGCTCATAGTCACCCACGTAAACGACTTGGTGATGATCATGTAGAGTGTTCTCCGTGGTTGAGGAATACTTTTAAGCTCTAATGAGAATGCTTGGTGATTATTCCTAGCCTCGCCATAACCGATATTGATTAAGAATTGGAGAGTGAGCTCTTCAGCAGGTGTGGCATAAAGTTTGGTCGGATCGACATCGGAATTAAGAGAACAACCCTTAAGTCTGCAGGTGTAATGGTGACTTGTTTGTGATTCAGAGTCACCGCCACAGCAGTTTGTCCTTTGACCCTTTCCATGGTGTTCCGTAACTGTTGGATGTAGATCTCGGAATAGTTGCGAGTGAGTAAGCATGTTCTCGATATGGATGAGTCTTCAGAATGTCAATAGCAATTAAACACGAAGATTCAGAGCAAGTGAGGGTGTCAAAGTCAACACGGAGGTTATTCTTTCCTATTTTCATTGGATAGCCATGAGGATAGATATCAGCCATGGAGAGAACTTCAGGTGCATCCACATTCATTTGTTCAGCCATGTCGTGATCTGAAATAACATTAGCCAAAAGAACCAACATATCGAAAGACATAATGTTAGTCAACAGAAGGTCTTATTGTCAAGTTATTGAATGTATAGTGATAATGATTGTTACGAGTCCTAAGTCACTTGTATGTTCAATAGTTCAATGATATCGTGAAATGTTTCGTGAGTTAGTTAACTTTAAGTTTTAAAGTTTATTTTATCACTTATTGTTCACAATATATCAGACGATTAAGTTTATTAGTGACATTATTGGATTCGTGATGATATAATTAGTTTATTTACAAGTTTGTACAAGTAACAAATCATCATGAAGGTCAATCCAGGGTTAAGCGTAGTTTTGGCAAAGTTATGCGTGAGACAGAATGATATATGCTTAGGCGTAAACTTACGCGTAGAATCCTAACTTACGCGTAAGAAATGTTACGCGTAGGAAAAGGAGACCTTATGCGTAGAGCTTATGCGTAGGCATATATTAACCTTATGCGTAAGGCTACTCGTAAGAGTTGACCTTATGCGTAGAGGTCACTTTTACGCATATCCTTCACAGGATACGCGTAGTCCATTGTAGAACCTTACGCGTAGCTGTTATGCGTAGGATTATTCTTACGCGTAACATAACTACGCGTAGGGTAATCCTTATGCGTAGAGTGCAAATGACCTTGATTCTGATTTTCACGAGTAACAAGCCTGAAATAAAGCCATCACATCATTATCATTAACACATAGATTCATTATAATAACAGATCATAGCAAGAACAGATGATACACAGTTATGCGTAGAACTACTTACGCGTAGTTTAAACCCTAAATCTACGCGTATGAAATCTAGCCATGGATTATGCACCAAACTTTTTCTGGTAGCTTATGAGAGTTGAGGAAGTCTATTTACCGAGTTATAACACCCAATTCATGGTGAATCAAAAATACCCAACCTTATGAACTTTAAACCCTAATTCCAAATTATTGATTATTTAGAGTTTCTGGGTGGTTATAAAGCAAGGAAATCATCAATTCATCACCTTAAGACCATAACCCAACAATCTTTTTGACCAAAGCACTTCACATTTGAAAACACCCAATTCGACTTATAAACCCTAATTTTCAAAAATCATCAATTAGTGTTTCTGGGTGGATTTAGATGGTTAAAATGGTATCATAGATGTATTATGAACGTTTTGACATAAATCATTTCACCACAAACACACACATGTTGATTGTGTGTTCTTACGCATAAGCGTAGAACACCTAATCACGCGTAGAACATGTTTTAGCCGTAGGATTTTCATGAGATTCAAAACCTTATCATAAAAACATGTTGTGATTACGAAAACACTTACAAGATGAGGATCAAAAACACGGTTTTCTTGAGTGAATCTTAAGCGTAGGATTGTTTTAGGTGTTTTGTAATAAATGAGAAGTGATAGTTAGGTGGAGGAGTTTTATTTAAAATAACTTTAAGTTTTTGACAGTTTTGGTCCCTCCACCTTTTCCATTATCATCCAAAGCCTTTTAACTTCCATTTTTGTTACCAAATGAAGATCTTAAGGAAGAAACATGACGACACTCCCCCTCGACTTGAGAAAATAATGAAAGGTTGTTAATTTAAGTCCGAGGAGTGTTTTTGAACCGGAAAAAAATACCACCATTTGTAAAAGAATCAACCGAGATGTGATAACATGCAAGTACACAGATGTTTTGAAACAGTTAAAAGATTATTTTCTCCCCCTCAACACTTGATCGGAAAAATATTGAATTTTGAAAGATAAAAGTGTTGACGGAAGAAATGTACTTGCCATGTTGAAAGAAAGATAGAGTAGGAGAATATTTTTGTTGTTTTTATCGGATTTTATATTTTTGTATTTTTTTTTTGAAAAATTTATTTACAAAAGATGTTTTGGTGTTTGACAGGTTTTTAAGACTGTTTTAAGAGGTCATCCAATTCCTCTTGAGTCAAACACCTCATACCAATTGGTGGACCAACTCATTAAACCTAGCGGGAGGCAAGGCTTTGGTGAGAAGATCTCCAATTGGTATTCAAGACCACAAAGTATAGTTCAACGGCACTGCTCCACGTGGTCCTTGATGAAATGATAGCGTAGATCGATGTGCTTTGATTTCGAAAGGCTGAATCGAAGTTGCACGAGATCGCAATGGCACCGATTGTCGCAAGACATTGGGATTATGTCAAATACGTAACCATAGTCTTTGAGTTGTGTTCTCATCCAAATGACTTGAGCACAACACGGTGACATGGCTACATATTCGCTTCGGTTGATGACAATGATGTACAATCCGCTTCTTTGATTGCCAAGACACCGCTTTATCACCAAGAAATTGTAGTGCTCCCAAGTACTTTTCCTTGAGTCTAGGCATCCCGCTGCGTGATCGCGTCAAAAGTGATTAGTTCAAAACCGAATCCTTCGGATACCGTGATCCCAAGTTAATGGTTCCCTTGATGTATCGGAGGATTCTTTTAGCCTCGGAGAGGTGGGTTTCAGTTGGTCGCGACTAATAACGGGAGCATAGATAAACGGCAAAGACAATATCAGTCGCTTGTCGTTAGATACATGAGAGACCCAATTATACTTAGGTATTTGGTAGGGTCAACCAATTTCCCATGTAAATCAGCATCTAATTTCTTGGTATGAGCCATTGGTGTGGCATAGTATCACGTATTCATTCCAAATTTGTTTAACAATTCAAGGGCATATTTGGACTGACTCAGAAAAATACCACGGGGTGATTGATGAACTTGCAGTCCTAGAAAGAACGTAAGTTCACCCATCATGGACATTTCAAAATTTTTCTTCATTAGTTTTGCAAAAGCGTTTGAAAACTTTTTATGCGTTGACCCAAAAATGATGTCATCCACGTAAATTTGAACAATTAAGATGTGTGCCCCGTGATATTGTATAAAAAGAGTTGGGTCAACCGAGCCTTTGGTGAAATTATTGGCAATGAGGAAAGATGATAGCTTATCGTACCATGCCCGAGGGGCTTGTTTGAGACCATAAAGAGCTTTGTTCGCTTTGTAGACATGGTTCGGAACTCGTGATCAACGAATCCATCCGGTTGGCTGACATAGATCGCTTTAAGTTGTCCATTGAGAAACGCGCTTTTGACATCCATCCGATAGACCGTCATATTCATATGAGTCGAATGCGAGGAATATCCGAACAGCCTCAAGACGAGCAACCGGAGCAAAAGATTCTTCAAAGTCTATTCCCTCTTCCCGACGATAACCCTTAGCAACTAGCCGTGACTTGTTTCGATAACATTCCCTTCAAAGATCCAATTTGTTTTTCCAAATCCATTTTAAACCAATGACGTAGACCCCTGTTGGTCTTTCAACCAGCCTCATACTTCAAGACGTTTGAATTGGTTGAGTTCTTCCCGCATGGATTCAATCCAGCTTGTCTTTGTCATTGCATCCTTAATGTTTTAGGTTCAGATTGGCGACGGTGAGTGCATAAATGCAATGTTCACCGTGAGTGAAGACGCTGTCTCAGAACGGCCGTTGATTCGGGTTGCCAATAATGTTAGCCGAGGATGGTCTTTTGTCCATCTATGTGTAGAGGGTTGATGTTGGTATACATTGTGCAGATTCAGAGGGTTCAAATGGTTTGTTGAAGATTCCGCGACATCAGTGCGCAGCCTCATTAGCAAACGGGTTGAAGAACGATTTGGATCAAAATCTGCAGTGGGGGTACTTCATTCGAAATATCATCACCGGTTTGTCATTGTTGGAAGCGGTGTGTTCAACTGTTGTGTTGGAGTCAACTGGTGTAGGTGCATCGCAACAGGGTTGTTGCAGCGGTGTATCGTATAGGAGTATTATCGTGTTGTGCAAGAAACAACGGATACACGAGCACGCTTCATCAATATCGCCACGAACGTGAGGAGCAAATAACCTTTCCATTTGTTGACGAAGTTAGGGAGGGGCTTTCACCGATGATGGGGTTGAGGGAAGTTTAAACGGTTGTGACCGGTTCTAAGCTTATACAAAGCCATTTCCGTGAGTTCATCGAAATGAGCATGAATCGTTTCCATAACCTCCTTAGTTTGACGATTCCAGATTCGGAAACCTTTAGAATTGTCACAGTATCCAATAAAGACTCCAATATCAGCTTTTTCTTTGAGCTTTCCAAAATCATCACGATCATTATTTGGATAACAGAGAGATCCAAATACATGAAAGTGTTTGATGTTCGGTTTATAGTTGTGGACAAGCTCGAAAGGTGTTTTGTTGTGGCGTGAAAACAGATTGTGACCGAGGCCTTCCACATAGTAAACCCTGCTGATTTCGATGTTCCCATTAACATAATCTCCGTAGCCCATGATGGTCGCGAAGTGATCGTTCCCGACCGACAAAGGCCAATGAACTTTGCAATAAAGTTTGATAACAGCTTAAGGTTGCTCGTCATGTGTCGGGAACATCCGCTATCAACAATCGAGAATGATCTCAGACACCGCATTACACATGCGATCCACGTGATGGAATAGAAGTAGATGTGGAACCCGAAATGTTAGAGGGTTCCGGCGTACGTTAGACATACACACATTGACAATTTTAGGCATCCATTTAAATCCTAGTGTGTTATATATCCATTTCTGCCATCTATAACTACTCTTTGCTTTAGTCTTAGTGAATGCACTAGGTGGTACTACATTCTTAGGAGGTGAAGCGGGAGCTATAGTGATAGTAGTGGTTGCCTTAGAATCTAAAGACGGTGGTTTACCAAGCACAGACTTAGAATGATTAGTGGGCCTAGAGGTATTCCATTTCTTAGGATTCCGTAATCGAGAGATTATAGCTTTAGCAACACATTTGTCATGACAATCAGAATTCATACTCTTTCGACAAATAACACAAGGTGCATCAGACTGAATATCAAAAGTGCTTAACGGTTTAGCATTTGTTACATCACTATGTCTATTACATTTGCCAGACGTAACATCTATAGTGGAAGCAACATGATTTTTATTCAGGGTCCTAGGGTGTTCTTCTACTTTAGCATTCTTTATTGATCTTTTCTTAGGTCGCAACTTCCTATTCTTCGATTTAGTGCTCCTAGGCTGTGAAGTGCGGACGTTTGGAAAAGATGCAACTATTCTGCTTCAAGAGAGGAAACACATTAGCAACTTGTGGTTTGGCAGTGGAGATTCTAGGTTCATCGATTACTAAGTGTAACGGTGCTAATCTCTTAATCACAAGAGATGGCGGAATTTGTTCATACTTTCCTAACATTTCCCGTAACTTAGAGATGGTGTGAATCAGATCTTGATTTTCAGAACGAATGTTACCAACAAAATTCATGACTTCTCTTGTGTGAGCAAGATAGTGATCAAGTTCGTTTGATGCTTCAAGTCGAGTCTTTTTGAGTAAATCAAATATGACACCATATTCCTGTTTAACTTTTAAAAGTTCTTGTTCATATTTTGAGATTTGACTTTTCAAAGACACGTTTTGATCATCCATTTGCTCAATTTTTGGATCAGAAGATTTTGCACTCAATTGAGCGATTTTCTTTTGAAAACTGAGTTGATGGTTGTGAATATCTTTTTCACACCAATGAAGACGACGTTTTGCATTGTTAATTTCCGTGTGTAATCGTTTATTTTCAGCTTTTAAAGACTCGATCTGAAGCACATTATCGGTGTTCTCAATAGTTACAACAATTTCAACAATATCGCAGAGATATAATCGATGCAAATGACAAGGCTTGAAGTAACACAACATTATGGATATCAGCACAGATAACATCTTCCAAGAGTCGATCAACATCTTTTCTCAATAGTTTCTTTTTCGCGTTTTGTGTTTCAAAATAGATGTTTCTGTTTTCAAAACGCTTTTCATTACCCAAGTTCCTTATGAAAATCCTTTTCCCATGCAATTGCACAACTTTTCAAGTTTTTAACATTAGGTAAAAGATTTTTCCGAAAAATGTCTCTTTGTTCTCGCGCCAGAGGCGATTGAAAATGTTCAACTTTGATTTCAGATCGATATTCTATCTCATGTTGTAAAATTTTGAGGTCGGCCATGAAAATGTCAAAATATCGAAGGATTTTTCGATTTTCGTGTTTTGAGTTTACTTCACTAATGGAAGGTAAAGGACCATAAGTTTGTGCAAATTGCTTTTGGGATTAACATGAGAAGACTCGTGTGTTTAGATGATAACCCTTGGTGTGTTAGAAGAATCCGTTGGTGTGACGAAAGTGACCGCGTTTTTATAATTAAAAGGTTTGTTGTAAACAACATTTTTAATTTTGATCGACTCTCGCTTCGCATCTAATTCCTCTTGATGATGGTATTCAACAACACTCATGACAAGATTATCAATTTTGTATTCGACCGAAACTTCGTGAGTTGGTTTGAATGTTTTTAGTGAAAGCGTTGGTTTGTAATCAGCTAGATTTTTTCCATATCCTTTTGGATTGGGTTTTAAGGTAAACTTTTCAATAGCATTACGGATTCACCATGTTTGGAAACAACAGTTTTAAACTCTTTAAGTTTGTTTTGCAAGCCGATAATTTCTTCAAGAAGGTCATCTACCCGATTCGTTGAATGCTTTTTGTATGCGAGAAGCTTTTTGACAATTTAACAACTCAGCCTTAGCTTTTTGATTTTCCAAGATGAGAGTGTTAATTTGTTTTTTATGTTCATGTTTCAGTTGTTCTAATTCAGACAACAAAGCATTCTTCGAGGCGGCTAGATCACGCATCTGTTTCTCTAAATATTTTTCGTTTCGATGAGATTTTGCAAAGCTGCTTCAAAACCTTTTTCACGGTTTTCTTGAGTTTTGAAAAAGTTGTGTTGCATTTGTAAACATTCAAAATCCTTGGTTAACAGTGCATTTTTACTTTTTAAGGATTGATTTAATGCATAGCATTCCTCCATTTTGATTTTATGGTCTTGTATTAACCGAGCAAAATCCGATGAGGCAAAGATCATCTTGTTCAAAGTGAGTCTCAACATGATCATTCTTTAGATCCTCAAGTACGACCACGGAGTCAATTTGATTATCAAAGGAAACGAAAAGGTCATCTTGATCGTCAAATGTAACTACAGGGTTAACTTGAAAATCATCAGAAAAAGATGTAAAAGACTCATTTTGAATCACCTTGATCCGTGCGGATTCGGATATTGGCGAGATATTAGTTCGATATGATGATGGTTTGTTCGGTACTGAGACAAGCCATCGTCATACATCTGGGCCCAGATCACTCATGTGCGCTCATGCATATTAGCCATCAACATAACAAATGCATTAGCCTCGCAAGTCCTCCATATCATCATCAAGTCCAGACCGCCATAAAGCTCTGTTCTTTGTCCGTGAGATCCACCTTCATCCTTAAGAGCCAAAAGTAAGGCCTCTTTGAAGTAAGCACTGCCCCTAGTCCTTGGCTTTGGGCATGCATTAGCCAGGTGTCCCTTCTCATTGCGGTTGTAGCATCTAAGACCATTTAACCGATTCGACAATTTCCCTGTTCCACCACTTGAGCTCATGTTATTCCTACCACGGCATTAAACCCTTGACCACCACCCATCTCGATGACCATAATCACGATTATTCGAACTTCAACACGTCCATTGTTCACTACAGCTTGATTCCGTGTGTTAGATGAGGAACGAATACGATTGTTGGATTTGTTGGTGTAACGCCCAAAAGCATTAGCAATCATCACAAATCCTTGTTGCAATGCTTCAACGGATCGATTTCTCAGAGCTTCACCGACATATGCTTGAGCATTGTTGTTGTATGGAACCAATTGATTTTGTTGAGGTTGAGGTTGTTGTTGTGAAGGTGTGTTGGAAGCAGTTGGTTGAGTTACTGGTTGAGAGGGATAATTCTGTTGAGCATACAAGGCAAGTTGTTGATTGTCCGGTTGTGACTGTTTAGCAATTTGAGCACGGAGAATCCTTTCCCGATCAACTTCCTTTTCATGAGGCTTCAAGTAATCGTACAACAATCCATAAGTAGAATGATGCATATTTTTCGCTTGACGGAGAAAAATGACATACTTCTCCCATTCTGGACCAAGACTACTCAGGAACTTAGTATTAACTGCAATTCTTGGCATGATGATGTTGTGTTTATCCAAATCATTGATGATGTCTGAAAATCGATGATGATATGACTCTAGTGTCTCCGTGTTCAATCATGAAGTGTTCATAAGCCAAGTAGATTTTGGATTCCAAATCCTCCCCGATTGAGTACGATCCTTCCATAAGAACACGAATATGATCCCACATTTTTGTGCGTTTTGAGCATCAACATTACGAAGAATTGGGTTTGGTAATCCTAAGAGGATGTATTCCATTGCAAGTTCATCGACCTTCATAGTGTAGAAGTTCAGAGGATTTAAGTCTGCATAAAGTAGCAATGTTGGTTTGTTCATCTCTTGGTGGAATGCAGTTGGATCTCCGGGTACAATGACAGTAGGCATCTCAAATGGACCTTCTAAGATAACCTTCTTTAAGAACTTTCCATGTGGCTTCTTTAGATCACAAAACCTAAAGAACCTTATCACCCATTGATCGTAGTTTCCCGGAGTGAGCATTGGAGGTCTATCAAGTGATCCAGCTTCATGAATTGATTGTTGGCTGCTTAAAGCTTCACACATCTTTGCAAACCAAGTGGGTTCCTTCATAGTGCTTCGTGATGGATGTTGAATGAAATCGTTTGTGTAGGGTAGAGCTTGAAGGCTTGGTGGTGGTTGAACCATTTGTGGTTGTGGAATTGCACCAAGTTGTGGAGTATGTTGCTGATTAAATTGTTGTTGATAAATGGCTTGTTGTTGATTCCATTGTTGATTTTGTGGAGTTAATTGTTGTTGTTGTTGATGATTGTAAGTGTGAGGGAAATAGTTAGAGTATGGTGGTTGAGACATGATGATAAACTTGTGTGGTAAAAATGGATCTTTGTAGTCGAATGAACCTTTGTTGATGAAGTATCCTTAGGCGTAGAAAAGACAAGAACCAAGTAGCACTTTATGCGTAAAAACACCAAAAGTTACGCGTAACAACGAAGAGTTACACGTAGATTTTAGCTTACGCGTAAGTCGGATAAAAGCACTAAAGTTAGGCGTAGACAAAAGTTAGGCGTAGAAAGTTATGCGTAGGATTACCTTATGCGTAGACCGAAGTTTACGGCGTAAGTGAATCTTATGTAGAATTTCTACGTAAGTTTATGCTTATGCGTAATTTTATGGTTTTGCCCAAATGATCTTTTACACTTCACAAAGGATTGCAAAAGATATCCAAAGTCGACGTATTTTCAGACTTATCCAAGTAAGAAAACACGGAATAAACCAGAAAATTGAAGATCAAACCAAGGAAAATCTTACGCGTAATATTAGGGTTTTGATACGCCAGGATTACTCGTAACTTTGATTCTGCCCAAATGTGTTTCTAAACCAGATTTTTGTTATGGAATAGCTTCAATAGTACCAAAAGAACACAAAAGTGTGAATTTTGATGTACCAAAATCGCTAAACGGGTTACGATAGAATCGACACCCACTAACAAAACAAGCTTAAAAACGTAAATCCACGCGTAAAGTTTGAAACTTTTTGCCAAAACAAGTATTTTAACACCTCAAAACATTGAAAGTACAAGAATCTTGGATTAAAAGTGTAAAAACGAGTTTTAAGATAACCAAAGAATGCGTTATCTCTACGCGTAAGATCCAAAACTAAAACTTCAAAAACAAACCGAGTACACCCAACTATTTGGCGATTGATACCACTGTTAGGTCACAAGATTTACAACACAAGCTTATAAGAGAAGAGATGTAGGCGGATGAACAAGTAAATCACACACACACACACGTATGGTAAGACCGGTTATGCAAAGAGTATGAATGAGAGAAAAACTTGAACAACCAACCCTCAAGTGAGGGTTATTACAATGTATATATAGGCAAGGAGCTAGGGCAACACTCCCTCTCCTTCCCTATTCCTTATTGGGCTTGGATCAAGCTTATGGGCCTTCTACATAAGCTTGACCTTAAACAAACATAAAGGCCATAACAAAGCTACCTATTACATATGAAATATAAATACTTGAAATACTGTTTAGGAGTGATTCCAACAATAGTGCAATTATAAAAGCTGAAGATTGGGTACATTTTGTAAACTACAAGGCCACCGAGGAATACAAGGTGTTAATTATTCATTTTTATTCAAGTTCAAATATCTGTCACATTTGATGTTTCCATATATATTAGTTGTATACTATCAACATTACTACATCTAAACACCTTTTTTATTTTGTGTTGCAAGGTGAAATCATGCATCTAAAGTGTGCGAGTTCCAAGTCCATTTATCGACATAGAATGGGACGAGGTGAATACTGTAATGGATAAAATGGTAACATTAAACATTAAACATTTGCATTTAATAGCATCATACTTTCGTTTATATTGGTTTATCTTACAAGTGTATGTATTTGATGTTTATAAGATCGAGAATAAAGAAATTGAACAAGATGAAAACCACCGCGTACGCTGTGGTTGAAAGGAAGGGTGAATAAAGACGGAGAATTTCACGATGATGATATCGGAACAGTTGGACAAAAAATTGTAAGTTTGACTCGTTTTATGATTATGTTTATTGTTAGTTATAAGTTAATATCGATAGTGTATTAGTTAAACTGATAGTGTATTAGTTAAAGCTGTTAGTTATAAATTAATCTAGTTATAAGTTATATCTTGTTATTTATAATTTAATACTGGTAGAATTAAATAACCTATTTCCCATATTGTGTAGAAAGAGACGGAGGAGAAGATCAAACAAGGAACCTTGAAGCTTCATCTTGGCACTGATGCCATGAAATTTGTATTAGGTAAGGAAAAGGGAGGATATGCGAGAGGAGTGGGAGGTGGAGTAACCTACAAGAGGTATTTTGATCTGCCTCGAATCAAAAAAGCATCTCGATGAAAGAGTGGTGTTAGTTCAAAGTGAACTTGATAATGAGAGGCGCCAACGTCAAGAAAAAGAGGCAGTAATACAGGATTTGATAAAACTATTGGCTGCACAAAGGGGGCAATTGCAGTCAACTGCAACTCCATTGTCACAAACGGAAGTAAGACATAAGAAAGTAACATTCCATCTTTTTTTTACCCTTTTAAATACTGCTGCAGTCTTCTTATGCAATTTACATTTTAGTGTCTCCGGTGAACATTAATCTTATAAATAGCGTCTTGATGAGGATGCCGGAACACGTGTTCTCGGGCGTGAGAAAGTTGCGAGCATTGAGAAGTCTAATGGACTTGCAACTTTGGAAAAGGAAATTCAAATAAGTGTAAGTAATAAATCATCACCCTGGTATTTTTGAATTCTACATACATGTATTATTTACCGTGTATTATATATATAGGAAAGCTGTTAAACTGCCGCATCTAAGAAATCGACTAGATCAAAACGAAAGGATTCTTCACGTCAACTTTTCGAATCACAAGAAAATGAGTCTCCATTAACAGTACTACCACAAGTATGTATTTAAACATTTTCATATGTGCTTTAGTTTAATTAATTACTGATACATATATACATGCAACACATTATCTTTTTAGGTAATTAAGTGCGATCTGTGGCACTTAAAGAAATCATCTATTATTGCAGAGGGTACCGTGTACAAAACTGATGGAAAACAAATGCTTCATAACAAACCACTCCCAAAGGATTGCTATAGAGTGTCTATTGAAAATCTTTAGTGGATGCACGGCATACGGATGTAGGAAATAACGATTTCAAAACAGCATTAAGGATGCAAGAGGTGGTTTTTATGCATAGCCAAAGGATCAAGTGGTTTTCGATGAAAAGGTACATAGATGCATGTGTTTTATAAACCTACATATATCATTCTTCATATTTAATTCAAGTGTTTTGATACACCGGGCTTTTGTTTCCTACAGGTAACACCACCAAGTACCATAAAAAAGATTGGTGAGAACAGAACTGCACCTAAGTTACAAACGAAGCGCTACGTCTCTAGTCATGCCATGCAAAAGGAAGCTAAGAAGATCAAGAGTCAGAAGTCCTTAAATTATTGAGAATTTTATTATGTACGACATTACAATTTTATATACATTCCAATTTTATTGTATTGAATATATTTTGAATATATTTTTATATATTAGAATTTGTTTTGATATATATTGATTTCTTATATGTGACTAAAAGATTCATATAGTCAAAATTATTAACACTTTTTGGTCACAGTTTGCATAATTCGATGCGTGACTAAATGTTAGAAAGGGTCACACAAAAATAAAATTAATGTGGCCATTGGATGAGCAATAGTCACACAAAACACACATTTCTTCACTTAAAACACCATATGGTCACACTTATTAACACTTTTGGCCACTTTTTGCTTAATTTGTACTAAATACCCAAAAAAAACATGCTTTGTGTCACTAAATGTTAGAAAAGGCCACACAAACATAAAATTAATGTGGCTATTGGATTATCAATAGTCACACAAAACACATATTTCATCACTTAAAACACCATATGGTCACACTTATTAACACTTTTGGCCACTTTATGCTTAATTTGTATGTGACTAAATACCCAAAACGAACATGCTTTATGTGACTAAATTTTAGAAAAGGCCACACAAACATAAAATTCATGTGGCCATTGGATGATCAATAGTCACACAAAACACACATTTCTGCACTTGAAACACCATATGGTCACACTTATTAACACTTTTGGCCACTTTATACTTAATTGTATGTGACTAAATACCCAAAACAAACATGCTTTGTGTGACTAAATGTTAGAAAAGGCCACACAAACATAAAATTCATGTGGCCATTGGATGATCAATAGTCACACAAAACACACATTTCTTCACTTGAAACACCATATGGTCACACTTATTAACACTTTTGGCCACTTTACGATTAATTGCATTTGACTAAATACCCAAAAGAAACATGCTTTGTGTGACTAAATGTTAGAAAAGGCCACACAAACATAACATTCAAGTGGCCATTGGATGATTAATAGTCACACAAAACACACATTTCTTCACTTGAAACACCATATGGTCACACTTATTAACACTTTTAGCCACTTTACGATTAATTGCATGTGACTAAATACCCAAAACAAACATGCTTTGTGTGACTAAATGTTAGAAAAGGCCACACAAACATAAAATTCATGTGGCCATTGGAGGAGCAATAGTCACACAAAACACACATTTCTTCACTTAAAACACCATATGGTCACACTTATTAACACTTTTAGCCACTTTATGGTTAATTGTATGTGACTAAATACCCAAAACAAACATGATTTGTGTGACTAAATGTTAGAAAAGGCCACACAAACATAAAATTCATGTGGCCATTGGATGATCAATAGTCACACAAAAGACACCTTTCTTCACTTGAAACACCATATGGTCACACTTATTAACACTTTTAGCCATTTTATGATTAATTGTATGTGACTAAATACCCAAAACAAACATGCTTTGTGTGACAAAATGTTAGAAAAGGCCACACAAACATAAAATTCAAGTGGCCATTGGATGATCAATAGTCACACAAAAGACATATTTCTTCACCTTAAACAACATATGGTCACACTTATTAACACTTTTTGCCACTTTATGCTTAATTGTATGTGACTAAATACCCAAAACAAACATGCTTTGTGTGACTATACAGTGTTTATGGTCACTAATACGGGTTAATCCAACAAAATTTGTACCTAACTAGTCACACATGTTACGTTTTTGGTTACTCTTTTGCAATAGAGACTAAAAAAAAGTCAAACACGTGACCATAGGGTACCTATGGTCGCGCGACCTTTAGTCACACACGGCCGAAAAAACATGTGTTACTATATGTATATCGTCACACATATTCGGTGTGGCCAAATCCACTTTTTGTTCTAGTGTAAACCAATCAATAAGCTATCAAATTGACTCGACTCGGACCCAAGACCCAAGTAGGTCTCGTACGCCACTCAAGAGCCACGTACGAGCCCTTTGTGGTTCGTACGTCCCATATTACTCAACCAAACACAACCAAATCCAATCCACCACACTCAAATCCAACCATTTAAGCTCTAAACACAATCTAAACACAAAACCAATCAACTATAATTAACCAAGAACATGCAACTAAACCCTAAAATGCAAAACCCATCAAATTAATGCACCACACATGTACCAAACACTAATTACTTATTTATTTCATCACTAATTAGCTTTAATTTCATGTTCCACCCAAAAGCCCCAAAAATAATAATTAGGTCGAAACCCTAATTACCCATTTCGTGGCTTTTTATTGTTCAAACAAGCTCAAAACATGTTCCCTTTACCTTATCTAATCACCAATTGCAAAAGCCCTTTGAAATATTTAGAAACCCTAAAAGTACGAATCTTAATTCTTGAATTTGAAGGTGTTAATGAAGTCCAAATTGAGTGTATGATATATGGTTGGAAAGAGGAGAAAGAGATCTTGCTTTTGGTGGTGGAGGTGAGGTGTGACGCGCTGCCGGCGGCCTGTGGTGGCCGGAATATGGCCGGCGGTGGTGGAGTGGTGGTTTAGGGTTTTTAGAGTGAGAAACTAGAGAGAACTAGTGTTGTGCGTGTTTTCTAGTGAGAGAAATGAAAGGTGGAAGTGAGGCTTGGGTTTGGTATATATACTCATGAACTAGGGACCTCAAAATAATTAATTAGGAGGGGGGGCGCCGGCTACAATTAAAAAGGGGAGGGGAGGGTTGAAACTTTTCGTATCTATCTCGTTTACCCATTCCCGAGCTCACATATCGTCCCCCGAGTGTCCCACTACAATTATTTAACTTCCCAAAATCGTTACTCACATTTTTCCACAAGTTTTGACTATTTATTTGTCAATTTTCGAGTTACGGTCTAAAAGTTACAATAACTCTTGTTTTAGGCTTTTCTAGTGCCGAATCGAATAGTGCCTACCAAATAGAGTTAAAACGCATACGATAACTCATTTAATAATGAAATAAACCGTAAAAACCAATCGACGATATAAAATCAAGCCACGGTTTATAAAATAGTGTTAAAGGCAAAACTCAGTTTAATTTAACGTAATGCGGTTACCAAAAATAGACTCCCTAAATTTGACAGTTGTCACATAAGCCTAAAGGTTACGCGTAAGATATAGTTTACGCATAAACTTTATCCTACGCCTAAGCAAATCTTACGCCTAAGGAATCCTACGCATAAGCATTTCTACGCATAAGCATCAAATCCTACGCCTAAGAACAAGTTTACGAGTAAGATTTTGAGCAAAACTTCAAACGGCCATAACTTTTGAACCGTAACTCCGTTTTCAGCGTTCTACCGATCAAAACGACCGTGAGAACGAGGAGAATGACACGTCGAATGAACTAAACGAAAAGAAGTTATTGAGGATTTTAATTTTTCAAACCCAATTTTCACTACAACAACCGAGCTTAATCTTCATCAAACACAACTCCTTTATCGTTGAATCGATCCTACATCAACTTTATCAGTAATACCTTCATCAATGGCAACTCAACAAGACATTCATGCAGCCGGTGCCAAAAACCGTCCTCCTATGTTGGAAAAAGGTGGTTATCTTCAATGGACAAGTCGTATGCTCCGCTACATCAAGACCAAACCTAATGGAAAAATAATGATTCAATCCATTACGAATGGACCCTTCAAGCCTCGACAATTCAAGACCGGAAATGCCGATGCAACACCTCACGTCCCCACCATCATTTCATACTCAATATAAATCAGAATACACTGAAGAGGATAAGAAGCAAGTCGAAGCAGATGACATGGCAATTCATATTGTCCAACTGGATTTACCAAGAGACATCTTTGTTGCTTTGTAGACGCGGTTGAAACTCGCTTTCGATATGTGGGAATGTGTTAGACGGCTTTGTCATGGAACAGAAATTGGTCAACAAGATACGGAGAACAAGCTGCTAACAGCATGGGAGAAGTTTATATCTACTCCAGGAGAACCCATTGAATCCTACTATGGAAGGTTTTGCACTTTAATGAATGAGCTTATCAGAAACAAGTTGGAACCCAGAACTATCGTGAGTAACATCAAATTCCTGAACAATCTTCTAGAAGAAATTATATCTAGGAACACGTAATAATGAAAGCGGAATATTCAATAAGAATTAACGTTATAATGAACAAGGTTTTTCATTATCATAAACTAAGTAAACAATAATAAAGATCAAAGACTTGATCTTTAACACTAACTAACTAAACCCTAGACGTTTTCCCTACGCCTAGGTTCCCACACACACACCCCTTTAGACGTCTACATCTTGTACATACGTACTAAAACTAATGACCCTATGTCTCTTTATATACTAGAGACATCTAGGGTTTACAAGAGGAATCATAATATAATATGGAAACAATACAATTAGGAAACTAAATATTCTTTTAAGCATATCTTCTAGAATCTTCCAAATCCTCCATCTTTTTGTAGTTTCCCTTCTTGTCACTTTAAGCCCTTCATGTTTCATTCTTTTTGTTTTGTATCATCAAATCTATAATAGACCCAACAATCTTCCCCTATTTGATGATGACAAAACAAACACGATTCTTGTACGAATTTCCCTAGACGAAGTAGAGAAATTGAGATAATTAAATCTCACCATGAATGAAACAATCTTATCTTCCATGCTTCCCCTTGACTTGAACATGTCACTCAAACATCTCTTCCCCTTTTTGTTATTATCCAAATAGGGAACGTATGCAAATAATGATCTTGACCACCACAAACCAATATCATACTTCCAATCTAAGACTTCCAATGCTTCAAATCGCCCACCATTACGTATCATAAGAAAAATGGATCCAAACAAGAGAAAAGTTCAACTAGCAGTTAGTAATAATGATCAAAAGTAGTAAAAATCAAACACTTCCCCTTGAGTGATGCATGTACATCAATGATTCTTCAAAATCTGTAGGCTTTATGTAATGATTACTTGTGAAGAAAACCAAATATAACGAACTTGATGAAGAAGTAGAATTTCCCAAACTTGTGTCTTAAATCTTTTACAACCCACGGAACTCCATACTTATACGTATCACCAAATATAAGTAGACCGCAATCCCTTGACAAAATCCTCAACTAATATGAGACACTGAGCACTACAATGTAAATCCTTTAAGTGATAGTTTACTAGGTCTTCATCCATCCACCCTCTTGACCTATGAAAACTAGATTTTGCAAATCTTATATAATAAGAACACAAACCAAGTAATTCCACTTCACCTTCAAATAAGTGATAAATAATCCTCTTCGTAATCAATTCTTCAATGAATCTCCAAAACGAGCCTTTTTTAAAATCCTTTTAAGAACATAAACTTCATCCTGTGTGTGTGAACAATAACATGTGTGTGTGTCATCCAAAAACCATAACAATCTTTATGCTCGACTTCCCCTTAATTCCAAATCTTCTCGTAATAAACCATGAGCAATACTTTGGGAAGGAGCAGTACTTTCATAAACATCAGTACTTTAAAATCGAGACCAGCAGTACTTTCAAACATAAGTAGCAGTACCTTCGATATAAACTGCAGCATTTCACAATCAAAGTGATGCGTTGAATTTACCGAGCAAAGCCTCAGAATTAAACATGATAAGAAGCAGTACTTTAATAAAAACTTGCAGCAGCAGCACTTTAAAATCTTCTGATATGTAGACCAGTAATAGCACTAGAGTTATCCAAAAAATATACATATGCCATAAACGACAATTTCAACATGACTAATCTAAAGTCCCACGTGAAGTATCCTCCAATCACGTTCTTGTATTAACCAACTAGAGGGGACCAGCAGTACACGTGATTTAATATCCATATGATCAATCTTCAAAAAGTAAACGCCGCAATGCATGACCAACTGCAGACTTGGACCAATCAAAGAGGAATTCCACCGTAACAATCACGTATTGCGTTGTACCATATCAAAACCGAATTATATAAAAATCTTGGCCTGCGAAGTACACGATCAAAACTTCAACAATCAATTTTCCATTCACATGAGTGCTTGCACGTGATCTCCAATTAAAAGTACGAGGTAAGCCGACCAATCATTAAATCACCAACCGACCCATTTAATGAACCAACCAATTAGACTTCTTCGAATCAAACAAATCTTGGACTTCTTCGAATCTGCTACATATCGACTTCGTTCAACTACCTGCTTTTCAACGACACAAAAACCTTGTAATCCTAGATATCACGAGCCCCAGGCTCTGATGACAATTGTGAAGATCGTTTTAAGCTCTTAGACGAGGTCTAATATTATATCTAGGAACACATAAAAACGAAAGCGGAATATTCAATAAGAATTAACATTATAATGAACAAGGTTTTTCATTATCATAAACTAAGTAAACAATAATAAAGATCAAAGACTTGATCTTTAACACTAACTAACTAAACCCTAGACGTTTTCCCTACGCCTAGGTTCCCACACACACACACCTTTAGACGTCTACATCTTGTACATACGTACTAAAACTAATGACCCTATGTCTCTTTATATACTAGAGACATCTAGGGTTTACAAGAGGAATCATAATATAATATGGAAACAATACAATTAGGAAACTAAATATTCTTTTAAGCATATCTTCTAGAATCTTCCAAATCCTCCATCTTTTTGTAGTTTCCTTTCTTGTCACTTTAAGCCCTTCATGTTTCATTCTTTTTGTTTTGTATCATCAAATCTATAATAGACCCAACATCAACCAAACAAAAGACTTACATCAGCTGAAGTTTGATCAACTCAATGATTTTCTGAAACAAAACCAAACTGAAGTGAATGAAGTCAGGAAAGAAAGATTGGCAAAGAATCATGATCCATTGGCACTAATTGCAAAGACTCAAACTACAGTGAATACAAAACAACAAGCTTCATCATCTTCCACTAACAACAACTTGCAGCAATACATTCCACAACCACAAGATGTTTTCCCTCAACAACAATTCTATCCACCAGAACAACAAGTCATTCAACAACAACAATATCCACAATACCAGGAATAAGGAATCACTGATCCTGAAACTGAAAAAGAAGAGGCTTTGTCACATGCATTTGCATTCTTAGGTAAAGCATTCAAAAGTCGCTATTCCACACCAACTAACAATAACCAAAGGATTTCATCAAACACTCGCAACAGGCAAATTGCACTGCCGGGTTTGAATATGGGTAATAAAGGACAAATGGTTGGATTTATTGGGAATCAACATGGATATGCTACTGGATTTCACATAGGTAATCAGGCGGTTCCGTATCAGGGTAATCAGTTGGGTCAGAATGTTGGAAATCATATTGGTCAGAATGTTGGGAGTAGAGCGGTAATAGAGTGGGAATGTTTCAGCTCTAGTCGTTGGGAATTATGGAAATGTGAATCAGGGTAATCAGGTTAAGTGTTACAACTGTCAAGGAATGGGTCACATGGCAAGGAATTGTCCTACTAAGCCAAAAAAAAAGAATGCTGCATATCTTCAGAAAGCTATGCTGTTAGCACAAAAGGCAAAACCAGGAATATAGTTGAGTCTTTGAGGAACATGACTTTTTCGCTATTATGGATGATTTAGAAGACCCAGAGGAAATCAATGCGAATTGCATCTTCATGGCAAATCTTCAAGAGACTAAGTACGAAACTGACTCTGACGCACCTCATGTCTATGACGCCAATGCAGTATCTGAGGTACCAATCATTGATCCATGCTATAACAATGTCATATTTGATGTGTTTACTCATGACGAACAGCATTCTATGACACC
The DNA here is from genome assembly GCA_910596185.1 of Chrysanthemum makinoi. Classification (NCBI taxonomy): domain Eukaryota; kingdom Viridiplantae; phylum Streptophyta; class Magnoliopsida; order Asterales; family Asteraceae; genus Chrysanthemum; species Chrysanthemum makinoi. The sequence goes on along the minus strand of OU343218.1, from coordinate 20,741,691 downwards.
AGCACCTACTTATGATACATACCTGGACAATCCGAGTTGTAGCAATACTAAATCTGAAACTCCAGATGTGGATCCTAGTGGAGGCTGATTTCGTTTGTTTGTGAGTGGTGAAAAACACAATATCAATATATCAAATTAATCGTAAAACACGACAAATTAACCTTTTAGGAAAGGGTTAACGTGTCAAATCTCACGAATGTGATAATAGTGATACCGGAAAAGATGGTTTCGTTGAGTTTTGTGATTATGGACTTGAATTGGTTTAACAAATTTAGATTTTGATTTCGTTATTCTACAAATTAAAGAACGGGAATGAAAATAAAGCATGTAAAACAAAGTGAACACTAAATAAACTACTACTAAGCCTAAGTAAGAATAAAACAAAGCCAAACTAAGTCCTAGGGTGCTAAAACTTAAAAAAAAAAAAACATAAAAACCGGCAACCACCCGAGCCAAAAACGTAAAACTTTTGCAATTTAAGGGCTACGGGTGCGAAAACAATTTTCCTACGTTCTATTTGACTAACAATAATTTTAGAAAGAAGCCGGGATTTTTTTCAACTTTTAAAATAATTACTACGAATTAAAAACTATTTAACACTAATTAATTGATTGAAAATACTAAACTATTTTGGAAAATTCTGAAAAATTCACAAAAAGTTCTTGCAATATTACTGATTCCAAGAAAAAATTGAAAACAGTGGGTTGTTAAGTAAATAAGCTACTAAATAAGCTAAGGATTACTTAAAACTAAAACTGCCTTGTGTAGTTAAGTATTTGATTATGTAAAGGATTACCAGTCAAAGACCCAAGGGCAAATGGCATGGTGTGTTGGTGTTGAGCGATGAGACCCAGGTTCGAACCTGGCTCCTCCCTTTTTGAGATTATTTTTTTTTTTTTGATCTTTTCTTTTTGAAAATGAAAGATGCAAACAAAATAAGCATTTTTTGAAAAAACTCTACTTGTGAAAAACCTTGAATAGGCAGTTAACAGCTTGCCTCTTCACTGATTTGAGACAAAATTCTAAACAAACACCTCTTTTCAGTTTACTTAAGCAAAAATGAACTATGACAAGCTGTTAAAAATAAGAATTAAGCTAACATGTAAACTAAGTATCTAAAGTAGGCCAAAGGGACAGCTAGAAAAAGCTATAATACTGGGAATAAGCAATTTAATTAAGCTATACTAATGGAAGGGATAAATGAACTCAGTTAGCTAACTAGGGAATTCCTAAGGCAAAATGGAAGATGAGCACTTGAAATCTATTATAAAGCTCCTAATAAGCTGAAATGAGGATCTAATTTGTCCTACCAAACTAAAGGGAACCTAAGAGATGAACATAAGCTCAAGTTAAACACTAAGAAAAAAATGAGAGGAAAAGTGTTAATTGGGGTCTGCTCTACAGCAGCTTCAAGGTACACTGAAATTAAGCACTAGGGGAATCCTAAGTAGCTAAAATAAACTATACTAAGCTAACTAAGTAGAACTAATAAGAAAACAATAAAATTAGGTAAGCTAAAATAGAGAAAAAAAAATGGTGACCTGTTGTTGCAGTGTCGAAAACAGCAGCTGAAGTGGCTTTTTTGAGCTTATTTAAAAGCTGAGATGTGGCTGCCAAGGTGAGGAAAAGCTACAAAATGAACATTAGCACAGAGGAGATTCTAAAAAGCCTGATTTAAGGGAGCAATGGACATCACAACAGCTTAAGAATAAGCTGATATTAACTTATCTTGGGCTGATACAGAACAAGTGTAGAAAAACAGTAAAAGGCCACTTCAACTTCTAATTTAGACCAAGATAAAATGAATCAAGAACTAAACAACATTGACCACAACTGAGTTGAGATAGTACTGAATAAAGAAAAACTAAAGATGTGAGATTTGATCAACGAATTAGTTACAAGATTTGATCAACAAATTACTTTTTTTTTGTGTAACCTTAATACTCAAAGAACTATCTCAGATAAAATTTTAAACTAGAAAATTGACTTGGTAGCTAGAATTGAATCTGACTTTAAAAGTCAAACTGGGTAAAAATGGGTTTTGACCAGTTTAAGCATGTAAACCAAACACCCCTTTTTAGTAAAGATTGCTTGAAAACTTATAAAACCAACTGAACTAGGTGTTTCACTTTAGCAAAGCTAGTCTATGAATTCAAAAAGATGCAACTTGACAATAAGAATTAACAAAATAAACTATTGAAACGGAATGGTAGAAAAAACTTTTCATTAATACTAAAACACTACAACTTGGAATTTAAAAAGACAACAACTGAATTTTTGACTAAAAACTAGGGGTGCCTTATACTTGGCTACATGATAAGCTATTTATACTAGAGGCTTCAAGCCTTCAACTGCTTCAAGGTGTGTTTGTTTTGTGAGGAGAAAGTGAGCTGAGTGGAATCTTTGTGCTTCTTGGAACACCATCCTGTCCATTGAAATACTTTGGAGAAGCAGTCATGTGATCAAAACCATTGATGTCTTGAGCTCCAATAGAATCATGGGGGATTGCCAAGGTGGCTTGACCACATGTGAAGCTTGGTTGACTCCTATTGCAGCTTCCAATGGTGAGAGTGACGGGGGAGAAGTGTAGTGGGGAGTGACTGTGCATTGAGTTGGAGTTTTGGCAGGCTTTTGATTTTTGTGGGATTAGGTTTGTGTTTTTCTGGTTTTCGGTAGAGAGATGAAGAAAGAAGATGGTCAGAAAAGGGGGTTAGGAGAGGGTAAGGTTAAGAAAGGGAAAGGTTTAAAAGATTGGTTTATTTTTAGAAGAAAAAAAATATGTTTTAAGTTAAATGTTTTTTTAAACAAAAATTGGTTTTACGAAAAATAGTATTTTTACAAAATGGGTTTTAAAATGAAAACATGATTTTGGATTAAAAAGTGTTTTAGGAATTTTTGGTATCGGGAAAGGGTAAAATGAGATTTTGGTTTCGGGTTAGGTTTTTGGTTGCTTTTCCCCTGATCACTCTCAAAACGTGTCTCGGGCTTTTGAAATGTAGAAAACTGCTCCGGCCACGTCTTGAGTGCACTTTTTCCAGCCATTTCGATTTATACCGCTGTTTTCAATCCTTTTGTACACGAAAGACATAAAACACACTCGAGGATATTTTTAACATATTTTGATCGTATTTGGGTGTTTTAGTCATTTTGGGGTCTTATGCGGGTAAAAACGATGAGTGAATAAGCACTCATCAAATCCCCCCACACTAGGCAATTGCTAGTCCCTAGCAATCAATCATGTGAAGTAATGAAAGACTCAAGATTACCAAGACTACCTCGTTTCGACTTTTTATTAGATGCGAGAAACTTAAACTGAAACGTAAACAACATGCTTGATTATCAAAAAATAAGCGGTATCATGGAACGGGATTCACACAAAATGAGTGTCTCCAGGGAAGTATAATCGTCGTCCTCTTTTTTATACTCCCAAACTAAGTCTAGACTTATTGTGCAAATGTTTTTGTAAAATGCTAACGCTACTTATACAAATAATCTATGTAAGTCAAGACTTAACTTTTTACACTCGCAATTTATACAATGTAAGTTCGTGTGCTCATTTTCAAAAGTTTGACCATTGAAACCGACCTTGTTATGGTTGTTATCCACTTAACTAAAATCTTAACTTCCCGGAAACTACAAAAGTCTATGGATCGAAAGGGCCTCTTCCATGTAGCGGCTTTCTTCTCGGCACATCCCAAACCAGTTGGCTTTAGGTGACCGGGCTTTTGACACCTCACGGAGAATAGTACCGGAATTAGTGGAAATTCTATTCCAAAGATTTACGAGGCTACCGTTAAGTTAAAACTAAACCTAAATGGTCAACAACCGACGATAATTTAGAAATTTGAGATTCAAAGGTGAGATCACTCCATGTAGCGACTTTCTTCTCAGCTTCTCCATTTAAGGAGGCTAGGTTTTCACCCTTGAGAATAGTATCGGAGCTTTCGGGGTCTTTGACTTCAAGAATTTCCAAATCACCGTCAAGTTTTTGACAACTTTGACGAATCCTAGTTCAACTTTCGATTTAAATTTAAGAAAAACCAAGTTTCGCACATTTATTCATAAGCAACATAGTACTTTTATTCGAGGAACTCATATTTTTTCATATTTTCATTTTTCAATTTTTTATTTTTTTTCATTTTTTCTCTTTTTTTTTATTTTTTTTATTTTTTTGACTTGTAATTACTTTTGCATCATTCAAGCAATATTACTCACTTTCATTTTGCAATTTTGTTCAGATTTCAAGAAAGTATGCTTTTCCAAAAATTTAAATAAAAAGTTGAACTTGAGCTCTAAATGAATTTTGCTTAAAAACTTTTTGTTGTAACAAGAATATTTGAATGTTCAAAAGTTTGACTATGAGCACGTATTTTAGGTCCAATTAGTTAGCTTCTGGGAGAAAAAGCCATAGATTACTTATATAATCTCTAAGAGAACCAACTACTCCACGTTTAGCATTTTCATTTGCACAACTCGTAAAAACTTAGCCTAATTGTTAAGAGAGCAGCTAGATCAACACTCTAGCAGAGTCGGGATTTCCTTTGTTCTAACCAAATCAAGACTAAACTACTATTAACACCGAAGCATTAACACTTTATTTTCGTGCAAAAAATTTAAATTTGGGTCAAAACAGGGGTACTAGGGACTAAAGGGTACAAATGTGACAAAATTCGACAGAATTCTCCCCACACTTAGAATTGAATATTGCCCTCAATATTCAAAGTCCCGGCCGAAGCCGATACTATTGAACGGAAAAAGGTAATAGCACTAACCAAGTTTGTGGACAAAATCTGTTATTTTAACATAAGAAAGATTTTTGAAAACATATCCCCATATAAACATTAGTAAAATTGATCGGATATTGGGTGGCTGGATTGAAAACAGGCGCATCAATCATCACGATCAAAGGGATACCTGAAAACCAGAGCAAACACACAAGAAGCAAACACTGTGGAGGTTTCCCCCCACACTTAGTTGTTAGAAAGTAGAAAGAAGTCGTAAAACATGGGTGGACACCCGTGTAATGCTACTGTTTTTGTTAACCGAGTCGCTAGCTTGACTCGACCCCAAATTCATTGGTTCATGGGGAAGCAAGTGGAAGAGAAAATCTCCATCGGACTTTCATTCAAATAGTTTGGATAAACATTGAATAGTTCCACTCCGATGAGATGCATCCGGCTCAAGAGAATGAGAAATGTTGGGGTCAAAGATGGTATCTTCACTCCCATAGGAGTTAAGATATGGAGAAGAAAAGGGATGAGAAAGCAAACTGTCAATTGCTTGACAACGGGTGGGATGAGTGGGTAAAAGATTAGATTGAGGAACATTGACGGAATGTTCAGAAATCTTATCCATCACAAGAGAAGTCACAACATCCGTGTTGGACTTAAGAAATATCCGAGAGGTAACTCCCTTGAAAGGTAAAATACCGGGTTTGAAAACTTTGTCCTCGGTGAGGAATGAAACACAAGTATCAACCACGGTAAAATCCTCAAGGGTAGATGATTTACTCGTGGATGAAAGAAGGTGAGGAGCATTTTGCTCAAAAAGCTCATCCTCACTTCTTGGAGGAAGAGGATCGATGTGAGCGAGTTCACCGGCGAACTCCTCATGGAAAAGCCTACTCCTTTCGGAAGGAGGAAGCAGTTCAAATGTGGACGACTCATACTCAGGAAGAGAAAGATGAAAAGTGGGAATGCCACTACTCTCCTTTTCAGCATGATCGTCACCAAAGCGGAATACTTCAAATTCCGGAAGAGAATCATTGGAAAAAGCCTCAAGTTCAGGGAATGTTTTGGGATTTTCCAAGATAGAGTCACTATCCTTAATGGGGATAGGATCTGAAGCTGGTTTAGCACAAAATGATTTGATCTTAGAAACGAGGAGATTTACATTGAACAATTTTTCACGAAGTTCGTCCTCAATTTCGGATCATGAATCTCTCACTTCCTCTAAGCTAACTAGCTCAGAAGGTAACTCCTGACACATGTCGATGTCTCCATAAGATAAAAAATGCCAAACGAAGTACAATCGTTGTCAGAATCGGAGAACATCTCGACATGATCGTTTGGAATGTCAAGAGGAGGAGAAGAATCATCACCAATAGGCTTATCAAACATATTACCGGAGATAACCTCAGACTCACTTGGGGTTGTGACAAGGTTCTTAACACAAGACGATTTCATTTCCGGAATAGTGCTAAGATTTTCGTCCCTCATTAGAAGGTTATCCGAAGGTTCCATGGTAGATAGGCAAGATGAGGGCAGAGAATAGACATGTGAAGTACTTTGTGGGCTTGAGATATGCACCTTGTCCTTTATCATCTCCCAATCCTCGTCATCGAGACGGCAAGCCTCGTTAAATAGAGCACGCCTTTTAGCTTCTTCGGCTAGCAATCTTTCATGGTTGCTTGTTCTTCAGCTATAAGTTCTCCGTACGTTTTCCTGATGAGACTCTTCTTGGGCACGTTTATTAACCAATTCTTTGAAATCTTTTAATACATCTAGAAAATCTAGGAGAAGTGTTTGAGGAATTGGCGGAGGTTGTGTTTGAATCATTTGGCACTGTGGAGGTTGGTCATAAGAATAGTTACAAGGATCATGCTCATAGACAAGCGGATTCCTCGTTTGACAATCGAAGTTAAAATGCGGACCTCCACAGTACTCACAACAATACGATTGTTGTGACGGATTTGGTGAATTGTATGGATAATGGTCATAACCAAAGGTTTGATTGTTATATTGAACTTGACATTCAAAACCTTGGTGAGGACCTCCACAATGTTCACAAGAACATGTCTCCATCTCATGGTGTGGGGGTTGGTTAAGGAAATTGGTTGTTTCATTGTAGGGATTTTGGTCAGAGAAACCCGTTTCCGTACTCCAAATGCTACAACCGGGGCAATTTCCACCATTTTGATGTCCCCACACCATTCGCAAAAAATTGGTAAAGGCGAAGACATCACAAAGAATTATACGAATAAGAGGGATAAAAGGAAAGAATCATCAGTCGAGAGATAAAGACGATTATTTTTGGGGTTTTATGACGAAGACGAGTGCACATGCACTTTCAAAAACAACACTTTCAATTAAAACAAGACCGAGGCAAAACACAGTGAACTTAAACCAGTAATCACAAGCGTATTCACGCAAGTGACACAAAGGTAAGTTTTGAATCTTTGGTTCGGGACTTATTATGATAACACTCAAGTTGAGAAGTGTTAAATTGATTGTGTGTTCTATTTTATTTAAAACAACAAGAAAAAATCTTTTTGTATTTTTTTATCTTTTTACATATATATACAAAGAAAAGAAAAATATTTTTGTATTTTTGTATTTTTCAAAACAATAACTTCACAAGGAAGGTTCTTCAAGTCGATCGCATAAAAATCACGATATTGTGCAACACACGTAAAATTTGATTTCGTTTGTTTGTGAGTGGTGAAAAACACAATATCAATATATCAAATTAATCGTAAAACACGACAAATTAACCTTTTAGGAAAAGGGTTAACGTGTCAAATCTCACGAATGTGATAATAGTGATACCGGAAAAGTGATTTTTCGGGTCGTGTCCCAACGAGGTGTGAAATTGATGGTTTTGTTGAGTTTTGTGATTATGGACTTGAATTGGTTTAACAAATTTAGATTTTGATTTCGTTATTCTACAAATTAAAGAACGGGAATGAAAATAAAGCATGTAAAACAAAGTGAACACTAAATAAACTACTACTAAGCCTAAGTAACAATAAAACAAAGCCAAGCAAAGTCCTATGGTGAAAACTAAATGAAAAGTAAAAACGGCAACCACCCGAGCCAAAAACGTAAAACTTTTGCAATTTAAGGGCTACGGGTGCGAAAGCAATTTTCCTACGTTCTATTTGACTAAAAATAATTTTAGAAAGAAGCCGGAAATTTTTTCGAATTTTAAAATAATTACTACGAATTAAAAACTATTTAACACTAATTAATTGATTAAAAATACAAAACTATTTTGGAAAATTCTGAAAAATTCACAAAATGTTCTTGCAATATTACTTATTCCAAGAAAAAATTGAAAACAGTGGGTTGTTAAGTAAATAAGCTTCTAAATAAGCTAAAGAGTACTTAAAACTAAAACTGCCTAGTGCAGTTAAGTATTTGATTATGTAAAGGATTACCAGTCAAAGACCCAAGGGCAAATGGTATGGTGTGTTGGTGTTGAGCGAGGAGACCCAGGTTCCAATCCTGGCTCCTCCCTTTTAGAGAATTATTTATTTATTTAATTATTTGATCTTTTTTTTTAAATGAATGATGCAAACAAAATAAGCATTTTTTGAAAAAACTTTACTTGTGAAAAACCTTGAATAGGCAGTTAACAGCTTGCCTCTTCACTGATTTGTGACAGAATTCTAAACAAACACCTCTTTTCAGTTTACTTAAGAAAAAATGAACTATGACAAGTTGTTAAAATAAGAATTAAGCTAACATGTAAACTAAGTATCTAAAGTAGGCCAAAGGTACAGCTAGAAAAAGCTATAATAGTTTTGGAATATGCAATTAAATTAAGCTATACTAATGGAAAGGATAAATGAACTCAGTTAGCTAACTAGGGAATTCCTAAGGCTAAAGGGAAGATGAGCCTTTGAAATCGTTATAAAGAAAGCTCTAAATAAGCTTTAAATGAGGATCTAATTTGTCCTACCAAACAAAAGGGAACCTAAGTGTAGTATTCGACAACCTACACAGTTATAGCGGATAACCCGACCAAGAAGATGACATGACAATTTACAAATGAGAGAAAAGATAAATAATATGCACAAGTAAGTTTCCCTACTTAGTTTGTTTGATTAGTTATTGAAAGAATCGTGCATGACCCCTTCCCCTCACCTTCTTCTAGAGATGAGGAAACATCAAGCGGTACAAAGGATGAGTACATAACCCTTCCCCTCCTCCTTCTTATAGAGATGAGGGGAAAGAAAACGACTCTAACACTGTACCTATGACGCGGCGTGAGAAAGAATAATCTGACGTGTTGGACATCTCCGGCTTGAGATCCACACCGACTAACGATGTAGCGTTACACGTTATTAGCGGTACCGCGTTATTGGCTTGCTCTGGCGTTATTGATATTTCTAGAACTAGTTGACTAAAAAAGCTACGAATCTTGTAGACTCGAGTGAGCTAATATGAATACTAAATTACAACACTAAGAGAATGAACATAGCTCAAGTTAAACACTAAGAAAAAATGAGAGGAAAAGTGCTAAATGGGGTGCTCTCTGGCCGCTTCAAGGCACTCAAGGTATCTTGAAATTAAGCACTAGGGGAATCCTAAGTAGCTAAAATAAACAATACTAAGCTAACTAAGTAGAACTAATAAAAAGAAAAACAATAAAACTAGGTAAGCTAAAATAGAAAAAAAAAAAAAAAAAAAAAAAACAATGGTGATGTTATTTGTAATTATGCAACTTGGCATTTGAAGTGGCTTTTGAGCTTATTAAAAGGCCGAGATGTGGTACCAAGGTGAGGACAAAGCTACAAAATGAACATGCACGAGGAGATTCTAAAAAGCGATTTGAGGGAGCAATGGACATCACAACAGCTGAATAAAAGAACGATATCAACTTATCTTGGGCGTCTGAGAACAAGTCTGAGAAAAAGCGATGAGCACTTCAACTTCTAATTTAGACCAAGATAAAGTGAACCAAGAACTAGGTTGAGATAGATGCTTGAATAAAGAAAAGCTAAAGATGTGAGATTTGATCAACAAATTAGTTACAAGATTTGATCAACAAATTACTTTTTTTTGTGTGTAACCTTAATACTCAAAGAACTATCTCAGATAAAATTTTAAATTAGAAAACTGATTTGGTAGCTAAATTGAATCTACTTTAAAAGTCAAAATGGGTAAAAATGGGTTTTGACCAGTTTATCCATGTAAACCAAACACCCCTTTTTAGTAAAGATTGCTTGAAAACTTTATAAAACCAACTGAACTAGTGTTTCACTTCAGCAAAGCTAGTCTATGAATTCAAAAAGATGCAACTTGACAATAAGAATTAACAAAATAAACTATTGAAACAGAATGGTAGAAAAAACTTTTCATTAATACTAAAACACTACTTGGATTTAAAAAGACAACAACTGAATTTTTGACTAAAAACTAGGGTGCCTTATACTAGCTACATGATAAGCTATTTGTACTAGAGTCTTCAAGCCTTGCTTGCTTCAAGGTGTGTTTGTTTTGTGAGGAGAAAGTGAAATGAGTGGAATCTTTGTGCTTCTTTGAACACCATCATGTCCATTGAAATACTTTTGAGAAGCAGTCATGTGATCAAAACCATTGATGTCTTGAGCTCCAATAGAATCATGGGGGATTGCCAAGGTGGCTTGACCACATGTGAAGCTTGGCTGACTTCTATTGCATCTTCCAATGGTGAGAGTAACGGGGGAGAAGTGTAGTAGGGAGTGACTGTGCATTGAGTTGGAGTGTTGGCGGGCTTTTGATTTGGGTGGGATTAGGTTTGTGTTTTTCTTGTTTTGGGTAGAGAGAGGAAGAAAGAAGATGGTCAGAAAAGGGGGTTAGGAGAGGGAGGGTAAGGTTAAGAAAGGGAAAGGTTTAAAAGATTGGTTTATTTTTAGAAGAGAAAAAAATGTTTTAAGTTAAATGTTTTTTTTTTTTTTTTTTTTTTGATAACAAAATTTGGTTTTACGAAAAATAGTATTTTTACAAAATGGGTTTTAAAATGAAAACATGACTTTGGATTAAAAAGTGTTTTAGGAATTTTTGGTATCGGGAAAGGGTAAAATGAGATTTTGGTTTGAGTTTGGCTTTTGGTTGTTTTCCCCGATCACTCTCAAAGCGTGTCTCGGGCTTCGAAATGTAGAAAGCGCTTCGGCTCGTCTTGAGTGCACTTTTCGGTTATTTCGATTTATCGTTTGGCTTTCAGTTTTCAATCCTTTTGTACACGAAGACATAAACACACTCCGAGGATATTTTTAACATATTTTGATCGTATTTGGTGTTTTAGTCATTTTTGTGGTCTTATGCGGGTAAAAACGATGAGTGAATAAGCACTCATCAGAGGCTGTGTGGAAAAAAATACTAAGACTGACGAGGAAACACGTGCTTATTTTGAAACATTAATCAATAACTGTGGCATTGAAATCGAGAAAGTTAAAAGCGTCCAATCGCGAAGTTAAAGGTACTGCGAATGCTAAATTTACCACGAGCTTGAGAGTTACAAAGGAAGCATAAAAGCTTTTGAATTTACAAAACAAAAGTGAGAATAGAATTGGTTATCAAAATTCCGTTTTAAAAGAACAACAATTGCATATCAAGTATAACACACTTGATGTGAATTTTGAACTTAAAAAATAAAATCTTTAAACAAGGAAATTTCTGATCCCTAGTGACCAACTTTCTAAACAAAAAAGTAATGTTTACGATGAAAAGAGAAGACATTGATTCTGATTTTTCAAAGCGAGAAGATTCTCACCATGATAAATTGATTAAAGATGAAAAATAAAATTGGAAATGTAATCATCTCAAGCATTCCTTGTTTTTCATCCAAGAAACACTTTAATAAACAATGGAGATAATGTGTTGAGAAAAATGAAAACCTTTACTTGAACCCATAATTGTTCATGAGATTCTCTTGAAAGCGTTAGAGCTTGTGATAGAGGAGGTAGATCAAAAAGTGGGAAACAAAATCAGCCGGAAATCAAACCAATCAACTACAACAAATGGAACAAAATTTACGGAATTCTTGATAAGGTTTTAAAGGTACCTTTGAGATTAAGTTTAAGCCCTTATTTGATCACTTTATGTCAGTTAACTGTAATATCGTTCCTTTTCACTTTTTTAGGTCTCTTGAAGGCAAAATCTTTGGAATGGCACTTATTTAAACGAAAAGGCGCGAAATATACGAAGAAATATTGAAGTCAAGTCGAGACACTCAGGCTGCTGGAACGGGTGGCGTCGGCTGTAGCGACACAGGTCGAGGAGAACTTTAATGACGGCTCGGTAGCCAAATTACTATTTACAAAGTGGCGGTCGGGCTTTAAAGAGTAGGTCGTCGCCTTTCAGGGCGGCCTCGATTTGATCGAGGCAATCCGGAGATTGAAGAGGGACGGCGTTACAACCATAAGGTGGCCGTAGTCTCGAAGCATCCGTCACAACATGCTTGTAGCGAAATCATAATGGTACTGTTTTGGCCATAACTTTTGCATCACGAACTTCGGATTTAGGTGATTCAAAGCCCACGCGACCCGAACGAGAAAATATACAGTTTGGTGAAAAATTCGTCGCGGCGCCGTCACTCTTTAGGTGTGGCCGGGCCGGCTCTTTTATGGCTTATAAAATCTGCCTATAAATATAACATTATAACCTCACTTTTTGTAGGCTCTAAACCCTAACTCCGATTCTAGGGTTTAGATAGGTGTTTTTCCAGTAACTTTGAAGGTTTCAATCACTCCAAAAACATCTTGTGATGGTTTGTTGATTATATCTTAATCCATATATTCAATTTATCATTGTGTCTATCCTATGTTTGATTGATTGTGTGTATGCTTGCATGTTCTCCATGTCCGGCTAATTTACTTGTGTGTTTGCTTAGGGAATATGAAACTTAATTATTGATTATTGATTGGTTGTTTCTTATCTTAGTTGATTAATGATCTAGTAATGTGATAGGTCATTCGTTGTGTACTTAATGCTTGATTCATCTTTGTGAACCTTAGAATAATACACAGTGGTTGTAGAGCTAAACCATCCAAAGAGTGCCTTAGAGTAGGAGTTTATCATCCCTAGTGGGTTTTGTAGCAGAGACCCTTGGTAAGTTCAAAGGATTAGGGAGAAAGCATACCCACAACACTTAGACACAGCCTTGCACTAGGATAAGGGCGACAATTCAACCACCAGTAGGAGATAATTAAGGAGTAGTAAAACCTAAGTAAACACATCTTTAAATAATACGAGCACACAACAATAGACATAGACTATCCTTAGCTTAGTTAATTAGATAAGTAGTGTACTCGGTAGAAATACCAACTCCCAAATCCAAACCCTGAGATTCGTACCATTCCATTTCATAAAATATAAAAATACAAAACTAGTCATCCCTCACCTTTAGACTTAAATCGACATACACTTCAGCCTAACGACACTATTCCCCTAGAGAATGATATCAATACCCGTGGCTTACCCTAATACTACACTACAACGATTAGGTTCCACTTTGGGGTGTTGAAACTACTTTCGACGAAAGGAAGTTCCTTTGACCCGAACGGCGGCGTGTTAGTTATCAAGGTTTTGGCCCGGCCGGGGAATAGTTATTGTTTAGGCTTGATTTATACCTCGTTTAGGTCTACTCACAAGATTCCTATCAAGTGAGATTTTTTCTTTTTATTAGCTTCCTTGTAGTCTATCCCCTTCTTTGTGTTTGTGTTCGTAAAACCCTTTTCATTTGTCGCTATGTGAAGTGAATACATTGCATCATTAACAAATGAGGAACAATTGAATTTCCTGATTGGTTTGGTTTAATTGTTCTAATGAATTTGTGAGTGAACTTAGAGATATCCAAAAGGAGATGGGTGTAAGGTTGGATGGATTTGATATATTCTGTACTTGTGTGGTTTCTATTCAACAATCGTTGTGGGGATCAACTCCGGTGACACCATCTAGAGAATTTTTTAGAAAAGCCTCCCTATGCATAAAAACCATCCAATTGAATGATCTTGGGCACCATGATCAAAAAGACCTAGTTTTTAAGAACATGGAACCTAAACCGAACAAGATTGTGAGATGGTTATAGTTGAGCGCCTTTAGTTGCATCGTGGGATAGATTTCCAAAACATATGACAGCATTGAGGGAATCCTTAGGAAAATAGAACATAGTGATCAAGTTTTTGAGAATGATTCTTATGGTCGGACCAAAAATTTGAAATGGCTAAGGAAGGATTTGAGATGCTTAGGGTGTATTTGGGTCGGATCATACTAAACATTTAGGAATCTAGATATAATGGAAAATGAGGTGGAAACTCCAAGCCCATTCCTACCATCACTTGAAGAACACACATCACCTATAACTTACCCGGAAGAAGTAGAAGAGACTATAGGAACCCTGATTGATAGAGAACCTTTGGACCAAACGCCACTAGAGAATGTAGGTTTAGATGCTTGTTGTCATGACCTCTCTTAGTCCTAGGGAAGTTCCTAATTTTGATGAAGCTTAGAACTGAACCAAAAACCACCCAATTTTCCGTATTTAGATGTGAATTTTGGAATTGAATTAGGCCCCAATCCACCCATCAAAATAGATAGTCCTGGTAGTTGCTTGATAAAGGTGGTAGATTCTAGGCCATGTAGAGTAGAAGCTAATATAGGAGTAACCCATGACCTTACACACTTATATCACCCATTCATGGTTGATAATAAGACACTATGGGTTTTAAACGGGTTTATTAGGTCAAGATGTATCAACAACTAAAATCTTTTGAAGTTGATAGAAGATGATCCATTTTTAGGAGAGAGTTTGATTCACCCTTCACACCAATAGACTTAGGTAAGGTTATAATGAATAGAGCACACTCACTGACATATAAATCACCCATCACCCTCTCCTCCTCATTAGCAAATTTCCACCCTAGGGTGTGTATTGCTACTATCACCCGCTTAAACTTAAGTGTAGGAAAACCTCCCTTTATCCAGTTAAATATGGGTAGAGTCAGGCTCGTGACTCGAACAAAAACAAGCGATTCTTGGGAGGCAACCCATGTGTATTTGTTTTTTCATTTTCATTTGTGTGTCGTGTATCTTTTATTAATTGTTTATTCTCATGTTTGAATTTGTAAAAATGCTTTATTTTGTCTTTAACCGTCTTAATTACCTATAGAATTGTTTTACATAAGGGATAAGTGTAGGGAGGATTACATACGTTTTCAAAAGAAACGTGAACATGAGAATTACAATTATTTAATATACATGTTGTGTTTGTTGAGTCAAATGCTTGTATCGAGTCATATGGATGGTATTAGGAAATTTTTCCATATTTAAAGATAAAATGTTCTAGAGTTTTTTCCAGAAAATGCGACCGAGTTTCTATCGGATAACGGCGGCGTCAGGAGAGCGAAAGCCAACTTCTAACTTTTTTCTCGTTTTCTTGCTACTTATAAAATTTTGGAATTTTCCGTCTTAATTTTCCGAAATTTTGCAAACATCCATTCCACAAGCATTATATCTTATTTAAGTCGGGAATTACATCTTGTTGTGATTTTTAGTTGTTGGTTTGATGCGTTGGCTTGTTTGTTTTCTTCAAGTGTGCAGGTTTAATTTATCAAGAAGAAGATACATAAGGTTATAAGGAGCTTTTCACATTCTTGGAAAGGATTTAACCTTACACACCGGATCCTACCGAGCTAATCAGGGGAGTATTAGTTTCTTTCGTTTTAAATTACCTTCTATTATCATAACTTTGATACTTTCGGGGAACATGGGGGACAATGTTAAGTTTAAGTATAGGGAGGGAAAATAAAGCGGGAACTTTGAAACTATGCTTATTCTTGAATACTTGCTCTGTCCAATTGTATTTGTGTAATAAACCATGAGAAAATTTCGGTTAGGGTAATTTTGGCACCAAATTTAAAATTTTTCATGACATATAGGAGTGGGCCATTAGTCTTAACAAAAGCGTCTCACGGATAGGAAGTTGCATGACTAGCACAAAAAACTCTTTACCACCTAAATTCCACCCAAAATGTGAGGATCGCCCTTAGATTAGTAGGAATTAAAGCATTCATCTTCAATGCTTAGAGTGTGAACCGGTAGTATATTAGATTCTAGAACTTGTTTTGTGATGCATTCCGAGATCGTAAGTGAGACTACACTTGTGTAGTTAGGAATAACTAAATGATAAGAGGCATTAGGATAACCCTTGTTTAACACCCGTAATATAATTACTTCTACCACATCGGTTGAGTAATTCCCCACACTAACGTTGTACTCATCTTTAGTACACGATACCTAGTTAACCCCTGAGCCTATCTTTCACGGTTCTTGATGTTGTTTTTGAATATCAATGAAAAGCATTGTTTACACCCCACCCAAATATCACCCACGCCTTAGCCTACCCCTTATGCACTCACTTTTAGTGCAAATTTTTGTTATCACCTAAACCCTTAGTTCAATTATCTGGTTGCTTGCATGAGTTGCTAAGTCGAGTCATATCCTTTGTATCACGGTTTTGGGACGATTGGGATTCATGGGAAAAGTTAAAGTTTATGAAATGATGGGAAGGGAACGTTAAATTCAAATTCCCTTTGTTTGCGTAATAATGTACCCCAAGTGTTTTGATCTTTTCAATTCGGGTCAAATTAGTGTTAGAGTAATAAAAACTCAAGTGTAGGGATGTGCCTATAAATCCCTACCATTTTGATGTTACCATAGAGGATGGTAGAGTAAAAGTGTATGAACAAAAAAAAATAAAAAATAAATAAAATAAAAAACATACGGGCTACCATCCTACATCTATTTTTAAATTTATGTTTGTTTATCTCCGTTACCTAGAGTTTTTTAGAGTGTCGGAATTTGGCTTAGCAATGCCATTCTTAAATGCATTTAACATAGAAATTTTTGACTTGCCACCACTAAATAGCCTATCCCACCAAACCCTTGTTTCCCTTAGTAAGCTAACATTACAACCCTTTAAAGACCTCTTTGATAGTCTTTCCTAGGTGCTTACGCCAAAGGGATGGAGGTTTGATCTATTCTCAAGCCTATGGTAATCTATGTACTAGGACCGGTTAATGAGTGTTTATCTTCCATTTCATATTTGTTATATTTCATTTATACACCCGAGAGAGATGTGAGTATCCAAACACCCCATGTGAGGTGCTAGTATGTAATTTCGTTTTGTTATGACTTTTCTTGGGCTTATATGTGTGTGGACGGTTTTGAATCAATGCTTCATGACCCCTAAATTATAGATTAATTGGCTAAAAGCACATTGCTTGAGGACAAGCAAATACCAAGTGTAGGGATATTTGATAAGGTTTTAAAAGGTACCTTTTTGAGGGGTCGTTTAAGCCCTTATTTGATCACTTTTGTATCCGTTATTGCTTAATATCGTTCCTTTTCACTTTTGGGTCTCTGAAGGCAAAATGCTGGAATGGCACTTATTTGGATGAAAAGCGAATATCTAGAAGGAAATGGCCAAAGTCAGAATCGAGACACTCAGTGCTGGAGCTGAAGGTGACGGTCCTTTATAGCTACTGACGCCATCGGAGAACTTTGTGACTCAGTAGCCAATTTCCCTATTTACAAGTGACGGTCGGGCTTTAAAAGAGTAGGTCGTCGCCAACTCTCGACGGCCTAGATTTCATCCGGGCGTCGAGATTGAAGGGGATGGTCGCAACCATAACGTGACGCCGTCCAAGGTGATCAAGTCACAACATCGCGCTTGAAGTTCTTGCACTGCTTTTTTGGCCGTAACTTTTACATACGAACTCGGATTTAGGTTATTCAAAAGCCCACGCGATCAGAACGAGAAAATATACAGTTTGGTGAAAAAAGTCATCGCGACGCCGTCACTCTTTAGGTGTGACACGTCGCTCTTTGCCGAAAATCGCCTATAAATATAACATTATAACTTCACTTTTTGTAGGCTCTAAACCCTAACTCCGATTCTAGGGTTTAGATAGGTGTTTTTCCAGTAACTTTGAAGGTTTCAATCACTCCAAAAATATCTTGTGATGGTTTTTTGATTATATCTTAATCCATATATTCAATTTATCATTATGTCTATCCTATGTTTGATTGATTGTGTGTATGCTTGCATGTTCTCCATGTCCGGCTAATTTACTTGTGTGTTTGCTTAGGGAATATGAAACTTAATTATTGAATATTGATTGGTTGTTTCTTATCTTAGTTGATTAATGATCTAGTAATGCGATAGGTCATTCGTTGTGTACTTAATGCTTGATTCATCTTTGTGAACCTTAGAATATAATTACCTGAGTAGTTGTAGGCTAAACCATCCAAAGAGTGCCTTAGAGTAGGAGTTTATCATCCTAGTAGGTTTTGTAGGCGAGACCCTTTGGTAAGTTCAAAGAGTTAGGAGAAATGCATACCCTACACCTTAGACACCAACAACTAGGAATAGGGCGTGACAATTCAACCAAAAATAGGAGATAATTAAGGAGTAGTAAAACCTAAGTAAACACATCTTTAAATAATACGAGCACACAACAATAGACATAGACTATCCTTATCTTAGTTAATTAGATAAGTAGAGTACTCGGTAGAAATACCAACCCCCAAATCCAAACCCCGAGATTCGTACCATTCCATTTCAAAAAATATAAAAATACAAAAATAGTCATCCCTCACCTTTATACTTAAATCGACATACACTTCAGCCTAACTACACTATTCCCCTAGAGAACGGTATCAATACCCGTGGCTTACCCTAATACTACAGTACAACGATTAGGTTCACTGCCTAGGGTGTTGAAAAACTTGCTCGACGAAAAGGAAGTTCCTTTGACCCCGAACGACGCGTGTAGCGTTATCAATTACTTTTGTTAAACAAAAAGAAAAGTCAAAGTTTTCCATCACACCAAGTGTTTCAAACAAAGTGTCAACACCAGTTTCAAAATCAGTTTCAAAAGCAGTTGTTGTCTCAAAATCTCTTTCGAACATTGAACAAATGTCTTCAAACAATCCTTTTAACATAAGTGATGCTAGAAGTATTTTAGACAATGTGAAAACTAGAATTTCGGGACTTCAAGAGACTGTTAAAACTAAAACCCATATTACAACTAACATCTGGTTTTCTAGTTTTGATAATGAAAATAAAAAGTTTTTTGAAACTGAAATTGCCCTCAATTGAATAACATCAACTCAAATTCGTTTTGAACAAGCATTTTTGAAAGAAACAGCTGACTTTGTCAAGGACCATAAATCCCTGGTAAAGCAAGCTAATGAACGTGTTGAACACATCAAAGTTTTGGAAAATTTAAACGATTCTCTCTTTGAAGATGTTCTGACTACTGATATTATGTCCATTATTTTACAAACATATTCTTTTCAAGATCGTGAAAGACTCCAGTCTGCGACCTCCGAAATTGTTTCAAAATATGAAAAAGCTCTTGAAAAACTTGAAAAAGAAAATGTATCATATTTTAAACAACTTGATCGAAAACTTGAGGAATGTAAGTATGAAAAACTGTTGTATGAGCGTGCCTACAATGACATGAAAGCGACAAGTGATCTTTTTAGGGCTCAGCTGGAATGTCAAAAAGTAAACGCAATGGATACTGAGATTACAAAACCATTTACTGAGGAGAAAGCAAATGTTCCCAAACCGGTTTTCAAACTAAAAATGTCTGTTTCTCTGCCTCCTCCAAAAGTCAATGAGAAAAATGATTTATCAAACCAGGTCACTCCACACCTTGCCTAAACAAATTGTTGAAAAAGGAAAAGCGGTTATCGAGACACCAAAAGTTTTAGCACCTAGCCTTTTTAAGATGAGTACCACTAATGCGTCTGTCTCCACATCTAAAACATATGGAACAAACGAGATAAGTTTAGAAAAGCACTCTAAAGAGACTAGGAAAGCTGAAACCACTTCTCTAGATAAAAATGTGGTTCCTAATGAGTGTGCCTTACCTTCTACAGGACTAGAAAGCACCTCTAGGCGCAGCAGACTAAAGCCTAAGAGCAATACAAGGAACAATAAAGTCTCGCATGCCTCTAAGAATAGTAGCTTGAACAAATAGAAGAAAGTAGAAGAACACCCTAGGAATTTACCGCTTTATAATAAGAAAGACATTTCATCTGAATGTAATGAACCTATGAAACTTGCTAAATCTAATGAATGTGTCGAATCTCTTTGTTTAACATGCAAGAAATCTTTAATTAATGTTCAAGATGATTGTGTTTCTAAGAATATGAATGATAAGCCTGTTAAGAAGAACGTTCCAAAAAGAACTTATGCTAAATGAATCGGAAGACTAATTGCAAGACTTAGGCTTTACACTACTGATAGGAAGCATAGTGTTTACTTTAGGGATGACATTTGGAAACCAACAGGTAGAATTTTCACACTCCAGAATGGCACAATGAGTGACAAACCAGAATACCCAATAGAAAACTTCTTTGAGTGTGATCAAGATTTTACCTCTAACCCAAAGGAACCAAAATCAACACGGTTTCCAAAATCTTCTTCTTCTGTAACACCCCCAAAAATGGTTTGCAGCGGAAGTAAATGTTATTGGGGTGCCACTCGATTGATATCACAACACAAAGTATAGAACAATCATAGTTCACTTAATTTCATTTATTGAAATAAAACAGGGTTTACAACATTGTTTTTGTGCGGGAATATAAGCCCATAAAGAAATTTAAGTGGTCCCAATTGTATATCAGAGTCATCTATGACCATGCCATGCCAATGCCTAAGCGCCTCCAAAGTTAGCTATCGCCTTTTCATCCTGAAAATACATGCTAAAAGTCAAAACAATGGTTGAGTGAATTCATAGGTTTAGTAATAAAGTAGTTGATCACAAGATTTTCATGTTTAAAAGAAGCCATGGGCTACGTTGTTATACGCAATAAAAGCAAGTTGATATTATTGCACTAAGCTCATGACACCAAACTAACTGCATACACCTAATTACTTGTGTAAGTAAATAAAATTGCCCTCTGAGATGTAATAGCCAATTACATAGAGATACCAAAATATAGTGCGCCCGGTTATTTCATAACCGAGTCGGGGGCGTCAGTTCCCATAGTACTATCCACGATATTTGCGTTCACTCGCAAGTGATTAATGGTTCATGATGTAGGGGTTTTGGTAACTTAGAAGAGTCATAATATCAAGAGTGACAAAGCGATTTCAAGAAATTGTGATCATAAAAGCGATAGCGCATGTACTCTCCCCAAGGAGTTTATAAGACAGTTTAAAGAGTAAAAGTGGCTATGAACTCACCTTAGTATACGGGTAGAAATGCACAACAATATCAATGCGAATATGACCACGAACTGAAACCTAGATATAATATGGGAAGTCTTAGATAATATATTTCGTTCTGACCCTAAATGGTAATGTTTAGAAAATGGTTTAGAAGTGAGACACTTGTATCATTATAACTTGTGTGGTAATGCTTAAAGTTCAAAAATAAATGTTTTCAAATACTTTCTCATGTGTTTGTGTTACATAGCTTATGTGGACATTTCATGAGTTAATTTGATTATTGACGTATATAAGGATGTAGTTATAAAAATGTTGGTAAGTATTGGCTCATGGAATAATTGTGGAAAATGTATACTTTCGTATAAGAGTTGGCTCGAATATTAGCTCAAGTATTATCGTGGAGTAAATAAATACAAACCGTATTGTATTTATTAGATTCGTTAGATTTCGAGATGTGAAAACATATTTACAATATATATTTATTGGAGTTGTGGTTAAATAATATATATATTTGGACAAATATAGTATTTATAGTTCTGGGGATGAAGTCGTTAAATGAAAATATGTATTAAACATGTTTATTTAACGAAATGCGTAAAACATATAAGTTTATAAAACTTATAAAAGTTTTAGGTTGAAATGTGTCAAGTATCAAACTTGAGGGGTTGATATCGTAAAGAATAATATGGGTTTCAAAACTTATAAAGGTTTTAAGTAAAGTGTTCAGTGGTCCTAGGTTGAGGGGCTGAAAACGTAAATATTTAGTATAAGTTGTAACACTTATAAAGGTGTTTAGTAATAGTGTAAAGTGGTTCGAATTCGAAGGGTCAAAACTGTCAAAACGTCAAAATTGTAAAAAGATAGCAAAAATTGCAAAACTGTCAACGCTGGGACTCGAACCCGTGACCACTCGCTCAAACAGCAACGTTGCTACCATTTGAGCTAAGGATGTTTTGTGTTTACCTTTACATTTTAAACTTATTTGAGGAAACGATTAACTATTTTCTTTTGTAATTAAATCTTCTACTTAATAAACCAAGCATGCGTGTTTGCATGTACAAGTTTCATGTATTCTTTCATTTCAAAACTTGTTTCACTGCTATTCCCATGTTAACATTACGCTATTTGTTTGAATTCATATAAGACAGTGGGTACGTGGTTGTGTTTGTGCATTTTGCGTTTTTAAATAGGTCATGCATGTTATCAATAGTTTAGTTTTGTTAGATCCTTAAACCACACAAGGTCATTACGATATGTTAGTTTGTATAGGTTGTACGTGACGTGTGTAATGAAAACAAGTTTAGAATTTTTAAAGTGTTCATACGACATGAAAACTTTAAAGGAAACTATACTACGAAATGGGTTTAGAAAGACTTACGACACCAAGATGGTGGTGAGGAAGATGAGTTAAGAATGTGAACAAGGACCAAAGACTATAACCTGCTTGTAACTTAAAAATGAAATCCGATACTCCCTTTGCTTCCAAAATACTAAACCCCACTTTGTTTTTCCCAAAGTTTAAACTTGATATCTTTGCTTGCTTCCACCAACCTTTCCTTTACTTTGTATGAATGATTAAGTGTGCGTGTTTTAGCTCAACCGAGGCTCATTATAAAAGGAGAAATGGAAGGGTTGGTGTGTGATGTTACTTATAGTGGGTTGAGGTCGAGTGCTATGTCAAAGAGGATGAAAGACCAAGACTAATATACTACTCAAGCTCTTTCTCTTTTCCCTTGTTGCTCGACAATGAAGAAGTGAGAGTGTTTGTGTTTTTGAGTAAGTCTTGGTTCGAAGATGTGAGGATGATGTTGAGAGGTGGGTTTATTTAAATACATCAAGGAATGTATGGTCTTATCACTTATTTATTATAAAGTAGCATGGGTCTTTACATGCAATTGCTATAAGTTGGTGTTGTGTTTTGTTGGGTTGAAGATGCATGCTACCTTTCAAAAAAAAAGTCATACGCATGCTACCTTTCAAAAAAAAGTCAGACGCATGCCACCAAGGAAAAGAAATAGCATGGGATTTTGAGTTTGCATGCTTTGTCATGGGATAGGGATACAAAAGGTGTGTTCTATTTCTTTTTATTAATCCATAAAGTATGGTTTAAATTAGTTAAATATTAAGTAGAAGCTACCCAAAGAAGTGTAGGGTGGCGTTGGATTTCTTGGACAGCCGAAAGACAATGGAATAAAATATAGTCAAGTCACTTTTTGTACACTTTGGTCTTAATATTTGTATACATGTTAACGATATGGTCAAAGACTTCCTCTAGCTCTACTATTAATTAGGGGATCATGCATGGGCAAAAGTATTTATTTAATCTAGCCTAAAAAATTAAGGTGTGTCGTTGATTTGCTTTAGCCAAAAGAAAGGATGGCCAAAAGAGTTGTCATGTCTTGTCTCTCACTTTCAATTATTACACATTGAATCAATCTTGTGTTTAGAGGTTATCAAAGTCCATGTTAAAAGATATGTTTATGACATTAATAAATAAAATAAGCACTAGTGAAGCTATTTAGTAAACAATAGGGTGGCTAGTTGTCAAAATACTAGATAAGTGTATATTATTTTGTATATATATACTCTGAGTGTATTTGGTAAGTATTGCATGCGTGTAAATATTAGAACGCGTAATAATAGTGTTTATATAAAACTTGAAAATAAAAATTTTAAACTTAGAAAATGTTATTGAAATAGTCATATGGCATATATTTCATGTAGACTTAACTTTATTTAATGTTGGTTTACGTTAAATGCCATTTTCCATTTTACGCGATTTAAGTTAACAACTACTCGTAAAAATAATTATGTAAACTTCCAAAATAAATAAATTTGAGTTTGAGGTTGAGTAAGGACCGGAAAGTAATGCGGGTTGTTATAGTACCTACCCCTTATGAGAACCTCGTCCTCGAGGTTAAGTTTGTGTTAGTCGCTTATTTGACAAAGGGAAATTTTTGAAATTTTTTTTTAGCTTTGTTCGCAAATGTGAGGTGGATAAATTTAAAAGAATATTTCAAGAGGCACAAATTCTTTGGGATGAAAAATTGGGTAAGAGATTTGCATCCTCGAAAAAAAATCGTAATTCAATAAAACTAGTTTTTTTTTTACATGTGATGCAAGTAAAACAATTTCGCACAGGTCGATGTTTTGATATTTCTTAGCATAATAAGTTTTGACAAGGTTTAACCAGAAGATTTTTGACTCGTTAGAATAAATCTTTTTAGAAAAAATATCACCACGCATTTTGTTGTCGGTACAATTGTTATTGAAAGAAAAGTATTCGAAATTTAAAAATGTCATAGAAGGAAATTTGGTTGGGTATGTATGTTTCCAAAAATTTTAGGCGTTTATGGGCATGATTTAGTTGTTAAAGTTATGCTTCTCTAATTTGAACGGTATATATAAAAATATAGGGTCTTTAAAATTTTAAGAGAGAACTTGTATGTAAAGAAAGTTGCGAAATTTCAGTTTTTGAGATGCAAACTTGTTAAATAAGGTTTTAAGCGACAACATGGAATTTGTTCCAAGTTGGAAGTTTTTATGTGAATTCAAAAGTTGTTTCGAAATTTAAAAATGTCATAGAAGGAAATTTGATTGGGTATGTATGTTTCCAAAAGTTTTAGGCGTTTATGGGCATGATTTAGTTGTTAAATTTATGCTTCTCTAATTTGAACGGTATATATAAAAATATAGGGTCTTTAAAATTTTAAGAGAGAACTTGTATGTAAAGAAAGTTGCGAAATTTCAGTTTTTGAGATGCAAACTTGTTAAATAAGGTTTTAAGCGACAACATGGAATTTGTTCCAAGTTGGAAGTTTTATAATGAATTCAAAAGTTGTTTAGCCATTTCAAATAGTTTCAAATACCTTAGCTTTTGTAGATGATGATCATTTCATTTCCAAGCATTTCCCATTAAAATGTGTATCTATTGTTTGAAAACAAAGCTTATTTTACTAGAGGATTTGTTCCATTTATAAAAAAAATATCGGTCATCCTTTAAAATTTTTTTTTTTTTAAGAGGAGTATATGGTTTATAAGGAAATTGTGGTAAAGTTCATGAAAAGGTTTGTAAAACTACTTTATTGAGTAAGAAAAAAATATTTCTATTATGATAATCATAGTTTGCGGTTTGGTATTAAAGCAACACTTGGTAAGGTGATTGTTAAGACTGCTTACAAGGTAACAGAAACGATTATTTATTATTTATAGAGTAGTAGTGAAATCGCAGTTAACTTTGTGATATTTCGGTAAGGCGGCAATTTAGGTTGCAAAACAATTCGTTGAAATGATTTGTAAAGTAGCTTATAAGAGAACAATTTATTGTTTGTCTAATAGTAAAAGATTCCGTAGTTCAATTAATAGGGTGGTAATAAACTAGTCAGTAGAGTAAGGGCGAATAGTTTGTGAGGTAAGAGTATCAAGTTTTATGATTTTAAATTAGATAGTGGCTAAAACAGCTTATAAAAAGGGTAAAATAGTTTATAAGACCGTAATATAACTTGCAGGAAAAATTTGTAATATAGTTTACAAATCGCTATCGCAATTGTTTGTTGTTTCATAAAATAGTAGTAAGGTAATTAATCAGTTTATTACTCTATAAGAAAATAGTTCGCAAAGCATTAGTAAGGTCATAGTTTATAAAGTATTAGTAAAGTCGTAAATTTTTGGTTAAATGGCACAATAGCAAGCCTTTTTGGAAAAATGACCGTGAAGTGATTGGTAAAATAGTTGAAAGCAAGGCTGTCAAGATCGCGATCCTACGTGGGATCATTTTTGTCTTTGCAAGATCGAGATCGTAGGATCGGATCGCGATCCTACGATCCTACCAATTTGTCATAGCTTGTAAACAAATGATAAACGAGTCAAAATATTTTACATTTCTACTCAACGTCAAAGATAAATTCATATAATTTTCTCTTGAAAATGACAAAGAAAACACCAGAGTAATAATAAAACACAAAAAAAAGAATTAGTGGCATTCCAAAATATACCCTTTGATTAATTTAATCACAATGAAGTAAAGTAATTGAATTATTGAACACTTTTAGACTATAATTTATTTAGAAAGTGGAAAACTAGGCATAACTATTATCTATTTAGAAATGAAACAACAGTGGTTTACTTATTAGACATTAGTAAAACACACGCTTGTTTTTTGGCCTAAGCAAGTGAGATGGACTTAAAAGATAGAAAAAGTTAAAAAATAAATAAATAAATAAATAAATAAATAAATAAAAAGTGAACTCGGATCGGGTGACGATCCTACGATCTTACGTGCGATCCTACGATCTTACTTACGATCCTACCACATATGCGATCCTACCACAATCCTACACGGGTTTAGCTAGTAAACACGTAAACTCGTACGATCCTACGAGTTTACACGCGATCTTGACAGCCTTGGTTGAAAGTAGTTTACTTTAGATAACGACGAAGTTTATTATTTCATAAGAGGGTTGTAGGAAGCATTGGTTGGTTTCAAAAGGGAGGAGTGAAAAATTAGGGATTTGTTCTTAGAAAAGTGGCTTGAGTTGCAAGCTAACTCTTGGTATGTTTTTAGATCGTTTTAGTCGTTCGTTTATCATTTATGTTTAGCGAGGGGATTCCTTTTGTAGAAGTCGGGGTGTGTTGTTCCTAGAACGGATGGAGATGTAATCCGGTTCATTGATTAGGTACGAGTTTTGAGGTGGAGGTGACACTGTTACAATATTGGATGACGAGACAACTTCCATCTCAACGTATGAGAGAATAATGATAGGATGGGGTTATGAAAACGTGGGTTGCAATGATCTAGTAATAAAGGTTTAGTGATTGCGTAATGAAGACGATAAGTCAATGGGACGGGAAAACAGGAGACATGGTATTGTAGCATCCCAAAAATATAATCTAAACATAGAGTAATGTCGTGCGGTAATTAAAATTTTAGTTAGTCGCGCGTAATGTGCTAAGCATGTAAAACCTGAAAATCTAAAACATGAATAAAGACTAAAATACCCTTGGAATCGAAAAATTATAAAATACGTAAAATACGTTTATATTCATTTAACGAAATTAAAACCTAAATTACGAATAATTAAAACTTAACGAATATGTGTACGTGATCGATTTTGGTACGACGAAAGATGTAAACGTTTCGCTAATATGTTGGGCCTCGTTTTCCTTAATGGTGAACCATTTGGGCCGTTCGTTTGTTTGTATGGAGCCGAGTGCTAAGAGAGCCCATAGGGGCGTTTGTGTTGTTCGTGTGGATCAAGAGCCGAGAGCCCAAAGGGCGTGGGTTTTGTGTGTTCGGATAGACCCTAGGCCGAAGCCCATACCCCCCTCAAGCCCTAAACCGAAAATGACTAGCTATAAATACAATACATTTACATGAAATTGAAACCCTAGTTTTTGTTTGCCTCTTTCTTTTCTTTTCTCCATTCGGCCGAACCCTACACTTGTGGTATCGAGACTTTGCTTCATCAAAGCTAAGGTATAAGGTGTTTATTCGTCTTCTCTTGATGCACCTTACGTATATATATCGTAATTTGTTTCGTTTAGTCGAGTCTTGTGTTTTTCTTTTGTGGCCGAACCGTATGAATCCAAACAAGACAAACCATAATGACTTGAACCATATAATTATTAAAGAGCATGTTATGTCATACGTAATATTTAAATCGGATCATAGATATATGTTGAGCATAGAACCGAACCACATATATATGTAACCGAACCACGTATATGTTTCGGCCAAGGTATAAACATGAGAACTTGAATGAGTATGATACGTAGATGAGCTAGGGTTTGCGTAAAACCTATTAGCCGAATCCTATACATATAAACCGAACCATATAAGAGTTTTGAACGTGTGTTTAATAAGTAAAGGTCATGTAAAACCTAAACCCTAGTTTGAAGTGCGAACCAAATAATGCATGCCGAACCCTAAATGGTTTGTGAACCATGTACCTGATAAGGTTTTAAAAGGTACCATTTTGAGGGGTTGTTTTAGTCCTTATTTGATAACTTTTGTATCCGTTATTGCTTAATATCATTCCTTTTCACTTTTTAGGTCTCTTGAAGGCAAAATGCTGGAATGGCACTTATTTGGACGAAAAGGCGCGAATATATGAAGAAAATGGCCAAAGTCAAAATCGAGAAACTCACATTCTTTGAAATTAGAAGGCGGGTCGGTGCTAATGGCGGCGCCGTCCAAGATTTTGTGACGATCAGAACTCAAAACTCGTTATTTTCAAGTGACGGCGTCTAGTTGTGAAAGAGTAGGCCGTCGCTACTCAAGCGGCCTAGATGCAATCGAACGGCGAAGTCCGGCTGAAAGACGGGCGTCACGGACATAAGGTGACGCCGTTGCAAGATTAACGTGGCCAAGACGAAACCCTAATGATGGCGACACGACGGCGTCACTAAACATAAGGTGACGCCGTCGCATATGTAATCTTATATATAGAATACGAATTTTTCAGTCTTTTGGTGGAGAGTCTTTTGGAGTAAAAACCTAAAACCGAACCTAAGGTGTCTTGTACAGTATTTTAGGGTTTTAAACCCTATCTTACATCAAGATAAGTCTTTACTTCATTAATTCAATTATGTCTTTGATTATTTGTGTGTATGCTTGCATGTTTTCCATGTCCGGCTAATTTATTTGTGTGTTTGCTTAGGAAGTATGAAACTTAACTATTGAATATTGATTGGTTGTTTCTTATCTTAGTTGATTAATGATCTATTAATGCGATAGGTCATTCGTTGTGTACTTAATGCTTGATTCATCTTTGTGAACCTTAGAATATAATTACCTGAGTAGTTGTAGGCTAAACCATCCAAAGAGCGCCTTAGAGTAGGAGTTTATCATCCCTAGTGGGTTTGTAGACGAGACCCTTTGGTAAGTTCAAAGAGTTAGGGAGAAACGCATACCCTACAACTTTAGAAACACAACGCAACTAGGAATAAGGACGTGACAACTCAACCATCAATAGGAGATAATTAAGAAGTTATACAACCTAAGTAAACACATCTTTAAACTATCATACGAGCATACATTAATTAGACATAGACTCCCACAACCTTAGTTTAGATAATTAGATAATAGTAGAGTAATCGGTAGAAATACCAACCCCCCAAATCCAATACCCGAGATTCGTACCTTTTTATTTCATAAAATATAAAAAGATAAAAAATAATCTTCCTCAACCTTAACCTTAGCGTAGTAACTCCTTACTAGCATTCCTATTCCCTAGAGAGAGCGATATCAATACCGTGGCTTACCTAATACTATACTTCAACGATTAGGTTCACTGCCTAGGGTGTTATAAAACTTGCTCGAAGAAAGGAAGTTTCCTTGACCTCGAACGGCGTGTAGCGTTATCAAGTTTTTTATTTGCGGTGAATAGAATAGCTAGTAGTAGTCCACCTCGTTTAGGTTTCTTTGCTTGATTCCTATCAAGTAAATTTTTTCTCATTTTTAGCCTTCTTTTAGTCTATCCCCCTTCTTCGTGACTTTTGTTCGTGACCCCATCACTTTTCATCATGGAAGGTGATAACCACCAACCATTCATCAACCCACCACCAATTGACCCACCAAGAGCCCGTACTCTTGGTGAGTATTCGAGACCAAGCCACCTAGGCTATAGGAACACCATTGAGCTTCCCAACCAAGCCCAAACTACGGCCCTACGATCCGACACCATCCGGTTGGTGCAAAACGGATGTGCATTCCATGGACATCGTTCGAAGATCCAAATCAACATCGAGGGATTTCAAAATTGTCGATTCCATCGACCTTGATGCTACTACTCGGGAGACCAGCGCTGCGTCTCTTCCAATTCTCTCTATGGGACCAAGCTAGTAATTGGCTTGAGCGACTTCCCGCCGACTCCATCTCAAGTTGGGATGATCTTACCTCTCGCTTCCTTGCTCAATTTTTCCCACCGGGAAGAACCACTAAGCTTAGGAATGACATCTTGATGTTCCAACAACGTCAAGGTGAATCTCTACGAAGCATGGACCCGATTCAAGGACTTACTTCATAAAGTCCCTCATCACGGCATTGATCTTTGGCTCCAAGTCCAAATCTTTTGTGATCATGTCAACTTCCCCACCAAGCGATCCATTGACCAAGCGGCCGGTGGAAAACTTAGTGATCTCACCGGGGAAGAATCATGGGAAATAATAGAGGACCTCGCCCTCTATGACAACGAAAGTTGGGATGACCCGAGTGAGCACCCAAAACCGTCAAGGCAATCTCCTTGCCTCCTTCCGACCGTAGGATGATCGAACTTGAAGATCAAGTTAGATTCCTCATGAGTTCTACAAAATCCTAAGTCCTCACGACAAGTGAATCAAATCACTCTACCTTGTGAGCTATGCAGTGGTCCCCATGACACTCGTGATTGCACAAGGCTCTCCGAACAAGCTTTTGCGGACTACGCCTCCATACGTACCGACAGAGCGGGAGAGAAGTGGTACACTTTCAAACCCGAACAGAACAACTTAGGAAACTCGTACAACCCCTCATGGAGAAATCACCCTAACCTTAAGTGGAACCAAGATCCAAGCACACCCCAAAGCTCATCTAGTTCGCCTACTAGGTTCAATTCTTCTAATACCGGGAACCCCACTAATCTTGAGGCAATTGCATCTAGATTTTTGTCATCTCAAGAAACTCGATTGAATAAGCTTGAAGCCGATTTAAGCAAAAACAAGGAAGAGATGACAACCAAGCTTGATGCCCTCTTAAAAGCCTTCAATGAGCAGGAAGTTGGAGCACTCCCAAGTGATACCATAAAGAACCCAAAAGTGAATTCGATTGCGTCGACTTCATGTTCTAGTTCACCATGGGAGAGTGCACATCTATGCCCCTCCCACCCAACGGTTCACTCGGTAAATGCTATCAAAAAGGGTTCCAAGCCATCCAAGAGATACCAAGGCCCGGCACCTTTGGTAAAGCCTACTCTTGAGAAACCCGTCGACCAGAATCCAAACCTAGTTTTGAGGAGGAGTACAAGGAACTCCATCAAGAAAAACCGATTCTTGAAGTCTTAACTCATGCACCTTACTATAATGCTTTAAAAGAAAAATATGAGTTAGAACTTAGGCTTGGAAAACATGGGTCCGCTTTTGTGCGAAACAACTTACCTAAGAGTTAGGCGATCCGGGCTATTTACTCTTCCGTGTAGACTTGGAACTTCCAAACCACTCGATGCTCTAGCCGATTTAGGATCATGCATCAATCTTGTTCCGTTGTCCCTCCATAGAAGCCTTAACTTAGGTAAAATTGAACCAACGGAAACCATCTTAGGTCTAGCGGACGGTAGTATTGTACGTCCGGTAGGAATAATAAAGGACATGGTAGTACATGTAGGAGAGTTGACTCTTTTGGCCGACTTCCATGTGCTAGACATGAATAAGGACCCGACATGCCCATTACTAGTTGGAAGAGGATTTTTAGCTACCGCTAGTGCCATCATCGATTGTAAGATGTCCAAAATAGTGGTAGGGGAGGGGAGTGCTAGATCCGTTTACGATGTTAAAAGCATCATTACTGGATGAGGAAGTCCCATAAGAGATAGGGTTGGATAGAGAGCCTTCTAGATATGGACCTTGGATTGATAAGAACATCATAGGCCCCAAAGACCTTTTTACCTAGATAAAGCCTTCGCTAGTGCAGCAACTTTCCAAGAAAAAGAAATGGCTAGGGATATAGAAGTAAACCCGTTCGAGGACGCCTTAGTATTTAGGAAGATGACCGAGTTCCTAGGAAGCTTGCCCGTTAACCTTGTCATGAATAAGTGGAAAGTTGAGAAATCTGAACACAAGTGGGATTGGAATAGACCGCCTAGTGATGGTAATGGAGAGTGACACATTAGGATACAAATCTATGATCCCGATGGTGAGATGTTTGAAAAGGCATATTTAACGAACGCATTACTAGGAACTTGAATGATAAGTTTGATCCTTACGACATTGTTGAGGATAGACTTACGTATATCGATGCGTAGAACACGACTATGAGTCTAGCTACAAGACTCATAAATAAAGAAAAGCTTCGTGGGAGGCAACCCATGCTTAATTGTTTGCTTGTTAGTGTCATATATCTTTTATTAATTGTTTATCCTCATGTTTAAATTTGTAAAATGCTTTATTTTGTTTTTAACCTCGTCTTAATTACATATAAAGGTATTTTACATAAGGGATAAGTGTAGGGAGGATTACACGTTTTCAAAAGAAACGTAAACATGAGAATAACAATTAACTAAAGATATTTATGTTTGTTTGTTCGAGTCAAATGCTTGTATCGAGTCATAATGGATGTTTTGAGAAATTTTCCGATTCTAAAGATGTAAATTTTCCGAATTTTTTCGAGGGGAAAATCGCAGACAGTTTTGTCAGGATAACTTTGTGTCGGTCAGATTGCAACCTGACGAGTCAAAGGAGTAAAAACATCGATTACTTTTTCTCGTTTTGAGCTACTTATAAATTTTGGAATTTTCGGTCTTAATTTTCTTAGAAATTCAGTAAACATCCATTCCACAAGCATTATATCCTAGTTTAAATCGAGTCTTATATATTATTACCGCCGATTTTACCGAGGTTTCGTTTGTTTTCTTCAAGTGTGCAGGTTTAGTTTGTCGAGAAGAAATTACATAAGATTGGAAGGAGCTTTTCACGCAAATAATTCTTCTTGAAAAAGATTTAACCACCACTTTACACGGATCCTACCGAGCTAATCAGGGGAGTACTAGTTTCTTTCGTTTTTAATTACCTTCTTTTATCATAACTTTGATACTTTCGGGGAACATTGGAGACAATGTTCAGTTTAAGTGTAGGGGGGAAAATAAAACGGGAACTTTGAAACTATGCTTATCCTTGACTATTTGCTTTGTCCAATTGTGATTGTGTAATAAACCATGAGAAAATGTCGGTTAGGGTAATTTTGGCACCAAATTGAAAATTTTTTATGACATATAGGAGTGGCCATTAGTCTTAACAAAAGCGTCTCATGGATAGGAAGTTGCATGACTAGCACAAAAACCCTTTACCACCCAAATTCCACCAAAATGTGAGGATCGCCCTTAGATTAGTAGGAATTAAAGGATTCATCTTCAATGCTTAGAGTGTGAACCGGTAGTATATTAGATTCTAGAACTTGTTTTGTGATGCATTCGAGATGCAAGTGAGGCTACACTTGTGTAGTTAGGAATAACTAAATGATAAAGGCATTAGGATAACCCTTGTTATATACCTGTAATATAATTACTTCTTCCATATCGGTTGAGTAATTCCCCACACCCTTTGCGTTGTACTCATCTTTAGTACACGATACCCCTAGTTAACCCCTCAGAGCCTATCCTTTTCGCGGTTCTCGTGATGTTTCGGTTTTTTCCGGAATATCAATGAAGAGCATTGTTTACACCCCACCCCCAAATATACACCCAAATCGCCTTAGCCTACCCCTTATGCACTCACTTTTAGTGCAAATGTTTGTTATCACCCCAAACCCTTAGTTCAATTATCTAGTTGCTTGCATAAGTTGCTAAGTCAAGTCATATCCTTTGTATACAGTTTTGGGACGATTGGGATTCATGGGAAAAGTTAAAGTTTATGAAATGACGGGAAGGGAACATTAAATTCAAATTCCCTTTGTTTGCATAATAATGTACCCCAAGTGTTTTGATCTTTTCAATTCGGGTCAACTTAGTGTTAGAGTAATAAAAAACTCAAGTGTAGGGATATGTCTATAAATCCCTAGTATTTTGATGTTATCTTAGAGGATGGTAGAGTAAAAGTGTATGAAAAAAAAATATATCGAAAAAAAAAAAGAAAAAGAAAAAAAAAAAATAGAGTAAAAAAAAACATACGGGCTACCATCCTACATCTATCCTTTAAATTTATGTTTGTTTATTTCAGTTATCTAGAGTTTAGAGTGTCGAGTCTTGGCTTAGCAACGCCATTCTTCATATGTAGTTAACATAGAGATTTTTGACTTGCCACCACTAAAAAGCCTATCCCACCAAACCCTTTATTTCCCTACCGTAAGCCTAACATTACAACCCTTTAAAAGACCTCTTTGATAGTCTTTCCTAGGTGCTTACGCCAAAGCGATGGAGGTTTGATCTATTCTCAAGCCTATGGTAATCTATGTACTAGGACCGGTTAATGAGTGTTTATCTTTCATTTCCTATTGTTATATTTCATATATACACCCGAGAGAGATGTGAGTATCCAAACACCCCATGTGAGGTGCTAGTATGTAATTTCGTGCTTGTTATGAGTTTTCTTGGGGCTTATATGTGTTTCTGGACCGTTTTGAATTAATGCTTCATGACCCCTAACTTATAAATTAATTGGCTAAAAGCACATTTGCTTGAGGACAAGCAAATAACAAGTGTAGGGATATTTGATAAGGTTTTAAAAGGTACCATTTTGAGGGGTCGTTTTAGTCCTTATTTGATAACTTTTATATCCGTTATTGCTTAATATTGTTCCTTTTCACTTTTTAGGTCTCTTGAAGGCAAAATGCTGGAATGGCACTTATTTGGACGAAAAGGCGAATATATGAAGAAAATGGCCAAAGTCAAAATCGAGAAACTCACGAGTTGCTTTGAAATTAGAAGCGGCGGCGTCAGGTGCTAATGGCGGCCGTCCCAAGATTTTGTGACGATCAGAACTCAAAACTTCGTATTTTCAAGTGACGGCGTCTAGTTGTGAAAAAGTAGGCCGTCGCTACTCGGGCGGCCTAGATGCAATCCGACGGCGTCGGAAAGCTGAAGAAGGACGCGTCCACGGACATAAGGTGACGCCGTCGCAAGGTTAACGTGGCCAAGAAGAAACCCTAATGACGGTGACACGACGGCGTCACTAAACATAAGGTGACGCCGTCGCATATGTAATCTTATATATAGAATCTGAATTTTTCAGTCTTTTGGTGGAGAGTCTTTTGGAGTAAAAACCTAAAACCGAACCTAAGGTGTCTTGTACAGTATTTTAGGGTTTTAAACCCTATCTTACATCAAGATAAGTCTTTACTTCATTAATTCAATTATGTCTTTGATTATTTGTGTGTATGCTTGCATGTTTTCCATGTCCGGCTAATTTATTTGTGTGTTTGCTTAGGAAGTATGAAACTTAACTATTGAATATTGATTGGTTGTTTCTTATCTTAGTTGATTAATGATCTAGTAATGCGATAGGTCATTCGTTGTGTACTTAATGCTTGATTCATCTTTGTGAACCTTAGAATATAATTACATGAGTAGTTGTAGGCTAAACCATCCAAAGAGCGCCTTAGAGTAGGAGTTTATCATCCCTAGTGGGTTTGTAGACGAGACCCTTTGGTAAGTTCAAAGTTAGGGAGAAGCATACCCTACAACTTTAGAAACACAACGCAACTAGGAATAAGGACGTGACAACTCAACCATCAATAGGAGATAATTAAGAAGTAATACAACCTAAGTAAACACATCTTTAAACTATCATACGAGCACATATTAATTAGACATAGACTCCCACAACCTTAGTTTAGATAATTAGATAATAGTAGAGTAATCGGTAGAAATACCAACCCCCCAAATCCAATACCCGAGATTCGTACCTTTTTATTTCATAAAATATAAAAAGATAAAAAATAATCTTCCTCAACCTTAACCTTAGCGTAGTAACTCCTTACTAGCATTCCTATTCCCCTAGAGAACGATATCAATACCCGTGGCTTACCCTAATTACTACACTACAACGATTAGGTTCCTTTGCCTAGGGTGTTATTAAACTTGCTCGAAGAAAAGGAAGTTTCCTTGACCCCGAACGACGCGTGTAGCGTTATCAGTACCATGCGTGTGTTTTATAAGTCAAGTGAGCTTGTAGATATGTAAACGTAGTACGTGGTCATATCTAGTCAAAACTATTGTGCATGTGTGCGTAAATGTGTAATTAATCCGAGTAATAAGTAGCTTGTGTGTCACATGAAATCATAGACATGCATGGGAATAAAAGTTGACGTATAACATGTATATAAGTAACGTATGGTTAAGACATGAAGGTGTTGAGTAATTAAACGAGAGTTAATAAGTTATGTGAGTCAACTTGAGTACGAGTAAGTGTTTGCATGTGTGAGTACGTGCATGGTGAAGCATAAAAAGAAAGGTTGTTTTCATTACATTCTAGGTCAAGTAACGAGTCATTAAAAGACGTAACATGTCAAGTAAATGCGCATTAATGTGATATTAAAAGAATGAGAAAACCCTAGAACATAAATGAGAGTCAATTAGGGTTTGAAGCTAAGTATAATAATTCATTATTTCATGTGTGAGTTATGACGCTTAAACTATTTTCACATTTAACCCTAAAATTTAATAAATGACATAATGAACCTTAATCTACGATATTGGTTATAAAACACTTAAGTCTCATTTAATCATAAAACCCTAAAGTATGAAGATCACTGAAAACACTAAATATAAATACCAAACATTGAAAGATTAATTCGAAAATTATGGAATCATAAATAACATGTACGACCGTTAATGTGTATAGGTTCTGTGAAGAAGGAGTAATCCTTTGCTTTCCGTACTTCTGCTTTTTGACCATTTCTTTGTGGAATAAGGTACAGATATTCTGACCTTTTCAGTAAAGGTTCCTTATAACGTTTTATTTTCGTTAGCTTTTATATTAGGGTTTCCTAAGCCTTTGCTATGAACCCCATTACGTTTGTTTGGCTGTTGCTTATCTGAACTCTGATTTCGAATTATGAAACATCGATTTTGAACTATACGATATGAAACTCGATTTTGAAAATATGATTAACCTTCGATAAAATATGATCGTGTCAGCTATGACATTCTGATTTGACCTAAGATAGTTTGACACCCGAGCCAAATATTTCACTAGTCATGGGGGTTCCATGTCCGGTATCATGATGCACCTCGATATGACTCTAGGGCAGAGAGTAATGTTACTGCCCGTCCCTTATCTTTATCTGCTATGAGCTCAAGTTATATTATATGACCAATATCCGTCTGTGCGGCGGTATGGATGCATCCTAGATCGTTATCGTTATCTGTTATATGTTATCTGATGATTGATGCTGCGTGAATGCACGTCCTTCATAACTCTGGTAGGTCTCCCCTACAAATGTTGCCTTATGTAAATTTTTGCCTTATGAGAAATGTTGCCTTGTGAGAATATGAATATGAATATGATTATGATCTGATATTTGTTTCTGGGCTCGTGGTAGTTAACTATAAACCTTATTCGTTAATTCTTATTTATACTTTGAAAATAATTATGACTTTGCTATCTTTCGTTCACTATATTTCGTATTCGATATCGTTTCGTATTCGCTTTGCTTTTATATCATGTTCCTTTGGGCTTTTGAAGCTCAGCCGCATTTTCTTTTCTTCCGTGGCAGGTATCTAAGCATTGGAGCTGGGTTTTGCTTTGGGATGAGTGCATGAGTGGACTTACCTTAGAGATATTTAGCTTTGATTCTATGATGCCATTTAAGACTTATTATTTAATATATTTTGTTGGAGTTTATTTTCCGCTGGGACCTATGTATTGAAGTCATTTTTTACTTGAATTATTTCCGCATTTATGTTAAGTCTTCTTTTGGATATTTATGTTTGCTTTGATATGACACCATTATTTGTGATTCCTTTACCCTTGTCGGGTCGGGGCGTTACAATTTATGGTATCAAAGCCCTAGGTTTTGAGACCCTTAGAGCTTAGGCTATGACCTATGAGGATTGGGTAGACTTTAGGTTTCCTTCTGCGAACTTCCTTTTCGTATCTCACCTTTGTTCATTTTGTTAATCGTTTGAATATCGTTCAGATGGTTCGAACTCGTACTAACGGTAGCGCGGATGGAGACGATGATATTCCTGGCTTGGATGATGCGGTTGCCAATGCTCTCAACACTCTTTTCCCTGGTCTTACTACACCTGAGGTGATGACACAGTGATCAACAACATTGAATCGGTGGTCCTTGGAAGTGGTGGAGGTACTCAACCCATCGGCATTCATACTTGGCTCGGCGTTTGGTAAGCTCAAGCCTCTTTCTTTAGCTGCTACTCCCATGAGACCGAGGACTGGATCACTCATATTGAGAAGCTTTAAAGTCTTGGGTTGTGGAGATGAATTTAAGACTCGTTTGGCTGCATTCAAATTGGAGGGTGATGCTTTAAATTGGTGGAAGGCACTAAAACAGGCAAGAGGAGGAGATGCTTTTGTTGTTGCTTGAACTTGGACTGAGTTTCGGACTATCTTCTATAACGGTTACTTCCACGATCTTTGAGCAAAGGTATGAGAGAGATTATCAAGGAATCTACCAGTTTGATCATGAGAACTCCAATGAGTACATGGGTAGGTTTATGAGGCTGGTAAGTTTTGTGGGAACAATTGCTGGAGATGGTAGGCGCCAAGCTAAGCACTTCAAGTGGGGACTGAAGAAGTGGGTATTGGACCGACTGCTTAATATTGAGTATGAGGATGTGTCGGCCTGCAATGACGCAGCTCGTAACATTGAGATCTTTCATGAGGTTTCGGGCTCCAACAAGCGTAATCGTGATGGTGATCGGATTCAAGGTAGGACTCAAAGTAATGATTATAAGGGAAATTCTGGCAGGAGCTACGATTCGAGGGGTCAAGTGGATAGGAGTTATGATCAGCGGGGTCAATCAAGAAGGAATGTTGACTCTAGGCGCCCTGAGGCGAGGAGTCAGGATAGTAGAACTGCTGGTAGGAATGGAAATGATCGTCAAAATCAAGGTAACAATAACCAGCGTTACAACAAAGATCAGTCAGCTCGAGGATCAAATCGAGGGTGTTCGTGCCTCAGGATCTTCGGTGCACAAAGGACAGTGAAGTTTTGCCTCCCCACCTATCGTACTACTAGTGGAAAGGCTCATCCGGGGCAGTGTTTCAAGGACACTGGTGGATGTTTCTCTTATGGTTCCACTACTCACAAGATCAAGGATTGCCCTAAGAGGAACCCGGTGATTCCTAGAAACTACACCAAGCCGCCACCTACTACTGGACGTGTTTATGCTACTACTCGAATCGGCGGGCGCAGGTACCATTACGGGCACTCTTTTCATTGATGATTATTCTGTCTTCGCTTTGTTTGATACCGGTGCCACACACTCCATTATATCTGTCACATTTGCTAAGAAACTTAATATGAAGCCCAAACCACTAACAAATCACTTATCGATATCTACGCCTATGAAAAATCACATGATCATTGATCATAAATACGTTAAGCGCCCTCTTTGTTTTGATGATCGTATTCGCTCTGCAAATCTGTATCCTCTCGATATGGTCGACTTTGATATCATTCTAGGCATGGATTGGTTGGCTTATCATAGAGCTTCCATTGATTGCTATGCTAGAACTGTGATCTTTGGAGACATAAAACATCCTGAATTTGTTTATTATGGTTCTCAACCCCTCAAATCTGTTAAGTTCATTTCTGCTATGAAGGCACGGACCATGGTTGCTCATGGGTGCCAAGGTTTTCTGGCATTTGTTAAGGACACATCTTTGGAGAGTCCTAACATTGAAAATCTTTCTGTTGTTTGTAAATTCACCGACGTTTTTCCAGATGAACTCCCTGGTCTTCCCCCAGCTAGAGAAGTTGAGTTTAGCATTGAGTTAATTCCTGGTGCTGAACCAATTTCGAAAGCTCCATATCGTATGGCACCTGTAGAACTGAAAGATTTGAAGGAGCAGCTGCAAGAGATGATAGAAAATGGATTCATTTGACCCAGTGTTTCGCCATGGGGTGCACCTATTTTGTTTGTGAAGAAGAAGGATGGAAGCATGCGTCTATGTATCGACTACCGTGAACTCAACCGTATTACTATTCGTAACTGTTATCCTCTTCCGCGTATTGATGATTTGTTTGATCAACTGCAATGAGCTAAATTCTTTTCGAAGATTGATCTGAGATCTGGTTATCACCAACTACGTGTGAAGGAGCAAGATGTTCCTAAGACCGCGTTTCGTACTAGATATGGTCATTATGAATTCCTCGTTATGCCTTTCGGTTTGACAAATGCGCCTGGTGTGTTTATGGACCTAATGAATCGTGTTTTCCATGAGTTCCTTGACAAGTTTGTTATCGTTTTCATCGATGACATTTTTGTTTACTCCAAGTCTGAAGAAGAGCATGAACAACATCTCCGTATAGTTTCGGAGATTCTGAGGAAGAAGAAGTTGTATTCCAAATTTTCGAAGTGCGAGTTTTGGTTAAGACAAGTCGCGTTCCTTGGTCATATTGTATCTGCTGATGGTATCACCATGGATCCGTCTAAAGTTGAAGCTATCACTAAATGGCCAAGACCTACGACAGTGACTGAGGTTAGGAGTTTTCTAGGACTTGCTGGTTACTACCGACGTTTTGTAGAAGGTTTCTCTCGCTTAGTGTTGCCACTAGCCCAATTGATGACGAAAGGAGAAAAGTTCGTATGGACGGATGAACGAGAAGAGAGTTTTGAAGAGTTGAAACGGAGATTGGTGTCCGCTCCTATTTTGACTCTTCCATCTGGTTCTGGAGGATTTCAAATTTACAGTGATGCATCTAAGAAAGGATTGGGCTGTGTTTTGATGCAACATGGTAAGGTGATAGCTTACGCTTCAAGACAACTAAAACCTTATGAGGAGAATTACCCAACTCATGACCTTGAGTTAACTGCAGTGGTGTTCGCGTTGAAGATCTGGAGACATAACTTGTATGGAGAGACGTGTGATATTTTCACCGATCATAAGAGTCTCAAGTATATTTTCACTCAGAAAGAACTTAACATGAGACAAAGAAGATGGTTAGAACTTCTTAAAGATTATGACACCAACATTCAGTACCATCCAGGTAAGGCTAATGTATTCTGGCCTTAGCCGGAAATCATGCATTCTTGCAAGTATTGAGATTGAACCTAGGATTCTTCGTGACTTAGAGATTTTGGATGTTGAGTTGTGTGTACGTGGTTTTGATGGATACTGGGCTAGTATGAAGGTGGAGTCGAACCTTATATTGCAAATTAAGGAAGCTCAGAAAGATGATGGTGAGCTGTGGGCCGTGGCGCAAAATGTTGAAGAAGGTAAGCAAACGGAGTTTAAGGTTGATAATGAAGGAATTGTATGGTATGAAGATAGGCTTTGTGTTCCCAATGATCCGGTACTTCGCGAGAAAGTTATGACTGAAGCTCATAGTTCTCCTTTCACTATCCATCCTGGTTCTACCAAGATGTATAGGGATTTGAAACAGTATATGGTGGAATGGCATGAAGCAAGATGTGGCGACCTTTGTATCGAAGTGTATGATTTGTCATCAGGTTAAGATTGAACATCAAAGAGCTAGTGGACTGTTACAGCCATTGGATATTCCGACATGGAAGTGGGATAAGATATCTATGGATTTTGTGACTGGGCTACCTCTTACCAAGAAGAAGCATGATGCGATTTGGGTAGTTGTTGATCGACTAAACAAATCTGCTCATTTCTTACCAATTAGAAAAGATTATGGTATTGGTAGATTGGCGGAGATTTTTCAGCAAGAGATAGTTAGACTTCATGGTACTCCGGCATCTATTGTGTCCGATAGGGATCCGCGTTTTGCTTCCCGTTTTTGGAAAGGTTTGCAAAAAGCTTGGGTTACTCGACTTAATTTTAGTACGGCATTTCATCCTCAAACAGATGGTCGGTCGAGAGGACTATTAGGACCTTAGAGGACATGCTAAGGGCTTGTGCTTTAGAATGGGCAGCTGTTGGATGAATATTTGTGTATAGTAGAGTTTGCATACAACAACAGTTGGCATGCTAGCATTAAGGCAGCACCGTTTGAACTTCTTTATGGAAGGAAATGTAGAGCACCTATTTGTTGGGATGAAGTAGGTGAACGCTTACTTGAAGGTCCGGAAATGATTGAGATTACTAATGAGAAAGTAGCTGTTGCTAGAGAAAAGTTGAAGGAGGCTAGGTCTCGTCAGAAAAGTTATGCCGACAAGCATCGTCGTGATTTAGAATTTCGGGTTGGAGATCGTGTATTTTTGAAAGTCTCGCCATTTAGAGGTGTGAAAGGTTTTGGAATCAAGGGCAAGCTCAGTCCTCGATTCATCGGTCCGTTTGAAATTCTGGAGCGTATAGGAGAAGTTTCGTATCGTTTAGCACTTCCGCCTCAGTTATCGCATGTACATGATGTTTTCCATGTATCTCTCCTAAGGGGATACAACTATCATCCGTTACACGTTGCTTCTTATCCGTTTAATCAAATTCAATCCGATATGTCTTTATCTGAAGAACCGGAAGCTATTTTAGAAAGACAAGAAAGAGTCATGAGAAATAAAGTCATTCCGTTCAGTAAGATTCTTTGGAAAAATCACCCGGAGCGTGAGGCTACTTGGGAAACCAAGGAGTCGATGCGAGCTAGTTATCCTCAATTCTTTGAATAGTTTGGTATGTTCTCATTTCGTTTTCGTTTCGTTTCATTTAAATTTTTGAGGACGAAAAATTTTCTTTAGAGGGGAAGAATTGT
Source organism: Chrysanthemum makinoi (assembly GCA_910596185.1). Lineage (NCBI taxonomy): Eukaryota > Viridiplantae > Streptophyta > Magnoliopsida > Asterales > Asteraceae > Chrysanthemum > Chrysanthemum makinoi. Next base: position 20,699,219 of record OU343218.1, on the reverse strand, counting down.
AAAACCTGAAAACCTAAAACATGAATAAAGACTAAAATACCCTTGGAATCGAAAAATTATAAAATACGTAAAATACGTTTATATTCATTTAACGAAATTAAAACCTAACTTACGAATAATTAAAACTTAACGAATATGTGTACGTGATCGATTTTGGTACGACGAAAGATTTAAACGTTTCGCTAATATGTTGGGCCTCGTTTTCGTTAATGGTGAACCATTTGGGCCGTTCGTTTGCTTGTATGGAGCCGAGAGCTAAGAGAGCCCATAGGGGCGTTTGTTTGGTTCGTGTGGATCAAGAGCCGAGAGCCCAAAGGGCGTGGGTTTTGTGTGTTCGGTTAGACCCTAGGCCGAAAGCCATACCCCCCTCAAGCCCTAAACCAAAAATGACCACCTATATATACAACAAATTAACATGAAATTGAAACCCTAGTTTTTGTTTGCCTCTTTCTTTTCTTTTCTCCAATCGGCCGAACCCTAGGTCTTGTGGTGTCGAGACTTTGCTTCAACCAAGCTAAGGTATAAAGTTTTTATTCGTCTTCCTTTGTTACACCTTACGTATATATATCGTAATATGTTTCGTTTAGTCGAGTCTTGTGTTTTTCTTTTGTGGCCGAACCGTATGAAACCAAACAAGACAAACCATAATGACTTGAACCTTATAATTATTAAAGAGCATGTTATGTAATACGTAATATTTGAATCGGATCATAGATATATGTTGAGCATAGAACCGAACCACATATATATGTAACCGAACCACGTATATGTTTCGGCCAAGGTATAAACATGAGAACTTGAATGAGTATGATACGTAGATGAGCTAGGGTTTGCGTAAAACCTATTAGCCGAATCCTATACATTAAAACCGAACCATATAAGAGTTTTGAACGTGTGTTTAATAAGTAAAGGTCATGTAAAACCTAAACCCTAGTTTGAAGTGTGAACCAAATAATGCATGCCGAACCCTAAATGGTTTGTGAACCATGTACCATGCGTGTGTTTTATAAGTCAAGTGAGCTTGTAGATATGTAAACGTAGTACGTGGTCATATCTAGTCAAAACTATTGTGCATGTGTGCGTAAATGTGTAATTAATCCGAGTAATAAGTAACTTGTGTGTCACATGAAATCATAGACATGCATGGGAATAAAAGTTGACGTATAACATGTATATAAGTAACGTATGGTTAAGACATGAAGGTGTTGAGTAATTAAACAAGAGTTAATAAGTTATGTGAGTCAACTTGAGTACGAGTAAGTGTTTGCATGTGTGAGTACGTGCATGGTGAAGCATAAAAAGAAAGGTTGTTTTCATTACATTCTAGGTCAAGTAACGAGTCATTAAAAGACGTAACATGTCAAGTAAATGCGCATTAATGTGATATTAAAAGAATGAGAAAACCCTAGAACATAAATGAGAGTCGATTAGGGTTTGAAGCTAAGTATAATAATTCATTATTTCATGTGTGAGTTATGACGCTTAAACTATTTTCACATTTAACCCTAAACTTTAATAAATGACATAATGAACCTTAATCTACGATGTTGGTTATAAAACACTTAAGTCTCATTTAATCATAAAACCCTAAAGTATGAAGATCACTGAAAACACTAAGTATAAATACCAAACATTGAAAGATTAATTCGAAAATTATGGAATCATAAATAACATGTACGACCGTTAATGTGTATAGGTTCTGTGAAGAAGGAGTAATCCTTTGCTTTCCGTACTTCTGCTTTTTGATCATTTGCTGTGTGGAATAAGGTACGAGATATTGACCTTTTCAGTAAAAGTTCCTTATAACGTTTTCTTTTCGTTAGCTTTTATATTAGGGTTTCCTAAGCCTTTGCTATGAACCCCATTCTGTTTGTTTGAGCTTTGCTTATCTGAACTCGATTTCGAATTATGAAACATCTGATTTTGAACTATATGATATGAAAACTCGATTTAAAAATATGATTAACCTTCGATAAAATATGATCTATGGACTATGACATTCTGATTTGACCTAAGATAGTTTGAAACCCGAGCCAAATATTTCACTAGTCATGGGGTTCCATGTCTGTATCGATGATGCACCTCGATATGACTCTAGGGCGATGAGTGATGTTCGCCACGTCCCTTATCTCATTATCGTTATGAGCTCAAGTTATATTATATGACCAATATCAATGCGTAGGGCTTATGGATGCATCCTAGATCTGTTATCTGTTATCTGTTATATGTTATCTGATGATTGATCTTTGCGTGCATGCACGTACTTCATAACTCTGGTAGGTCTCCCCTACAAATGTTGCCTTATGTGAATTGTTGCCTTATGAGAAATGTTGCCTTGTGAGAATATGAATATGAATATGATTATGATCTGATATTTGTTTCTGGGCTCGTGGTAGTTAACTATAAACCTTATTCGTTAATTCTGATTTATACTTTGAAAATGATTATGACTTTGCTATCTTTCGTTCACTATATTTCGTATTCGATATCGTTTCGTATTCGCTTTGCTTTTATATCTGTTCACTGGGATTTTGAAGCGCAGCCGCATTTTCTTTTCTTCCGCGGCAGGTATCTAAGCATTGGAGCTGGGTTTTGCTTTGGGATGAGTGCATGAGTGGACTTACCTTAGAGATATTTAGCTTTGATTCTATGATGCCATTTAAGACTTATTATTTCAGATATTTTGTTGGAGTTTATTTTCCGCTGGGACCTATGTATTGAAGTCATTTTTTACTTGAATTATTTCCGCATTTATGTTAAGTCTTCTTTTGGATATTTATGTTTGCTTTGATATGACACCATTATTTGTGATTCCTTTACCCTTGTCGGGTCGGGGCATTACAAAGCAAGTCTAAATGGTACTTATAATCATTAACTCGCATTATGAAATGTTTTTCCTGGTTATGTATTATCTGCTAAGCAAATCTCATACATAACTTAGGTACGGAGGGCGCGAAGTGGTGGCGTAAAGTGGTTCATTTCAACATGGATCACTGTGATGTCCTTGCGAGAAGTGGTAGTGTGCATCATCTGCCATGCAAATCTCCATGCACGTTGCTAGTAAGATGTAGAAGCGGAGGCGTAAGGTAGTAGTGTAAAATGGTCAGTTTAGATAGGTGGTAATGAGAAAGGCTTTCCACTTAGGAGAAAAGCATGGTAGTGAGAAAATGTTGAGACGTCAATGTGTGATGTGTAGAAGTAAACTTTTATAATCTCTTATGATGAAACCATTTTTAGAAGTCAATCAGGAGGTCAACTGAACATACTGTGGAAACGTAGAGGGGGGTGAATACGTTACCGTTTAAAAACTTTAGATCTTTAGTATCAAATCGCTTATGAAGCTTGTTATAATATGAAAGTACCAATTATTGTTTGTGACTAATATAAAGCATGGTAAACCAAGTTGTCACACAATCATGAACATCAAACCACATCACAAACAATAGTATAGTGCAAGTATAAAAGTAAAGAGATAATGAAAGGAAAGTGCAAACCGAACACGAGGATTTATAGTGGTTCGGTCACGGATCTCCTTTCCGCCCTACTCCACTCCCCGAGTACCCAACTCGAGAGTTACTTCACTAAATCAACAAGCTCCTTCTCGGCGGAGAAAACCTTACAATCGCTAAACACACTTTTTCGGTACAAAGCTAAATATCGGGTTCTAGTTCGAGGTAGAACCAACCTAACGTCGCCTATACAATATTTCCGACACTAAGCTAGATGTCGAGTTCTTTTACAAGGGTACAACCACTCCCAATATGTTTTATGGCCCAACATAATAAACCTTGTGTTTTATGGCACAAACACATAAACCATCTAATCTAGTTTGGTGAAAGTGTTGTTATGATGCAATGATGTTTACACTAATGATCCATGACACAAATGTCTAATGGATATGAATAACTACTTCTAAATGAACTTCCATTGATAGGAAGCCTTCATGATGAAGATCACAAGTTCCCTAAACTTCTTGTGATAGATCTTCAACTTGTGGTGAGTGGGGATGGCTAGATCTCCAAGATTTCCTTGGTTGATCAAAGAGTATGCTTACAACAAAGATGAATGTTAGAAGCATTATGATCATGATCATTAGGGTGTTTAATGTGTGTTACTACATTGTTAATGATTGATCTAAATGTATGCAAGAAGGTGGAGAAGATGTGCTTTGAAGTGGTGAAGAAATGGGAAAACAATGGGCTTCTATTTATAGCCAAAAGTGGATAGGAGCGTCCACGGACCAAGGATCCCTTTAAAGGGGTCCGTCCTTTATGCAATTTGGTACCGTGGGTGCCTGACACAAAATCTAAAAAATCTTTCTTCAAATCTTTCCAAGATATTACCAAATCTTACTAAGATCACATTTGGTATATTGAGTATCAATCTAACCAAAATATTCAAGTGATCTTCCAAGGATTTCAAAGATGATGCATGACATGATGTAACATGTATTTCCATTTTTAGATTAAAGGTTTATCAAGGTAAACTTGTAAAATGCATTATGTAACTAGTTAATAAAATGTCTAGTTACCTTTTGAAATACTTGTGAATGCAACATGTAAAATGAGGTTCGAAATAGAATGGTTAACCTATTAAACTACTTAGTGACTCTAAATGTATTTTAAACATTCTAAATGATTTGTTAATGGGTTTGATCATAATGCCACATAACAAACATGTACGAACCTGTGTTGTAACATACGAGGACTTGAGACATCGAGAGGTGTTGAATGTATGTTGAGACAATGTGTGATTACAAGTAACTTGTACATTTTATGTTATGTATTACAAGTTACATGTTTGTCATCAATCAAAACAAACGAGACTGTATAGATTAAATATCGTAATATTTGCACTAACAATCTCCCCCTTTTTGATGATGACAAAGATATGTAAACGTAATAGAAAGTAAAATGTAAAAAGTTACTTGTATCCTTACTATCTTTATATTACCTTCTCCGTTTACACTCTTCTCCCCCTTTTGTCGAAACAAAAAGGGCGTGTCCTTGGAGTTTAACTTAATTTCTCCCCAAAAGGCGAGCTTGCATCATCCCTAGTGAAGTTAAATCGTCTACTCCAATCCGTCCCTTGTTTGGTAGCGGATCCATGGATCAAATAAAGAGGCTTAACCTACATCAAGGTTAGTTTTATGCTACAAAAATTATGAGAAATATATGAAAAAGAAAAATGCATAGCAATGTTAGCCTATTTTCTCCACTTTTTATCGAAGCACAAATGCTTGTTGAAAAGTGAGAATGATGCTAAATGCGTGCATGCTCCCCCTTGACGGTTGCTCCCCCTTGTTTGAGGCGTCAGGGTATGATTAAAAACCTACAAAACAAATATTAGTGCAAAAATATATTCGTCATTGGACGAGTAAGTGATATACAACAAAGTGTGTATAAGATGCATTCAGTAAATTCTTGACCGAAGCTCCCCTTGCTCTAGGGCATCAAGATGAACCTTCAAAATAAGTATTAGTATAATAGAAGCTTTGTCTTTAGACAAATATGTCATATACAACCAAGTGTATAGACGATGCAATATGAGTGCTTAAAGGATATTCCTCCTTGTTCTAGGGTGTCAAGAAGCACCTAAATAAGAAAAATAATTGATGCAAACTTCATCCTTAGATGAGTAAATTATATACAATCGAGTGTATATGATGATGAACCTACAATGAAAAACATTAGTGCAATATATTTCATTTTTTTCACAAAGAAAAATAAGATGTATATATGTGATAAATGATATAATCAAAGATCTCATGAAGTATAGTCTCCTAATTACAATCATAAGAAAAGTGAGAATATAACATGATAAAAGCCTACAAAATAATTCCTAGAAAGAAGATATGAAGTCTTCCACCGGGTGTGCCACTAGTGGTTCTAGTGTTGGTGTCGGTTTACTAGTAGGATTCATGTGGTGATGGTAGATGACTTGACATTTACAAAAGCAAGTTTTCGCTAATCCATGGTGGTGATGATTAGTGAAAGTGGTGATGGAAGGTGGTGGTGATTAGGTAGGAAGCTATTAAGGAGTTAGTGAAAATATGGACTCATGCAATCCTTTCGTCATGTCAAGTGACCAAAGCTAAGAGGAAAAAAAATGTGAATGGACATTGCATTTCAATGATGCACAAGGGTTATGATTTGAATGATTTATTGATGCTAACAATCTATTGTTTTGAGCAAGTTCTCATATGCTTCAACCTAAGAGTAATCAATAATGCGTTCTATCTAAGAATATTATAATGAAGATACCAAAAGATATAAAAGTGATGAAGATAAATTCGTTCATTGATTGACACGAATTATAAAAATGACCTATTCTAGGTGACAATGGGAAAGGTAGTATTAGCATGGTTTTGACCGACATGAATGATTATCACTTTGAAAAGAAGTGAAGACAATATGGAAAATACTAATAATGAGTACCTATATGAGGATGAGAATGACATCATATGAGTGAAGGTTGGATGGACCAACGTGTTGGAGATGGTTGTTTTGATTAATATATCGTTTGCATTGACAAGGACATGCATGATAAGCGAGAAAAGGATAAGATCCTATGATGGTGTTCTAGATAGTGAAGTTGTAAGGTGCTAGTTTAAGGAAAATCCTATATGTGGAGATGAAGACGTTTGTAAAACACATGATGCGTTTTTCACTTGATGAGGTATTGGTGTGAAAAAGGTTGAACTAGTTGTGGTTTCATGAACCAGTTTTAGCTAAGTGGTGTTTACCTATGTGTTGGTATTGTAGAGTCTAAGAGACATAAAATTTGACAAAAGACAATTATGTGAATGAATTTCTCTCCCCCTTAATTGGTGGACATCCAACATAATGTGTAATGTATCAAATAAGGAATGACAACAAAGTGTTTAGGAGGTTATTCGGGCTAACGAAAGAGATGAGCTTAGTGATATTTTCTGGATGATGGTTAGCATACAATGAACTTCATCCTTAAAGTCACGTACCTCTTCTCGATTAATACGAGATGATCGTATGATGAGGCATGTGGTTTCCTAATAGGAAGTGAAGAGGATTAGAGTATTGTTATAACTAAATAATGATGGAGGTGATTTTTGGAAGCGGAAGCAAAAATGATATTTGGAAAGAGGTCGGTTGAAAGACAAAAATGCAAAGCCAACCCTCTAGAACTTAATTCTATATGCTTTTAGACTATATGCAAGTGTAGGTGTCCCATAGAGCATATTACTAATCTACGTAGCAATAAACGGGATTATGCAAAATGAGCATATAAAAGTTAGAACCAAGTGAGATAACAAATAATTTGTTATCAACTTACAAAACAAATTTGTTAGTGACAAAAGATGTTAACATGATAGAAATCAAGTGATAACATATTATATAAGCAAAAACAACACATTGCACTTAGTAGACAGGAAATCACCACACAAGATAGCATCAAAACAATCATATTATGCAAGAATGCGACTTTATTCAAGACATTTCATTATGAGATTGTTTTGTCGTTAGACTTAGACGCTTAAGCATACTTGGCTTATAAATTAACACAACAATCTATGTGATTAATTTGTAAGATAAAAAGGCTTCTAAAAGTTTGTCATACCAAAAGTACTTTGACATATTATATGTGCACACGTAGCAAACAAATAGTGTGACAAGAAGCAAAAGAAACATGATGAAAGATTCATGCAAGCCATGTTTAAGACATAACAATTTGGAGCATGTATCATTTGGATCGTACTATACATAGATATAATGAATGCCAACTAATAGCTTTCAAACACAAACATATCATATCAAAATTATCACGTATCAAAATGACATATTATGATTTCATAAGTAACATGTTAATCATGCTAAAATTTATTCAAATGTAAGTATCATGCAAAACAAGTTTATGTTTAAACGTTTAATAGCATGAGACAAGAATACAAGCATTATAAAGATAAAACCGTACTAAGGTTTACACATTTAACTATCAATCAAATAGTTATCAAAACACTAAGATAATGTCAAATCAACTTATCGTATCAAACAAGAACATGTAATCAACACATGTAAGTGCAATGCAATTGGTTTTAAATGAAAAATCATATATACTACTTGTTTAATTAGTATTCCTAAGGCGAGGCAAACTATCAATGTTTTGACACTTTGTGACAACTCGTACTTTCAGGTCATTTCTCAAAACAATTCATGCTTCACTATTTCAACATTTATCGTAAACTAGGGTTGCGTGTTCCAAATTCGCGTAACCTTAATGGTTTAGCGGCGAATTCATGATCATATCATCACGAACATTTCATATGGACTAAGTTTAGTCTACATTTCATTAGCATCATTTGCATCATGTTAGTTCATTCATGACATTGCATTTCACCTTAAACGCGTAAATTTTATATTAAATAAACGTTATCGCGTGAGTTATTATTTTGAACATTTAATCCGATACTTCCAAAAAATATCCCGACATATTTTTATACTTACATTTAGTTTATAAAAATAATATTTTGAGTTTACCTAGTGTCTTAAATTTATTTTGTAAATAAATCGTTAAATTTATATTATTACGACACTTTTCTTAAAAACTACTCGATAATTATTTTATCACTCAATTTTTACAAGAAATGTATTTTTACAATTTTTATGGTCTCATTATACTCTACTTTGATCTATTAAAAATTTACTTGTACCTAAAAACTACCATTTACCTTAACATGAATTCATTTCACTTACACCTTTTCTTACAATTACACAAGTATATACATAATAAAAAAAAATATATATATATATATTTTGGTACATACCTCCCCCCTTGGCCGACCAAGGGGGGGTTGCAATATGGGTGATTTTTTTTCTTTACTTGATAGTATAACATTACACTTCACTCAAATTTCAACTCATTCATTCTCAATTATTTCAAGTCAAGAAAAATTATTTCTTCTCTCTTGTTTCATCCTCAAGAACCGGCCATATAGGTGTTTACAAGGAAATCATCAAAATTTTTACAAGATCAAGTTAAACAATCTAGAATTACACTCTTATTAAGGTTTTGAAATAAAAACCTAGGGTGTTTAGGTTAAACCTTTGTTCTTTGCACCTCATCATAGTAGCTTGTAAGCATATTTCTTTCATTTTATATCTTTCACTTTCAATTCATATTTATTTCTTCATATTTGGAGCAAACATGCAAGACTTGTGTATATTTATACCATTTTTACATTGATTTTTAGAGTTTAATATATAAAGGTCATCCTATAATTATTCCCTTATTATATTTTGGTCTTGATGATGTTTAGGAACCCATGACACCCTAAGAAGGTGTATGGTAGGATTAGATTAGCTTTGGAGTTGATTTGAAGGGATTGAAATAGGTTTAGTACGATAAAAACTATTTTCGACAAGTATATAAAGTGGTCTGTCCTTATTTTGTTTTTCTGGAAAATCCGACAGTAGGCACGAATTTTTGGCCTAGATATTTAGAAAATATACTTTAAAACGAATCCGTGGCCGCTTGAACGGATTAAAACGGAGTTATAACGAAGAAGTTATGAATTTTTCAAGTTTGACGACGAAATATACATTTTCAGAAAATTTCAGCAACCTATTTTTACTTTGTACGAGTCAAAAACGAGTCCTAACCTTTACAAATTATTTCGACTTATCAAAAATATATTAGTATACTTTGATCGATGAAGCTAAGGACGATAATACGTAGAAAATGGATTTGAAACGACTAAGATATACACGTTTTTACAAAAATTGCCGTAACTATTATTTTAGAAAAACTATACTATTTTACGAGACAAGTGTTACGGTAACTAAAACGACCATGTTGAAGGCTGTTTTTAACGTTGATGTGAAACTTTTTGTAACGAGATGTCTTCTAATAAAATCGAGATCATCAAGCATATTTTCTAAAACGACCAACCGTTTGTATAGCGGAGTTGTAATAAATTATTTATGGTCGCTTAAACTTTGCCGAAACTCACTTTTTAAACCACATTTTGGACAAAATCACCATCTTTAACCTTTATTATCTTTATGTTCGAGACCTCTATGACGAAAACTCATGAACTAGAACTTCTATATTTTGATACAAATTTTCCAAAACCGTCGAGTTCGTTTCCTAACGTTCGACATACACCATTTTACGACTAGTTTTTCGAAGCCATTTTTGTCACTTTCATGAAATTTCCAACGACTTTATTTTACGACGAAAAGTGATAATTTCACTATAAATCATTAAGAAACTATTGTAGGATGACATTTTGACGTAAATACTTGTAAAGTGATTTAAGAATGGTCAAGACGTCAAAAGAGTATTTTTCGACGATAAGTATTATTTTCAAAACTCACAAATGGTATAAATAACATACGAAATGCATGCATAACATTACATCATAACTCATTACATATCATATCATTCGTAATAGGTCCAGATTAAAGTTTCACATTATACCTCGGTGTACTCACTCTTGTCATCATACCAGTTTATCAAGTGAGTTCATAGCCCCACTTTTACCCTTTTAACTGTTTTACAAACACTTGGGGGAGATACATGCTACATTTTTAATCGAACACATATGCTTTGAACTGTATGCTATATCCGAATGTTTTATTGTCACTAAGTATTTGCCATGTTCGAAGTCCCTACATCATGAACCATTAGTCACTTGCGAGTGGCCTTGAATATTGTGAATAGGCCTATTGGAATTAACACTCCCGCTCTTATTGACCCAGTTAGGAAATCGAGCACTATATTTGAACCAGTAAGGTAAATTGGCAAGTTACCTATTAGGGCGGCGATGAAACGATGATTACCAATTTTTATTGGTGCGATGTTTACGCTTTGGTGTCATGAACTTAGTGAAATAAATACGATTTTGTTTTCAACGATGAGTGTGAAACAATTTAACTCACACTACGATTATTGTGTTCAAACGAATTAATTAAACCTATGGATTTCACTCAACCTTTGTGTTGACCTTTTTAAGCATGTTTTATCTCAGGTATCTAAGGCATTCAATTCATGGCATGCATTTGGACACATCATAGAGTCGCGGTGACGACGCGTCGCACATGGGATCGATACACTTTAAAAACATCGTTTGACTTGCACTAAACTTATTTTCCGTGTGTAGTAACTTTCATTTGGGACCTATACTTTGTAACTCTGATTATTTTATTAAATCAAACGATGTATTTTTCAAATGACACTTTAGGTCGTTCAATATAACTGTGATTGTGATGCTATGACAGTCAATCCCCAGGAATTCCATTCATTTGCAAAGCAGGTAATTTGGGGGTGTGACAGATTGGCATCAGAGCTTCGGTTATAGAGAACTAGGTTGCATCATTGACCCTAGACTATAACTACATCATCATAGCATCTCATCATTTCATCATAAGTGCATGTTCACTTTACATGCGATTTATACGTACATTTTTCGAGTTATTTACTTTCATTTCAAATCGATTGTCACATGGATGCTCTTAAATACCCATCCCATTATCATTTCCTCATACTCTAATGTGGAGAATTCCTTGTCATTCCCTATCATAATTTTTACATCAATTGACTCATCACCGATAACGTCGAATGCCGAGGTAAACCTTTAAGCACGGCACAGTCACTCTCACTCCTTTGTTGCACCACTAACATGTCGAGTTATACGTTATTCACACATTAAGCCACTAAACCACCATACATTTGAAGCACTTACAACACCTCATAACCCATTTCTTAGGAAACCGTCGATCATTTTGAAAAATAACCTCAAACGTATCATTTCTTATCACCTCTCTTTAGAGCGCATATTTTTAACATGGGATTTTGCTACGTCTCACATTTCCTCTTGTTTTGAAAAGATATGGCGCCGAAGAAAGCTACACCCGGATTGACACAAGCGGCTATTCAAAAGTTGGTAAGGGATAGTGTAGCAGAGGCATTAAGGATTGAAAGGGAAACGGTGGCTGCTGCTGCTGCTGAGGCCGCGACTACTGCCGAAGCCGCTAGAATTGCGAGGGAAGCCGAAGCCGCTAGGCTTGCTAGCTGCTCTGAGGAGAATCGGAGTCAAAATTGTTAGATAAGAACTTCAAAAGTGGAGATCCCACTAAGTTTAGAGGTACCAGAAGGAGCCCCTGCCATGGTTAGATGGTGCGAGAAATTGGAGTCCGTGTTTTTGTTATGTAATTGCCCGGATGATAGCAAGGTCAAGTTTGCTACGAGCACACTACTTGATGGAGCGTTGTCGTGGTGGAACTCTTATGCTCAACCGATGGGAATGGAAAATGCTTTCAAGCTCACTTGGGAGCAATTTAAAGGTTTGGTAACAAAGAAGTTGGAGACCGAATTCTATGAGTTGGTAACTATTGGGTATGACATTGATACTTACATTCGAAGGTTTCAAGAATTGGCCGTGTTATGCCCATCTATGGTTTCGGATAATGAGAAGCTACTGGAGGCTTTCATTGAAGGACTTCCAGAGATTATTCAAGGTGATGTGACTTCCTTTGATCCACAAACGATTGAGGAATCTATTCGAGTGACTCAAAAGCTCATGGCACAAGTAGTAAAGAGGGGCAACATCACCCACACCAACCGTAACAACAATACCAACAACCGAACCAACTACAACAATAACCAAAACAACAACAACAACGACGATAACCAAATCAACAACAACAAAAGAAAATGGGAAAATGACCAAGGAGGTTATAACAACAACAACCAAAACCGTAACACTAACCATCATCAACAACAGAATAGAAGGCAAGAAGCTGCTATGGTTTATGTTGCTGCATCTAGAGAAGGTAGAGGTTATGCTGGAACACACCCACTATGTAATCGATGTAATTTCCATCACTCAGGTCCTTGCCCTGCCAAGTGCCACAAATGCCAAAAACCGGGACATCTAGCCAGGGATTGTAAAGGTAAAGCCGTAGTCACATGCTTCGGATGTGGGGAACAAGGACACTATAGGAATCAATGTCCTCAAAACCAAGGTCAACAAGTTGAAGGTGCTCATGGGAATGCATACATGTTAGGAGGAGGAGGAGCTCGTCAAGGTATCAACGACGCGGAAGACTGAAGAAGTTTGGAAACTAACAGTCTTAATTTTCCTTATGTACTATGTCGTACTAAGATTATGTTTTCCATCGTATCCGAATCTTTATAACTTAAGATGTACTACTTTTGATAAACCACTCGTTGTAAAATATTCTCATCTATCGTACTTATTTTCTTTCCGATTTGTTATTACTTGCGAGAATTTTACTTCTTTTTACTTTAACGACCATTTTAACGACATGGTTTAAATCCTTGTAAACATTGAGAGTTATAACGACTAAACCGAACGTCACATTATCGTTCCTTAATTATACATAGCCTAGCTAACTATGTCTAATTCTGGAGGGATCATGTTATGTTGGGAGCGGTTATTTATAAATCTTAGTGCAAGCAAAATGTTCATATTTCAAAGTCAAAGTGTTACTCATCGGAGATACTCATCCAATATTTTTCTCTACTACGATGTTTTGTACGCTCTCGATCATCGACAACCGTAACGACACTTCTCCATGTCTTCTTTCCTCGTTATTCATCACAAACTCAAAAATTTGATAAACCAACACGAACTGAATTCAGGGACTGAATTCCTTTTTGGATGGGCGAATGTGACAACTCGTACTTTCAGGTCATTTCTCAAAACAATTCATGCTTCACTATTTCAACATTTATCGTAAACTAGGGTTGCGTGTTCCAAATTCGCGTAACCTTAATGGTTTAGCGGCGAATTCATGATCATATCATCACGAACATTTCATATGGACTAAGTTTAGTCTACATTTCATTAGCATCATTTGCATCATGTTAGTTCATTCATGACATTGCATTTCACCTTAAACGCGTAAATTTTATATTAAATAAACGTTATCGCGTGAGTTATTATTTTGAACATTTAATCCGATACTTCCAAAAACTATCCCGACATATTTTTATACTTACATTTAGTTTATAAAAATAATATTTTGAGTTTACCTAGTGTCTTAAATTTATTTTGTAAATAAATCGTTAAATTTATATTATTACGACACTTTTCTTAAAAACTACTCGATAATTATTTTATCACTCAATTTTTACAAGAAATGTATTTTTACAATTTTTATGGTCTCATTATACTCTACTTTGATCTATTAAAAATTTACTTGTACCTAAAAACTACCATTTACCTTAACATGAATTCATTTCACTTACACCTTTTCTTACAATTACACAAGTATATACATAATAAAAAATATATATATATATATATATTGTTTATACTCCCCCTTGGCCGACCAGGGGGTTTGCAATAATATAGTTGGTGATTTTTTTTCTTTACTTGATAGTATAACATTACACTTCACTCAAATTTCAACTCATTCATTCTCAATTATTTCAAGTCAAGAAAAATTATTTCTTCTCTCTTGTTTCATCCTCAAGAACCGGCCATATAGGTGTTTACAAGGAAATCATCAAAATTTTTACAAGATCAAGTTAAACAATCTAGAATTACACTCTTATTAAGGTTTTGAAATAAAAACCTAGGGTGTTTAGGTTAAACCTTTGTTCTTTGCACCTCATCATAGTAGCTTGTAAGCATATTTCTTTCATTTTATATCTTTCACTTTCAATTCATAATTATTTCTTCATATTTGGAGCAAACATGCAAGACTTGTGTATATTTATACCATTTTTACATTGATTTTTAGAGTTTAATATATAAAGGTCATCCTATAATTATTCCCTTATTATATTTTGGTCTTGATGATGTTTAGGAACCCATGACACCCTAAGAAGGTGTATGGTAGGATTAGATTAGCTTTGGAGTTGATTTGAAGGGATTGAAATAGGTTTAGTCGATAAAAACTATTTAGACAAGTATATAAAGTGGTCTGTCCTTATTTTGTTTTCTGGAAAATCCGACAGTAGGCACGAATTTTTGGCCTTGATATTTAGAAAATATACTTTAAAAGCGAATCCGTGGCAGCTGGCGGTTAAGCGGAGTTATATACGAAGAAGTTATGAATTTTTCAAGTTTGACGACGAAATATACATTTTCAGAAAATTTCAGCAACCTATTTTTACTTTGTACGAGTCAAAAACGAGTCCTAAGCTTTACAAATTATTTCGACTTATCCAAAATATATTAGTATACTTTGATACGAAGCTAAGGACATTATATACGTAGAAAATGGATTTGAAACGACTAAGATATACACGTTTTACAAAATTGCCGTAACTATTATTTTAGAAAAACTATACTATTTTACGAGACAAGTGTTACGGTAACTAAATGACCATGTTGAAGGCTGTTTTTAACGTTGATGTGAAACTTTTTGTAACGAGATGTCTTCTAATAAAATCGAGATCATCAAGCATATTTTCTAAAACGACCAACCGTTTGTATAGCGGAGTTGTAATAAATTATTTATGGTCGCTTAAACTTTGCCGAAACTCACTTTTTAAACCACATTTTGGACAAAATCACCATCTTTAACTTTTATTATCTTTATGTTCGAGACCTCTATGACGAAAACTCATGAACTAGAACTTCTATATTTTGATACAAATTTTCCAAAACCGTCGAGTTCGTTTCCTAACGTTCGGCATACACCATTTAACTAGTTTTCGAAGCCATTTTTATCACTTTCATGAAATTTCCAACGACTTTATTTTACGACGAAAAGTGATAATTTCACTATAAATCATTAAGAAACTATTGTAGGATGACATTTTGACGTAAATACTTGTAAAGTGATTTAAGAATGGTCAAGACGTCAAAAGAGTATTTTTCGACGATAAGTATTATTTTCAAAACTCACAAATGGTATAAATAACATCCGAAATGCATGCATAACATTACATCATAACTCATTACATATCATATCATTCGTAATAGGTCGGATTAAAGTTTCATTATACCTCGGTGTACTCACTCTTGTCATCATACCAGTTTATCAAGTGAGTTCATAGCCCCACTTTTACCTTTTTTATGTTTTACAAACACTTGGGGGAGATACATGCTACATTTTTAATCGAACACATATGCTTTGAACTGTATGCTATATCCGAATGTTTTATTGTCACTAAGTATTTGCCATGTTAAAGTCCTACATCATGACCATTAGTCACTTGCGGTGGCCGAATATTGTGAATAGGCCTATTGGAATTAACACTCCGCTCTTATTGACCAGTTAGGGAAATCGGCGCACTATATTTGAACCAGTAAGGTAAATTGGCAAGTTACCTATGGGCTGATGAAACGATGATTTCCAATTTTTATTGGTGCGATGTTTACGCTTTGGTGTCATGAACTTAGTGAAATAAATACGATTTTGTTTTCAACGATGAGTGTGAAACAATTTAACTCCACTACGATTGTGTTCAACAATTAATTAAACCTATGGCTTTCACTCAACCTTTGTGTTGACCTTTTTAAGCATGTTTTATCTCAGGTATCTAAGGCATTCAATTCATGGCATGCATTTGGACACATCATAGAGTCGCGGTGACGACGCGTCGCACATGGGATCGATACACTTTAAAAACATCGTTTGACTTGCACTAAACTTATTTTCCGTGTGTAGTAACTTTCATTTGGGACCTATACTTTGTAACTCTGATTATTTTATTAAATCAAACGATGTATTTTTCAAACGACACTTTAGGTCGTTCAATATAAATGTGATTGTGATGCTATGACAGTCAATCCCCAGGAATTCCATTCCGCTGCAAAACAGGTAATTTGGGGGTGTGACACACTTACTTTAGGCAAGTATAGGAAAACAGATTTTTCAAGTTGGAGAATGAATATGAGACTATTACTAGCGGTGCTCAATTAAGGCTAAACACGACCATTTTTACGGGTGATTCCATATACCCAACTTCTCTCCAAGAAGCAATTCAACCGTTAGGTCAAATTGAGTTTCTAGTGCAATAGGTTCTCCAGTAGTCATTCTCATGTTAGAAAGATGGGAACTCCTACTTTTGCCTATTAAAGTGCATAAAAGATGATAGTTTACCAATACTTGGCTTAATGTGACACAACTAATATACAATATAACTAAGGTGATGAAGATGTCATGTTATACACATGAATTTTAACAATGGTGTGTTGATAAACAATATGTTTTAATCTTTTGTTTAGAATCTAAGGTTGTTTAAATTACATAGCTAATTGTATGATCTAATGGATGACATCTTTAATGTTGAAGTGTACACTTTAAAAGTGATTTGATTTATCTAAGACAAGGGAATGGAATATGTTAAATAAAGAATGTTCTCAAGAAAGCTCTTTTGGAACTTTATTTGACAAGAATCTAAATAAGGTTACTAACTTCAATAGATCATGTATATGTTCTAGAGATGTGTAGTTTTAACCTTGGATGTGCACTCGGTTTGAGCAAGGTTAGGTTATGATGTACGCTTGAGAGAAAATAGATACAAATAGTATCTTTCAACAAATGAGATTATCCCATGGGATAAAGTTATCATGCTTATGAAAACAAGTATGACAAGATGAATTGGATATGCTAGTTCATAGAACTTGTAGGTATTTGTTTCAAGATCATTTAGCCAATGAGGTGTAATAAAATTTCTTGTAACACAACTATTTATGTCGCAAGAATGATGCATAGGATATACAATATCCTTTTAACAAGATGAAAGCTTAACGCATGAATCTTAGTCATAATGTTCTTCAAAACATCATATTTTCCTAAATGAAGATATGAAGCCAAAGTGTTTGAATCGGATAGTCCCATCTAAATAAACTTGGTCTCAAGATTATATTCACTAGATGATGACAAGATGAATTCACTCGAGTTTCTTATGTATACTCCTCAAAAGTCATTGTTGCTTGGGTTGTATGATGTTGGCTTTGAGATTGCATTTTAACATATGTTGTTAAAATGTTGATTTGAGGTTTAACGAAATATATGCAGAAGTTTAACGACAAAGTATTACCAATACTTTGATAATTTGTGAAGGTAGTACTACTTATACCTAGTGGAAATTGACAACAATTACCAAGAGCACCATGCTTATTTGATAGTTGAGGTTCTAGCCATAATGAATTATCTATATGTGGAAAGGATGGTTGAGTTTGTTCAAACGTGCCTTTGATTTAGTACAAGTGTTGGATACAAGGGCTTTTTGAGCAATACACTCAATGAATTCAAATGATGGTAAGGATGGTGGATTAGTTGATCTAGGTGGTAGGTCTTCTAGTGTGTCTAAATAAGGATGTGGTGATATAGGGGTTTGTTGTGCTATGGGAGTACTTAGGTTGATTGTTTGTCCATAGATGTTGAACACAAAAATGCAGGATACTAATTCTTATATTTCATTGGTTGCTACAACTAGTGGGTGAAGTGCTTGAAGTTTTGGTTATGTTTATGAACCTTAGGGGCTGAAGTATAGGTTCACCTTGAAAGGGCACGTTTGATTTAAAGTATACTCTTGGAAGTTCATGAGCAATACGGTTAATGGTGCCAAAAGATGGAAGAGGGATAGTAGGTGTCAAAAAGAGATAAGTGGCACCGTGGGTTGTTTGTTTTGGATAAGTGTTTCAACATGTGTTGTTAAAATACTTGGGTGTTGATTTTTCGGATATGACTTTTAATGACTACAATCGTAAGTCGCATACACTTGAATATTTCGGATGAAATACTTAAGTTGTCAATCCTAATTTGTTGAGATTATAAAGCTTAGATTGAACTCAAGGATAACAAGACTTGATAATATGTATTTAACATATGTGTGAGTTATGACTCGATGTAAATACTGTTGGAATTAGATATCAAGACATTCAAATAAATAATCACCAAAACATCAAAGTAATATTGCGGAAGCGTATAGGATGTATTAACGAATAATTAATTAACATAAAGAATATGCGTACCTTTGTTGATTCTAGCCGAACAAGAATCAAATCCACAAACTAGCAACGGATGAACCCTAATTTGATTTAGTTAGGATTGTGAATTACCTCTTACCGTTTTGTAATTCAATCCAAGACAATAACAAAAGTATGTTATTACTAAGTTCTTGTACACACGTACTAAACCGAATTAAAGTACCGCTAGTTTTTATCAAACCAAATAACTTGATGTTTGGAAAAAAGTGGATCGACCCTATAGGGATTCGACCGGTTTTGGAGAACAAAGAAACACACAAAACAATTTTAGGTTTAGCTTGTGTATACAATAGGTGCAAAAACAAGACCCCTAGCCTTGTTTATATACCCAAGCAAGCTTGGTGAACAAGTTTTGGATTGTTTCCTTTTTACCTAGCCGATCGGTTCTAATCCTCCACAAAGGGTTCCGGAATCTTCCAAACTTTGCAATTAAGTCCTTTTCCAAATACCTTTAACGACCGTTAGTCCATTACATTAATTACTTAACGTCCGTTAGTTATTTCGTTTAATAAATAAATAAATATAACGTTTATATTTATTTATTAACTTTAAATTCTCATACGTAAAGTGTGCAATCCCAAAGTCTCGAGTTCGATCCTAACTCACATCTACTAATTTATATCCATAAAACTAACAGCTCCCACTTGGATATATCTTAATAGAGTGATCACATTCGGTTAGCGTCTAGCAACACTTCGATGCCTCTAGTACAAATCGAGCAAGGCTCCTGGAAAACCTTTTAATGATTTCTCATTATTATTATCCTTTGTTTCTAATACCACGTTAAATAAGATATGGAATTAAGTCATTCTTTATATAACTTCTATTCTTTCGTTTGTAAGTGATTGACAAAGATTACCGAATCATCTAAACATATTTAGGGGAGATTTGGGTGCGGCCGCACAAACATCTTGTCAACCCTACGAGGGCCCAGCAGTATTAAACTCCAAATAAATTTGAAGGAACAAATTCTATCTTGACTACAAGAATAACCCACAAACTTTGTAACATTTCTGAAAACAACCCTTATGACTACCGATTCATTATAGCGTTAAGTTGTTCCACAGAAGTGCACTACATTCATGACACTTATTCGGTATCTCAAGTCTGAGGATAACTATTCATAATTTACTTATAACAATATCCACAAAGTAAATTATGTAGTTGGGATAAGTCTATATTCAATTCATTGAATATCATCTGAAATTGGTATGCATTCTCATCAATATACTTTCAAGTATATTCTACCACATCCTCTGATTTGTCTTAGTTTAATGATACTCCCATATCATTAATCGACAACGGACATTTAAAATAACTTAGTTATTTACGGATTAAACATGCAAATATAGGACAACAATATTATAAATGAAAATAAACATAATCCAAACTTTATTTCATTGAAAATAATAAATGTTTTACAATATCCTTTATCCAAATACTAATCACAGTTATGCATGAAACTTTTAGCTAAGCGTCCAATTCCATTGGCAAGTCCTACAAGCTTGTCTTTAGCTAAAGCCTTAGTGAACAGATCAGCTAAGTTATCATCTGTGTGAACTTTCAGTAGATTTATTTCACCTTCCTGGACTTGTTCCCGAACATAGTGATACTTCCGTAGAAAATGTCGGGTGCCCTTCATGACTCCAGGTTCATTGGCAAATATGATTGCAGCAGAATTGTCACAATACATATCAATAGGCGATTCAATTGAAGGCATAACCCAAGCCCTGAAATGAATTTCTAATCCAAACGACCTCCATTGCAGCTTCCGAAGCAGCTATGTATTCGGCTTCTGTTGGAAGACACGCAATTGTACTCTGCTTCTTGCTCTTCCAGTCAACTGCTCCTCCATTAATGACAAAGACATAACCCGTCTGAGACTTCGTATCATCTTTATCACATTGCCAGGGCGCATCACATAACTTGTAACACCAAGCTCTGTGTCTGGATTTCCACCATACACTAAAAACATATCTTTTAGTATTTTACTGAGATACTTCAAAATATGCTATGACAATCCATGAAGATTACGGGATTCATTGATGCTCACCTGGTCATGTTTTG